>JAUIMM010000099.1:12455000-13055000 GCA_031769625.1 Taudactylus pleione
CTGGGTCTGTCGTGAGCTCCTGCCAGGACCCCAACCACTCCATTAGGCATCCCAGACCAATTGCCACCCCTATGTGAAGTTTTCATCCAAATCCATTCAGTAGATGACCCAGAACAGGCTCCCCAGGTCAAAGTTCTGCCCAGTGTACACCAATGGGAGGACCAACTAGGACCTCAACCCCCTAGTATGTCTTCTTGATTCAATGTTACCACTCTGTGAAGTTTTCATTCAAATTATGTGATGTCATCCAAATCCATCCAGTGGAAGGCCAAGAACAGGCTCCCTGGGTCAAAGTTCTTCCCGGCGCACTCTGCCATGAGGTTCAACCGGGACCCCAACCACCCCATTAGGCATCCCAGACCAATTGCCACCCCTCTGTAAAATCTGATTGGTTGCTATGGGCAACAACTTCACTTCTTAAAACCTGCATTTTAGTAAATATACCCCTTAGGATCAGTACCTCTATAATCTAGTAGTTACTACCACTTCAGGCTTGCCTACCCCCCCTGATTTGGATGGGAGCCTCCCGAATATCAGGTGCCGCTCCCGGCCCCCCGGAAAGTGTGCTGCCCCCCCGCACTAATGATAGAAACCAACGCAGCGGGGGAGGCGGTGACGTGATTTGCGCTGAATTGTGTCATCGTGGCCCCGCGCCCTACTGCACAATGACTTTAATTTTGGCATTGTGAAGAGGTGGAGCCACAATGATGCGATCGCGAGGCCCCGCCCTCAATACAGTGTCATTGTCCGGCCACGCCCCCCGCTGCATGCAGGCATTCAGCTCCCTCCCGGAAGGAGGGAGCTGAATGTCGGCAAGTGTGTACCACTTTCATGACAATTCACCTCCCCTCTCACTATAACTCTGTCACAGTGTCTAGTTTTTATATGAACCAGAGTTTTGTGTTATAATATTTACCAGCTTTGTGGTTGTCATATACATTTATACGTGGTATTACCCCATCACCTATTATATACCTCTATATGTACTGCCCCGCAGTAAGTGTCTGACAAATTTGGAGCAGCCAGCATAACCAATACTCTATTTTCCAATAATCCAGTCAGATGTGATCTGAAGAACTGAGTTTATTATTCGATAGAGGAACTTGCGTGGAAATGATAAGTAATGAGTGATGTAATGATAAGTAATGATAAGTGATGATAAGACAAGTGATGTGGTAAAACTAAACAAACAATGAAAAGCAATTACTATATGTACATGGGAATGCAAGGCAAACATATACATAACATGGGATATGCAAACGACATGAAACATACAGCATGCAAAGTACAGGCTGCAATGTCACATAGTACAGCTAACATGCATTACTGACTAAGCAAATGACAGAAAATGGCATGCATTACTGACTAAGCAAATGACAGAAAATGGCCGCCATTGCCATTTTCCCGGCGTTCTGCGCATGCGCAGTAGACTCCGGGCACACCCTAGTGCCCGGAGTCTACCAATGCTCCGGTGGCTGGCCAGCCGCGTCAGTCGGCTACCAGCCACCAGGGAGAGAGGAGGGGGCCCCGCACGAGGAGTGCACACGGGCCCCCTCCTCTCTTAAAACGCCCCTGCTTAGACTACTGCAGTGTCCTCTACCTTGGTCTCCCAGCAAAAGAAATGCACCACTTGCAGATGGTACAAAATGCATCTGCCAGGCTATTAACAAACCAGCCCCGTTCCAGCCACATAACATCCATTCTCTACTCCCTTCAATGGCTGCCTGTTTGATGGCGAATTGTTTTCAAGATTGGCTTACTGACTTTCAAAGCCCTACATGGCCCAGGGCCGGCTCCAGCAGGAGCCACACCCTGTGCAGCGAGCAGGGGCGCATTGGGTTAAAAAATCAGCCCGGGAAATTTCTGGAAGCAGCCCTAATAGGGGTGGAGTCTATTGAGGGTGGGGTCTGTCAAGGGGCGGAGCCTGGTGATGAAGCAGGATGCCATCCTCTCAGAATCAAGAGCTTTGCCAGAAAAGTAACTGTCATTGCTTGTTATATGTATATTGTTTATATTATATATATATATATAGATATATATATATATATATATATATATATATATATAAGCAGTAGTAAGGTGCGGCACTTGGTGTGCAATAACAGGCATAGACAAACGCATATGATCAACGTTTCAGTGTTAGTAACACTATCGGCAGAATGCTGACGAAAAGTGTTACTAACACTTAAACGTTGATCATATCTGTTTGTCAATTCCTGTAATTCAGCAGAGTGCCGCACCTTACACCGACCAAGGCTACATTGAGATTTGGAGTGCCGGACCTTGAACATACATACATATATATAATATATATATATATATCCATATGACACTGCAATACTGTACTATATATATTAATATTATTATTATTATCATTTATTTATAAATATTATATAAAGTATTAATGTGCATATAAAGTAAATATACATAATTACCATATATATAATATATATGTATATATGAAAAGTAATATATATATATCACACATATGTATCATATGTATGTATGTATATATATATATATATATATATATATACAGTATATATATATTAAATATATATATATATATTTATACACTGTATATACACACACAGCTGGACGGGGAGTGGAGGCCCGTGGAGGGTGAGTCACTGAATGGCTGGCTGGGCAGCCACCGACCACTAAAGGGACTGGCCCATACTATTTATATAGGCTAACTCACGCAAACTGGTCTTGGCAGAATGGCAGGATAGCAGGTCAACACCGGGTTCTGTGTTGACTGCAGGGAAGGAGTCGGAGAGGGGGTGGGTCGCTGACAAGCTGTAGGCGGAGCCGTCTGTAGTAACTGATGGGCTCCGCAAGGCTTATGGGAGGAGCTGCTGCTGGGCATGCACAGCAGCTCCCCTGTCGGCCATTTTATTTGTTTACATCAGTGCACTACCCGATCGGAGCTGAAATCGGGAATGGCTGGGAGGATGCGCCCTCTATGGGGTGTTGGCCCTGTTCGACCGCACTGGTTGAACATGCCTCGAGCCGGCCCTGCCAGGGCCCAAGGTACTTGAAGCAGCTTCTGATCCCTTACTGTTCCACTCTATTACTGCGATCTGTTGATGAAGGATTATTAATAGAGATGAGTGGGTTTGGTTCTCAGAGAACCGGACCCACCCAAACTTCCAGATCCGAGACGAGAACCGAGCTCGTCTTGGGTTTTCCGGCCTGACTTGGATCTCAAAACAAGGCAAAACCTCATCCTCCCGCTGTCGGATTCTCGTGGGTTTTTCTATTCTATAAAGGTCCTGTAATCGGCACCATTTTCATTGCGGGTGTGGATGGTGAACTGAACAGATGTGTTGCTGTCACTGTCTGTGTCAGTGTATTGTCCAACTTGTCCTGTCGGGGTCTGGGGCTTAAGGCTGCTGCTCTGTTGTCCATAAAGGAGCTGGGGCTGCATTATATAAAGGGGGGCTTCAGTGGGTGCTACATCTGCTGTGTCACTTGTCTTGTCAATCAAGGGGCTGCTGCTGTGTTATACATAAGGGCTGCTGCTGTGTTGTTGTCCTGTCCATCAAGGGGCTAGGGCTGCAGTCCATAAAGGGGTACTGTGTTGTCCAGGGTAGGTACTCTCTCTATCAGGGATTCTCTTCCCCAGTATAAAAAAAAATAAAAGTGCTTTTTTTGTGTGTGTGCGTTAGCAACTTAGCTGTGTTATTATAGTTAGGTGACACTGCCGGCCAGACCGCAGTTTATCATCTACGTATTTGTGACTCTGCATTGCAGGTGGTCTGTCCGCACTCGGCAGGGGTGCTTTGTTGTCCATAAATAAGGGGTGTTATCTGTGTTGTTCATCAAAGGGCTGCTGCCTCGTTCAGGGATGCTCTTCCCTAGTGTAAAAAAAATAAAAGTGCTTTTTTGTGTGTGTGCATTAGCAACTTAGCTGCACTATTATTGTTTGGTGACACTGCCGGCCAGACCGCAGTTTATCGTCCACGTATTTGTGACTCTGCAGGTGGTCTGTCTGCATTCGGCAGGGGTGCTTTGTTGTCCATAAAGAAGGGGTGCTGTCTGTGTTGTTCATCAAGGGGCTGCTGCCTCGTTCAGGGGTGCTCTTCCCCAGTGTAAAAAAATAAAAGTGAAATAAAATCAATATTCTCAATCCACAAAAAAATAAAAAAGTTATATTTTTTTGTGTGTGTGCTACGCTATTATTATTTGGTGACACTGCCGGCCAGACCGCAGTTTATCGTCCACGTATTTGTGACTCTGCACTGCAGGTGGTCTGTCCGCACTCGGCAGGGGTACTTTGTTGTCCATAAAGAAGGGATGCTGTCTGTGTTGTTCATCAAGGGGCTGCTGCCTCATTCAGGGATGCTCTTCCCTAGTGTAAAAAAAATAAAAGTGCTTTTTTTGGTGTGTGTGTGCATTAGCAACTTAGCTGCACTATTATTGTTTGGTGACACTGCCGGCCAGACCGCAGTTTATCGTCCACGTATTTGTGACTCTGCAGGTGGTCTGTCTGCATTCGGCAGGGGTGCTTTGTTGTCCATAAAGAAGGGGTGCTGTCTGTGTTGTTCATCAAGGGGCTGCTGCCTCGTTCAGGGGTGCTCTTCCCCAGTGTAAAAAAATAAAAGTGAAATAAAATCAATATTCTCAATCCACAAAAAAATAAAAAAGTTATATTTTTTTGTGTGTGTGCTACGCTATTATTATTTGGTGACACTGCCGGCCAGACTGCAGTTTATCGTCCACGTATTTGTGACTCTGCACTGCAGGTGGTCTGTCCGCACTCGGCAGGGGTACTTTGTTGTCCATAAAGAAGGGATGCTGTCTGTGTTGTTCATCAAGGGACTGCTGCCTCGTTCAGGGGTGCTCTTCCCCAGTGTAAAAAAAAATAAAAGTGAAATAAAATTAATATTATCAATCCACAAAAAATAAAAAAATATATATTTTTTTGTGTGTGTGCATTAGCAACTTATTGTTTGATGACACTGCCAGCCAGACCACAGTTTATCGCCCTCCAGTAGGTCTGTCCGCACTCAGCAGGGTGCTTTGTTGTCCATAAAGAAGGGGTGCTATCTGTGTTGTTCATCAAGGGGCTGCTGCCTCGTACACGGGTGCTTTTCCCCAGTGTTAAAACAATTATTGTTTGGTGACACTGCCGGTCAGACCGCAGTGTAAGTTTGTTGATATGGAGGACGATCAAATGAAAGGAGAGCAGGAACCACATTCCAGTCTAGCAGCTGCTGCCAGCAGTCATGATGACGATGCAAGGCCGTCAACGTCATCTACGAAGGCTGATTCCCAAGGGCTTAAGTCAGGGTATTTAAAATCAAACAAGCAATGTTTTACAGTGTTAAAGAAAAAAAAAAAAAGTTAAGTTAGCTGCAGAGAAACCAAGAAATTGGCAATATGCCATTTACTACATGAAGTGACAAAGAAAGGGTAAGGCCTTGGCCTTTATTTATGACTGGTGGTTCTGCATCTTATGATGATGTAAGCCCTTCTTCCTGTAGAAGGGTAAAAAAATTAAAATCGCTAAGGCACATGAACCAACTGTGTGCTCAGAAAAGTCACAGATCCCCGAGGAGAGTCCAAGTGTGTGAGCCTGACCTTTCTAATACTGTACTTGAAGAGGATCCTCCTTCCACCATTTGTGAGCCCTCTGTAAAGGTGGGGATGAGCAGCACAAGTCAACATGCTGATGTAGAAATCGAGGATGCTTCTGTGGAATTGCATTAGGAGGATGAGGAGGATATTTCTGTAGTTGGCGCTAACAAGGATGATGAGGATGTTGATGTCCGAGGATGTTGTTTGTGTAAATCAGGCAACAGTTGTTGCCAATGGTATGAAAAAGCACATTGTCATGCCGGGGCAAAAGACAAAGATCCACTTCGCAATTCTCATGTGTGGAATTATTTCCACCCAAATCCGTACAACAGTTGTCAAGCCATCTGTAATGTTTTCCAAGCAAGAGTGAGTAGAGTTAAGGACTTTAACTATCTAGGAACCTCCACCCTGTTACTTGCAGCGCATTCATCAAATTCCAAAGTGTTTGCAAAATTCAGAAACTTTGGCTAAAATCGTAACAATCAGTCCAGCGTAACCTAGCTGCTCCCTCTGTTAGATACAAGTGCCTGCTATCTCCACCACCAACACCTGCATCCTCAACATCCTCAATCGTGATCAGAAGTAGTTCTGCTGCATACAATTTCATAAGCATGACTGACTCTTCTCCTATCTGTGATTCCTCAGAAGGATCCTTGATTGCTACGCCTGTTGCTGCTGCTGCTGTGAGTGGATCTTCATCCCAGAAGGGGACCAGGAAGAAGACTACTTTTAGTAGTTTAACAAAAAAATTGACTGTCAAACAGTTCTTTGCAAGGGGGAACAGGTATGACAGCAGTCACCCAGTTGCACAGCGGATTACTGATGCCATAACAGCTATGCTGGTATTAGATGTGCGTCCAGTATCCGCCATTAATGTAGTAGGTTTTAGACAGTTAATTGAGGTCCTGTGTCCCCGCTACTGTGTCCCTTCTAGATTCCACTTCACTAGAACAGCAATTCCCAATCTGTACAAGGACATAAAAAAAAACCTTATTAGTGTCCTCTGAAATGCCGTTGTACCCATTATCCACTTAACCACAGATATGTGGACAAGTGGGACAGGGCAAACTAAAGATTACATGACTGTGACAGCCCAACAGTGCAAACAGCAACAGCATCTAACAAATGCCAGCTCATTCAGAGGCAGGCTAATCTGTGTATCACCAGTTCACTTAGACTAGAGGCATAACGCTGAGAACCTCTTAGAAAAATTCTGGGAAATCATTGCAAAATGGCTTACACCACTTGGGCTCTCCTCGGGATTTGTGATTTCTGACAAGCCAGCAATATTGTGCGAGCGTTACATCTGGGCGAATTCGAACAGATCCCATGTTTTGCTCCCAGAATTAATTTGGTAGTGCAAAATTTTCTAAAAAATGACAGGGGCGTGCAGGAGATGATCTTGGTGGCCCGAAAATTTTCGGGCCATTTTCGATATTCAGCAACTGCGTGTCGAAGATTGCAGCACCAACAAGTACTGTTGAATATGTCCTGCCATCAGCTGAAGCAAGAGGTAGTAACTAGGTGGAATTCTACCCTCTATATGCTTCAGCAGATGGAGGAGCAGCAAAAAGCTATCCAAGGCTATGACAAAGGGAAAGGAGTGGCTGTCCCTGTCACTGAGGTGATTAGTTTGTTAAACTGTGAATGTCCTGTTTCTTTTATACAACATAAGGGTGGGTGGGTGGAGATACAGATCCAAAACCAAAACACGGGGGTCGGCGCACATCCCTAGATTACAGAGATCCTTATCTACCTCCTTAATAGAACCACTGGGACCATCTCTACTTCATATAGACTGTCCACACATATGAAGAAACAATACAGACATCGACCAACCAATGCTGGCATCTAATACAAGCTATTTCCAGTAAACATCGGCGGCCGTGATGTCACTTCGGGTCACGGAGCCACGAACCGGAAGTGACCATCGGATAACATCAAATATGGGCATAAAAGGCAGCACTAAGCACTGATGGACACAAGCCTTGAAGAAGAGACTGGGATGCCTCAAAACGCATCGGCAGTGATCTATCAGTGCCTATACATTAAGTTACCTTATTCCGGTCGGACGAGTCACCTGTCTGGACACTTTTTTTTACCTGGGAGCCAATACAGCATGTATCCGGGACACTCTGTAGTACTACAAACACCTGTGGCTCCACACCTCCGAGATGGGTACGATCCTACCAATTTTCACTGTTACCTGTTTGCAGTGAAGAAATATTTCTCCCCCGCAGATTTTGTATGAACATCGTCACTTTCTTTGGGATATTTAAACTTTGACCCTCAGATGTGCAATAAGTTTTCTCAGCCACATAT
Source organism: Taudactylus pleione (assembly GCA_031769625.1). NCBI lineage: Eukaryota > Metazoa > Chordata > Amphibia > Anura > Myobatrachidae > Taudactylus > Taudactylus pleione. The sequence goes on from JAUIMM010000099.1 coordinate 12,462,906, forward strand.
AAATTATTGTCATTTTGTATGTATCCATGTTAATACGACAATAAATCTGTTCCATTATCAAAGAATCTCAGGGCTCAGCAGAGTAAGCGCCACGCACACAGGTATACCACCCTTTATCTACATCCCTTCAAGCCACCGGCTACAAGGCGGTGTTTGATGGGCATGATTGATCCGCTTTTCTTCCTCATTTCCATCAGAGCAGCAGGTCTCTGACGAGCTGTTTGGAATCTGTCCTGTTTGGAACACACTCTGATAAATTTGTCCTCCTGTTTTGTGGTCATGCGAGGTTATCCAGGTCATGGGCGATCACGTACACTCTTGTTTACAGCTTATCTCCTGGGGGGGATGCAGTCATATTGCTGGCAGATGGGATGCTGGATGTCGATATACCGCCGCCCAAATCCCGCCGCACAGCAATATGCAGACGCCGATATCCTGAAGGTGAATAGGGTACCGACGTCGGCAACTCGAACCGCTGGAATTCTGATCATCCAGACGGGTAAGTAACTGGCTAGCTACGCTCGGGGGGAGATTAGGGTTAGGCATCCCCCCGGGGAGGGGGAGGGTTAGGTGCGGGAAGGGGGGAGGGTTAGAGTTAGGCACCATCATGGGGAGGTTAAATTTAGTCACAATCAGGGGGAGGCTAGCGATAGGCACCCCCTAGGGAGGTTAGGGGGGGAAGGGGGAGGTTAGGGTATTTACCTACCACTGTCGGGATTCTGTACCATGCGGGTTTCCAGTGCCAGGATTTTCAGCCGCCGGCATATAATACTGTTTCCTCCTAAGGGTACACCACGCTACCAAAGAGAAACCTTCTCCAGGCAAGCAATTTCACGCAAACTATGCCCCACATTTCTCAAAGTTGTTTTCCCATCCCTATACCTGTTGGTAGGAAAGATGGGTTGGCCTGTAACAACTGACTTGACCTCATTGTCTAAATTTAGGCCATGTATAGACCTGTCTATGCACTACAAAGAGAAACATAACAAAGGCCCTCATTCAGAGCCGGACGCTCTGAGCAGAGCGCTCGCTCTGAATGAGGGCCGTCCTCCATAAAAATGGAGCGTCCTCCTGGACGCTCGTATAGCTGTGGGTCACCACCCACAGCACATACGAGCGTGCAGGATGATGGTCGCGATGGTCTTGACTATCGCGACCATCGCCAGTGCGACCAGAAGCCTGTGGTCGGGTTTTTCGACCACAAGCCCTGGAGTGATTTTGGCTCTATCAGAGCCAAAATCACTCCCACTGACATCACTAGTGATGTCAGTGGGCCGGCTTCTGATGGTAGGCGTTCCCTTGGGAACGCCCCCGTCTGGGAGGCACGCCCACCAAAGGGGGCGTGCTGTCAATCAACATCGACAGCACGCCCCCTTTGATCAGACACAACGAGTGAAGGAAAGTCCTTCGATCGTCGCGTCTCGCGCATACGCACGACGAAGCTCCCTCCGTCGTGCGCATGCTCAGTGCACACCATCGACCCACTTGCGAGCGGACAGCCGCTTGCGAGTGGGTCTGAATCAGGGCCAAAGATCCCAGCAGTTTACAACTAAAGGATACAGATAGTACCGGTAAATTGGAGAGGGGGTGATTTCTCTAAAAAAATCAACAATGAAGAATTAAGATGGATGGTAACACTCAAAACTATTACACCCAATGGCCTAAATTTAGACAAAGAGGTCAAGTCAGTCATTACAGACTAACCCATCTTTCCTACCCACAGGCATCATGTTATGGAACCTGTACCAAAGTATAGGGATGGGACATCCCGCCACCCAGCCTTAATGGGTGCAGTACAAGCCCTATTAGCCATACCAGACAATTTATCTATACACCATCCACAGACATTATACCACCCCCCAATGGACGGTGAGGTTGTCCCCCAAATAGGTCGCACCTGCCGACCTGCATTAGCAGATTACCCAGACCCTATAATACCCAGATTCTATATCCGCAAATTCAAGATGCAATATGTGTTAAAGAGATAACTTAAAACGCATCTCAAACCATCAATTTAATTTAAAACAAGAATTGAAATCCAGACACAACATGAAGGAATGTAGAATGTGGGATGATTATCAAATACACCCCAAAAAAGAACCCCAAGAGGTTCTTGTGGTGATGAGCCCACAGCAACATCTCCCCCAGAGTGCTCCTTTCCTAAATGTGAGAATACAATATGTATGTTTAAGTAGGGACAGGGATAGACCACGGACTCCTTTCCAGCCTAATCATGAACCATATACGTAGCCAGACACATCACCCTACAATTTAATCACCTTAGTAAAAAACAGGCCAATATCAAAGGAGGTGACATCACAACTGGCAAGATAAATACCCACAACAAAGATGGCCACCATTCACCCACTCCCTGAGGAAGGCCAGCAAGGCAGACACGTGTTAGAGTTCATCCACGACCATCTACCATCAGGGTCGGCGCTACCACTAGGCAAACTTAGGCATTTGCCTAAGAGCATAGTGTGGACGGCACATAAATGCAGTCCGCACTACACTACTAGGAACAAACACACAGCCACCGGAGCCGGCAGCTGTGTGTTTGTTTTAGCAGCCGATGAGAGTCAGACAGACTATCATCGGCTGCTGCGCCCACTGCCAGGCTCCCGCCTCCCACAGTGGCTGATGGGAGAGACGTCATGACGGACTACTGCTGGGGGTACTACTCGGGGCACTGCTGCCTGTTCTACTAGGGGCACTGATGGGGGTACTACTAGGGGAACTGCTGGGGGTACTACTAGGGGCACTGATGGGGGTACTACTAGGGGCACTGATGTGGGTACTACTAGGTGCACTAATGGGGGATCTAATAGGGGGACTGCTGGGGGTACTAAAAGGGGCACTGCCTGGGTTACTACTAGGGGCACTGTTGGGGGCACTGATGGGGGTACTATTAGGGGCACTTCTGGAGGGACTACTAGGAGCACTGCTGGGTTGACTACTACATGGGGGTTATTACTGCTGGGGGCAGTGCTGGGGGGGCTACTACTAGGGGCACTGCTACTGGAGGCACTACACTGGTGGGACCACTACTGGGGGCACTGCATAGGGAGGGATTACTGCTGGGGGGGACTACTACTAGGGGCACTGCTGGTAGTGATCCCCCCATGCAGTGCCCCTTATATAATGCCCACAGTACTAACCCCCCGGTGCAGTGCCCCCAGTAGTGGTCCCCCCGATGCAGTGCTACCAGTAGTGGTCTCCCCAGCAGTGCCCCCAGCAGTAGCCCCCCCCAGCAATGCAGCCTGTAGTAGTCCCCCACCTATGCAGGGCCCCCAGCAGTAATCCCCACCTATGCAGTGCCCTCAGTAGTGGTCCCACCAGTGCAGTGCCCCTAGTAGTGGTCCCAGCAGTGCACTGCCTCCAGTAGTAGTTCCCCCAGCAATGTCCCCAGTAGTAGTTCCCCCAGCAGTGCCCCCAGTGTTAGTTCCCCCCAGCAGTGACCCCAGTGGTAGTCCCCCCCAGCAGTGCCCCCAGTAGTAGTCCCACCCCAGCAGTGCCCCCAGTGTTAGTTCCCCCCAGCAGTGACCCCAGTGGTAGTCCCCCCAGCAGTGCCCCCAGTAGTAGTCCCACCCCAGCAGTACCTCCAGTAGTGATCCCAAGGCCAGACAGACAAAAACGTAAAAAAAACAAACTCCACTTGCATTAATCCCTGCTCCGGCATCCGCTCCTCTGTCCCCCTGGGCCGGCCCGCTCTGCATGATGGGAGAGATGTCATGATGTCTCTTCCAGCACCCACTGCGGGAGCTGGAAAATGGAGCTCATGGGTGAGCTCCAGCCCGGCTCCGGCAGTGGGCGCAGCAGCCGATGAGAGTCTGTCTAACTCTCTTTGGCTGCTAAAACAAACACACAGCTGCCGGCGGCGGCTGTGTTTGTCACTAGTACTGTAGTGCGGGCTGCACTTATGTGCTGTACGCACAACACATTATTCCAGAGGCGCCTTGCAGTAGCCAGTGCTCTTAGGCAGCTGCCTAAGTTTGCCTAATGGTAGCGCCGGCCTGCCCCTATGGTAGTGCCCCCAATAGTAATGCCCCAGTGGTAAGTACCCCTTTAGTAGTGAAACCTGTATATATGCCCCCACTAGTAATTCCCCCAGTAGTAGAGCCCTTAATAATAGTGCCCCCAGTAGTTGCCCCCTGTAGTAATGCCCCCAGTAGTAGTGCCCCTATAATGAAGCTGCTTTCATACACAAAAAAAACACCTAATACTCTGCCACCCACTGGTCCGCTGGCTGCTCCTCTGAACTATGGGAGAGACATCATGACTTCTCTCCGATAGTGCACTGTGGGAGCCAGGAGCTGGAGCTCAGGAGTGAGCTCCACATCCGGCTGGCGCTGTGGGGAGGGAGTCGGCCCGGGCATCTGCTGGTAACAAAATCTCAGCAGGCGCCCGGCAAACAGAGTCTCCCTGTGGCACCGGGATTAGGTGGGCCGGCGGAGGCTGAACTGATACCGTGTCCCATTCCTTAATGTGTGGGGGCCCAGAGAAGACCCCGTTGATCTGGCCCTGCTTTAGGATTTTCCTTAAATATCTAAAAGATTACCGGTTATATACTAGTATTTTTTGCTACGAGTTTATATTGTAGATCAGTGCTCGCAGTGTGCCGCTATGCAACGGTATGACATACCGGAACTTCAAGCACTTGTCATTTTTTTTTTATTACACAGAGCTGACTGCGGAGGCGTGAGAGTGCAGAGTGACAGGTTACTCAGGAACACTGCGGAGCCCTGCTGAGCCGCCCCTCCCTCGCCGATGGTTACAGCTAGATCCCCCTCGCTGATACCCTCACAGCCAGTTGCCAGCTGGACCGATCCCATATTCAGCACTTTGGGCACTGCAGAATGGCACTGTCCGGTCAGTAGGAATAATGCAGACGCGTGACCCCAACCCTATTGTGTGTCTCTCTCCTCCCCTGCCTGCTTTCTGAGCCTGCCCCAGGGAGGATATACTAGCACTGTCCGGTCAGTAGGAATAATGCAGACGCGTGACCCCAACCCTTTTCTGTGTCTCTCTCCTCCCCTGCCTGCTTTCTGAGCCTGCCCCAGGGAGGATATACTAGTACCCAGCACCGCAACGCGACTGGCCCCAGCAGTAACCTCACTGCCTTTAATGCCTTTAATGCTGGGCTCACGTTTCCTCCTGTCCCCGGCCCCTCTCCAACTCTAAAACCCGGCACCTCCTTCTCCTATCCCCGCCTACTCCTCTTTACCTGGCTCCCGTCTGCTCCTGGTCCCAAATGTTCTCCACCCCTAAAGGCCCCCATACATCAGCAATTGATTGCAGCAATTGTGCAATTTGCAATCGATTGTGTATAAAAATCTTTCCCTTTTTCAATCGATTGTGGCAATTCTGCAATCTATTGAAAGAGGGAAAGATTTTTATACACAATCGATTGCAAATTGCACGATTGCTGCAATCAATTGCTGATGTATGGGGGCCTTACACACAGGACAGTCACAGTAACTGGCTTCTTTCTGTGTCCTATCTCAGGCTACTACTTCTGTCCCCGCCTCCTGTCATCGGCTGGGGAATGTGCACTTGTGACAAGGGGGCGCCAGTACAGGGGCTTAGGTTGGGGATGGAGACGGTGACGAGTCATCCATGCTTGGCTGTCACTGCTGCAGCTTGGCTGTCACTGCTGCAGCATGATGACTCACCCCCGGCAGCAGCAGCAGCAGCGTGCACAGGAAGTGCTGATGACTCAGGCATGCTGCCGGCCAGAGAGGAGGACCTGAGGAGCTGTCAGAGACTCACACTCATGGTAGGAACAAAGGAGGGGGCCTTCTTCTTTGGTAAGTACACTACTGGCCCTGGGGGGAGCACTAATGGACTATATGGATAGGGGAAAGGGAGCCCTAAGGGACAGACAAGCAGGGGGAGGGGGGATTATGGTAATTACAGACTGGGATAAGGGGGGGCTGAGGAGGAGGAAGGAGTGGGTTTGAGTCACATAATTAGGGACATCAAGAAGGGGAAAGGGCATGTTTGAGGAGGTCAGTTAACATAATACAGAAAAGGGGGAAGGGTTACTATAGGGAATATACTGATAAGGGGGTCACTATAGGGAATATAGAGACAAGGGGGCCACTATAGGAAATATATAGACTAGGGGGGTCACTATAGGGAATATACTGACAAGGGGGGCCACTATAGGAAATATATAGACTACGGGGGTCACTATAGGGAATATACAGACTACGGGGTCACTATAGGAAATATACAGACAAGGGGGGTCACTATAGGGAACATACAGACAAGGGGGGTCACTATAGGGAATATACAGGCTATGGGGGTCACTATAGGGAATATACAGACAAGGGGGGTTACTATAGGAAATATACAGACTAGGGGGATCACTATAGGGAATATACAGACAAGGGGGGTCACTAGGGAATATACAGACTACGGGGTTCACTATAGGGAATATACAGACAAGGGGGGGTCACTATAGGGAATATACAGACAAGGGAGGTTACTATAGGGAATATACAGACAAGCGGGTCGCTATAGGGAATATACAGACAAGGGGGGTCACTATAGGGAATATACAGACAAAGGGGGTCACTATAGGGAATATACAGACAAGGGAGGTTACTATAGGGAATATACAGACAAGGGGGGTCACTATAGGGAATATACAGACATGAGGGGGTCACTATGGGGAATATACAGACTAGGTGGTCACTAGGGAATATACAGACAAGGGGGGGTCACTATAGGGAATATACAGACTACGGGGGTCACTAGGGAATATACAGACAAGGGGGTCACTATAGGGAATATACAGACTAGGTGGTCACTAGGGAATATACAGACAAGGGTGGGTCACTATAGGGAATATACAGAATAGGGGGTCACTATAGGAAATATAGAGACGGGGTTTACTATAGGAAATTTCCAGACTAGGGGGTGGGTCACTATAGGGAATATACAGTCTAAGGGGGATCACTATAGGAAATATAACTTTGGGATATTATGCCCATTAGCTGCTTAACAAATATGTCACATTTCCTGATGTTTGCTATTTTTAATTATATTACGGACTAAAAAAAGTCAGAATTTCCAATATACTCTCTTCAGATACAGTAAAAGTCATAATTTTGTCATTCAAAATATTGAATTTGTTCTTTAAAAGCACAAAACTCAAACAAATAGTTACTCCACCGGGCCGTGAAATTGTTGAATAAACCATAATGGGGCCTATTCATCATACCTTAAAATTCGATGGAGGTAATTAGGTTTAGAACTCGCAAGGAGTTCTACCTAATTACCGGAGGAATCCATAATTCCTCCTCTCCATAACTATTTATTCCGAAAAGCTGTCATTTTTGCGATGACAGCTTTTTGGGAAATAGATAGTTTTTCCTCTCTACACTAACTTACCGCAGCTGGAATCCGTGCTGTGCATGCGCTGTTACATTCGTAAACGCAGCGCATGCGCAGCACTACTTACAGCTGCAGTCATTTTGTGTACCCCCCAACCCCCCCTCCCTCCACCCCCCTCCGCTCACCCCCCCCGTCCTGCACTTACCTACCCGCGCAGCAGCCTCTGGCACCGTCCTGCTGCTCTGACACGTGGTCTCCCAGCAGACCATAATACAGTTTAGAAAAAAAAAAAAAAAAAAACTTTTTTTTCTAAACTTTATTGTGTTCTGCTGGGAGAACACAGTTGCCCGAGCAACCACCGGAGCCAGAGGAGGGAATAGAGCGTCGGAGGGAGCTGCAGAGGACCTGTCCAGCTGGAAGCAGGTAAGTCTCACCTGCTATTCACCACCTCACAGTGGCGGATAGTACCTCCATCAAATTCTGATAATACATAATTTTCGGAATTTGATGAATACCATAATTTCCATATCTAATGTACTAATGTATGGGGAGTGTGGAAATTAACGCAGGGGGACTTAACCAGGAGATATCAGTGATATCTCCTGTGTTAAGATACTTCATGAATACCAAAATAACGTTATTTAAGGAAAATGTCCTCAAAGACGTTATTTTAATGTTGATGAATAGGCCCCAATGTCTGTAAGATTGTCTCCCTGAGCGTCCCTTAGCAAGTCTGTGTACCCACACCTCCCCATGTGCCTAATTACCTCTATGTGCCTCATTACCTCTGTGTGCCTCATTACCTCTGTGTGCCTCATTACCTCTGTGTGCCTGTGTCTATAGTATTCAGTGACAATCTATAGGGAGTGAGGTGCAGGGAGTGAGGGAGGGAAGGAGGGAGTAAGAGGTACAGGGGGTGAGAAAAGGAAGTAGGGAGTGAGGGATGCAGGATGTTACAAAGAGAGGGGAGGGAGTGAGAGGTGCAGAGGCCAGAAAAGGAAGGAGGTACAAAGGGTCAGAGATGGAAGGAGAGAGTGAGAGGTGCAAAGGGTGAGAGATGGATGCTGATTATTTTGAATGGCCACGCTCCTTGTGATGTAACACCACGCCCCTAATGTCATGTGACCACACCCATTTCCTGGACACCTACGACGCACACACACAGTTCCTCCATACCCCCACTAGAAAATTCCCACTTCGACCACTGTAACTCTAACATCTTATGCAGAAATCTTTCCCAGACCCCTTTCCCATTTCCCCCACCTCACTTCCTTACCACAAGGGAAATGACAGCTGTAATCTGGCAAGCTGGCTCACAACTTGGCCTGGCAAAGCTGTGTTACACCTAACCACTTTGTGCCAGTATTAGTGATATATATTTGTTATACATTGTAGAGATAAGTGATTTATCACCACAAAGGGGCTGTTCACAATGAATAGGTTCCAACATCTTTGAATTGGATCTGTTACTTTCATCAGAAATAAAATTCATCAAACTCCTTATATTTATTTATTATTTATTTATTATATATTAATCGCTTGATGATGACAGATTACACATATGGGGGTTTATTTACTAAGCACCAGGTTCTAAAACCCGGCGCTATCCATCGTGTTTATGCCTGAACTGTGAGAGGGCGATGATATTACTAGTAACACACAGCCAGTAACAGCATTGCCCTTATAAACATTGGCCATAACCACGATCGGAAGTGACAGGACTTAGGCCCTCATTCAGAGCCGCTCGCTATTTGCGGACGTTCGTTCTAAAACAAGGGGTGGCTATTCAAATGAACCGTTCGCTAATTGCGGTCTGTTCACGCCTCTAAGTCTGAACGAGTGAGCAAAACTTGCGGTTGTAATTTTGAAAAATACGCCCCCTTGCCGCTCGCAGCATACGTCATGTCCGCTATTTATTAGATTAATCGAGTACATCGAACAGCGTATGAACTGCTCGCTATTCTTGTGGCTGGTTTTTTCAACCGCTATTTTGCGAGCAGTTCTGAGTAAAAAAAAAACAAGTGATGTGGTCAATGACGCTGCTGTATTAATTATGCACACCCATAAAACGCCCGTTTTGACCTTTAAGCATGCCTGCGTTCTTAATTCCACTCCCTGTTTTCAAGCACCTTCCCCTGTTACCACCCACATACGCCTCATCCTGTCACTCAAAGTAGCAGGCATTCGCTATATAGCGAACAAACGATTTTCGGCCGCACTGACTGGTTCGCGCATGCGTATTATAAACCGTACGCATGCGCAGAAGTGCGAACATAGCTCGGAACGAGCGTACTGCCGCTTACGAGCGGCTCTGAATCAGGCCCTTAGACCCTGGCGCGTAGTAAATAAACCTCATTGTAACAAAATGACTGCTATAAAGATGATAAATACATAATATATATGTATATGTCTATGCAATGTGTCTTATTTATTATAGTGAGAGACCATAAAATGTCAGACTTGTGGTTACATAGCCTTTCTATAGCGATGGCAGCTTCCCATGTGGATGAGCTCCGCTCTCCTGCACTGCCCCAGGGATGTTACAGAGGGGGAGACCAGCCAGAATGCACGCTGCAAGGTAGGTGGATTTTGACACTAGTTCTTTCAATGCATCTAGCTAATCAGTGTTGTGGAACTACAAAGCACAGCATGTCCTGTCAGAGGCGAAGCTGGAACTTGTACTTCTAAAATAACTGGAGAGCCTTAGGTTACACGGGCAGTGTCAGCATTAATGGTACCTGAATGCACCTTAAGAGATGGGCGTTACTCATACAGTATGTGATGTGTGCATGTAGCCACGTCCCATCGGCCCTCATGGGCCTCTACCATTGCATGTTCCGAGTGGGTCCTTCATGCCCCAGTTCCACACTGCCCCTGATATTGTTTTCTTTATTTACTATTTGAACTTGCCTCCATATGCTGGCCTGGCCCCATCCCCACATAGTATGGGGGACGGGACACTGTAACATGTACTTGCTCCAGGTGCTATAGCTCTGCACTCTACCTCTGGTCACAATGAGCCTTGTATAGTGTCTTGCTATATTGTCTCATTGTATCACTATATTTCATAATGGGATCTCCAAACATCAGCAAAATGTTTTCCACCAGGCACGGGTGACATTTGGCCCCCCAGGGCCGGTCCCATGTAAAATGCATTGGAGTGAAGGGTCACTGATAAGAGCAAAGCATACCAGGCCAGTTACGTGTGGTCATTTATTGACGTCACTTATCTGTAAAGTAGACTCCAAACCAATCACTCAGGCTCAGACTTGTGGACAACCCATAGGCAAACGCAGGGGGGGTTTCCATCTGCCTGGAAACCCCCCTCCCCAGTCCACACCATGACCACAATAAAAATAGTAATGTAATAGAATTTTACTAGTGCTGCAGGTTCTTCACAGTATCACAAATGAAATAATTAGCACCACCTGTGCATCTTTTAACATGCATCAGTCAGTAATAAGTACACCTGTGCACCAACTAGGAGATCTGGAAAACATTCACTGTTAGGGATGTGCTGCTAGCTATAGAGCCCAATATGTACATATATGTCCAGGGCAGTGCTAGGTTATTCTGCTGCTTGCTCGAATGCTCTGGAATGGTGCCCACATTTGAAATACAAACATACAGCTCAGGCAGGATGGCCCTACTGCCGCATTTAATGGCTTACTGTGATTGCTGGTCCTATATATGCTGGAATTATGACACACAATACACATTGTATGATGCATATTAAAGCTGGATAAGTGCTAATTCTACCCTCTTCATGGACCGGCCACACTCACTCTAAAATCAAGCATTTGGAAACCCCCCTCTAGAAATCCTGCGTTTGCCTCTGCAACCCCCATACGCTCTTTCTGTATTCCGGAATGGGGGTGTTTAGCAGTATAGAGCAGTCTGTGTGGAAAGTGTTACACACAACTGGCATGCTGAGCGGGTTATTTATGTTATATTACGTACATGGCACATAGGAGTGGTATATGTCACTGCCCATATGTGGGCTTATCTGCTCTTGTAGTTACAGCAGTGATGCATTGCTGGTAATTACAGGGCCAGATTAATGTCTGTGGGCACCTACTGATAAAATTGTCAGTAAGATATACTGGCGATGTTATTATGTGTAACTACTCCCAGCACCACAAATGTGTTATACACAATGTAGTCCCCCAGTTTCCATTATCCCACATAGAATCCCCAGTTTATATACAGTATGCCACATATGCCCCCCACACTGGATGCAGCCGGGATGCCGACAGTCTAAATCCCAACCAACCAGGGTTAGGCACCCCTGGGTGGAGGTTAGTGTTAGGCACCCCCCCCAGGAGACTTAGGTTTAGGCAGTGGGGAAGGGGGGGTTAGGTTTAGGCACAGAGGGGGGTTAGGGCTAGGCACTTGCATACCTCCCGACATGACCCTCTCCAGGAGGGACACAATGCTCTGGTCCTGGACTTCCCTGGTAAGAGGTGGGGCTGCAGCACAGTTCAAAATTCAAATAGGGGAGCCACACCAACTGTCATTTCACACACTGCCAAACATCACTGGCTGGGACTCACTGGCAGTTGGTGTGACTCCCCTATTTGAATTTTGGACTGTACTGCAGCCCCACCTCTGGAGACGCCACCAATCATAAAATACCAGGGAAGTCCAGGACCAGAGCATTGTGTCCCTCCTGGAGAGGGTTATGTTGGGAGGTTCAACACACGGGTGATGTAGCTATGTATGTTGGTCTCCCGTGTGTTGGGGCCCCTGAGCAACTGCCCCAGCTGCCCTGTTATTACTCTGTCTCTGTGTTACTGCTCTGTATGACAGCTATCACCTCTCTTGTAGACATTTATGTTTCTGTGCGAGGATGGGCTGAGTCTTTCCACAGGTGACAGAAAGCCTAGATGTGCCCCTGCCAGTACAGGGCTGCACATGATCAGAAGAGGCACCCGAATTGGCCCTCTGAGGCACAGTGTGTGTCCTAAGAGGCTGGAGCAGCATCGCCAGGCCCCTACCATAACTGTACTATGGTGCTTGGCAATGCCTGATCCACTGTACAACATTCAGACATGTGACATTAGAAGAAAATAAGCCCTCTATAGTCTGCAAAACTGCCCAATTTGGGTGAAGTATTGTCCCCTTTGGGCTTTGTAATTTGGGGCAGATGGGCGATATGCTATCCTTCCCCTGTTCACCTCTAATCACAGTCAGATACTTTATTTCATACAAATATCTGCCTGTATGGCTGCTGCTAATGTCTGTGTGATGACATCACAGTGGCCCATTGTTACACAATAAGTGGTAAGCCAGGACAGCACACTAGAGGTTATCCTGTTGCGTGGTACCCCCTAGTGCAGGAAGCGTTGTCTGGAGCTGGTGGTTTAGTGTGTTCTTAGTGATATTTTTGAGTTATTTTATTATTATTTTCTTAGTGTTAGTTTTAGGCATTTCTTTTCTTAGTATAGTTTTAGTGTTATATCTAGTTAGTATATAAGTATTTTAGTGTATATAGTAGTTTATTTAGTGTTAGTTTTAGGCAGTTTTCTTTTTATAATTTTTCTTATCTTTAGTTTAGTATTAGTATTTTAGTGTATATAGAAGTTTAGTGTTAGTTTAAGTCAGTTTTCTTTTTATTATTTTTTATATTATATTTAGTTTAGTATTAGTAGTAGAGGAGTAGGGAATAGAGAGTAGGGAGTAGAGAGGAGGCGTTAGGGTGCAGCCATGCCCCGGCCAGGCACCAGGAGAAAGGTAAGTGCGCTGTTATTGTTATTTGTTACTTGCACATTTAGGATTTTTCATGGATCTCAGAAGGGGCGGAGCTCAGCTGAAAGGGGGCATTTCTGGGCATAGAGAGTGGTGTTTTGTCCCCATTTAGTAGGTGTAAATGTTGGGAGGTGTCTGTGCGCAAGTCTCACTAAGCTAAAGGGTTATGTATTACTTATAATTATTATTATTATTGCTGGTTCCCAGTGGTGGTAAATCGTAGGCGTTACATATGAGCTGATGGGTGACAGAGACAGAGGGCAGATTCTGTGACCCTTAGTCACATGATGGTAATGTATATTTCTGTCTCCCACTGTCCTGTATATTGGCTGTATTACCCTCTCCTAGCACCTGGGGCATATAACACAGCTGGGTTACTCAGAGCATCTGCTGCCATGGTTGTGTGGTGGGCAGCAATGTGCATTGGTTGTATTACCCTCTAATAGTAGCTGGATAAATGATTGTTTTAGTCCAGGACATATTTGCCTACCCTCCCGATTTGGCCGGGAGCCTCCCGAGAATCGGGTGCCGCTCCCGGCCCCCCGGAAAGGTAGGCAAGTCTCCCGGCCCCAGCGACCCACCTGCATAAACCCCGGCAGCGGGGGGGGTGATGACGCGATTTGCGCTGAATCGCGTCATCGTAGTCCCGCCCCCTGCATCACAATGCCATAAATAGCGGCATTTTGAAGAGGTGACGGGGCTACGATGACGCGATCACGCTGTCACGTCCCATGCCCCACCCCCAATGACGTGTCATCATCCTAACCACGCCCCCTTTTCGCCCGACAGCTCCCTCCCGGAAGGAGGAAGTTAAATGTCGGCAACCCTGGTCCAGGAGTATATCACATACGGCCCTCCAGCTGTTGTGGAACTACACTTCCCAGCCCTGTCACAGTTCTGTGTTCCATAATAGCTGGAGGGCCTCATGTGGAACACCCTTGTTAGACTAAGTGTACCCGTATGCCTGTAACATGGGGCACCGATGAGTAAATGTCATTCTGTATCACACTGCTTACACCTAACAATGTAATATAGCCCCAGTGTAATGACTCATATAATCAGTGCTGTAAGTACATTATTCTCTCTCTATCTCTCTTAGAGCCCACGTAAACCCCAGCCGGCAAAGCAGCAAATTGAGGCACCTACCTGTAAGTACTCATCTCACCTTTTTTGGTCTTTGGGGAGCACTAGATACCAGACGTATGATATGGAGGGAGCATACTTACCCATTCTCCCTCATTGTCAGGGAGACTCCCTAACATACCAGCAATCTCACTGTTTCCCTGAAGAGTCCAGCAATCTCCCTGATTGTACCTTACCCCCATTACATATGTAGCTGTTATATTACATTCATCATTAGTATCATTTCCCTGCATTGGTTATAAGGCACAAGGGCCCTCATTCAGAGCCGCTCGCTAGTGGCCGTACGCTCGTTCCGAGCGATGTTCGCACATCTGCGCATGCGTACGGTTTTTAGTACGCATGCGCGAACCAGTCAGTGCGGCCGAAAATCGTTTGTACGCTATATAGCGAGTGCCTGCTATTTTGAGTGACAGAATGAGGCGTATGTGGCTGGTAACAGGGGAAGGTGGTTGTAAACGGGGAGTGGAGATCAGAACGCAGGCGTGCTTAAAGGTCAAAACGGGCGTTTTAAGGGTGTGCATAATTAATACAGCAGCGTCATTGACCACGTCACTTGGTTTTTTTTAACTCAGAACTGCTCGCAAAATAGCGGTTGAAAAAACCAACCACAAGAATAGCGAGCAGTTCATACGCTGTACGATGTACTCGATTAATCTAATAAATAGCGGACATGACGTATGGTGCGAGCGGCCAGGGGGCGTTTTTAACAAATAAACGAGCGTATGTTTTGCTCGCTCGTTCAGACTTAGAGGTGTGAACAGACTGCAATTTGCGAACGGATCATTTGAATAGCCACCCCTTGTTT
This sequence comes from Taudactylus pleione, assembly GCA_031769625.1. NCBI lineage: Eukaryota > Metazoa > Chordata > Amphibia > Anura > Myobatrachidae > Taudactylus > Taudactylus pleione. The sequence goes on from JAUIMM010000099.1 coordinate 12,477,943, forward strand.
TAGAACGAACGACCGCAAATAGCGAGTGGCTCTGAATGAGGGCCAATGATCCCTATGGCTACATGCATTTTCTGACAAGTATCAGTGTGTTTTCATCAACACATAGATCTTACTGACTACTTTGGGGCTCATTTACATTAGGATGTAAGTCAGTGTTATGACACGCCTCTCAGATGTAGCGGTACACACCCACTTTACTGCTGCGTTCATATCTGTTGCTTTCACAATCTCCCTGATAAGCGTTTTCATAAGTAGGCAAGTATGGGAGAGATGCATGTGTGGTGTCAGCCATGATTGCATTTTAGAGCAGCTGTCCCCGCACCGGAGCAATGATGAATTGCTCCGGTGTTAACCATCCACCGCGGCGACTAGGATATATTTACTAAGCAGTGATATCTAATTTTGTGGGGGGTTTCTGATGGTTTTGCACTCCACAGATGTTCTATACCCCACACAGATGGAAACCGCAGAGAAGCCAGAGTTTAACATACAATTGATTATCGGTTCATAGATACCCCGGATTTACTAAGCGACAGTTCTAGAAACCACCTCCAAACCTGCCCAAATTAATGACCCACTTGAAGCAATAAAAACCCATCAGTGTTGGGTCCCCAGCAATTAATAACCATCCCTGTAAGCCTAGGCCGATTGTGAATAATAAGGGGGGTGAGGGGATGTATAATAGCAAAACCCACTATGTTTTGCTACTGTAATAAAAGCATTGCCCTTCCTTTGTGCTTATACACGCCGGCTTTTACTAGACACTGCTTAGTGAATAATTCCCTGTAGCACCAACTTTTAAACACGGAGGAGGAAGTGCGATGGTCTGCGGCTCCTTCTCTAGACCCGGTGTCGGCACCTTGCATAGAGTGAGTGGCAGGGAACGTGTGTAGTGTGAGCCCAATTATTGGTCTGCAATGGGACACATCAAGATAGCAATTTATATATCTCTAAAGGCCAACCTAGAATGATAAATATCACCTGTTTCAGGTAATATCTTATGCTATCATCTAGATGTTATTTATGAACAAGGAGAGTGATAGCTCAGTTTACACACACACACACACACATATATATATATATATATACATATATATATATATATATATATATACTGTACTATAGTCACTGAGTGTGATGTAGCTTACAATGTGTGCTTTTCCCTCCTCTCAGGTGCAGGGTCTGGAATACTATGGACTATAAGGAGGTGAGTGTTTATCCCAAATATCATAGACCCCCTGTCTGCATGTAAGACAATATACAAATGAATATACAATCCTGTAATGAGAGAGAGAGATCACAGCATGACATGATGGAGCAGAGGGAGGCGTGTACAGGTCAGGCAGTAGCTGTACCTCAGTAATGGAGGCATAGAGGCACTCAGGTTTACTTGTTGCTTCATATGACGTATATCATTGTTATTGTCACACCGGAAAAGCAATGAATGTGCCGGTAAATTTATATATTGATAATTCCCACTCTGTCTTTCAGGAATATGGCTCTCCTGTTCATAGTGGCAGTAGTCTGTGGTAAGTCCTTGTGTGTGTACATACTCACTGCTCCCAATACACAGCCCTTATATCACTCACACGGAATGGGTATGAAGTCCCGGCGACTGAATACTAACCCTAACCCCACTACGCTCCCTAAACCTAACCCTCCCCCCGTGGCTAACGCTAAGGGCGCCCCGGTCTTACCTAATTTGGGCTGGTGTCCTTCGGCATTCCGGCATCGGGATTAAGATAGGTGTCGATATTTAGATGCCTATCTTAAGTACCTTGTCAGGATTTCCTTGCCATTATTGAGACCGGCGGCATCGCGGCCTCCGGTCTCATAACTACATCCCACTCACACTCCCCAATGCCCATCACTTACTCTCTGTACACTTACACATCTTCTTATGTCTCTTATGTTTAGGCCTTCTATTCTGCATCATATCAGGTCTGCTGACCATGTTAGCGAATCAAAGGACAATCTTACTGATTCAGGTAAATTGATTTCTTATTAGATGTCATTTTGATTACTTTCATTTCTCATTATCACCATTATTAATTACAGCTGTGTCCTTTTATACCGTTGCTTCAGTCGCACCAAATAGCTCCTCTCGGCGATCCAGGTCCAGGGCGACTCGGAAACGCGGAGCATCTTTTTCTGTCACAATGTTCATCTTAGTCACATAAATAAAACAAATGGTAGTGAGAAAGCTGCATTGCTGGCACACACAGACCACTGGGGACTGGGACATTTGTACATGTGTGTGTGACTATGGGGCTATTCATTATCACTTCATTTCTACAAAGCTGGTGACAATGAACATTCCCACCTGCTTTGGTAGAAAAATGACGTTTTGGAGCCATTCATCATAAAGGTAACGCAGGAGATATCACATAAAACTCCTACTTACCTTTCACTCCATGTGGTCCGCTGTCCCCATACACTAGTATCACAGATATCTCCTGCTTACCTTTCACTCCCAATGTGGCTCGCAGGCCCCATACATTAGTATCACAGATATCTCCTACTTACCTTTCACTCCATGTGGTCCGCTGTCCCTATACACTAGTATCACAGAAATCTCCTACTTACCTTTCACTCCATGTGGTCTGCTGTCCCCATACACTAGTATCACAGATATCTCCTACTTACCTTTCACTCCATGTGGTCTGCTGTCCCCATACACTAGTGTCACAGATATCTCCTACTTACCTGTCACTCCCAATGTGGCACAGTATATATATAGAAGGGCACAGTAAATGTACATATAAATTAGGAGGGCACAGTAAATGTACATATAAATTAGGAGGGCACAGTATATGTACATATAAATTAGTAGGGCACAGTATATGTACATATAACTTAAGAGGGCACAGTATAGAGAGTCCCACATCTGCGTGGGTGTGCGGCGCTGTAAAACAACTGGAAAATGGCTGCGGCGGCCATTTTCCCATCGTTTGCACATGCGCAGTGACCTGTGCATACACTATAGACCTTGGGTGCACTCTAGTGCCCAGAGTCTATAACTTAAGTGCTGGCCACGCACAGCTCAGTGCGCAGCCGGTCGGAGAGGAGGGGGCCCGTGTCGGAGACTGCACATGGGGCCCCTCCACTCTAGAAATGCCCCTGCGGGGAGGGATCCAAAGTGTTGTGCTGACATGACCTCATTGGTACAGATAACACACATATATCTACTCACACATTCATTGTACATTCTCAGTACACATCACTGTCTAACGCAGCAAAGCATAATGCAATTATACATACAAAGTGACTGAGATGTTACACAATACATTTATACATGTAAGAAATAAAAAGCCACACATATGTAGCCTGCTATCCTGGTGTACATCTATAATGAGACTATAAATCTCCTAGTTATATGTGCAGAGCTGGTCATAGGTGTGAGAGCCCTGATGAGGACTAATGTGTAGCATCAGTTAGAGCATACTTACCTACTCTCCCAGGACCTGCGGGAGGCTCACGATTTTTCCGGTAGACTCACTGGCTCCCGTAAGAGCGGGTACTAGAGAAGAGGACAGGATGGGGAGAATAATACCTGGAATCATGGTGTGTGAGGATGGGGCAGGGACTAGAGATGTAATGTAGTAATTTTGGTGATGTGGGGCCTAATGAGGCAAATAGTCAGCCCCCACCCCATCACCAGCCACCTGTATCTCCTCTCTGGGCTTCTCCTAGAGAGCAGATTAGTAAGTATGCAGGTATGATTTACAGGCTAATTCCACTAATACTGAGTGCTCAGGAGTTACACAGAATATCACCTATCTGGGGTCCAGCGATCACCCACTTTCTGGCCCATTCTGGCCATGCTGTCACTGCCCCTGCCAGGCCTCTGTCATACAAACACTATGATGTCAGAGAGCGGTAATCACAGGACTACGTCAGACATTGCAGAAAATGTCCCGTTAGGTGGTTGTATTACCTTATTGTACTGGTGGAACTAGTGTTGATTGTATTATATATATATATATATATATATATATATATATATATTTCTATTAGAACCTGTCATTCATGTGGGGATTCTCACCTCTGTTGCCTTGTGTGAGAAGAGACATCTGGTGTCATTGGCTGAACTGCGTTGCTGCATTGTGGCACCGAGCGTCTAACTGTAGAAATGTTTCCTTGACCAAGTGTTTCGTGTTGTTCTGCTCAGTAACGTAACCGCTCTTCACCTAACATTTTCTTTTTAGAAAGATCTGCTGAGGCTGCAGGCGGAGAACGAGGATCTCCACAGGGAGGCTGCAATTCTGCAGGTACATTGTAGACTCTTGTGCATCTTACACTGAAGCTTGTGTGTACTGGCCACCAGTATTTCTGTCACGCCGTAGGGAGCAATGATCCTCATACTTGGAGGTTTCAGAACTAGCTGATGAATTGTTCTTTATTTAAACTGAATATTAAAATGACCAGAAGGTTCCATCATTGAGTCCAAGGCCTTAGTGGTCCGATGTACAGCTCAGTCCATCTCTGGGTGTATCGGGTACAAGATTTTAGTTAGAGCTTGTTGTAAGTCAAACACTTGTTTTATGGTACTTTGTCAGCAGACGGGTTCTCTACCAAATTGTTGATGACTTTCATTGTCCTTGGAGATGTAAACTTTAAATAATGAGTTCCTTGTTCCCTGTGACTTGATAGGCTACGCTGTCATGAATATTAGCCCAGCCCACAAAATGAATACCTCCACCAGACCTCATGTACCACACACACTAGGGTTCCAAAAAACAGCCACTTTGTCCCTGGTGCACCTATATGGCCTGCTCAGTATACGGTGCCCACCTACCTTCTGGTGCGTGGAGAAGCCTCTGCTAATTAGCTGCTGATAGTCTCATGCTTTGTAGATGATGTAGTGTAATTCTCCTGCTGTGTGGTCTGGTTACCTGGTAACTCACAGACACTAGTGTATCTGGCCATAAAGACGCACAGCTTACTGTGTTACCCCCTGTCATCGCTCAGATGCCTATAATACCATGATTTATACCTCTGTGCAGGGACAGGGAGAGGAAGAGGAAGAAGACTGCAATAGCTAATTTATGCATGCCTATAAAATGGCATTTATATGGTCTGCCATGCCTGCATCTTTATAACCACCCCTCCCCCATTACCTTCCCCAGACCCTGACTACCTGTCACTCACTTTGTGAGTGGCTCCTCTGTACAGGCGTATTCACAATGCACTCTCTGTGCATCTGTATAGCCACCTCCCAGTTCTACTGAAGAACCAGCACAGTAACAGGGCTCGTTGGCACAATGTGTCAGCAGGGGTGTATCTAGGGATCCAAGCGCCCCTGGCAATGTAATGTACTGGCGTCTCCCTACCCCCCTTATGTGGTGCCCCCAGTAGTAATCCCCCCTATGCTGCATTGCCCCCAGTAGTAGCCCCCCCCTATACAGTGCCCCCAGTAGTAAACCCCCCTATGCTGCATTGCCCCCAGTAGTAGTAATCCCTATACAGTGCCCCCAGTAATAGTACCCAGTAGTAGTCCCCCCTATACAGTGCCCCAGTAATAGTACCCAGTAGTAGTCCTCCCTATACAGTGCCCCCAGTAATAGTACCCAGTAGTTGCCCCCCTATAAAGTGCCCCCAGTAGTAGTCCCCTATACAGTGCCCCCAGTTGTAGACCCCCCTATACAGTGCCCCCAGTAGTGGCCACCCGCCCCCCCCCCTAAATTGCCCCCAGTAGTGGCCACCCCAATACCCCCCCATAAAGCGCACCCAGTAGCGGACACCTCCTATTTCAGTGCCCTCCCCACCGTGCCAAGCTTACACACACACACACACAAAGAACAAAAAAAAATTCAACTTACCTGGTCCCCGCTCCTGACGCGACTGCCGCTGTCCGAGTCCCAACCCACTCTTCTCCTGCATGGGAGAGACGTCATAACATATGACATCTCTCCCATCACATGCTGCGGGGGGGGAGCCGGAACACGGAGCTCATGAGTGAGCTCCAGCCGGCTCCCTCTGCGGACGACGCAGCGGCTAATGAGAGTCAGGCAGACTCTCATTAGCTGGCTGCTATTACAAACACACAGCCGCCGCTGGCGGTTGTCTGTTTGTAAACTGTGTAGGGCAGACCGCTCTCACTGCGGTCTGCCCTACACTTGTGGGGCCCGGGGGACTTGTCCACCCCTTGGCTACTGGTGGCACTGCCGGGCGGCGCCCCCCCTTTGGTCGGCACCCCTGGCGAGTGCTATCCTGGCCAATGGGTAGATACGCCCCTGTGTGTCAGCCATGCCCCTTGAGTGCATGATGTCCAGGCAGATGCAGGAACCGTGGGGCAGCAACTTTGCCACTCACAGAGCCCGGTGCTTTGTTTGGCGGCACCTCTTGCACACCCCCTAGTTACATCCCTGCCAAGTATGCCCAATACATGTTATACACTATACGTTTCCGCTGGCACTGCCACGCTGCATAACACACCGTGGGCCATACGGGTTGTTTGGGAATATTTGGGTGCGACGCAGAATCAGATCCAGCATATCATTAATAGATAAAACATTTGGTAAGTGTGAAGCCGGTTGTAGGTAAATTGTCCATAAATGTGATATGAGGCACAATGTATTGTTCTGTGTAACATGTTATTAGAGCTCACAACAATATATTATGTTACTGCAAGATAAATAATAAACTAGTATTACATTCCGTATGTAAGTGTTACTGAGCCACTCATGGATCCAGCTTTATTTATCCACTTGGCAGATGAGAGTGAGCCACTTGCAAAAAGTACTGACCCTGATGAGGAGAGCGGAGGTAAGAGAAATAGGGCTATATTTATTAACATTATTTTTACTAAAATAAAGTTATTTTAATTTATTTAAGTTATTTAAGTTATTTTAGTTTATTTGTTACTAAAATAAAGTTATTTTAGTTTCACCTAAAGTTACTACAGAGCAATTGGAGTAGAATTCATAAAATTCTACTCCAAGCCCTAATTATCACTTATTTTTACTAGTAATCAGATCACATTTCCCATAATTGTAATGGGAAATGTGATCTGGCCAAAGTTACTAAAAATATTGCCAGTCAATACAAAGACCTTATGTGAGATGTGATTATTTAATTATTGGCCATAGAAATATTATTCATATATTATAAAAAAAAATGTATACTATATGCTTTTATGGAATTGAATACAAATTATCTTATTGTTGCTATTTATGTGATTCTTTACTGAGATATGTGGATATATTTAATTTTTATTTGAATAAACATATGTGGAATTATTGAAACCAGCCTCCTGTTTGCATAATAGAGAGCATACGTTTCTATCTTTTTGAAACCATTGGATTACAACATGTCAATACCAGCGCAGTGATTATTGTTTTTCTTGTATACAGTTTAAATTAGTGACTTATTGGTACTTAGCTTTGATTTCCTAAAAATTCTGATAATGGTCCATTACAGCACATCACATCCGGGAGTCTCGTCCTACTCAATAGGCCAGATTTGCACATCTCAGCAATTTCAACCTGGACGTCAGGAATTAAGGCTACAAACTTCCGCCTTTCACATCTAATTATAGGGCTCTTAACAAAGATCGGATGCTGTATGCCTTATAAGGTCATAATATAAACAATAGGGGGCAGCATTGGCTCAAATATGGTTATTGGCACAGTATTATATCAAGGCTCATTGCTTAAAGCAGAAAATATCACACAATCTTACATGCAACTAGTCAAAATATGTAACTAAAGCACATTCATTTGATAATCATATGAAAGGGTACCTTCTAATAAAACAGTAGAATATTTGCTTAACATACATGAATATTAGTATCAAACTGCATAGCTAAATTAGTAGAAAAACATTCTAATGATATTTATATAATCACTAATATATACATTATATATTGTTGTATCACAAAATTTCCCTAAAATCCAAAATACCAGTATAGTTCAGTTCAATAGAGTCTGGAGAAAGTCTTGAATTATTGGTGCATGTGTGTGGTTCCAACCAATATAAGGCTCAAGTTCCATTAGTATACAATAGTCATATCATCGGCTCTTGTAACTCTGTTGATGTCCTGTACACTTTCATCCAGGCTGTTGTTATCATAAGCTCATCTCCGGTATAATCCTCTGACCTTTCTGTTCAACTACCGTAAAAGAAATGAACCTGTTGGCTTAGAGAAAACAACAGTGTGAGATACACCATAACAACAAAACAAAGTAACACTTTCTTATCTCTACTGTACATATCTCTATTTCTTACTAAACATGTGTTTTCGGGGATTACACCTCAAATATTCTATGATAAATGGGGCCCTTGGTGTTTTCTGAAGATTTCAAGCTATTTCTTAATGCACGATGGTCAGAATTTGTTGACAACAACATTGGGACTCTCCCCTGTTGTTTTAAGAGTTTTTGAAGGTGGTCATGAAGGGTCATGTTATCAACTATGTAACCAGGAAGAGAAGAGACTAATTTATCACTCTCTTAAGATTGGTACACACTGACAGATATATCTGTCCAATCTGTCTGGTGGGAAGGAAAATCTGGTAATGTATGGGAGCAAATACCAATAGAAATTTACTCCAAAACCCTGGAAGACAGACCAGATTTTCCTTTCCACCAGACAGATTGGACAGATATACCTGTCAGTGTATACCCAGCTTTAGAGAGGAAGTTAACTGCAAGCTTTGCAGCTTCCTCCTATAATCTGGGCGATACCACACTGGCATCTTATAAGCAAGCTCAGCAGCTTTTAGAGAATTTTCTTTTGATACAAGTCAAAAATTCCCTGGAAATCTCGAAACACAAATATTATAGATGGGGGAACAAGGCCGGAAGATTATTAGCTTCTATGTCTCGCCCATAGAAAATAAGAACTCATGTTGTGGCCATTAAACATCCTCTTACTAGTAATCTGGTTACTGATTTGAAATTTATATTGGATATTGGATCTTGCTTCTCGAAAAGCACCAGGAACTGATGGATTGTCTGGCGATTGCTACAAAATACTAGATGAAATGTTCTTCCCGCTTTGCAAAAACGCTATTAAACAATATATAGAGATTGTCACCAATATCCTACTTTTAATGAGTCGCATACTATATTGTTACCTAAACCAGGAAAAGACCCCATTATTAGGGTCTATAGGCCAATCACGTTATTGAATGTGGACTTCAAAATATTATCTAAAATTATGACCAATCATCTTGGAATGATTTTGCTGAGTCTGCTTACAGATCACCAGTCAGGCTTTGTAGCCGGGAGACACGCAGTGTGGGCTATTCCATCAGCAATTGCAGCGACAGTGTCTTCAATTGAATTCTCACACTCAGATAATATGTTGTTGAGTTTGGATACACACAAAGCATTAGACGTAGTGCTCGGGCCCCATTTATTCTCAGTCTTAGAACATAAGAGTGTTTGATCCTGACTTTATTAGGTCAATTTCCTTGTTAAGGCGCGATAACCAGCATTCTCCTACCACACAGCGCACTGAATTGAATAGCTCAGGGAGCTCGCTCCTGGCGTTATTCAATTCACGTTGAATTGAATTCCCCCCATAGTGTCACTAAGGGAGCCAAAAAAAGTTTGTAGGCCCTAAGCTCTGCAGCCTAGAAAATAATACTTAAGAATTGGGTAAGCCCACGTCCTTCTGTATTTTCTTTATATAAAGAGAAACTTTACCATATTTATCAGATGGACTGGGTGGAGATCATGGGTTATATTTACTAAAGTGAGTTTTTAGAAGTGGAGATGTTGCCCATAGCAACCAATGAGATTCTATATATTATCTTCTAGAAGGTGCTAGTTAAATGTTAAATATAATCTGATTGTTGCTATGGGCAACATCTTCAGTTCTAAAAACTCTCACTTTAGTAAATATACCCCAATGTTTGAGAAAGAGAAATGAGTGGGTTTTTTTGACGTTTGGGAGAGTTACATTGGATCACTGCCTCTCTCTATGCAGGGAAAGATCCATATTTATTTACATTTGACATCATGATATGAGTTAAGAATGCTAGATGCCGATACCCGATTGATATATAGAAGTACATGATTCTATATATTATTATAATGCAGGGAGCAGGTGGCACATCTTATTCACCAATTATTTTATTTTAAAACATGTATTACAAATATATTGTTATATATTGCGAATTATACATTGTAACCATTGAATGTTCTTATGTGAGTTGACTTCTTTGAAAGACTGACGATAGATTCTTTCTTTTGTCATTACTGTATATATATTGTACAAGTCTTTATTATATATTGTTCTATCTTGCTTCATTAAAAAAAGAAGAAAAAAAAAGAAGCTGAGGTCCTCAGCTGAACAGTCTTAAGGACAGATGCTACATGGAAGACATCTATCTATGACAATGGCAGCACTGTTCTAGGACCCAACATTGTAAACAATTGATGACAAAAATCATCCACTTGCTCATCTTTTACATTTCCTGCGTAGGCTGGGGTCTGGGAGTTTGGTGGCTTAAGAGTTCACATTTAAGGGAGTGTATGGTTGGTGCATATTATGGAAAACTAGTCCTAGTATTAACTAGAGATGAGCGGGTCCGGTTTTCTGAGAACCGAACCTACCTGAACATATGGGATTCGAGTAGGATCCAACTCCGGCTCGGGGTTTCCCAACTAACTCGGAATCCAAAATGGGGCAAAAAAATCATCATCCCGCTGTTGGATTCTCGCAGGTTTTGGATTGTATAAAGGTCCTGGTGTTCGGCGCCATTTTTACTCCGGCTGTAGAGAGTGTACAGAGCAGACGTGCTCTGTTCTTCTAGGGTGTAGTCAGTGTTGTGTGTTGTTGTTAGTGACTTGTCTCTATTTGTTCAAGGGTGAAGTGTTGTCAGGCTGGGGCTGCAGTACATAAAGTGGGGGGTGTGCTGCTGTGTCACTCACTGTTGTCCTGTCAATCAAGGGGCAGGGGCTGCAGTACATAAATGGCTGCTGCTGTATTGTCCATAAAGGGGCTTGGGTTGCAGTACATAAAGAGGTGCTGCTGTGTTGTCCATAAAGGGGCAGGGGCTGCAGTACATAAATGGCTGCTGCTGTGTTGTCCATAAAGGGGCTTGGGTTGCAGTACATAAAGAGGTGCTGCTGTGTTGTCCATAAAGGGGCAGGGGCTGCAGTACATAAATGGCTGCTGCTGTGATGTCCATAAAGGGGCAGGGGCTGCAGTACATAAATGGCTGCTGCTGTGATGCCCATAAAGGGGCTTGGGTTGCAGTATATAAAGAGGTGCTGCTGTGATGTTCATAAAGGGGCTTGGGCTACAGTACATAAAGGGGTGCTGTTGTTTTGTCCAGTCCATCAAGGGGATAGGGCTGCAATTCATAAAGGGGTGCTGTGTCATCCAGGGAATGCTCTGTCAATCCGGGTGTGCTCTTCCCCAGTGTATCAAAAAATAAAAGCTAAAAAAAATAAAAATAATAATTTGCTAAATAACATGCATAATATATGAAACATAATGACATCACTATAAGTGGCAGCGCAGTGTGTAATTCCTTTCTTATTCATAAAACATCTTGTGACACTGTAAGTGGTAGCGCAGTGTGTTATTCTTTTCTTATTCATAAAAAATATTGTGACACTGTAAGTGGTAGCGCAGTGTGTTATTCTTTTCTTATTCATAAACAATATTATGACACTAAGTGGTAGCGCAGTGTGTTATTCTTTTCTTATTCATAAAAAATATTGTGAAACTAAGTGGTAGCACAGTGTGTTATTCTTTTCTTATTCATAAAAAATATTATGACACTAAGTGGTAGCGCAGTGTGTTATTCTTTTTTTATTCATAAAAAATATGATGACACTGTAAGTGGTAGCGCAGTGTTTTACTCTTAAAAATATTGTGACACTGTAAGTGGTAGCGCAGTGTGTTATTTTTTTTTTATTCAGAAAAAATATTGTGACACTGTAGGTCATTGATACTGCAGTGTAATATTTAAAATTGGTACAAATTGACGTGTGTGTAACCCACTTCATTCGTGTTTGTTTATATGGAGAATGATCAGTTGAGAGGAGAGCAGGAACCACATACTAGGGCTTTAGCTGCTGCCAGTGCCACCAGTCATGACAATACTAGTCCGTCTACGTTATCTACTAAAGCTAATGCCCAGAGGCATACAGGGCTTAAGTCAGGGCATCTAAAATCAAAGAACCAATGTTTTACATTGGTAAAGATAAAAACATCAAAGGCAAAGTTAGCTGCAGAAAGACATAAATTTGGCAATATGCCTTTCATCACACAAAGTGGCAAGGAAAGGCTAAGGCCTTGGCCTTTATTTATGACTGGTGGTTCTGCCTCATATGATGATGTAAGCCAGAGGTTCCCAACCACGGTCCTCAAGGCACACTAACAGTCCAGGTTTTAAGGATAACTATACTTGAGCACAGGTGTCTTAATTAGTACCTCAGTTATTTTGTTTTAACCGTCTGTGCTGAAACATGGATATCACTAAAACCTGGACTGTTAGTGTGCCTTGAGGACCGAGATTGGAAAACAATGATGTAAGCCCTTCTCCATGTAGACGTTTAAAAAAAAAATTCAATTATTAAGGCACAGGAACCAACTGTGTGCTCAGAAATGGCACAAATCCCTGAGGAGAGTCTAAGGGCCTGATTCAGACCTGGTCGCAAGCACTGAGCGCTCGCAACTGGGTCGATGTTTACCCACTGGGCATGCGCACAATGGAGCCGGCTCCGTCATGTGCATGCGCGAGACCCGGCTAGCGACAGGTGCTCCGTCGCTCCGGGTCTCGCACCAAAGGGGGCGAGTTGTTGATGGTGATTGACAGCTCGCCCCATTTGGCAGGCGTGGCCGGGGATGGGCTCACAACTGGAGGCATTCCCAAGTAAACACCTGCCATTTGTGGGCAGCCCCACTGACATCACCAGTGATGTCAATGGTAGAGCTTCCGGCTCTATTAGAGCCAGAACCTCTCTGGGGCTTGCTGCCACGAGTCCTTACCACAAGGGTCTCATCGCAAGACCATCGCGACCATCAACCTGGCCACTCGCTATAGCTGTGGGTGGTCACCCACAGCTATGTGAGCGGCCAGGAGGCCGCTCAAAAAAAAAAAACACCCTGATTCAGAGCGAGCACTCTTTAAGAGCATCCGTCTCTGAATCAGGCCCTAAGTGTGCTGGCAAGTGCCATGTGTGAGCCAGACCTTTCCAAAGCTGTACTAGAAGAGGAGCCTCCTTCCACAACTTGTGCATCCTCTGCAAATGTGGAGATGAGCAGCACAAATAAACTTGCTGACATAGAAGTTTAGGATGCTTCTGTGGAAGTGCACCAGGATGAGGAGGATATTTGTGTAGCTGATGATAATAAGGATGTTGATGATGAGAATGTTATTGATGAGGATGTTGTTTGTGTAAATCAGGCCCCACTGGAAACAGTTGTTGCCCTTGATAAGGAAAAGCCCATTTTCATGCCTGGGTATAAAACCAAAAGATCCACTTCTTATGTGTGGAATCATTTCTACCCAAATCCAGATAACAATTGTCAAGCCATCTGTACCTGTTGTCATACCAGAGTAAGTAGAGATATGGACCCTAACCATTTAGGAACCTCCTCCCTGTTACGTCATCTACAATGCATCCATCAAAAGTGTTTGCAAAATGTAGAAACTTTGGCTAAAAAAGTAACAAAACAAGCAGTTCAGTTTTAGCTAGCTCACTTCTTTCTGCTATATCCAAGCACCTGGCATCTTCATAACCAAAACCTTCATCAACAATATCCTCAAACATGACTGAAGTAGTCTTGTATCCAATTTGATAAGGCTGACTCAGTCCTCCCCTATCCTGGATTCCTTAGAAGAATCCTTGAGTGCTACGCCTGCTGCTGTTGCTACTAGGAGTGGATCTTCATCCCAGAAGGGGACCAGGAAGACTACTAGTAGTAGTTCTAAACAACAATTGACTGTTAAACAATTCTTTGCAAGGTGGAGCAAGTATGACAGCAGTCGCCCAGTTGCACAACGGATCACTGACACCATAACTTCTATGCTGGTATTAGATGTGGGTCTGATATCCGCCATTAGTGCAGTGGGTTTAAGACAGTTAATTGAAGTCCTGTGTCCCCGCTAACAAATCCCATCTAGGTTCCACTTCACTAGAAAAGCAATTCCCAGCCTGTACAGGACATTAAAAAGAAGTTTAATTAGTGTCCTCCAAAATGCCGTTGTACCCACTGTCCACTTGGGTAAATGGAAAATGACAAACAGAAGATTACATGACTGTAACAGCCCACTGGGTGGATGTATTGCCTTCAGCGCCACCAACAGCAGCAGCAGCAGCATCTAAGAAACAGTGACTCATTCAAATGCAGGCTACTCTGGGCATCACTGGTTTCACTAAAGGTGCCCACACATATACCGATGTGCTCACAATACGATTTTATGGCCAATTTCCTCATGAACTTTCATGGGAGCTCCCTTGCCGTCGTGATCACGATTTGGAGTTAAAAATGTCCAATCTGACTAAAGATCCATCTTGCAGCCAATGCATTGTATCCCAGATTGGCTAATCTGCCCTACAGCACGGCAGATCAGAAGATGCGATGTACGACGAGCGGGGACGCGCATCGGCATCATGCTCGTGAGTATAAACTCACGATTGTACCTTTTTTACCTGATTCGTCGTCACGATTCGTCGAAATCGGCCAAATCGTGTAAAATGTCGCTATGTGTGTGGGCACCTTAAGAGTTATACAGCTGAGAACCTCTTTGAAAAACTCAGGAAAGTCATTGCAAAATGGCTTACCCTGCTTGGAGTCTCCTCGGGATTTGTGATTTCTGTCAATGCCACCAATACTGTGAGACTATTACAGCTGGGTGAATTCCAACACATCCCATGTTTTGCTCACACAATCAACTTGGTGGTGCAAAATAAATAAAAAATTACAGGGCCGTGCAGGAGATGCTCTCTGTGGCCCGCAAAATTTCTGGACATTTTTGTCATTCAGCAGGTGCATGTTGAAGAATGCAGCACCTGCAAGAAATGTTGTATTTGCCCTGACACCAGCTGAAGCAAGAGGTAGTTACAAGATGAAACTCCACCCTTATATGCTTCAGCAGATGTAGGAACAGCAAAAAGCCATCCATAGCTACACAATGAACTATGATATAGGAAGAGGAGGGGGGATGTACCTTACTCAAGCTAAATGGAAAATACTGTCCATGTTGTGCAAAGTGCTGAAACCCTTCAAAGTAGTCATCTGTGAAGTGAGTTCAGACACTGCCAGCTTGAGTCAGGTAATTCCCTTAATAAGACTTTTGGAAAAGCAGCTTGGGAACTGAAGGAGGAGCTGAAATTATTAAGCGATTCCACTAAGTATGTCAGACTTGTAGATTAAGTCATTTATTCGCTTCGCCAGGATCCAAGGGTTGTCAGGATCTTACAATCGGATCAATACATTTTAGCGACCGTGCTGGATCCTAGGTTTAAGTCATACGTTGTGTCTTTCTTCTTCCCAGTAGACACAGATCTGAAGAGATGCAAAGAGCTGTTGGTAAGGAAATTGTCAACTCAAGTGGCACATGATGCAGCAATGGCTTCTCCTTCAGCTGCCCATTGGTAGCTTGTTTTGTGGGGGTCCAAACAAACCAATCGCTTCAGCCACAATTGGCAGTCCCTGTCGCTGAAGTGATTGGTTTATTAAACTGTGCATATCCTGTTTACTATATACAACATAATGGTGGATGGAAGGGCCCAAGGACAAATCCATATTGCATATCTTTACTTTGCATTATGTGCTGTTTGGGGCTTTGCTGCCTGACATTTTTAATTTTATAGTTTATTAAACTGCCATTCTGTCTGCCACTGCTGTGTGGCAAATGTTTCATACAGTAGATGTCCTATATTTTTTTTTAAACTGCCGTGCTTTTGTGCCGCTGCTCTGATGCTTCCTTTTTTTGTTTCATACTGTATTTATTTCAACTAAAATCACAAATAGGCATAAGGGCAAAATACTCTTATACCATTTTTCAACCTTGATTTTTAGATGCCAACCTTGTTGGCTTGGATATCCTTGATCATAACAGTCATGTTTGGTCAGATCCAACTCAAACACCAAATGGAGAGGCTATTTTGTGATGGTGTCTGGAGATGTTCTCCCTCCTCCCCTCCTAGCCTTCCCATACATAATCCGAGAAGCACAATGATAAGAGATGTTTAGTACCAGACTTTAAAATCCCTCTGCCCCTTCCTGTTCACAGATTCCGTTTTGTGTGCTGCGACAGACATCATCTCCTGCATGCCCTTTTGATTCTTTAAAAAAAATTTGGAACCACCAAGAAGCTCCAGTGGGGCAAGGATTGATGTGAATGAGTAAAATATTTTTTGTAAATGCCTCCCCTCCTCCCTCATAAATTTGCTTCGGAACCAAAAAATGAAATGAAATTTACTACTAATCAACCCTTCATTTCCCTGCCTTGGCCAACTACAGCCGTGGCCAAAAGTTTTGAGAATGACACAAGTATTGGTTTTCACAAAGTTTGCTGCTTCAGTGTTTTTAGACATTTTTGTCAGATGTTACTGTGTTATCCTGAAGTAAAATTACAAGCATTTCATAAATGTTAAAGGCTTTTATTGACAATTACATTAAGTTTATACAAAGAGTCAATATTTGCAGTGTTGACCCTTCTTTTTCGAGAACTCTGCATTTCGCCCTGGCATGCTGTCAATCAAGTTTTGGGCCACATACTGACTGATGGCCACCCATTCTTGCTTAATCAATGCTTGGAGTTTGTCAGAATTTGTGGGTTTATGTTTGTCCACCTGCCTCTTGAGGATTGACCACAAGTTCTCAATGTGATTAAGGTCTGGGGAGTTTCCTGGTCATGGACCCAAAATTTCGAAGTTTTGTTCCATGAGCCACTTAGTTATCACTTTTGCCTTATGGCAAGGTGCTCCATCATACTGGAAAAGGCATTGTTCATCACCAAACTGTTCTTGGATGGTTGGGAGAAGTTGCTCTTGGAGGATGTTTTGGTACCATTCTTTATTCATGGCTGTGTTCTTAGGCAAAATTGTTAGTGAACCCACTCCCTTGGCTGAGAAGCAACTCCACACATGAATGGTCTCGGGATGCTTTACTGTTAGCATGACACAGGACTGATGGTAGCGCTCACCTTTCCTTCTCCGGACAAGTGTTTTTAAAAACATTTTGTTTCTTGATGTGCCATGATGAGAGTTGAACTGCCACAGATGCTGCAATCTTTGATATGCGGTTGCAGAATGCCGAAAATGTCCAGAAACGTTTATGGCCACAGACAGCATTTCTTGCATGCCCCTGTAAGTTTAAAAAATATTCTGAACCACCAAGTTGATTTTGTGTACAAAACATGGGACATATTGTTCACCCATGCTCTCACCTCCTCCCTCATAAATTTGCTTTGGAATAAAAAAATTAAATTACATTTACTATGAATCAACCCTTCCTTTCCCTGCCTTTAACTGCATACATACTCCATCTTCCTCAGGCCTCTTGATTAATGAAAACATACAATATGTTTCCTTATGTGCCATGTTGGGGGTTGAACTGCCACGTGTTTGTGCCATCCACTGCTGCCGCTTAGCTTAGTCAGCCAGTTAGCTTGGTGCAACTTTTGGGCCTAAATTGGATGAAAACAATATTGTGAGCTGGGAGATAGTCAAAATTGACTGAAAATTATTATTATTATTATCCTTTATTTTTATGGCGCCACAAGGGTTCCGCAGCACCTTACAAAGTACATAAACAAATAAGTGCATATATACTCTGCGTAGACCTTCATGCAATCATGTGCAGTTTTTAAATGTATGTGATATTTCATCTCTTGCATAGAATTGTTTTTACATGTATAGTCTATATTGTTCAGTGAAGCATAGTTTATGGTATATATCTGGCCTGGCTTTTGCTCCAACTCAGAGCAAGTTATCTCATTTGATCAGCAGAGCAATTGAGTCAGTTGTAGCCTGTCTTAATCAAGGATACCACTCCTTTATATTCAGTCTAGGGGCAGCTGGGGCTGTTTGCAGCTGGGGTTAAAACACCAAGTGTTAAAGGCACAAAGTGTGATTACATAACAGTTAATCAAACAGTTGAACAAACATTGACCAACATCTAAGGTAATTTCAGATTAAGAAACTGATTGCTTTAAAATTTGTCTAAAAATAACAAACCTAAAACTCACCATGTACTACACATTTCTTTTTATCAACTCTCTCCTTTGTATTTTCTCTAAGGATATAACATCCCTAACTCTCCCTGCATCTCCCCTCTCTGGGCACACTGCCGCCCTATTGAGTCACTCACCTCCTCTAAAAACTAATGAGCTTTCTTTTCATCAAAAATTGACAATTACAGCCTCATTGTGTCACTATAAAAAACTTTTACACACCTACAACTATATCTACTTCTCCATCCTTCTGCTTTTATTATCTGGTGACATATCACCAAATCCAGGCCCCTCACACATACAGCGGATTTACTATGGAATATATATCCTGCAAACCTCACATGTCTCCCATCACCCTCCAAATCAATAAATGTGCCTTATAGAATTCACACTTGATCACAACTTATTATTTTACATCTGAACATCTCTTTACAATAACTGCTTTCACCAATTTCGACATTTGCCTGAGACTGCTGGTTCACACGTTAACCACACTCTCTAAATAGCCCCACATGAAGTGGCTTCTGCCACCCGTCAGACTACACGTAAACTGATATAACAGCCATGGCTCTCCACAAACACCTACAAAAACTGCCTCTTAAAGTAGAATGTCAGTGGCGTAAATCTTAATTCAAATGACTTCCACACATACTGTAAAATAGGAATCCAGCCATCTGTCGTCCTAACCCTCTGTCCCACACTCACTGTCTACCCCATCTGTGTCACCCCTGTCTGTCTGCCCATCCCCTTTAGAATGTAAGCTCTCACGAGCAGGGCCCTCTATCCTCTTGTGCTTATCCTTTCTTTACTTATATTATCTGTTCTATACTCAAAAGCACCTAACCCGTGACTTTTGCCATCCTGCTTCTGTTGCAGCAGTGTTTATATACCATGTACTTGTCTTGTAGTGTCTTAAACTGTATGACACTGTTTTCTTGTTCTGTTCAACTGTCTATGTACTATATTTATGTACTATGCTTCTGTACTATGTAAGGCGCTGTGGAACCCTTGTGGCGCCATATAAATAAAGGATAATAATAATAAAGGATAATAATAATAAGTGGACAAGAAACTAGTGACTTACAGTGTAATACAATACAGGACAAGGACATGATTTGTATACATTGCTGCATTAGGGATCATAACACTCAAAATAAGCAGCAGGGAGTCAGCAATCAAGTGTTAGGTGTAATAACCATTTACGCAGGTTAACGTGGGTAAATGCAAATTAGCGTGCCCCGGGGATATTTGCTATTCAATTAGATGTGCAAACACTTTAAACATGTTATTAATGTCCTGTAGCTTTAGGAGTAGGAGTCCTAAATGATCCAAATTAAGCAATCTGTTTTATGTGCGTATTAAATAGGGTTCAACAGAAATAGTGTGTGTCTCCTTGATGAGTCTTGCATTCTACCTGAGGCCGGGCTGGGCGCGCACAACACAGTGATGAAGGCACCATTCTCCACCCACCATAGATGAAACACTGGGAAGAAGAACGAAAATTATGAAAATGGCTGCTCTGCTGGACTGGCATGCAGGGCCATCAAGAACCAAGCGGGGCCCAGGTGGCAGGGGGCGTGGCCATGCCCCATTAGAAAAAAGGCACAGTGAGCCCCTCAGCCCGGCGCACAGCCAATGGTGATCGCTCCCCCCATAGGCATAGGATACTGCACCAGCTGCTGCTTAGCAGCTGCGAACAGACTCCCACTGCAGCCCAGCATACAGCAGCGTGTGCTGGGCTGTTGTGATGTAGAAGGGAGGGGAGGCGGTACCGGACTCGGATCCCCGCCAGGCCCCTCAAGCAAGTCCGGGCCCGGGTAATTTGTACCCTCCCACTCTCTGCGCCCCTGATGGCATGCTGTACTGCCACACCTAAGGGACTCACACCAAACCCCATGACCATGCCCCTCTTTCATGCGCACCAGAGGCACAAAGCATGCCAAGGTAGATTCTTGCCCGCAGGCCATCTCTGCTGTGTGACCAAGGATGTGTGATGAATTGTAGGTGATTTCTGTGCAAGGGTTGTGTACCCAAGGATGTGTTACAGGGGATGCGTACCCAAGGATGTGTTACAAGGGATGCGTACCCAACGATGTGTTACAAGGGTTGTGTACCCAAGGATGTGTTACAGGGGATGCGTACCCAGGGATATGTTACAGGGGATGCGTACCCAGGGATGTGTTACAGGGGATGTGTACCCAAGGATGTGTTACAGGGGATGCGTACCCAAGGATGTGTTACAGGGGATGCGTACCCAAGGATGTGTTACAGGGGATGCGTACCCAAGGATGTGTTACAGGGGATGCGTACCCAAGGATGTGTTACAGGGGATGCGTACCCAAGGATGTGTTACAGGGGATGCGTACCCAAGGATGTGTTATAGGGGATGTGTACCCAAGGATGTGTTACAGGGGATGTGTACCCAAGATGTGTTACAGGGGATGCGTACCCAAGGATGTGTTACAGGGGATGTGTACCCAAGGATGTGTTACAGGGGATGCATACCCAAGGATGTGTTACAGGGGATGTGTACCCAATGATGTGTTACAGGGGATGTGTACCCAAGGATGTGTTACAGGGGATGTGTACCCAAGGATTTGTGCTGCATTACAGAGGTATATGACAAATTGCATGAACATGGTGGGAGGGAAAGCATTAGAGGGGGTCATTTAAGCTGATATAAAATAGTGCAGCATATGTTTAATGTCGATGATAAACATTTCACATTTAGAGGGTTCATGGGCTAAAGAATAGACTTACTGGCCATATTAGCAGCCTCTTTTCGTGAATATTACAGATTTTTCACTCTGGCAGCTGTGCATGGTTTGCAATTTTTTGGTTCAAAGCAAAGCCTAATTTTACACAGGCAGATCAGTAATCATCCTCTTTAGTGTCCTGTGCATAGGTAGGGAAATGAGTGGAAATTAATGTTATTGAGGTTACTAATACTGTAATAACAAAAAAAGCCAAAATTATGTGATTTTATAAATTTTTTAAAGAAAATACAGATCCAAAACCAAAACCAAAACACGCAAGGGCGGTTTTGCAAAACCAAATCCAGATCCAGATCAAAACCAAAACACGGGGGTCAGCACATCCCTAATTATTAACAGTACCTAGAATCTCCCTGAATTCATTTGGGTGGGGGGGGTCAAGCTTTCAGCTTTGTGTCTCTGACTCTATGGAACTCGCTTCCCCGCACAGTTTCAGAGGCCTCCACTCTATAGTCCTTCCAAAATAGACTCAAGACTTTCCTGTTCATCTAAGCATTTCACTAATGTCCCTTGTTAGGCATGTTGTATATTTTGTGCTGTAAAGGCAAATGTAAAGCACTTTGAGTCCTTTTAGGAGAAAAGTGCTATATAAATAACATTATTATTATTATTATTATTATTATTATTATTATTATTAATAATAATAATAATAATAGTAATACTCAATCACTTCTCATTCACATATATTAGGCCATACTCTTTGTCTGATATAGTTATTATTCATTTTTCTTAGTCCTGTCTATTTGATTCTGGATTTGTCTTCTGTATATCGGTTTATGCATTGGGTTTTATGGCTTTTGGATATACATTCTGACATAGGGGCCTATTCATCATCACTTAATTTTTACAAAAGCAGGGGAAAATGAACATGTCACCTGCAATTGTAAAAATTAAGCTATCGGGCCATTCATTAAGAAGGAACAGCAGGATATATCACAGATATCTCCTACTTAAACTTTCAAGACCTGATAAAACTGGTACTTAGCAACTGTAGACCCCAGTGGCGCATGCAGGGGGGGTTCTGAGTAACTGGAAATACCCCATGTGCCAATCCATAGCTGCAGCTGCACCAATTATTAAAAATACCTTTGAGAGATGGAGAACTTTGTCTCTATCTCACCCGGGCCACCTTTGAACTCCGAACAGGCTGTGATCAGGGCTGCCATGGCAGCTCCTCATAGCCATGGAGATGGCTGAGTCCAGGGGAGCTGCAGCAGCATGCAGCACCTCCCAGGCAGCTCCCATGGGCATTTGAGTGTCAGTGAGTCACTGCACTCCTCGGCTCCAGACAGCACTGCAGGTTAGGCACCTGCTGTGCCATCATATTTAAAAACGTTTCCCTTGGCTCCTTCAGCGGCTCCACCTCCCAGCCAGTACATGCTTCCGGGAGGCGGAGCAGTCAGTGACAATCCTCCTCTTAACAGCGGCACAGCTGTGCACCTGTCAGGAGTTTATCCAGGGAGGGCGGGGGACCGAAGAGTGATGATGGGGATTCACTGTCACTGAGTATGTCGGGATGTCACTGAGTATGTTGGGCAGTGGCACAGCGGCGCCCTCTCCAGTGTAGCACCTGATGCAGCCACACAATGGTACGACCGACCCTGAGGCCAAGTCTTTCTTCCAGAGCATGGTTAAAGTGAAAACTAGCACCCCGTGCCAGCCTGGTCAGTCTTAGAATGCTGCAAATGACACATAAAACCATTGTATTTAACTAAAACATCTGAAAAAACAAGAGGCGACTTGGCATGTTTAGAAGGAGCAACCAGCTCACTAATGTAGAACACACCATGAAAGGCCACTGCGAAACTCAGTTTGAAAGACAAAACTTTGTAATTGGAATAACAAACTGGCGTAATTGAGTCTAAGAAATGTTATAAAAGCAAAATATCGATCTGGTGGCTATGATCAACAGGGGAAGGTGCCAGCCTGTACCAACCTTTCAGAGCTCTTGAAATACTTAAAACACCTTGTAGTTTATTCTCCATCAGGATGTATTCTCTTCTTTTAGGTTTATATTTCTCCATAGATCCACCAAAATAAAAAAATAAAAGAAGGAAAAAGAGAGTAAAACTATAAAAGTGTAGAAATTATTATAGATTTAAAAAAAAAGAGGAGCAAATTAAAATTCTCCGCATTAGGTTTTTGATCTTTTGATTGTGTCTCCTTCTGCTTGGTGTTCTTCAGATTCACCGTGAGAAAAGTTGTAGCACCGCGTTCGGCACAGGGGTTAGGTGGTGTTTGTCTGTAGCCACTGTTTTAAGCAAGGAACTTGGAAAGTTTGGTGGCAGGATGTTACTGCTATTTCCATTCCAGCTTCAATGTCGGAGATACAGATGGTACAAAACTCTACTTCCTCTCCGTCTCCAAAAGTACGTCTGCTGTAGGTGGGAACACGCGGCAGAATGAGCCTCAGGATTGTGTCCAGCATGAGACGTTCTGTATTCTGCATAACTGCTTCATGTTGGCTGGCAGTTGGCACATTTCTTGATCTTCCTGATGATGGACCTGCCCTTCTTGATGATCGTCTTCTTGAGGATGGTCTGAGGCATCCTGACCTCGTGCAGCACCGTCAAAAAGGGGGTCTGACCATGAGGTAAGGGGGCGTGGGCATGCGGGAAGGGGGCATGTCCTCACAGCCCGAACCCCAGTGCCATTGCTTGGGGTTCGGGCTACAGTGCAGCACCCAGCTCCTGTTAGTGAGGGGGAGTCTGCACCCCCCTTGTGATGCCACTGTATACAACAGGGCAGATGTATTATATGAATCTTAAATTAAAAAATTGTCACTTTATATTGTGATGATAAAAATAACTTTTCACCCGAATGTATCACAGTCAACTGAAATTCGGAAAGTCTTTTCAGCGATAAGTAAAAAAAGTTTGAAAAAGGCCTCGGCATAAGATCACAAAAATCATCTATAGCAAATTTTTTTTTAAAATTGAGAAACATAAGTAATTTTGAAATCACGTTCAAAGCTATTACTGTATATGGTCAAAAAAATTATGGAAAGTACAGAATTATTTTACAGCACTCACTAGGAACAATAATACACAAACTGAAAATGGACGGACTTATTTGTCAAACTTAAATTTAACTAATGGTGTCACCCCATATGGACCTTCTCCTGCATCAGGCCATACAGAATCCTTAGTAATAATATACAATGGACTGAGGACCTCATTCAGAGCCGCTCGCAAGATGCGATCGCTCGCTTGCAGAAAGGGGCCGGGTATGCAAATCAAGCGATCGCTCTTTGCGCTTTAAGGACGCCCTCTATGTCTTAGTGAGCGATGGCAGTTAGCGTACGCTGGACTATAAAACCTCCCACCTGTCACTCGCAGTGCACATCATGTCCGGGAAGTGTCTGATTAATCGTGAACATCGAGGGCCATCGGAGCTTCTCGCAGCGCTTGGGGTTGACCTAAGCTACCCCAAGCACTGCGAGCAGTTCTGGCTAAAAAACAACCAAGTCACGTGTGCGATGACGCTACTTTGTTAATTATGCACGCCCATTAAATGCCGTTCTGACGGTCAGACACGCCTGCGTTCGCAGCACCACTCCCCCGTTCACAAGCACCTTCCCCTGTTACCACCCATAAACAGTACTATCTGTCACTCAGAGCAGCGACCTGATAGCGGCTTACGAGCAACCAAAATCAGGTCGCAACGAATGACTTGTGCACGTGCACTGCGAATTATACACATGCGCAGATGTGAAAAAAACGCTCGGAGCGAGCGATCGCGCCCTAGCGAGCAGCTCTGAATTAGGTCCTGAAAGCGAAAACAACATGCACATTAACCCCCACTGTGGGGGCCCCACATGATAAATAAAAACACATACATAGGCCACAACATTAAATATAAAAAACAAATAGGCACCCACATGAAAATAATAAAACGCATAAACTTTGCATGAAAAAAAAACACATTAGTCCCCACGTGAAAATAAAACACATAGGCTTTGCCGGAAAAAAACCCACATAGACCCCCACATGAGAGAAAAACACACACATTAGCACGGACATAAAAGTATAATACACATAGGATTTGCATGAAAAAAACACACACAGGCCACTACATGAAAAAAATTAAGCACACACAAAGGCCCCCACATGAAAATGTATGAAGTGTTATAGGCATACTTGCCTACCCTCCCGATTTGGTCGGGAACCTCCTCAAAATTGGGTGCCGCTCCCGACCTCCCGGGAAGGCAGGCAAGTCTCCCGGCTGCCGTCGACCCCTCCTGTCCCACCGCAATTACTTGTAAAACCCCTGCAGCCAATGGGGGCGGTGACGTGATTCGCGTAATTTTAGCACCGCCCCCTGCTTCACACTGCCTGTAATATCGGCAGTGTGTAGCGGGGGGGACACGCTTGCGTGGCTCCGCCCCTCCCCACCAGCAAAAACTTGTCATCTGGCCGGCCCATCCCCCGTTTGCTGGCCCCGCCCCCCAGTAATGCCGATCTGGCTGCTCCCTAATGGAAGGGGCAGCCAGATAGTCGGCAAGTATGGTTATAGGGCTCCTATACATCAGGACCACCCTGGTTGCTAAGCTACAATCATACGCTAAGATACGTATTCAGGGAAGGGGAGACAGCCAGTGGGTGACAGGGAGAGGGTAAAAAAAGGAGGGGGGTTTAACCCCCTATTGTTCCTCGGCACACTGAATAGTACCTGCAACAATATAGGAAAACTATATGGTCATAGAAATCAGAGATATTAGTTGCATGCATTTGCAAATACATCTGAAGCTGCTAGGCCTCTTCACGGCTTCTCTGTCACTAGCAGTTCCTAACAATAAGAGGTTCACGTCCGGGGTGCTATTCAGTGTGCTGAGGAACAATAGGGGGTTAAACCTCCGTCCTTTTTCTACTTAGTATGACCCCTCCCTTTCATGCACCTGATTATTGCTGCTAGATTGATTGAGCAGCTGCCATTTTTTGTTTGTTTGGTATGAGTGGCATGAAGGAGCCAGCATTAGTAGGGCATGCTGGTTCTAGTAGTGCTAGTTGGAGTTCCCAGGGGTGACTCCCAGGTAAGCTGGCTCTCAATGTGGATGCATTTATGTATGTGCCTTTATCAGGAGGCCTTACATTTGACAAAATTAATATGTGGCTTTATCATGAGGCCTTTCAATTGGTATATTCTACATTTGGGGTGAGCGTTCGGGTGTAAGGCCCCCGGGGCTGGTCTGGCTGGGCCCCCTCATGGCATCACCACTTAATACACATTGGCCCTCATTCAGAGCCGCTCGCAATTAGCGCTCGCTCGTTCATAAAAAGGGGGTGGCTATTCAAATGAACCGTTCGCTCTTTGCGGTCTGTTGCCGCCTCCATGTCTGAACGAGCGAGCAAAACATACGCTCGTTTATTTGATACAAACGCCCCCTGGCCGCTCGCATCATACGTCATGTCCGCTATTTATTAGATTAATCAAGTACATCGAACAGCGTATGAACTGCTCGCTATTCTTGTGGTTGGTTTCTTCAACCACAATATTGCGAGCAGTTCTGACTATAAAATAACCCAGTGACTTGATGAATGACGCTGCTGTATTAATTATGCACACCCATAAAACGCCCGCTTTGACCTTTAAGCACGCCTGCGTTCTGATCTCCACTCCCCCTTTTCAAGCACCTTCCCCTGTTACCACCCACATACGCCTCATTCTGTCACTCAAATTAGCAGGCACTCGCTATATAGCGAACAAACGATTTTCGGCCGCACTGACTGGTTCGCGCATGCGTACTAAAAACCGTAGATGTGCAAATATCGCTCGGAACGAGCGTACTGCCACTTACGAACGGCTCTGAATGAGGGCCATAGTTGCTTTTTACATCACATATTATGTTTGTATTTTTTTTCATGTAATTATTCACATATATTTTAACCCCTTTTTCCAACACTCATTAATTAGTCTTACACACCTATACTTTACACTGCACTGTCACTCTTTTTCCATTTTTCGTGTGATGCCCTGGGGGGGTCCTGGGCTGGACGTTTTTCGGGGTGCACTGCGCCCCGGATGTGAACCCCTTAGTGATAGGGACTGTTAGTGACAGAGAAGCCGTGACGTGGCCTAGCAGCTTCCCATGTATTTGCAAATGCATGCAACTAATATCTCTGATTTCTATGACCATATAGTTTTCATATATTGTTGCAGGTACTATTCAGTGTGCTGAAGAACAATAGGGGGTTAAACCCCCGTCCTTTTTCTACTTAGTATGACCCCTCCCTTTCATGCACCTGATTATTGCTGCTAGATTGATTGAGCAGCTGCCATTTTTTGTTTGTTTGGTATGAGTGGCATGAAGGAGCCAGCATTAGTAGGGCATGCTGGTTCTAGTAGTGCTAGTTGGAGTTCCCAGGGGTGACTCCCAGGTAAGCTGGCTCTCAATGTGGATGCATTTATGTATGTGCCTTTATCAGGAGGCCTTACATTTGACAAAATTTATATGTGCCTTTATCATGAGGCCTTTTAATTGGTATATTTTACATTTGGGGTGAGTGTTCGGGTGTAAGGCCCCCGGGGCTGGTCTGGCTGGGCCCCCTCATGGCATCACCACTTAATATACATAGTTGCTTTTTACATCACATATTATGTTTGTATTTTTTTTCATGTAATAATTCACATATATTTTAACCCCTTTTTCCAACACTCATTAATTAGTCTTACACACCTATACTTTACACTGCACTGTCACTCTTTTTCCATTTTTCATGTGATGCCCTGGGGGGTCCTGGGCTGGATGTTTTTTGGGGTGCACTGCGCCCTGGATGTGAACCCCTTAGTGTTAGGAACTGTTAGTGACAGAGAAGCCGTGACGTGGCCTAGCAGCTTCCCATGTATTTGCAAATGCATGCAACTAATATCTCTGATTTCTATGACCATATAGTTTTCAGATATTGTTGCAGGTACTATTCAGTGTGCTGAGGAACAATAGGGGGTTAAACCCCCCTCCTTTTTCTACTTTGTATGACCCCTCCCTTTCATGCACCTGATTATTGCTGCTAGATTGATTGAGCAGCTGTCATTTTTTGTTTGTAGGGAGAGGGTAAAGACAGGGAGAGGATGACTGCACTGGGTGACTGGGAGAGGGTGATGACAGGGCGATGGTGACAGCAGTGGGTGACATGGAGAGGGTTAACAGCACTGGGTGACAGGAAGAGGGTGAAAGCACTGGGTGACAGAGAGAGGGTGATGACAGGGAGAGGGTGACAGCACTGGGTGAAAGAGAGAGAGAGGGTGACAGCACTGGGTGACAGAGAGAGGGTGATGACAGGGAGAGGGTGACAGCACTGGGTGACAGAGAGAGAGAGGGTGACAGCACTGGGTGACAGAGAGAGAGAGGGTGAAAGCACTGGGTGACAGAGAGAGGGTGATGACAGGGAGAGGGTGACACAGAGAGGGTGATGACAGGGAGAGGGTGACAGGGAGAAAATGATAAATGGGTGACAGGGACGGGGTGATGACAGGGAGAGGGTGAAAGCACTGGGTGACAGAGAGAGGGTGATGACAGGGAGAGGGTGACACAGAGAGGGTGATGACAGGGAGAGGGTGACACAGAGAGGGTGATGACAGGGAGAGGGTGACAGGGAGAAAATGATAAATGGGTGACAGGGACAGGGTGATGACAGGGAGAGGGTGAAAGCACTGGGTGACAGAGAGAGGGTGATGACAGGGAGAGGGTGATGACAGGGAGAGGGTGACACAGAGAGGGTGATGACAGGGAGAGGGTGACAGGGAGAGAATGATCAATGGGTGACAGGGACGGGGTGATGACAGGGAGAGGGTGACAGCCAGTGCATGACAAAAGCAGGGTATTTCAACTGTCTTACCTGTTGCCAGAAATGCAGCACGTGGATGGCAGGCAGCTCCTCCTTGGACTTAACGCAGGCCGGCCCTGCTAGTGGGTCATGGGTAGGCAAATGGTGACACTCCAGCTGCTGTGAAACTATACATCCCAGCATACTCTGTCAGAGTTTTAGCATTCCCTAACAGCAAAACTATGGCAGGGCATGCTGGGATGTGTAGTTCCACAGCAGCATGAATCAGATGTTTTGACAAGTAAAATGAGAAAATCTGTTCAATCTTCTGTTGCCAAACAAATATAGGCCCCCATTTACTAATGAGTTTTATCACCAAACCGAGTGATAAATGTCACTGTGTTTGATAAATGGTGCTCCAGCCAATCAGCTCCCAACTATCATTTTTCTAACAGTTGACAGTTGGGAGCTGATTGGCTGGAGCACCATTATCATACACAGTGACATTTATCACTCGTTTTGGGGATAAAACTCATTAGTAAATTAGGCCCATGCTCACAATGCTGGGAGAGAAGAAGCAACACAGAGATTCAGGGGAGGGCAGAGAAATGATGCCTCTCCCCCACAGGGGTGCCAAGAGGAGCAGGCTGGTACTATTTACCTGGGCCCGGGCCGGCTGGAGGGGCCCAGCGCAGCTGTGCATACCTCCCAACATGACCCTCTCCAGGAGGGACACGATGCTCTGGTCCTGGACTTCCCTGGTATTTTATGATTGGTGGCGTCTCCAGAGGCGGGGCTGCAGTACAGTCCAAAATTCAAATAGGGGAGTCACACCAACTGCCAGTGAGTCCCAGCCAGTGATGTTTGGCAGTGTGTGAAATGACAGTTGGTGTGGCTCCCCTATTTGAATTTTGAACTACGCTGCAGCCCCACCTCTTACCAGGGAAGTCCCAGACCAGAGCATTGTGTCCCTCCTGGAGAGGGTCATGTTGGGAGGTTTGGAATGGGCAGCAGAGGGACCATTGAGCAGCAGCAGTCTCTTTTCTCTCCCTGCAAGTGCTATGGGGGGGAACAATCACACTGATATCCCTCTGCCCCCACCACCGTGGATCTGCCCCCTGGCTGAGAAGGAAAAATTTGGTCCCCCTTCCGAAGAAAAAATTGGGGGGGAAGGGGCGAGACCATACCTCCATTATTTCTCCAATTCTCCCCCATACCCAGGCCAGACTTGACAACTTTCTGGCTGCCCCTTCTGGGAGGGAGCAGCCAGATTGGCATGATAGGGGGTGTGGCCAGCACAAGGAGGTGGGGCCGGCAAGACTATGAGTATTTGTGGGTGGGGCCACGTGATCGAATCATTTTGGCCCCGGCCCCGCTACACAAAGCCGATAATACAGGCCCATCGCTGCTCTTGGCAGCCCTGTTCCCCCATGCATTTTCATGAAATTCTACCTAACTCGCCAAAAAACAAACAAACTGATGTTTGGTGATATTATACAGTTTGAACATTTTCATGGCAGAAATCTAATATGTTAGCCATTCAATACATATCGCAAAAAAATAAATTAGATGAATACCATAACCATACCATTTCTGCTAAGTTTTATGAAAATTGCTTTGATACACCTGCCCCAATATGAGTTACAGCAATAACATGATTATATATTATTGTAAGATACTTACAACTCAAAAAATAGCTGAAAAAGTCTATGCATGCCAGCCCCAATGTTTAACGGTTCTTGATCAGCAGCTAAGAGCATGAAAGGTGCCACCCAGTACACAGGGACACTGGCTAAAGACCACTATCATAATTCCCCCCACTTCAAAGTACAAGGGGGAGATGTACTAAAGTTGCCTACACACTTACTGATTTGCTCACGATCCGACATCGTGTACGATTTCCCCTTGACCTTCTCCCCGGCAGCTCCCCGGCAGTCCTGCACACGATTTGGTGTAAAGATGTGTCCAATGTGACAAACGATCTCTCGTACATCCTTCTTTTTCCAGTGCATCGTGACTGAGATTGTCAGATCTGCGCTACAGCACGGCAGATCTGAAGATGCGATGTACGACCTGCATCGTGGTCGTGAGTGGAGACTCACGATTAGGACATATTTTAGATGATCTGTCGTTCTGATGCATCGGAATCGGCCAGATCGTATAAAAAATCGGTAAGTGTGTAATCACCTTTAGTCTTGGAGAGAGATAAAGTAGAGAGATATAAAGTACCAACAAATCAGCTCATATTTTTCAAACACAGCCAATTAAGTGACAGCTTGGAGTGGAAAGGTTGGTACTTTATCTCTCTCCACTTTATCTCTCTCCAAATATTAGTACATCTCCCCCCCCAACTGATAAAGAATAAGAAACTGGTTTAATTTAATTTATTGAACAAACATTTTACTTACCTTCATTTCCAATATGCTTATTTAATTCCCTCTGGCTCATTTCTGCTGGTAATAAAGTGTGAAATAAAAAGAACGGTAGGTGCACAAATGATAATAAAAACAATGGGCGGAATTCAATTGTTTCCGGCCCCCTTCATGCCTGACAGAGCTATTTAATTGTCGTTCCTGTTGGGCACGATCAGCTGCCAGTGCACCATCTCAGCTCGCACCCCCAGGAGGGTGCGAGCTGAAATGGGTGAAAATTGACCCATTTGGGCACCCAAACAGCACTTTTCGCAATCGTGCCCATCACTTTGGTTGGAGTTAGCCGTGTTATGCGGCTAAACTCGACCTCTATGGGCGCGATAATCGGCATCAATTAAATAGCGCCCTGCCATCTCCTGTCACTTTAGACGGGAAATCGGACGCGCTAAAACAATTGAATTGTGTCCAAAGAAAGAAAAAGCACAGGTGTGATTTTGCGCTGAACTCCTGTCACTGGTGAATCGGGGGTAGCAGACACTAGTGTGAAAACTCTCTGGTGAGTCCTTTCTCATGCATCAGCAACAGCTTCAACTGAGGAAAAGCCAGTGATACTGCCGTGTGCTGGGGTTTATACCCGGCCCATACAGTGGGCACATGACCAAAGAGATTGTTGTGTACATGTAACTGTGGCATGCGGGCAACAGCTGGTGATGGCTGTGCTTCCCATCAACTCTCTGCCCTATACCTGACATCAAAATCTTCCCACTGATATTGCACAGTTACACAAATGGGTGTCGAAACTAAGGGGGCAAGGGGTGGCCCCCCTCTCCAAACATTTGAAAGGAGTGGCGGACGTGGCACTTGAACGATTTTATATGGGAAATCAGTGGGAAATGATAGTATCGATTCCTGCCTGTCTATACCTTCTAAAATTGTCGCTATTTAGCGTTATGAGTCGCACAAGAAATAAATGCTTTCAGACTTGAGTGTGGTTCCAAAGCACAAAAAGTTATTATTCAATATAAAAACAGATGGTTACATGCTGTGATCTAAATACAATTAGCGCAAATAAATTATACAGAACCAAGGTACAGTCATTACATATGCACGCGCTCTGGACCCAGATCCCGGCATCAAAGATGAAACTTCCGTCAACAGCAAAGCAAGAAGACTGGCATCCAGGTTTAGAGAGCTCACATATATACTCTAGCAGAGATAGGTAATACAATAGAACAGTTTGGCATGATTCCATTGGTTCTTCTTCCTGGTTCTTCTGTTACAGTACAGTTCATAGGTCAATTCGTATGGACACAATCCAGCCTCCAACAGCTCATTGTGTCCTGTTTCCCGCTGCATAATATCTAAGCTGGCTACATTACAGAGTACATTTTAATGTTTAACTCTCTATGGTCCATAGTTTGTAGACAAATGTTGCGATCTCCTCACCGATGGTACCGGAAATCTGCAAAGACACAGTGGATCAGTACAACACCAAACACGGTCTGCTTACCATGTACTAAACCTTAGATATCAAATTACATTTATTTCACAACATTAATAATACTGAATAAACCTTGAATATTACACTTTAATGCTAGGGAACCTTTTTATTTAAGTGTGCAATGTGTAAGTAAGAAAAGACGCTAGTTAGCGTTGTGCAACTACGTGTTTGTGGAGTACACCATGGTAAGTGTTTTGCAGGGTTGATCATTTTATATGTTTTAGTGACTGTCTGTATTTATATGATGAGGACTTTAACCTTCTTTCTATTGCGCGGGAATCGCATGACGCTAAATAATAGCATCGCCGTATGTACTTATAATGGGCGAGATTCACTAAAATGGTACTGGGCGGCCAGTCGCAAAATGGCATCTCATTGCCATTCGCAAAATGGTGTCGTGCAGATTTAATTTTAAACCGATCCTGTCTCAGCCAATTATCCGGCTTCAACAATAGATTAGTGCTAAGGAGTCATCACATCAAGAACAGGGCGGTCTGGGGCACCTACCAAAACCATTTCAGTTCTGCTGCTGGACCCAGTGAGTTCAGCTGTCATTGTTGCCGCCATTTCTGCTGCTCCTTTGGTGATCTCTGTGGCGACAACAGCTACCACACATGGAGATATATATATATCTATTTGTTGGAATGCTCATGTGGTATTAAGTATGTGGGGAAAACAAAGAGGCCACTCAAAATAAGAATGTAGGAACATGTGAGAAACATCAAGAATAAAGTAGAAAACCACATGGTCTCAAGACATTTCACCACACATCATGGATCCAACCCAGAAGAATTATCTTTCAAAGCAATCGAACATGTTAATATGGGAGAAAGAGGAAGGGATCAGAGCTAAAAACTCTCACAACGGGAAATGTTATGGATCTCCGAACTAAGGGCCTGATTCAGACCCACTCGCGAGCGGCTGTCCGCTCGCAAGTGGGTCGATGTTCTGGACTGAGCATGCGCACGACGGAGGGAGCTCCGTCGTGCGCATGCGCCAGACGCGACGAGCGAAGGAAAGTCCTTCGCTCGTTGTGTCTGATCAAAGGGGGCGTGCTGTCGATGTTGATTGACAGCACGCCCCCTTTGGTAGGCGTGCCGGGGGCATGCCTCCCTGACGGGGGCGTTCCCACGGGAACGCCTCCCGTCAGAAGCCGGCCCACTGACATCACTAGTGATGTCAGTGGGAGTGATTTTGGCTCTGATAGAGCCAAAATCACTCCGGAGCTTGCGGTTGAAAACCTCAACCGCAGGCTCCGGCTCGCAGTTTCGATGGTCGCGATGGTCACGACCATCGCGGCAATCAAAATGCACGCTCGTATAGCCTGTGGGTGGTGACCCACAGCTATACGAGCGTCCAGGAGGACGCTCCATTTTCATGGAGGCCGGCCCTCATTCAGAGCGTGCGCTCTGCTCAGAACGTACGGCTCTGAATGAGGGCCTAAATACTTTATTTCCCATGGGGTTTAATGACAACTACGAAATAGCCCCATTTATATAAAAAAAATATCAGATTTATAACATGGGAAAAATGCTAATTCTATTTACATCAAAAAGATCAAAGGCCATGGACAATACTGTACCTCTCCACCAAAAAAGACACATGGAATAGAATCCTAAGTTCCACACCTATGGACAGTTGTTTAATAATAATTAAATAAAAACTTGCTATCTTTATGCAAATTGTACCTGATATAAGTGATCTCAAGGCAGTGTCCACAAACAGATGCATGAGAGCTAACATCTCTACAACCATACCAACATGTCAATGCCCAATCTCGTCTGATCTTGGAAGCGAAGCATGGCTGGGCCTGGTCAGTACTTGGCTGGGAGACCACTTAGGAAGACCAGGTGTTGTAGTATACAATGTAACTCCATATTAAAGGCATTTGCAATGTGATATGGCTCTGAGTTCCTTTTATAGGATCCAGAACCTGCGAGATTCGGAAGCGAGATGATGATGTTTTGCCTCAATTTCAGATCCGAGTCAGGCAGGAAAACTCGAGCCAGACTCGGACCCGACTTGGATCGGGGAGGTTCGGATTCCAGAAATCCGAACCCGCTCATCCCTAGTATATATGTGTTTGTGTACAGTATATTTGTTAGTGTGTGTATACTGTATATCTGTGTTAATGTGTATATATGTAAGTTTTAATGTGTATATGTGTATGTAAGTGTTAATGTGTATATATGTGTGATATACTATATATAATATATATGTTTGCTATATACTATATATATATATATATATATATATATATATGTGTCTAATAAACATATTAGAACCCCCCCCCTGAAAATCTGGCGTTTTGCAGCTGCCCTTGTTCAATACAATTTTTTTTCTTTTGACACGCCTCTGGAAGGAGGAGGAGCCACAGCGCGCAAGGAGCAGCACCAGCCAGACCTGGAGGAGAGGAAGCCAGAAGGAAGGAGCATTCTTCAAGAAGATAAGGTGACTCATGACTCATGAGACTTAGAAGTAGCCCGGGAAGGGGACCCAGGGGCCCTGGCTATTTTATCAGTCTTGGGCCCCACAATTTCTGATGGCAGCCCTGGGCCCAAGGACAATTCCATCTTGCACCTCTTTTCTTTGCATTATGTGCTGTTTGGGGCATTGCTGCCTGACATTTTTAATTTTATAGTTTATGAATGTCCAGAAATGTTATTGGCCACAGACAGCATCTCCTGTATGCCCCTTTTGTTTAAAAAAATTCTGAACTACCAAGTTGATGGGGTGGGCAAATATGAGCAGCAGCAGAAGCACAGAGCATCTTCCTGCCAGGATGTGTGCAATAAAGTGCAAACACGTTTAATACAAAAATTATTTCTGTATATTGGTCACATACATACATATTTACATGGTACATACAATGCGTTAGGCAGGCTGAGGTAACCTGAAGCACACAATCTGGTGTTGACAAATAACTTCCAGTAGGCCCAGCAAACATCACAGATGCTGGAACTTCGAGTTCAGCCGGAGAACTACAGGCTACTTTCCTCTGATGTAAACAGCAAGTCTTGGTCACATTATCCCTAATAACCTCCCTGAGTACAAAGTAATGTCTGTTTACAATATGTTCTAGCAGCACCTCCACAAGCAAGGCCACCTCTTTTCTATTAGTAGTATAAAAATGTAAAAAACTCCTCCAGATCAAATATGTCTTTTAGAAACTGAAGAACTTGATCCTAGATTGATCTTCCCTCATAATTTTTTTTAAGATAAAAACATTAAAATAAATAAATTAAAAACGAATCAATCCTTCCGTCCTTTCCCTGTCTTCAGTCCATAAACATATTCCTTGTCCGTCGGGCCTCTCACCTAGTTAAGCAAAACATGCTTGGTTTTTAAGCTTCCTAGGGGTCGTATAGTCTATTAAACTGCCACCACTGTAATGCCACTCTATGCCATTCTGGAAGCTGAACTGCCACATGTCGCCTAGCTTAGTCAGCCAACTAGCTGGATACAACCTTTTGGCCTAAACTAAATGAAATCAATATTGTGAGCTGTGAGGTGGTCAAAATTTACTGGAAATGACTGAAAATAATTGTTATTGAGGTTAATAATACTGTAGGAACAAAAACAGGCCCAAATTATGTGATTTAAGGCTGTTTTTATGATTTTTACAGATTATTATTTATTACCAGTTATTTATATAGCGCACACATATTCCGCAGCGCTTTACAGAGAGAATATTTGCCCATTCACATCAGTCCCTGCCCCAGTGGAGCTTACAATCTATTTTCCCTATCACATACACATACACACACATACACACTAGGGTTAATTTGTGTTGGGAGCCAATTAACCTATCAGTATATTTTTGGAGTGTGGGAGGAAACCGGAGTACCCGGAGGAAACCCACGCAAGCACAGGGAGAATATACAAACTCCACACAGTTAGGGCCATGGTGGGAATTGAACCCATGACCTCATTGCTGTGAGGCAGTAACGCTAACCATTACACCATCTGTGCTGCTGTGATCCAAAACCAAAACCAAAATACGCAAAGGGTTGTTTTGGCAAAACCAAATCCAGATCCAAAATGCGAGGAGATACAGATCCAAAAGCAAAACACGGGCGTCGGCGCACATCCCTAGATTACAGAGATCCTTATCTACCTCCTTAATAGAACCACTGGGACCATCTCTACTTCATATAGACTGTCCACACATATGAAGAAACATTACAGACATCGACCAACCAATGCTGGCATCTAATACAAGCTATTTCCAGTAAACATCGGCGGCCGTGACGTCACTTCCGGTCACGGAGCCACGAACCGGAAGTGACCATCGGATAACATCAAATATGGGCATAAAAGGCAGCATTAAGCACTGATGGACACAAGCCTTGAAGAAGAGACTGGGATGCCTCAAAACACGTCAGCAGTGATCTATCAGTGCCTATACATTAACTTAACTTATTCCGGTCGGACGAGTCATCTGTCTGGACATTTTTATCTGGGAGCCAATACAGGCTGTATCCGGGACACTCTATAGTATTACAAACACCTGTGGCTCTACACCTCCGAGATGGGTACGATCCTACCAATTTTCACTGTTACCTGTTTGCAGTGCAGAAATATTTCTCCCCCGCAGATTTTGTATGCACATCGTCACTTTCTTTGGGATATTTAAACTTTGACCCTCAGATGTGCAATAAGTTTTCTCAGCAACATATTATTGTCATTTTGTATGTATCCATGTTAATACGATAATAAATCTGTTCCATTATCAAAGATATCATAGAAGTGAGGTTTTATTGCACACTTTAAACAACAGGGCTCAGCAGAGTAAGCGCCACGCACATAGGTATACCACCCTTTTTCTACATCCCTTCAAGCCACTGGCTACAAAGCGGTGTTTGATGGGCACGATTGACGCGCTTTTCTTCCTCATTTCGATCAGAGCAGCAGGGATATGACGAGCTGTTTGGAATCTGTCCTGTTTGGAACACACTCTGATAAATTTGTCCTCCTGTTTTGTGGTCACACGAGGTTATCCAGGTCATGGGCAATCACATACACTGTTGTTTACGGCGTATCTCCTGGGGGGGATGCAGTCATATTGCCGGCAGATGGGATGCCGGACGTCGATATACTGACGCCCAAATCCCGCCGCACAGCAATATACAGATGCCGATATCCTGAAGGTGAATAGGATACCGATGTCGGCAACTCGAACCGCTGGAATCCTGATCGTCCAGATGGGTAAGTAACTGGCTAGCCACCCACGGGGGGAGATTAGGGTTAGGCATCCCCCCTGGGAGGGTGAGGGTTAGGTGCGGGAAGGGGGGGTTAGAGTTTGTCACAATCAGGGGGAGGTTAGCGTTAGGCACCCCCTAGGGAGGTTAGGGGGGGAAGGGGGAGGTTAGGGTATTTACCTACCACTATCGGTATTCTGCACCATGCGGGTTTCCACTGTCGGGATTTTCAGCCGCCGGCATATCATACCGTTTCCTCCTAAGGGTACACCACGCTACCAAGAGAAACCTTCTCCAGGCAAGCAATTTCACGCCAACTATGCCCCACATTTCTCAAAGTTGTTTTCCCATCCCTATACCTGTTGGTAGGAAAGATGGGTTAGCTTGTAACAACTGACTTGACCTCATTGTCTAAATTTAGGCCGTGTATAGACCTGTCTATGCACTACAAAGAGAAATATAACAAAGATCCCAGCAGTTTACAACTAAAGGATACAGATAGTACCGGTAAATTGGAGAGGGGGTGATTTCTCTAAAAAAATCAACAAAGAAGAATTAAGATGGATGGTAACACTCAAAACTATTACACCCCATGGCCTACATTTAGACAAAGAGGTCAAGTCAGTCATTACAGGCTAGCCCATCTTTCCTACCCACAGGCATCATGTTATGGAACCTGTACCAAAGTATAGGGATGGGACATCCCGCCACCCAGCCTTAATGGGTGCAGTACAAGCCCTATTAACCATACCAGACAATTTATCTATACACCATCCACAGACATTATACCACTCCCCAATGGACATTCAGGTTGTCCCCCAAATAGGTCGCACCTGCCGACCTGCATTAGCAGATTACCCAGACCCTATAACACCCAGATTCTATATCCGCAAATTCAAGATGCAATATGTGATAAAGAGATAACTTAAAACACATCTCAAGCCATCAATTTAATTTAATTTAAAACAAGAATTAAATTCCTGACACAACATGAAGGAATGTAGAATGTGGGATGATAATCAAATGCACCCCAAAAAAGAACCCCAAGAGGTTCTTGTGGTGATGAGCCCACAGCAACATCTCCCCCAGGGTGCCTATTTCCTAAATGTGAGAATACAATATGTATGTTTAAGTAGTGACAGGGATAGACCACGGACTCTTTTCCAGCCTGATCACGAACCATGTACATAGCCAGACACACCACCCTACAGTTTAATCACCTTAGTAAAAACCAGGCCAATATCAACATACCCACAGCAAAGATGGCCACCATTCACCCACTCCCTGAGGAAGGCCAGCAAGGCGGACACGCGTTAGACTTCATCCACTACCATCTATCATTATACCCACGACAAAGAGAAGCACCGATGTACCTAAGTCTCCTCGCCGCCCGGTCACCCAGCGAGTGGAGCGTGCAGTACAGCCTCCGGAACCCAATATACCCTGAACGCGACCTCGGGAAGGATTATGCGGGCACTCGGAAGTGTGAGTATTACTGCGGGGACCACGATGGAGAGCAAGCCACTCATCTAGAATATTGTCTGGGACATCGAGACGACCAGAAGAAAAGAAAAGGACGCTACACGGATTAGGTGAGGCCTCACCAAGACTTTTTTTTAGCATAACCGAGCCTGACTTTCATCTCACTACGTGACATCACCCACCGCTGTTCACGGCCAAAAGTGGAGCTGAGGGATGCCCACCTACCACAGTTGGAACATCTACCTTGGGACTGATCATCCCACATATACTAATACTTGCTCAACACGTATCCCTTCCCCTACCAAATTACGGGGACATGCACACAGAGATCTAATACACAGTCCCTCCCCTTTGTATACCCGAGAAATCCTGGCGCACTGTGACTCCCAATAAAAGGATTTTAATACACAATTTACCGATTATTGTCATTCTTATATAACTATAGCTGCAGAGATTCATTAAACCACAGATATGCATTATCCAACACAGGTGCAGATATAATTATTCATCTTATAATTGTACAGTCAGGATATTTAAGAGCAATTATTGATTTTAATATTTGTCATTTTTATTTGTCACCTTTTTTGTCTTGTTTGTGTGAGGAACACCTTCGTCCACTTACTAAGGGGGCAATATCTCCAACCCTTATTTTATAATAAATTACTAAAAATTATGTTTTCATTTCTACAGCAAAACATAATACATCACAATATTTATTTTGTTTATATTGTCCCCAAAACAGAGCCTTTCCTTTGTCTTTTACAATCTGCGAAACCTTCCCAGTGTTTACTATGCCTACCAAAAGTCAGGGGTACACCTCCAACATCATTTAATTCATTACTTTAGGACAGGGCCGGATTAAGGTCTGTGGGGGGCCCTGGGCAACAAACACGTGGGGCCCCTATTAAATATGGACGAAATGGGGACCAGATCACTCGTAAGCGGTACATTGATAAACAGCGATAAGCTAAGCTTAGCGCTGTTTGTAAAATACTGAATGGAGGACATTTAGCGAGTGACATAACCCCTTTAGCGCTATCTCCCCAGAGAACACAAACTTCATGCACACACAAGAAAAAAACACACAATATATACCCACAGGAAAAACACCCACATATAGGCACCCCCATAAAATACCAGTTGCACAATCTTATCCACATTACACCGCACATAGGGCCTGATTCAGAGCCGCTCGTTCGCTCCGAGCGATGTTTGCCCAACTGCGCATGCGTACGGATCGTTATACGCATGCGCGAACAAGTCAGTGCGGTCGAAATTCATGTGCTCGCAAAATAGCGAATGCCTGATAATTTGAGTGACAGAAAGAGGCGTATGTGGGTGGTAACAGGGTAAGGTGCTTGAAAACGGGGAGTGGAGATCTGATCGCAGGCGCGCTTAAAGGTCAAAATGGGCGTTTTATGGGTGTGCATAATTAAAACAGCAGCGTCATTGAGCACGTCACTTTGTTATTTTATAGCCAGAACTGCTCGCAAAATTGTGGTAGCAAAAACCAACCACAAGAATAGCGAGCAGCTCATACCCTGGTCGATGTACTCGATTAACCTAATAAATAGCGGACATGACGTAGGATGTGAGCGGCCAGGGGGCGTAGTTTCCCAAAAAACGACTGCAAGTTTTGTTCGCTCGTTCAGACCTAGAGGCGTGAACAGACCGCAAAGAGCGAACGGTTCATTTGAATAGCCACCCCTTTTTTTTGAACGAACGACCGCAAATAGCGACCGGCTCTGAATCAGGCCCATAGTGCCCATGATTCACATTACACCACATAGTACTAGTGTCCCTTATTCATGTTATGACACACAGTAGTGCCCTTTTTACACAATGCCCACAGTAGTGCCCCTTATACACAATGCCCATAGTAGTAGTGCCCCTAATACACATAATGCCCACAGTAGTAGTACCTCTTGCACAATGCACACAGCAGTAGTGCCCCTTATGCAATGCCCCCAGTAGTGGTGCCCCTTATGCAATGTCCCCCAGTAGTTTTGCCCCTTATGCAGTGCCCCCAGTAGTGGTAGTGCCCCTTATGCAGTGCCCCCAGTAGTGGTAGTGCCCCTTATGCAGTGCTCCCAGTAGTGGTAGTGCCCTTTATGTAATTCCCCCAGTAGTGGTAGTGTCCCTTATGCAGTGCCCCCAGCAGTGGTAGTGCCCCTTATGCAGTGCCCCCAGTAGTGACAGTGCCCACAGTAGTAGTGCCCCTTTTGCAGAGCCCACAGTAGTGGTTCCCTTTATGCATTGCCCCCACTAGTAGTGCCCCCAGGAGTGGTGCCCCTTATGCAGTGCCCCCTATGCAATGCCCACATTAGTAGTGCCTCCTTTAGTAATGCCCCCAGTAGTAAAGCCCCCTATGCAGGGCCGATGCAAGGTTTCTTGGCACCCTAGGCATATCTGCAACCTTGCACCCCCCCACACCCTCTGATAGCTACACAAGCCCTTATGCAGTGCCCCTCATACAGTGCCCCTAGTAGTGGTCCCCCTATGCAGTGCCCATTATATAGTGCCCCAGGTAGTGGTCCCCCTATGCAGTGCCCCTTATATAATGCCCACACTACTAACCCCCTGGTGCAGTGCCCCCAGTAGAGGTCCCCCTAATGCAGTGCTCCCAGTAGTAGCCACCCACAGTGCCCCAGTAGTAGTCCCCCCAGCAGTGCCCCCAGTAGTAGTCCTCCCCCAGCAATGCCCCCAGTAGTAGTCCCCCACCTATGCAGTGCTCCCAGCAGTAATCCCCACCTATGCATTGCCCTCAGTGTGGTCCCACCAGTGCAGTGCCCCTAATAGTGGTCCCATCAGTGCACTGCCTCCAATAGTAGTCCCTGCAGCAAATCCCCCCAGTAGTAGTTCCCCTAGCAGTGCCCCCAGTGGTAGTCCCTCCCAGCAGTGCCCCCAGTGGTAGTCCCTCCAAGCAGTGCCCCCCGTGGTAGTCCCCCACAGCAGTGCCCCCAGTAGTAGTCCCCCCCAGCAGTGCCTCCAGCAGTGATCCCACGGCCAGACAGACAAAACCGTTAAAAAAACCCTCCACTTACCTTAATCCATGCTCCGGCATCCGCTCCTCTGTCCCCCTGGGCCGGCCTGCTCTGCATGATGGGAGAGATGTCATGACGTCTCTCCCATCACCCACTGCGGGAGCCGGAAAATGGAGCTCATGAGTGAGCTCCAGCCCGGCTCTGGCAGTGGGCGCAGCAGCCGATGAGAGTCTGTCTAACTCTCTTCGGCTGCTAAAACAAATACACAGCTGCCGGCGGCTGTTTGTTACTAGTAGTGTAGTGCGGGCTGCACTTATGTGCTGTACGCACAACACATTATTCCAGAGGCGCCTTGCATTGGCCGCCGCTTTTAGGCAGCTGCCTAAGTTTGCCTAGTGGTAGCGCCGGCCCTGCCCCTATGGTAGTGCCCCCATTAGTAATGCCCCAGTGGTAATTAACCCTGTAGTAGTGCCACCTGTATATATGCCCCCATTAGTAATGCCCCTAGTAGTAGAGCCCTTAATAGTAATGCTCCCTGAGTAATTCCCCCAGTAATAGTGCCCCCAGTAGTATTGCCCCCTGTAGTAATGCCCCCAGTAGTAGTGCCACCTATAATGAAGCCGCTTTAACACAAAAAAAACCTAATACTCTGCTGCTCTCTGGTCCGCTGGCTGCTCCTCTGAACTATGGGAGAGACATCATGACTTCTCTCCAATAGTGCACTGTGGGAGCTCCAGCCTCCGACTGGTGCTGTGTGGAGAGTGCCGGCCCGGGCGCCTGCTGGCAACAAAATCTCAGCAGGCGCCCGGAAAACTGAGGGCCTGATTCAGAGCCGGACGCTATTTACGGACGGTCATTCCAAAAAAGGGGCCGGCTATTTAAATTGAGTGCTCGCTCTTTGCGGTTTGTTGACGCCTCTATGTCTGAGCGAGCAAACGAAAAATGTGCTCGCTATTTTGTAAAGACGCCCCTTTGCCGTTCGCATCACACGTCATCTCCGGTATTTATTAGATTAATCGGGTACATCGAAAGGCATCTGAACTGCTTGCAGTGCTTGCGGTAGGTTTTTCTTACCGCTATCACTGCGAGCAGTTCAGGCTAATAGACAACCAAGTGACGTGGTCGATGACGCTCCTTTACTAATTATGCACTCCCATTAAACGCCCTTTTGACCGTTAGGCACGCCTGCGTTCGGATCTCCACTCCCCCGTTTTCAAGCACCTTCCCCTGTTACCACCC
The DNA here is from genome assembly GCA_031769625.1 of Taudactylus pleione. Classification (NCBI taxonomy): domain Eukaryota; kingdom Metazoa; phylum Chordata; class Amphibia; order Anura; family Myobatrachidae; genus Taudactylus; species Taudactylus pleione. The sequence goes on from JAUIMM010000099.1 coordinate 12,521,410, forward strand.
ACAAACGGTACATTCTATAAATCAAATTCGCAGCCCCTCGCTGTTTTGCGAGCGCACAATTTCCGACTGCAATGACTGTTTTGCGCATGCGCATTACGACCCATACGCATGCGCAGTTGTGCGAACATCGCTCACAGCGAACGAGCGTCCGCTTACGAGCGGCTCTGAATCAGGCCCAGAGGCCCTGATTCAGAGCCGGATGCTCTGACAGAGCGCTCACTCTGAATCAGGGCCGGGCTATTTTTTTTTAGAACTGCCTCCTGGCCACTTGCATAGCTGTGTGTGACCACCCACAGCTATAGCGAGCGGCCAGGAAGATGGTCGCGATGGTCAAGACCATCACGACCCTCAGGCTTGCGATGAGACCCTTGTGGTAGGGTCTCGTTGCCGCAAGCCCCAGAGAGATTTCGGCTCTAACAGAGCCGAAATCTCTCCCACTGACATCACTCGTGATGTCAGTGGGGCGCCCCTAAACGGAGGCGTTCACATGGGAACGCCTCAGTTTGGGCAGCCATGCCCCCGGCCCGCCCACCAAAGGGGGCGTGCTGTCACTCAACATCGACAGCACGCCCCCTTTGGTACGAGACCCGGAGCGACGGATTGCCCGTCGATATCTGGGTCTCGCGCATGCGCACGACGGAGCCGGCTCGGTCGTGTGCATGTGCTCTGAGCCACCATTGACCCAGTTGCGAGCGCTCAGCGCTCACAACCGGGTCTGAATCAGGCCCAGAGTCTCCCTGTGGCACTGGGGTTAGGTGGGCCGGCGGAGGCAGAACTGGTACCGTCTCCCATTCCTTAATGTGTGGGGGCCCATGGAAGACTGCCCCTGTTGATCTGGCCCTGCATTAGATTTATCCTTAAATATCTAAAAGATTACCGATTGGGGCCCGTATTCAATTTGAGCCGAGCCGTGGCCCGCACTTTTCACCTACTTCTCCTGTTTTGTAGGCGGAAAAGTATCACGGCCGTGCCTGCTTTACCACGTATTCATTATGAAAGTACGCAAAAACGGGACCCGGCGAAACTTGAACAGGCGGAAAGTACTGTCAGATTTAGGGAAATCAGCCTGACACCCCCCAAAAGATGCTCTGCCATGGGGGTTCCCTATGGTACTCCTCGATTTGTCTTGCTGAAGGCATTTGGTGTTTTTAATAGCTGCTAAATAACGTTTTTCTATACGTGATGCAGAATATTCAGGAGTATTTTTCCCGAAAATAAGTTATCCCAGCAAATTTGGGGTACTTGAAAATGGGAGTCAGCATATTTAAAAGTTAATAAAGTGAAGGTCGCTAGTTTTTAACTTTGTACCCCAACATTTTTTTTTTGCCCCCTTTTTCAAAGTCATTTTTTGGGGTGTCCATAAGTGTTTTTTTTTTTGACAGTTTACCTTTGGGGGACTGTCTACAGACTGCACGGGGTTTCCTGCAACGTTGCACTCCAAAACCCCAATTCTGCACTTTTTCCGCCTGCTATTCATAGGCAAAACTTTTCCGCCTATTACATTGCATTGACTTTCCGCCTAGGCGAAAAAGTATCGTTGAACCGGACTTTTCGCCTCAAATTGAATACGGGCCTTATATACTACTATTTTTTGCTACGAGTTTATATTGTAGATCAGTGCTCGCAGTGTGCCGGTATGCAACGGTATGACATACGGGAACTTCAGGCACTAGTCATTTTTTTTTTTTTTACACAGAGCTGACTGCGGAGGCGTGAGAGTGCAGAGTGACAGGTTACTCAGGCACACTGCAGAGCCCTGCTGAGCCGCCCCTCCCTCGCAGATGGTTACAGCTAGATCCCCCTCGCTGATACCCTCACAACCAGGCACCAGCTGGGCCGGTCCCATTTTTAGCACTTTGGGCCTCCCGCTGGTCCCTGCAGCACTGCAGAATGGCACTGCCGGTTAGTAGGAATAATGCAGACGCGTGGCCCCAACCCCTTTCTGTGTCTCTCTCCTCCCCTGCCTGCTTCTGAGCCTGCCCCAGGGAAGATATGCTAGCACCCAGCACCGCAGCGCAACTGGCCCCAGCATTAACCTCACTGCCTTTAATGCCGGGCTCACATTTCCTCCTGTCCCCGGCCCCTCTCCACCTCTAAAACCCGGCACCTCCTTCTCCTATCCCCACCTACTCCTCTTTACCTGGCTCCCATCTGCTCCTGGTCCCGAATCTTCTCCACCCCTAATGGTGCATACACACGGTCAGATTTTTCTTCAGATCTGAACGATAACGATTTAAAAAATCGTTCAGTCATTCACATCTGAAGGAAAATCTGACATATCTGAACGATGAACGATGAACAATGCGCGTTCCCGATGGTCAGATAAAGATATCTGACATCGGAAGTGTTTGCAGTCAGTTTTGGAAAATTTCAGTCATTATAATGCAGTTAAAACTCGTTCATAGGCCCTGATTCAGAGCCGGACGCTCTGACAGAGCGATCGCTCTGAATCGGGGCCGTCCCTCTGTCTTTTTTGAGCGGCCTCCTGGCTGCTCGCAAAGCTGTGGGTGACCACCCATAGCTGACCACCCACAGCTATAGCGAGCGGCCAAAAAGATGGCCGCGATAGTCAAGACCATGGCGACCATCGGGCTTGCGACAAGACCCTTGTGGTAGGGTCTCATCTGCCGCAAGCCCTGGAGTGCTTTCGGCTCTATCAGAGCCAGAAGCACTCCCACTGACATCACTTGTGATATCAGTGGGGCCGGCCCCAGACGGTAGGCATTACCATGGGAACGCCTCCGTCTGGCCAGCCACGCCCCCGGCACGCCCACTAAAGGGGGCATGCTGTCACTCATCATCGACAGCACGCCCCCTTTGTAGCGAGACCCGGAGCAACGGCTTGGCCATGGCTATCCGTGTCTCGTGCATGTGCACGACGGAGCCGGCTCCCTTGTACGCATGCGCACTCGGCCAACATCGACCCACTTGCGAGCGCTCAGCGCTCGCGAGGGGGTCTGAATCAGGCCCATAGTTCAAATCGTCCACCAAATCGTTCAATCGGTCATCTGACACATCTGACCGTGTGTATGCACATTTAAGGAGCATACACACACAACGATTTTTTGAACGATTATCGTTAACGATATCGTTTATCGTTCAATCGTTGTAAAAATCGTTCACTTTCTGAGTTAAGGGGCCTATCCATTAGCAGATAAATTTGAACGATGAACTATTTGTCGTTCAATTTATCTGCTAATGGATAGGCCAGTGTTGGCTAACCTTGACACTCCAGCTGATGTGGAACTATATATCCCAGCATGCCCTGCCACAGTTTTAGCATGCCCTAATAGCAAAATTGTAGCAGTGCATGCTGGGTTATGTAGTTCCATAACAGCTGGAGTGTCAAGGTTAGCCAACACTGGGATAGGCTATGAACGATGACAATGCAAACTCCCGAGGCTGACAAATTTTGTCTCTCCAACATGTTGTTCAATTATCGCTTATCGCTGACAGCTATTAGAAATATCTGTCAGTTTATAAGTGGTAAACGACGAACGATATTTTTAATGAAAATGAATAGAAACACAAAAAAAATCCACTCCCATATCTGTCACAGGAGCCCCAGGAATTTTCAAGGGATAAATCTTTTATCATTCATCTTACAGAAAGATCTGCTAATGGATAGGCCCCTTTAAAATGATGAACGATTATCATTCATGCGCGTTCATGTTTGTAGTTTGTAGTTCAGTCAGACTGACCAACTCAACAATTTCACGTAAGGGAATATGCAAATATCATTTGTAGTTCAAAAAAATCGTTCATTATTTAGTAAATGAACGATTTTGGTAAAAGATTTTTGTTAATTTTTCCCTTGAAAAAATGAACGAAAATCATTTACCAAAATCGTTAATTTGCTAAATCGTTGTGTGTGTACGCAGCTTTACACACAGGACAGTCACAGTAACTGGCTTCTTTCTGTGTCCTATCTCAGGCTACTACTTCTGTCCCCGCCTCCTGTCATCGGCTGGGGAATGTGCACTTGCGACAAGGGGGCGTCAGTACAGGGGCTTTGGTTGCGGATAGAGATGGTGACGAGTCACCCATGCTTGGCTGTCACTGCTGCAGCATGATGACTCACCCCCGGCAGCAGCAGCGTGCACAGGAAGTGCTGATGACTCAGGCATGCTGCCGGCCAGAGAGGAGGACCTGAGGAGCTGTCAGAGACTCACACTCATGGCAGGAACAAAGGAGGGGGCCTTCTTCTTTGATAAGTACACTACTGGCCCTGGGGGGGAGCACTAATGGACTATATGGATAGGGGAAAGGGAGCCCTAAAGGGACAGACAAGCAGGGGGAGGGGGGATTATGGTAATTACAGACTGGGGGAAGGGGGTCAGACAAGGAGCAGATATTAAGGAACATGCAGATTGGGTCGGAGGAAGCGGGGTTGAGTCACACAATTAGGTAAAACAAGAAGGGGAAAGGACATGTTTGTGGAGGACAGTTAACATAATAAAGAGAAGGGGGAAGGGTCACTATAGGGAATATACATACAAGGGGGGTCACTATAGGGAATATACAGATAAGGGGGTCACTATAGGGAATATACAGGCAAAGGGTATACAGGCATAGGGTATATACAGACAAGGGGTCACTATAGGGTATATACAGACTAGGGGTGTTACTATAGGAAATATACAGACAAGGGGGGTTACTATAGGAAATATATAGACAAGACGGGTCAATATAGGGAATATACATACTACGGGGGTCACTATAGAAAATATACAGACAAGTGGGTCACTAAAGGGAAAGACAAGGGGGTCACTATAGGGAATATACAGACAAAGGGGGTCACTATAGGAAATATAGAGAATAAAGGGGATATACAGAGAAGGGGGTTACTATAGGAAATAAACAGACTAGGGGGGTCACTACAGGGGATACAGAGATAAGAGGGGTTACTTTAGGAAATATACAGACTAATGGGGGTCACTTTAGAGAATATACAGACTAGGGGGGTCACTAAAGAATATACAGACAAGGTGGGTTACTATAGGAAATATGCAGACTAGGGAGGTCACTATAGGGAATATACAGACTACTGGGATCACTATAGGAAATATACCAGACAAGAGGGTCACTATAGGGAATATACAGACAAAGGGGGTCACTATAGGAAATATACAGACAAGTAGTCACTTTAGGGAATATACAGACAAGGGGGTCACGATAGGGTATATACAGACTAGGGGGGTCACTATAGAGAATATACAGACAAGGTGGGTTACTATAGGAAATATACAGACTAGGTGGGTCATTATAGGGAATATATAGACAAGGGGGATTACTATAGGAAACATAGAGACTAGGGGGGGTCACTATAGGGAATATACAGACTATGGTGGTCACTATAGGAAATATACAAACAAGGGGGTCACTATAGGGAATATACAGACAAGGGGGGTTACTATAGGAAATATACAGACAAGGGGGGTTACTATAGGAAATATACAGACAAGAGGGGTCAATATAGGGAATATACATACTACGGGGGTCACTATAGAAAATATACAGACAAGTGGGTCACTAAAGGGAAAGACAAGGTGGTCACTATAGGGAATATACAGACAAAGGGGGTCACTATAGGAAATATAGAGACAAGGGGGTCACTATAGGGTATATACAGACTAGGGGGGTCACTAAAGAATATACAGACAAGGTGGGTTACTATAGGAAATATACAAACTAGGGGGTCATTATAAGGCATATACAGACAAGGTGGGGTTACTATAGGAAATATACAGACTAGGGGGGTCACTATAGTGGATATACAGATGAGGGGGGTTACTATAGGAAATATACAGACAAGGGGGGGTTACTATAGCGGATATACAGACTAGGGGGGTTACAATAGGAAATATACAGACTAGGGGGGTCACTATAGTGGATATACAGACAAGGGGGGTTACTATAGGAAATATACAGACTAGGGGGGTCACTATAGGGTATATACAGACTAGGTGGGTCACTATAAGGGATATACAGATAAGGGGGGTTAGTTTAGCAAATATAACGACAAGGAGGGTCACTATAGGGAATATACAGACTACGGGGGTCACTATAGGAAATATACAGACAATAGGGTTACTATAGGAAGTGTACAGATTAGGGGGGGTCACTATATACAATATACAGACTACTGGGTTCACTATAGGAAATATATCAGACAAGAGGGTCACTATAGGGAATATACATACAAGGGGGGTTACTATAGAGGATATACAGACAAGGGGGGTTACTATAGGAAATATACAGAGTAAGGGGGTCACTATAGGGAATATACAGACAAAGGGGATTACTATAGGAAATATACAGACAAGGGGGTCACTATAGGGAATATACAGCCTAGGTGGGTCACTATAGGAAATATACTGACAAGGGGGTCACTATAGGGAATATACAGACAAGGGGGTCACTATAGGCAATATACAGACAAGGGGGTCACTATAGGCTATATACAGCCTAGGTGGGTCACTATAGGAAATATACAGACAAGGGGGTCACTATAGGGAATATACATACAAGGGGGTCACTATAAGGAATATACAGACAAAGTGGGTCACTATAGGAAATATACAGACAAGAGGTGTCACTATAGGGAATATAAAGACTACTGGGGTCACTATAGGAAATATACAGACAAGAGGGTCACTATAAGGAATATACAGACACGGGGGTCACTCTAGGGAATATACAGACAAGGGGGTCACTCTAGGGAATATACAGACAATGGGGTCACTATAGGAAATATACAGACAAGTTGGTTACTATAGGGTATATACAGCCTAGGTGGGTCACTATAGGAAATATACAGACAAGGGGGTCACTATAGGGAATATACAGACAAAGGGCATCACTATAGGAAATATACAGACAAGGGGTCACTATAGGGTATATACAGCCTAGGGGGGTCACTATAGATAATATACAGACAAAGTGAGTTACTATTGGAAATATACAGACTAGGCAGTTCATTATAAGGGATATACAGACAAGGGGGCTAACTATAGGAAATATACAGACTATGGGGGTCACTCTAGGGGATATACAGACAAGGGGGGTTACTATAGGAAATCTACAGACTAGGGGGGTCACTATAGGGGATATACAGACTAGGGTGGTCACTATAGGACATATACAGACTACGGGTGTCACTATAGGAAATATACAGACAAGGGGTCACTATAGGGAATATACAGACAAGGGGAGCACTATACGGTATATTCAGACTAGGGGTTCACTATAGAGAATATACAGACAATGTGGGTTACTATAGGAAATATACAGACTAAGTGGGTCATTATAGGGGATATATAGACTAGTGGAGTCACTGTAGGGGAGAAACAGACAAAGGGGGTTGCTATAGGAAATATACAGACTAGGGGGGTCACAATAAGGAATATACAGACAATAGGGTAACTTTAGGGAATATACAGAGAATGGGGTCACTATAGGGAATGTACAGACAAGGGGTCACTTTAGGGAATATGCTGACAAGGGGGGTCACTATAGGGAATATACAGACAAAGGGGGTCACTATAGGAAATACACACACGGGGGTCACTATAGGGTATATACAGCCTAGGTGGGTCACTATAGGATATATACAGACAAGGGGGTCATTATAGGGAATATACAGACAAGGGGGTCACTATAGGGAATATACAGACTAGGGGGGGCTATTATAGGAAATATACAGACTTGGGGGGTCACTATAGGGGATATACAGACAAGGGGGGTTACGATAGGAAATATACAGACTAAGGGGTACCATAGGGAATATACAGACAGGGGGGTTACTATAGGAAATATTCAGACTTGGGGGTCACTATAGGATATATATACAGACTAGGGGGTTCACTATAGAGAATATACATACAAGGGTGGTCAATATAGGAAATATACAGACTAGGGGGGTTACTATAGGGTATATACCTAAAAGGGGGGTTACTATAGGAAATATACAGAATAGGGGCGTCACTATAGGGAATGTTCAGACTACGGGGGACACTATAGGAAATACACAGACAACGGGGTCACTATAGGGAATATACTGACAAGGGGGATCACTATAGGGAATATACAGAGAAAGGGTTCACTATCGGAAATATACAGGCAAGGGGTCACTATAGGCAATATACAGACAAGTGGGTCACTATAGGGTATATACAGAATAGGGGGGTCACTATAGAGAATATACAGACAATGTGGGTTACTGTAGGAAATATACAGACTAGTTGGGTCATTATAGGGGATATACAGACAAGGGGGGTTGCGATAGGAAATATACAGACTAGGGGGGTCACTAAGGAATATACAGACAATAGGGTCGCTTTAGGGAATATACAGAGAATGGGGTCACTATATGGAATATACAGACAAGGGGTCACTTTTGGGAACATGCTGACAAGGGGGGTCACTATAGGAAATTTAGAGACAAGGGTTCACTAAAGGGAATATGCAGACACGGGGGTCAATATAGGTAATATACAGACAAAGGGGGTTACTATAGGAAATATACAGACAAGGGGGTCACTATAGGGAATATACAGACAAGGGGTCACTATAGGAAATTTAGAGACAAGGGGGTCACTATAGGGAATATACAGACAGGGGGGTCAATATAGGTAATATACAGAGAAAGGGGGTTACTATAGGAAATATACAGATAAGGGGGTCACTATAGGGAATATACAGACTAGAGGGGTCACTATAAGGGATATACAGTAAAAGGGGGTCACTATATGAAATGTACTGACAAGGGGTCACTATAGGGAATATACAGACAAGGGGTTACTGTATGGTATATACAGACTAGGGGGGTCACTATAGGAAATATAGAGACTAGTGGGGTCACTATAGGGAATATACCAGACAAGAGGGTCACTATAGAGAATATAGAGACAATGGGGTCACTATAGGGAATATACAGACAAGGGTGTCACTATAGGGAATATACAGATTAGGGAGTCACTTTAGGGAATATACAGACAATGGGGTCACTATAGGGAATATACAGACAAGGGGGTCACTATAGGGAATATACAGAATCGGGGGTCACTATAGGGAATATACAGACAAGGGGGGTTACTATAGGAAATATACAGACAAGAGGGGTCAATATAGGGATTATACTTACTATGGGGGTCACTATAGAAAATATACAGACAACTGGGTCACTAAAGGGAAAGACAAGGAACTCACTATAGTGAATATACAGACAAAGGGGGTCACTATAGGAAATATAGAGACAAGGGGGTCACTATAGGGTAAATACAGACTAGAGGGTCACTAAAGAATATACAGACAAGGTGGGTTACTATAGGAAATATACAGACTAGGGGGTCATTATAAGGGATATACAGACAAGGTGGAGTTACTATAGGAAATATACAGACTAGGGGGGTCACTTTAAGGGATATACAGACAAGGGGGGTTACTGTAGGAAATATACAGACTAGGGGGATCACTATAGGGAATATACAAACTAGGGGGGTCACTATATGGGATATACAGACAAGGGAGGTTACTGTAGAAAATATAGAGACTAGGGGGGTCACTATAGGGAATATACAGACTACGGGTGTCACTATTGGAAATATATAGACAAAGGGGGTCACTATAGGAAATGTACAGACAAGGGGGTCACTATAGAGAATATACAGACAAAGTGGGTTACTATAGGAAATATACAGACTAGGGGGGTCACTGTAGGGGATATACAGACAAGGGGGATTACTATAGGAAATATACACACTAGGGGGGTCACTATAGGGGATACAGAGACAAGAGGGGTTACTTTAGGAAATATACAGACTAATGGGGGTCACTTTAGCGAATATACAGATTATAGGGTGAGAGATGGAAGTAGAGAGTGAGAGGTGCAAAGGGTGAGAGATGGATGCTGATTATTTTGAATGGCCACGCCCCTTGTGATGTGACACCATGCCCCCTTGTGTCATGTGACCATGCCAATTTTCTGGACACCTACGATGCACACACACAGTTCCTCCATACCCCCCACTAGAAAATTCCCAATTCGACCACTGTTGTAGATTTTACCAGGGCCGTAGCTAGGGTAATGCGGCCGGTGCCATCGCACAGGGCACCGCAGGTCAGGGGGTGCTGTTTGGGTCTGTCAAATTTCTGTTTATTATCATTCTTTCTTGTAGTTATTTCATCCCCAGCAGCTCCTGGCCTCTCCTATCTCTTCCCTGGCCCTTCCCCATGAAGCCATGGCCCTTTTTTTGGTGCATTATGTCTCTTTTAAAAATGAGGGGGGCGCCAATGCTCTTTCTAGCACAGGGCACCAAAAAGTCTAGTTACGGCTCTGGATTTGACTACAAACTTTTGAAAACTCTAACATCTTGTGCATAAATCTTTCCCAGACCCCTTTCCCATTTTCCCCTCCTCACTTCCTTACCACAATGGAAATGATAGCTGTAATCTGGCAAGCCGGCTCACAACTTGGCCTGGCAAAGCTGTGTTACACCTAAGCACTTTGTGCCAGTATTAGTGATAAATATTTGTAATACATTGAGATAAGTGATTTATTGCCACAAAGGGGCTGTTCTCAATGAATAGGTTCCAAAACCTTTGAATTGGATCTGTTACTTTTATCAGACGTAAAATTCATCAAACTCCTTATATTTATTTATTATTTGTTTATTATATATTAATCTCTTGATGATGACAGATTACACATATGGGGGTTTATTTACTAAGCACCAGGTTCTAAAACCCGGCGCTATCCATTGTGTTTATGCCTGAACTGTGAGAGGGTGATGATATTACTAGTAACACACAGCCAGTAACAGCATTGCCCTTATACACATTGGGCATAAACACGATCGGAAGTGACAGGACTTAGAACCTGGCGCGTAGTAAATAAACCTCATTGCAACAAAATGACTGCTATAAAGATGGTAAATACATAATGTATATGTATATATATCTATGCAATGTGTCTTATTTATTATAGTGAGAGACCATAAAATATCAGACTTGTGGTTACATAGCCTATGTCCTTTCTATAGCGATGGCAGCTTCCCATGTGGATGAGCTCCGCTCTCCTGCACTGCCCCAGGGATGTTACAGAGGGGGAGACCAGCCAGAATGCACGCTGCAAGGTAGGTGGATTTCAGCCGATGACACTAGTTCTTTCAATGTATCTAGCTAATCAGTGTTGTGGAACTACAAAGCACAGCATGTCCTGTCAGAGGCGAAGCTGGAACTTGTACTTCTAAAATAACTGGAGAGCCTTAGGTTACACGGGCAATGTCAGCATTCATGGTACCTGAATGCACCTTAAGAGACGGGCGTTACTCATACAGTATGTGATGTGTGCATGTATCCACGTCCCATCAGCCCTCATGGGCCTCTACCATTGCAGTTTCCCAGTGGGTCCTTCATGCCCCAGTTCCACACTTGATATTGTTTTTTTTATTTACTATTTGAACTTGCCTCCATATGCTGGCCTGGCCCCATCCCCACATAGTATGGGGGACGGGACACTGTAACATGTACTTGCTCCAGATGCTATAGCTCTGCACTCCACCTCTGGTCACAATGAGCCTTGTATAGTGTCTTGCTATATTGTCCTGTTGTATCATTATACTTCATAATGGGCTCTCCAAACATCAGCAAAATGTTTTCCACCAGGCACGGGTGGCATTTGCCCCCCCAGGGCCGGTCCCATGTAAAATGCATTGGACTGAAGGGTCACTGATAAGAGCAAAGCATACCAGGCCAGTTACGCTTGGTCATTTATTGACGTCACTTATCTGTAAAGTAGACTCCAAGCCAATCACTCAGGCTCAGACTTGTGCACAACCCCCATACGCTCTTTCTGTATTCCGGAATGGGGGTGTTCAGCAGTATAGAACAGTCTGTGTGGAAAGTGTTACACACAACTGGCATGCTGAGCGGGTTATTTATGTTTTATTAGGTACATGGCACATAGGAGTGGTGTATGTCACTGCCCATATGTGGGCTTATCTGCTCTTGTAGTTACAGCAGTGATGCATTGCTGGTAATTACAGGGCCAGATTAATGTCTGTGGGCACCTACTGATAAAATTGTCAGTAAGATATACTGGCGATGTTATTATGTGTAACTACTCCCAGTACCACAAATGTGTTATACACAATGTAGTCCCCCAGTTTCCATTATCCCACATAGAATCCCCAGTTTATATACAGTATGCCACATATGCCCCCCACACGGGATGCAGTCGGGATGCCGACAGTCTAAATCCCAACCAACGGCATCCCAACTGTCTAATCCCGGCAAGGGTCTAATGACAGGTGTCGAAATCCCGATGCCTGTCATTTTACCTACGCTGGGAGCCCGGCATCCTGATCGAAGGGAAGCCGGGCACCAGGCGCGGACAGCCGCAGGGGTGGAGGGTTAGGTATGGCCCTCCCGGGGGAGACTTAGGGCTAGGCAGCCCCCTTGGGAGGGTTAGGCTAGGGGAAGGGGGGTCAGGGTTAGGCATCCCTAGGTGGAGGTTAGCGTAAGGCCCCCCCCAGGAGACTTAGGTTTAGGCAGCGGGGAAAGGGGGGTTAGGTTTAGGCACTTAGAGGGGGGTTAGGGTTAGGCACTTGCATATCTCCCAACATGATCCTCTCCAGGAGGGACACAATGCTCTGGTCCTGGACTTCCCTGGTAAGAGGTGGGGCTGCAGCACAGTTCAAAATTCAAATAGGGGTGACACACCAACTGTCATTTCACACACTGCCAAACATCACTGGCTGGGACTCACTGGCAGTTGGTGTGACTCCCCTATTTGAATTTTGTACTGTACTGCAGCTCCGCTGCAGTACAGTACAGGGAAGTCCAGGACCAGAGCATTGTGTCCCTCCTGGAGAGGGTCATGTTGGGAGGTTCAACACACGGGTGATGTAGCTATGTATGTTGGTCTCCCGTGTGTTGGGGCCCCTGAGCAACTGCCCCAGCTGCCCTGTTATTACTCTATCTCTGTGTTACTGCTCTGTATGACAGCTATCACCTCTCTTGTAGACATTTATGTTTCTGTGCGAGGATGGGCTGAGTCTTTCCACAGGTGACAGAAAGCCTAGATGTGCCCCTGCCAGTACAGGGCTGCACATGATCAGAAGAGGCACCCGAATTGGCCTCTGAGGCACAGTGTGTGTCCTAAGAGGCTGGAGCAGCATCGCCAGGCCCCTACCATAACTTTACTATGGTGCTTGGTAATGCCTGATCCACTGTACAACAACTGTACAACAATAAGCCCTCTCTAGTCTGCAAAACTGCCCAATTTGGGTGAAATATTGTCCCCTTTGGGCTTTGTAATTTGGGGCAGATGGGCGATATGCTATCCTGCCCCTGTTCACCTCTAATCACAGTCAGATACTTTATTTCATACAAATATCTGCCTGTATGGCTGCTGCTAATGTTTGTGTGATGACATCACAGTGGCCCATTGTTACACAATAAGTGGTAAGCCAGGACAGCACACTAGAGGTTATCCTGTTGCGTGGTACCCCCTAGTGCAGGAAGCGTTGTCTGGAGCTGGTGGTTTAGTGTATTCTTAGTGATATTTTTGAGTTATTTTATTATTATTTTCTTAGTGTTAGTTTTAGGCATTTCTTTTCTTAGTATAGTTGTAGTGTTATATCTAGTTAGTATATAAGTATTTTAGTATATATAGTAGTTTATTTAGTGTTAGTTTTAGGCAGTTTTCTTTTTATAATTTTTCTTATTATCTTTAGTTTAGTATATTAGTATTTTAGTGTATATAGAAGTTTAGTGTTAGTTTAAGTCAGTTTTCTTTTTATTATTTTTTATATTATCATTAGTTTAGTATTAGTAGTAGGGGAGTAGGGAATAGAGAGTAGGGAGTAGAGAGGAGGCGTTAGGGTGCAGCCATGCCCCGGCCAGGCACCAGGAGAAAGGTAAGTGCGCTGTTATTGTTATTTGTTACTTGCACATTTAGGATTTTTCATGGATCTCAGAAGGGGCGGAGCTCAGCTGAAAGGGGGCATTCTGGGCATAGAGAGTGGTGTTTTGTCCCAATTTAGTAGGTGTAAATGTTGGGAGGTGTCTGTGCCCAAGTCTCACTAAGATAAAGGGTTATGTATTACTTATAATTATTATTATTATTGCTGGTTCCCAGTGGTGGTAAATCGTAGGCATTACATATGAGCTGATGGGTGACAGAGACTGAGGGCAGATTCTGTGACCCTTAGTCACATGATGGTGATGTATATTTCTGTCTCCCACTGTCCTGTATATTGGCTGTATTACCCTCTCCTAGCACCTGGGGCATATAACACAGCTGGGTTACTCAGAGCATCTGCTGCCATGGTTGTGTGGTGGGCAGTAATGTGCATTGGTTGTATTACCCTCTCCTAGTAGCTGGATAAATGATTGTTTTAGTCCAGGAGTATATCACATACGGCCCTCCAGCTGTTGTGGAACTACACTTCCCAGCCCTGTCACAGTTCTGTGTTCCATAATAGCTGGAGGGCCTCATGTGGAACACCCTTGTTAGACTAAGTGTACCCGTATACCTGTAACATGGGGCACCAATGAGTAAATGTCATTCTGTATCACACTGCTTACACCTAACAATATAATATAGCACCAGTGTAATGACTCATATAATCAATGCTGTAAGTACATTATTCTCTCTCTATCTCTCTTAGAGCCCACGTAAACCCCAGCTGGCAAAGCAGCAAATTGAGGCACCTGCCTGTAAGTACTCATCTCACCTTTTTTGGTCTTTGGGGAGCACTAGATACCAGATGTATGATATGGAGGGAGCATACTTACCCATTCTCCCTCATTGTCAGGGAGACTCCCTAACATACCAGCAATCTCACTGTTTCCCTGAAGAGTCCAGCAATCTCCCTGATTGCACCTTACCCCCATTACATATGTAGCTGTTATATTACATTCATCATTAGTATCATTTCCCTGCATTGGTTATAAGACACAATGATCCCTATGGCTACATGCATTTTCTGACAAGTATCAGTGTGTTTTCATCAACACATAGATCTTACTGACTACTTTGGGGGTTCATTTACATTTGGATATAAGTCAGGTTTATGACACGCCCCTCAGATGTAGCAGTACACACCCACTTTACCACCGCGCTCATATCTGTTGCTTTCACAATCTCCCTGATAAGCGTTTTCAAAAGTAGGCAAGTATGGGAGAGATGCACGTGTGGTGTCAGCCATGATTGCATTTTAGAGCAGCTGTCCCCGCACCGGAGCAATGATGAATTGCTTCAGTGTTAACCATCCACCGTGGCGACTAGGATATATTTACTAAGCAGTGATATCTAATTTTGTGGGGGGGTTTCTGATGGTTTTGCACTCCACAGATGTTCTATACCCCACACAGATGGAAACAGCAGAGAAGCCAGAGTTTAACATACAATTGATTATCGGTTCATTCATAGATACCCCGGATTTACTAAGCAACAGTTCTAGAAACCACCTCCAAACCTGCCCAAATTAATGACCCGCCTGAAGCAATAAAAACCCATCAGTGTTGGGTTCCCAGCAATTAATAACCATCCCTGTAAGCCTAGGCCGATTGTGAAAAATAAGGGGGGTGGGGGGATGTATAATAGCAAAACCCACTATGTTTTGCTACTCTAATAAAAGCATTGCCCTTCCTTTGTGCTTAAACACGCCGGCTTTTACTAGACACTGCTTAGTGAATAATTCCCTGTAGCACCAACTTTTAAACATGGAGGAGGAAGTGCGATGGTCTGCGGCTCCTTCTCTAGACCCGGTGTCGGCACCTTGCATAGAGTGAGTGGCAGGGAACGTGTGTAGTGTGAGCCCAATTATTGGTCTGCAATGGGACACATCAGGATAGCAATTTATATATCTCTAAAGGCCAACCTAGAATGATAAATATCACCTGTTTCAGGAAATATCTTATGCTATCATCTAGATGTTATTTATGAACAAGGAGGGTGATAGCTCAGTGTACACACACACACACACACACACATATATATATATATATATATATATATATACTGTACTATAGTCACTGAGTGTGATGTAGCTTACAATGTGTGCTTTTCCCTCCTCTCAGGTGCAGGGTCTGGCGTACTATGGACTATAAGGAGGTGAGTGTTTATCCCAAATATCATAGACCCCCTGTCTGCATGTAAGACAATATACAAATGAATGTACAATCCTGTAATGAGAGAGAGAGATCACAGCATGACATGATGGAGCAGAGGGAGGCGTGTACAGGTCAGGCAGTAGCTGTACCTCAGTAATGGAGGCATAGAGGCACTCAGGTTTACTTCTCGCTTCATATGACTTATATCATTGTTATTGTCACACCGGAAAAGCAATGAATGTGCCGGTAATTTTATATATTGATAATTCCCTCTCTGTCTTTCAGGAATATGGCTCTCCTGTTCATAGTGGCAGTAGTCTGTGGTAAGTCCTTGTGTGTGTACATACTCACTGCCCCCAATACACAGCCCTTATATCATTCACACAGAATGGGTATGACGTCCCGGCGACTAAATACTAACCCTAACCCCACTACACCCCCTAAACCTAACCCTTCCCCCACGGCTAACGCTAAGGGCGCCCCGGTCTTACCTAATTCGGGCTGGTGTCCTTTGGCATTCCGGCATCGAGATTAAGATAGGCGTCGATATTTAGATGCCTATCTTAAGTACCTTGTCGGGATTTCCTTGCCATTATTGAGACCGGCGGCATCGCGGCCTCCGGTCTCATAACTACATCCCACTCACACTCTCCAATGCCCATCACTTACTCTCTGTACACTTACACATCTTCTTATGTCTCTTATGTTTAGGCCTTCTATTCTGCATCATATCAGGTCTGCTGACCATGTTAGCGAATCAAAGGACAATCTTACTGATTCAGGTAAATTGATTTCTTATTAGATGTCATTTTGGTTACTTTCATTTCTCATTATCACCATTATTATTTACAGCTGTGTCCTTTTATACCGTTGCTTCAATCGCACCAAATAGCTCCTCTCGGCGATCCAGGTCCAGGGCGACTCGGAAACGTGGAGCATCTTTTTCTGTCACATTGTTCATCTTAGTCACATAAATAAAACAAATGGTAGTGAGAAAGCTGCATTGCTGGCACACACAGACCACTGGGGACTGGGACATTTGTACATGTGTGTGTGACTATGGGGCTATTCATTATCACTTCATTTCTACAAAGCTGGTGACAATGAACATTCTCATCTGCTTTGGTAGAAAAATGACGTTTTGGAGCCATTCATCATAAAGGTAATGCAGGAGATATCACATAAAACTCCTACTTACCTTTCACTACATGTGGTCCGCTGTCCCCATACACTAGTATCACAGATATCTCCTACTTACCTTTCACTCCATGTGGCCGGCTGTCCCCATACACTAGTATCACAGATATCTCCTACTTACCTTTCACTCCATGTGGTCCGCTGTCCCCATACACTAGTATCACAGATATCTCCTACTTACCTTTCACTCCATGTGGTCTGCTGTCCCCATACACTAGTATCACAGATATTTCCTACTTACCTTTCACTCCATGTGGTCTGCTGTCCCCATACACTAGTATCACAGATATCTCCTACTTACCTTTCACTCCATGTGGCCGGCTGTCCGCATACACTAGTATCACAGATATCTCCTACTTACCTTTCACTCCATGTGGTCCGCTGTCCCCATACACTAGTATCACAGATATCTCCTACTTACCTGTCACTCTCAATGTGGCACAGTATATATATAGAAGGGCACAGTATATGTACATATAAATTAGGAGGGCACAGTAAATGTACATATAAATTAGGAGGGCACAGTATATGTACATATAAATTAGTAGAGCACAGTATATGTACATATAACTTAAGAGGGCACAGTATAGAGAGTCCCACATCTGCGCGGGTGTGCGTCGCTGTAAAACAACTGGAAAATGGCTGCGACGGCCATTTTCCCATAGTTTGCACATGCGTAGTACAGGGAAAATGGCCGCCGCGGCCATTTTCCGGGTGACCTGTGCATACACTATAGACCTTGGGTGCACTCTAGTGCCCAGAGTCTATAACTTAAGTGCTGGCCGCGCACAGCTCAGTGCGCAGCCGGTCGGAGAGGAGGGGGCCCGTGTTGGAGACTGCACAAGGGCCCCCTCCTCTCTAGAAACGCTCCTGCTGGGAGGGATCCAAAGTGTTGTGCTGACATGACCTCATTGGAACAGACAACACACATATATCTACTCACACATTCATTGTACATTCTCAGTACACATCACTGTCTAACGCAGCAAAGCATAATGCAATTATACATACAAAGTGACTGAGATGTTACACAATACATTTATACATGTAAGAAATAAAAAGCCACACATATGTAGCCTACTATCCTGGTGTACATCTATAATGAGACTATAAATCTCCTAGTTATATGTGTAGAGCTGGTCATAGGTGTGAGAGCCCTGATGAGAACTAATGTGTAGCATCAGTTAGAGCTTACTTACCTACTCTCCCAGGACCTGCGGGAGGCTCACGATTTTTCCGGTAGACTCACTGGCTCCTGTAAGAGTGGGTACTAGAGAAGAGGACAGGATGGGGAGAATAATACCTGGAATCATGGTGTGTGAGGATGGGGCAGGGACTAGAGATGTAATCTAGTAATTTTGGTGATGTGGGGCCTAATGAGGCAAATAGTCAGCCCCCACCCCATCACCAGCCACCTGTATTTCCTCTCTGGGCTTCTCCTGGAGAGCAGATTAGTAAGTATGCAGGTATGATTTACAGGCTAATTCCACTAATACTGAGTGCTCAGGAGTTACACAGAATATCACCTATATGGGGTCCAGCGATCACCCGCTTTCTGGCTTATTCTGGAAATTCAGTCGCTGCCCCTGCCAGGCCTCTGTCATACAAACACTATGATGTCAGAGTGCGGTAATCACAGGACTACGTCAGACATTGCAGAAAATGTCCCGTTAGGTGGTTGTATTACCTTATTGTACTGGTGGAACTAGTGTTGATTGTATTATATATATATATATATATATATATATATGTATATATATATATATATATATATATATTATATATATATTTATATTAGAACCTGTCATTCATGTGGGGATTCTCACCTCTGTTGCCTTGTGTGAGAAGAGACATCTGGTGTCATTGGCTGAACTGCGTTGCTGCATTGTGGCACCGAGCGTCTAACTGTAGAAATGTTTCCTTGACCAAGTGTTTCGTGTTGTTCTGCTCAGTAACGTAACCGCTCTTCACCTAACATTTTCTTTTTAGAAAGATCTGCTGAGGCTGCAGGCGGAGAACGAGGATCTCCATAGGGAGGCTGCAATTCTGCAGGTACATTGTAGACTCTTGTGCATCTTACACTGAAGCTTGTGTGTACTGGCCACCAGTATTTCTGTCACACAGTAGGGAGCAATGATCCTCATACTTGGAGGTTTCAGAACTAGCTGATGAGTTGTTCTTTATTTAAACTGAATATTAAAATGACCAGAAGGTTCCATCATTGAGTCCAAGGCCTTAGTGGTCCGATGTACAGCTCAGTCCATCTCTGGGTGTATTGGGTACAAGATGTTAGTTAGAGCTCATTGTAAGTCAAACACTTGTTTTATGGTACTTTGTCAGCAGACGGGATCTCTACCAAATTGTTGATGACTTTCATTGTCCATGGAGATATAAACTTTACATAATGAGTTCCTTGTTCCCTGTGACTTGATAGGCTACGCTGTAATGAATATTAGCCCAGCCCACAAAATGAATACCTCCACCAGACCTCATGTACCACACACACACGGGTTCCAAAAAAAAGCCACTTTGTCCCTGGTGCACCTATATGGCCTGCTCAGTGTACGGTGCCCTCCTACCTTCTGGTGCATGGAGAAGCCTCTGCTAATTAGCTGCTGATAGTCTCATGCTTTGTAGATGATGTAGTGTAATTCTCCTGCTGTGTGGTCTGGTTACCTGGTAACTCACAGACACTAGTGTATCTGGCCATAAAGACACACAGCTTACTGTGTTACCCCCTGTCATCGCTCAGATGCCTATAATACCATGATTTATACCTCTGTGCAGGGACAGGGATATTATATTCCCAAAGTGCCTCTGCTGGTACCTGTTATACAGTAACCCTGTCTCAGGCACACATTGAAGGAGGGGGGGTTTATTCTTATCTACCTCCCCCCATCCAGGTATTGTGTATAATCTGGCACCATTGACCAGCCACAAACACTGCAGCTCCCCTGAGACGCAGAGATCTCTAATGCTGAGAAGAAGACTGCAATAGCTCATTTATGCATGCCTATAAAATGGCATTTATATGGTCTGCCATGCCTGCATCTTTCTAACCACCCCTCCCCCATTACCTTCCCCAGACCCTGACTACCTGTCACTCACTTTGTGAGTGGCTCCTCTGTACGGGCGTATTCACAATGCACTCTCTGTGCATCTGTATAGCCACCTCCCAGTTCTACTGAAGAACCAGCACAGTAACAGGGCTCGTTGGCACAATGTGCCAGCCATTCCCCTTCAGCGCATGATGTCCAGGCAGATGCAGGAACTGTGGGGCAGCAACTTTGCCACCCACAGAGCCCGGTGCTTTGTTTGGCGGCACCTCTTGCACACCCCCTAGTTACATCCCTGCCAAGAATGCCCAATACATGTTATACACTATACGTCTATGCTGGCACTGCCATTCTGCATAACACACCGTGGGCCATACGGGTTGTTTGGGAATATTTGGGTGTGACGCAGAATCAGGCCCAGCATATCATTAATAGATAAAACATTTGGTAAGTGTGAAGCCGGTTGTAGGTAAATTGTCCATAAATGTGATATGAGGCACAATGTATTGTTCTGTGTAACATGTTATTAGAGCTCACAACAATATATTATGTTACTGCAAGAAAAATAATAAACTAGTATTACATTCCGTATGTAAGTGTTACTGAGCCACTCATGGATCCTGCTTTATTTATCCACTTGGCAGATGAGAGTGAGCCACTTGCAAAAAGTACTGACCCTGATGAGGAGAACGGAGGTAAGAGAAATAGGGCTCTATTTATTAACATTATTTTTACTAAAATAAAGTTATTTTAATTTATTTAAGTTAAGTATTTTAGTTTATTTTTTACTAAAATAAAGTTATTTTAGTTTCACCTAAAGTTACTACAGGGCAATTGGAGTAGAATTCATAAAATTATACTCCAAGCCCTAATTATCACTTATTTCTAGTAATCAGATCGCATTTCCCATAATTGTAATGGGAAATGTGATCTGGCCAAAGTTACTAAAAATAAAATGTGAACCAATACCGGAGAAAGCCCTGTAATAATAACGCCACCTGGAGGTGGCGTTATCCAGGGTCTCCCCCGGTTACCGGACTTCTGCTCCGCTCTAACGTGCAGAGCAGAGCCCGGAGCCAGCCCCAGTGATCAGCTGTGTGGTCTAAACAGATTAAGGGAGAGGGAGGGGTCACGGGGAGGGGGGTTCGCGGGGATCCGCAATTGCGGCGGGGGGGGCTTAGCGACGGGGGCGGGTGCTTGGCAATGGGGGTAGCAGCGGCGGCCAGTTGGCGCATGCGCAGGGCACTTTTCATGGTATTTTTTGCGAAAATACTGTGATAAGGCTGCAGAGGGGATTCACAGGGACAGAGCTGTATCGCAAGCTCTGTCCCTGCAAGAGATTTGTAGTAAATCCCTGTGATATTGCCTGAATTCACAATGCAAATTCAGTTGGTAATATCACACTACAATCTGCATTACAAATGCAGATTGTAGTAAATAGAGCCATTAAGAATATACTCAATAGCACAATGCATTATTAGATACAGATGCAGTCACATCAAACAGCCCCTCATGGTGCGACTGGTCCTATGAGCCCCTCATGCTGCGACTGGTCCTGTGAGCCCCTCATGGTGCGACTGGTCCTGTGAGCCCCTCATGGTGTGACTGGTCCTGTGAGCCCCTCATGCTGCAACTGGTAATGTGAGCCCCTCATGCTGCGACTGGTCCTGTGAGCCCCTCATGCTGCGACTGGTAATGTGAGCCCCTCATGCTGCGACTAGTCCTGTGAGCCCCTCATGCTGCAACTGGTAATGTGAGCCCCTCATGCTGCGACTGGTCCTGTGAGCCCCTCATGCTGCGACTGGTAATGTGAGCCCCTCATGGTGCGACTGGTCCTGTGAGCCCCTCATGGTGCGACTGGTCCTGTGAGCCCCTCATGCTGCGACTGGTAATGTGAGCCCCTCATGCTGCGACTGGTCCTGTGAGCCCCTCATGCTGCAACTGGTAATGTGAGCCCCTCATGGTGCGACTGGTCCTGTGAGCCCCTCATGCTGCGACTGGTAATGTGCGCCCCTCATGGTGCTACTGGTCCTGTGAGTCCCTCATGGTGAGACTGGTCCTGTGAGCCCCTCATGGTGAGACTGGTCCTGTGAGCCCCTCATAGTGTGACTGGTCCTGTGAGCCCCTCATGCTGTGACTGGTCCTGTGAGCCCCTCATGGTGTGACAGGTCCTGTGAGTCCCTCATGGTGTGACTGGTCCTGGGAGCCCCTCATGGTGCGACTGGTCCTGTGAGTCCCTCATGGTGAGACTGGTCCTGTGAGCCCCTCATGGTGAGACTGGTCCTGTGAGCCCCTCATGGTGTGACTGGTCCTGTGAGCCCCTCATGGTGCGACTGGTCCTGTGAGCCCCTCATGGTGCGACTGGTCCTGTGAGCCCCTCATGGTGTGACTGGTCCTGTGAGCCCCTCATGGTGTGACTGGTCCTGTGAGCCCCTCATGGTGTGACTGGTCCTGTGAGTCCCTGCGAGCGCTGAGCGTCTTTTTTGCATCTTTTTGGGCCAAAAAATGCATCACAATGTGCTGCCATTAGGACACTACAGAAGACTGTGCTGTATAATCTGATATGTGATACTTGTTATCTGTGTGCGACTGAGACTCTCAATCAGCATGTGAATTGCTACGATGCAGCAGCCGCAGCTTTTTTCCACACCAAGCGCCATGTACATTCTCAGTTGCACACACATAGACAAGTGTTACATATCCTATTACTCAGAATGGTCTCCTGGTGCTTCCTAGTCACATTACATAGCGACTTAGATGCATTCTCAGCACAGAAAGACTCCCGGCACTAACAGAGCTGCACAGGACCTGACGGCTCACTCATGCCAGGCATATCATGCTGCATGGCGTATTGAGGACACATCTTTAGAAAGAAACTGGTTACAGCTGGTAAGTTTTGCACGTAGGGCCGCACATGCGCCTGCTGACCTGTAACAAGTTGCCCATCACTGCTTTAAAGACCGTCCAGCTGACCATAAATAGAGCATAAAGTCTGATCCAAAACAGCACCTCCGCCCTTATTTACCATCCCATGCAGGTTATTATATAAGAGCTTCATGTCCTAATATGTTGTGTCTGCTGCTCCTTAATGGTCCAGAGCCCAACACAGCTGCACAGCACAATAGTGAGTAATAAAGCAGCAGACCTAAGTGTAGTATAGACAGATTATTATCGTGTGTCGTATCCTATGCCACTGTTATATTGCGCTGGTGCTCCGTGTTATGGGATTCAGTCAGGAAGCGGACGGTCGAAATGCCGACCGTCTGCTTCCCGACTGTCAAATCCTGGCAGGGTACTAATGACAGGCGTCAAATCCCAATGCCTGTCATTAGACCTACACCGGGAGCCCGACGCCCAGCAACCCGAACGAAGGTAAGCTGGGCGCAGGGGGGGGGATTAGGTTTCAGGGCTCTTGGGGGGATTTAGGATTAGGCACCCCCTGGGAAGGTTAGGGATAGGCTAGGGAAAGGGGGCATTAGGGTTAGGCACCCCCAGGGGGAGGTTAGGGTTAGGCACCCCCCCTTTGGTTTAGACACCTAGCGGGTGGTTAAGGTTATGCACGAGGGGGGGAGGTTAGGGTTAGGCACCAATAAGGGAGAGTTAGGGATAGGCACCCACGGGAGGGTTAGGGTTAGGTTCCCCTGGGGGCAGATTAGGGTTAGGCACCCCCCCTTAGGTTTAGGCACCTAGCGGGTGGTTAAGGTTATGCATGAGGGGGGAGGTTAGGGTTAGGCACCCCTAAGGGAGGGGTAGGATTAGCGTTTCTTACCTAAATCCGCTGTTGGGGTCTACACCCCTGCTAGGCTCCCAGCATTGGGATTTTCACCCCTGCTGGGCTTCCAGCATTGGGATTTGAGCATAATACATACTGATTCCTGTGTTACATAGATAGACACATAGTTCATGTTAGTAAATATATATTTATGGCAAATCACACTTGCTTACATAGTATTTTAAAAAAAAATTATATTTTAACATTCATTTCCTTTATCTTCAATTCCAGACGGAAGGTTTCGGAGCAGCGAGAATGTGGGGACTGCAGGATGTGTTCAATATCAGCTCCCTGATCTTTCATTTATTTTTTGTCAGTCCCCACTGGCTGGCGATGTATAGATGAGGAGAGACCGATCATTGGGGGATGTTTCTGGTGGAAATGGAGATTTAGGATTACAGCAAGGATTACAGCAAGAGTGATATGAGAGTGATATAAATGACACAACATAGAGACAGTTTACAGTAAACAATCTTGAGAAAGTCCCAGCATCCCACGGGACAAAACACGTTGATTGCAGACCCCCTTCATCTACACTTATTCTGGCTCCGGTCACCTGTTATTTCCCACCCAGAGAGATTGTGCTCCAACCACCTCTGAAGCCGCCTCACTCCAACCTTCCTCCCCAACCACCCCTGAAGCCGCCTCACCCCAACACTCTTCTGGGAGCTCAAATTGGGCAGCTTCAGCCCAAGACGTGCCGGGCCCAGTAGAGGAACAACATGGCGCTGAAGGTACATATACTTTACACTATATCACCTATAATACCTGCTCTGATCCCTCCATTGGCGCTGTCAGCCAAATCACACATATGTTTGTATGGTGGAAGCGTTGAAGCCAAATGTCCCAGATGCCATAATGTAATCTATAACAAATGTAGGAACCTGTAACTAATGCCATGTGAAAGCAGCATTAACCACAGTAGCCAATGTGCTACACTGTGCACTATTAGCCGGCGAAGGGATACACACAAAATATTCATGGCTATGGTGGGTGGGTGATGATTTAAACTGTTATGATTGTCTAACAAATACATCAAACACTAAATTATTGTTTTATTTATATTTCAGTTGAACAAGAGGAGACATGGCGGAATCTGCTCAGGAGGGAGCTCACAATCATAGCCACAGCTGTGCAAACATTTTGGAGGCCATCAGCCGGAACCAAAGGGCCCTTTAAAATAAATTTTATCTTTTGAAAAAAAAACACGTGTTGTGTTTTTATATGTTAAGATATTCCATTAGTTAGATTTTTTTTATTTATCTTTATTACAATTTATCTATCTCATTCTATCTGTCTGTATGTTCATTTTAATGTAACATTTAAATATATATATAGATATATATAGATATATATATATTTATATACAGTCAGGTGCATAAATATTGGGACATTGACAGAATTTTCATATTTTGGCCTCTATTCGCCACCACAATGGCTTTGAAATGAAACAAACAAGATGTTCTTTAACTGCAGACTTTCAGATTTAATTTGAGGGTAATTACATCCAAATCAGGTGAACGGTGTAGGAATTACAACGGTTTCTATATGTGCCTCCCACTTTTTAAGGCGCCAAAAGTAATGGGACTATCAACTCAAAAGCTATTTTATGGACAGGTGTGGGCTATTCCCTCATTATTTCATTATCAATTAAGCAGGTAAAAGGTCTGGAGTTGATTCTAGGTGTGACATTTGCATTTGGAATCAGTTGCTGTCGACTCTCACTATATGAGATCCAAAGAGCTGTCACTATCAGTGAAGCAAGCCATCAGGCTGAAAAATCAAAACAAACCCATCAGAGAGATAGCAAAAACATTAGGTGTGGCCAAATCAACTGTTTGGAACATTCTTAAAAAGAAAGAATGCACTGGAGAGCTCAGCAACACCGGAAGACCACGGAAAACAACTGTGGTGGATGACAGAAGAATTATTTCCCTGGTGATGAAAAACCCCTTCACAACAGTTGGCCAAATCAAGAACACTCTCCAGGAGGTAGGTGTATATGTGTCAAAGTCAACAATCAAGAGAAGACTTCACAAGAGTGAATATAGAGGGTTCACCACAAGATGTAAACCATTGGTGAGCCACAAAAACAGGAAGACCAGATTAGAGTTTGCCAAACAACATCTAAAAAAGCCATTACAGTTCTGGAACAACATCCTATGGACAGATGAGATAAAGATCGACTTGTACCAGAGTGATGGGAAGAGAAGAGTATGGAGAAGCGCTCGCGAGCAGGTCTGAATCAGGCCCATAGTTCAAATTGTCCAAATCATTCAATCGGTCATCTGACACATCTGAGTGTATGCACATTTAAGGTGCATACACACACAACGATTTTTTTGAACGATTATCGTTAACAATATCATTTATTGTTCAATCGTTGTAAAAATCGTTCACTTTCTGAGTTAAGGGGCCTATCCATTAGCAGATAAATTTGAACGATAAACAATTTATCGTTCAATTTATCTGCTAATGGATAGGCTATGAACGATGACAATGCAAACTCCCGAGGCTGACAAATTTTGTCTTTCGCCTCTCCAACATGTTGGTCCATTATTGCTTAAGCTTAAGCGGTAAACGACGAACGATATTTTTAATGAAAATGAATAGAAATACTAAAAAAAATCCACTCCCATATCTGTCACAGCAGCCTCAGGAATTTTCAAGGGATAAATCTTTTGTCTTTCATCTTACAGATAGATCTGCTAATGGATAGACCCCTTTAAAATGATGAACGATTATCGTTCATGCGCGTTCATGTTTGTAGTTTGTAGTTCAGTCAGACTGACCAACCCAACGATTTTCAGTAAGGAAATATGCAAAAATCGTTTGTAGTTCAAAAAAATCGTTCATTACATTTAGTAAATGAATGATTTTAGTAAACGATTTTTGTTCATTTTTCCCTTGAAAAAATGAACGAAAATCGTTTACTAAAATCGTTCATTTACTAAATCGTTGTGTGTGTACGCAGCTTTACACACAGGACAGTCACAGTAACTGGCTTCTTTCTGTGTCCTATCTCAGGCTACTACTTCTGTCCCCGCCTCCTGTCATCGGCTGGGGAATGTGCACTTGTGACAAGGGGGCGCCAGTACAGGGGCTTAGGTTGGGGATGGAGACGGGGATATACAGACTAGGGGGTCACTATGGGGTATATACAGACAAGGGGGTCACTATAAGGAATATACAGACAAGGGTGAACACTATAGGGAATATACAGACAAGGGGGTCACTATAGGTTATATACAGACTAGGGGAGCACTATAGAGAATATACAGATAAGGGGGGGACACTATAGAGAATATACAGTCAAGGGGGGTCACTATAGGAAGTATACAGACTAGGGGGGCACTATAGGGTATATACCTACAACGGGGGTCACTATAGGAAATATACAGACAGCGGGATCACTATAGGGTATATACAGACTAGGGGATGGTCACTATAGAGAAAATACAGACAAGGAGGGTCACTATAGGGAATATACAGACAAGGGGGGTTACTATAGAGAATATACAGACAAGGGGGTTAATATACGAAGTATACAGACTAGGGGGGTCACTATAGGGAATATACAGACAAGAGGGGTCACTATAAGGAATATACTGACAAGGGTGATTACTATAGGGAATAAACAGAAAAAGGGGGTCACTATAGGAAATATATAGACAACGGGGTCACTATAGCGTATATACAGACTATGGGGTCACTATAGAGGATATACAGACAAGGGGAGTCACTATAGGGAATATACAGACTAGGGGGGTAACTATATGATATATACCTACAAGCGGGGTTACTATAGGAAATATACAGAATAGGGGGGTCACTATAGGGAATAAACAGACTACAGGGGTCACTATAGGAAATATACAGAGAATAGGGTCACTATAAAGAATATACAGACAAGGGAGTCACTATAGAGAATATACAGACAAGGGGGATAACTACATGGAAAATACAGACAAAGGGGGGCACTGCAGGAAATATACAGACTACGGGGTTCACTATAGGAAATATACAGACAATAGGGTCACTATAGGGAAAATACAGACAAGGGGGTCACTATACGGACAAGGGGGTCACTAAAGGGACTATACAGACAAGGGGGATCACTATAGGGAATATATAGGGAATATAAAGACAAGGGGGATCACTGTAGGGACTATACAGGCAAAGGGGGTTACTATAGGGTATATACAGACAAAGGGGGTCACTATAGGAAATATACAGACAAGGGGTCACAATAGGTTATATAAAGACTAGGGGGGTCACTATAGAGAATATACAAACAAGGGGTGTCATTATAGGGAATATACAGACTAAGGGGGTAACTATAGAGAATATACAGACAAGGGGGTCACTTTAGGAAATATACAAACTAGGGGGTCACTATAGGGTATATACAGACATTAGGGTCACTATAGGGATTATACAGACAACGGGGGCTACTTTAGGATATATACATACAGACAATTGGGTCACTATGGGAATTATACAGACAAGTGGGTTACTATAGGGAATATACAGACAATGGGAGTCACGATAGGGAATATACAGACTACATGGGTTTCTATAGGAAATATACAGATAAGGGTGTCACTATAGGGTATATACAGACGAAGGGGGTCACTATAGGAAATATACTGACTAGGGGTGTCACTATAGGGAATATACAGACTACGGTGATCACTATAGGAAATATACAGACAAGGGGGGTTACTATAGGAAATATACAGACAGGGGGGGTCAATATAGGTAATATACATACTACGGGGGTTACTATAGAAAATATACAGACAAGTGGGTCACTAAAGGGAAAGATAAGGGGGTCACTATAGGGAATATACAGATGAAGGGGGTCACTATAGGGTGTATACAGACTAGGGGGGTCACTATAAAGAATATACAGACAAGGTGTGTTACTATAGGAAATATACAGACTAGGGGGGGTCATTATAGGGGTATACGGACAAGGGGGGGTTACTATAGGAAATATAGAGACTAGTGGGGTCACTTTAAGGGATATACAGATAAGGGGGGTTACTGTAGGAAATATACAGACTAGTGGGATCACTATAGGGAATATACAGACTAGGGGGGTCACTATATGGGATATACAGTCAAGGGAGGTTACTATAGGAAATATTCAGACTACGGGGGTCACTATAGGTAATATACAGACAAAGGTGGTCAATATAGGAAATGTACAGACAAGGGGTTACTATAGGAAATATACAGACTAGGGGGGTCACTATAGGGGATAGAGACAAGAGGGGTTACTTTAGGAAATATACAGATTAATGGGGGTCACTTTAGGGAATATATATACTACGGGGGTCACTATAGTGAATATACAGATTACGGGGGTCACTGAAGTGAATATACAGATAAGGGAGTCACTATAGGGAATATACAGACAAGGGGGATCACTATAGGGAATACAGCAGACAACGGGGTCACTATTGGGAATGTACAGACAAGGATGTCACTATAGGGTATATACAGTCTAGGGGGTCACTTTAGAGAATATACAGACAAAGGGGGTCACGATAGGGAATATACAGACTTAGGGGGGGTCACTATAGGGAATATACAGATTACGGGGGTCACTATAGAAAATATGCAAAATAGGGGGGTCACAATAGTGGGTATACAGATAAAGGGGGTTACTATAGGAAATATACAGACTAGGGGGGTCACTATAGAGAATATACAGCCTAAGTGGGTCACTGTAAGGATATACAGACTAGGTGGGTCACTATAAGGGATATACAGACAAGGGGGGTTACTTTAGGAAATATAATGACTAGGAGGGGTCACTATAGGGAATATACAGACAATAGGGTTGCTATAGGAAATATACAGACTAGCGGGGTCAATATATAGAATATACAGACTACTGGGTCACTATAGGAAATATACCAGACAAGAGGGTCACAATAGGGAATATACATACAAGGGGGGTTACTGTAGAGGATGTACAGACAAGGGGGTCACTATAGGGAATATACAGACTAGGGTGGTCACTATAGGAAATATACAGACTACAGGGGTCACTATAGGAAATATACAGACAAGGGGGTCACTATAGGAAATATATAGACAAGGGGGTCACTATAGGGTATATACAGCCTAGGTGGGTCACTATAGGAAATATACAGACTACTGGGGTCACAATAGGAAATATACAGATAAGAGAGTCACTATAAGGAATATACAGACAAAGGGTCACTCTAGGGAATATACAGACAAGGGGGTCACTATAGGGAATATACAGACTAGGGGTTCAATATAGGGAATTTACAGATTACGTGGGTCACTATAGGAAATATACAGACAAGGGGGTCACTATAGGGAATATACAGACAAGGGGGTCACTATAGGGAATATACAGTCAAAGGGGGTCACTATAGGAAATTTTCAGACAAGGGGGGTCACTGTAGTGTATATACAGCCTAGATGGGTCACTTTAGGAAATTTACAGACAAGGGAGTCACTATAGGGAATATACAGACAAGTGGGTTGCTATAGGAAATATACAGACAAAGGGGGTCACTATAGGGTATATACAGCCTAGGTGGGTCACTATAGGAAATATACCGGCAAGTGGGTCACTATAGGGAATATACAGACCAGGGGTCACTATAGGGAATATACAGACAAATTTGGTCACTATAGGAAATATACAGACAAAGGTGGTCACTATAGGGTATATACAACCTACGGTGGTCAGAATAGAGAATATATAGACAAGGTGGGTCACTATAGGAAATATACAGACTAGGGGGTCACTCTAGTGGATATACAGACAAGGGGGTTTACTATAGGAAATCTACAGACTAGGGTGGTCACTATAGGGAATATACAGACTAGGGTGGTCACTATAGGACATATACAGACTACGGGGGTTACTATAGGAAATATACAGACAAGGGGTCACTATAGGATATATACAGACTAGGGGGTCACTATAGAGAATATACAGACAAAGTGGGTTACTATAGGAAATATACAGACTAGGTGGTTCATTATAGGGGATATATAGACAAGGGAGTTACAATAGGAAATATACAGAATAGGGGGGTCACTATAGGGAATACACAGACGACCGGGGTCACTATAGGAAATATACAGACAACGGGGTCACTATAGGGAATATACCGACAAGGGGATACCAACAGGGAATATACTGACAAGGTGGATCACTATAGGGAATATAAAGACAAGACGGTCACTATAGGGTATATACAGACTAGGGGGGATGACTATAGAGAGTATACAAACAAGGTGGGTTACTATTGGAAACATACAGACTAGGAAATCATTACAGGGGATATACAGGCAAGGTTTTTTTTAATAGGAAATATACAGACTGGGGTGGGTCACTATAGGGATTATACAGACTACGGGAGTCACTATAGGAATTATACCAGACAAAGGTCATCACTATAGGGAATATACAGACAAGGGGGTCACTATAGTGGATATACAGACAAGGGGGGATAGTGTAGGAAATATACAGACTATGGGGGTCAGTATAGGGAATATACAGACAAGCGGGGTCACTGTAGGGAATATACAGACAAGGCTGGTATGTACAGACTTGGGGGTCACTTTAGAGAATATACAGACAAGGAGGGTTTTTATAGGAAATATACAGACTGGGGTGGGTCACTATAGGGAATATACAGACTACGGGGGTCACTATAGGGAATATACAGACAAGGGAGTCACTATAGGGAATATTCAGACAAGGGGGCCACTATAGGGAATATACAGACAAGGGGGGTCACTATAGGAAATATACAGACTATGGGACTCACTATACGAAATATACAGACAAGAGGTGTCACTACACGAAATATACAGACAAGGGGGATCACTATAGGGGATATACAGACAAAGGGGGTTACTATAGGAAATATACAGACTAGTGGGGGGTCACTATAGGGAATATACAGACTACAGGGTCACTATAGGGAATATAAAGACAAGGCGGTAATTATAGGGAATATACAAAGCGGTCACTATAGGGAATATACAGACAAGGTGGATAACTATAGGGAATGTACAGACAATGGAATCACTATAGGGAATATACAGACAAGGGAGTCACTATAGGGTATATACAGTCTGGGGGGTCACTATAGAGAATATACAGACAAGGGGGGTTACTATAGGGAATATACAGACTAATGGGGGTCACTATAGGAAATATACAGACAAGGGGGGTCAATATAGGGAATATACAGACAAGTGGGTCACTATAGGGAATATACAGAAAAGGGGGTCACTTTAGGGTATATACAGCCTAGGTGGGTCACTATAGGAAATATACAGACAAGGGGGTCACTATAGGGAATATACAGACAAGGGGTCACTATAGGGAATATACAGACAAAAGGGGTCACTATAGAGATTATACAGACAAAGTGGGTTACTATACAAAATATACAGACTAGGTGGGTCCTTATAGGGGATATATAGAGAAGTGGGGTTACTATAGGAAATATACAGATTAAGGGGGTCACTATATGGAATATACAGACTACCGGGGTCACTATAGGAAATACACAGATAACGGGGTCACTATAGGGAATATACTGACAAGGGGATCACTATAGGGAATATAAAGACAAAGGAGTCATTATAGGAAATATACAGACAAGGGGTCACTATAGGGAATTTACAGACAAGAGGGTCACTATAGGGGATATACAGACAAGGAGGGGTCACTATAGAGAGTATAAAGACTATGGCCGTCACTATAGGGGATATACAGACAAGGGGGTTACTATAGGAAATATACAGAGTAGGGGGGTCACTATAGGGAATATACAGACTAGGGGGGTCACTATAGGGGATATGCAGACTAGGGGGGTCAGTATAGGGGATATACATACAAAGGGGTCACTATAGGGGATATACAGACAAGGGGGTTACTATAGTTTATATACTCATCTTGCTGTATACTTGCTGGACCTCTTCATGGACCGATACAATGGTCACTCTAGGGAATATTCAGACAAGGAGGTCACTATAGGGGATATACAGACTAGGGGGGGTCAGTATAGGGGATATACAGACAATGGGGTCACTATAGGGTATATACAGACTATGGGGGTTACCGTAGGAAATATACAGACTAGGGGGTCACTATAGGGAATATAGAGACTACTGGGGTCACTATAGGAAATATACAGACAAGAGGGTCACTATAGGGAATATACAGACAAGGGGGTCACTATACGGAATATACAGACAAGGGGGTCAATATAGGGAATATACAGACTACGGGGATTAGTATAGGAAATATAGAGACAAAGGGAGTTACTACAGGAAATATACAGACTAAGGGGGTCACTATAAAGAATATACAGACAAGGGGGGGTCATTATAAGGGATATACAGACAAGCGGGGTTACTATAGGAAATTTACAGACTAGTGGGGTCACTATAGGGTATATACAGGCAAGGGGGGTTACTATAGGAAATATACAGACTAGGTGGGTCACTATAGGGGATATACAGACAAGGGGGTTCACTATATGGGATATAAAGACAAGGGGGTCACTTAAGGAAATTTACAGACAAGGGGGCACTATAGGGAATATACAGACAAGGTGGTCACTATAGTGGATATACAGACAAGGAGGGTTACTGTAGGAAATATACAGACTAGGGGGGTCAGTATAGGGAATATACAGACAAGGGGTCACTATAGGGAATATACAGACAAATTGGGTCACTATAGGAAATATACAGACTAGGATGTTACTATAGGGTATTTACAGACTAGGGGGTCACTATAGAGAATATACAGACAAGGTGGGTTACTATAGGAAACATACAGACTAGGGGGGTCATTATAGGGGATATACAGACAAGTTTTTTTTTTATTGTAAATTTACAGACTGGGGTGGGTTACGATAGGGAATATACAGACTACGGGGGTCACTGTAGGGAATATACAGACAAGAGTGTCACTATAGGGAATATACAGACAAAGGGGCCACTATAGGGAATATACAGACTAGTGGGGTCATTATAGGGAATATACAGACAAGGGGGGTCACTATAGGAAATATACAGATTAGGGGGGTCGCTATAGGGAATATACAGACTTTAGGACTCAGTATACAAAATATACAGACAAGGGGTGTCACTATACGAACTATACAGACTACGGTTGGTCACTATAGGGGATATACAGACAAGGGGGGTTACTATAGGAAATATACAGACTAGTGGGGGGGTCACTATAGGGAATATACAGACTACAGGGTCACTATAGGGAATATACAGACAAGGTGGAAATTATAGGGAATATACAAAGGGGTCACTATAGGGAATATACAGGCAAGGGGGTCACTGTAGGGAATATACAGACAAGGGGGTCAATATAGGGAATATCCAGACTACGGGCGGTCACTATAGGGAATATACAGACAAGGGGGGGTTACTATAGGAAGTATACAGACTCTGGGGGTCACTATAGGGAATATACAGACTATGTTGGTCACTATAGGAAATATACAGACAAGGGGTTCACTATAGGGAATATACACACTCTCTCAAATTACCGTCCTTTCTCCCAGCTCCCATACCCCTCCAAGCTACTGGAGAGACTTGTCTACACCCGCCTCACACGCTTTCTTAACACCAACATCTTATTGGACCCACTTCAGTCTGGTTTTCGTTCCCAGCACTCCACAGAGACAGCACTGACTAAGGTAGTAAATGATCTGGTCACTACCAAGGCTAAAGGCCATTACTCACTCCTAATTCTTCTAGATCTCTCTGCTGCTTTTGACACTGTTGACCACTCTCTTCTCGTACAAACATTACAATCCCTAGGTCTTAAGGACACAGCTCTTTCTTGGTTCTCTTCCTACCTATCTGATCGCTCTTTTTCTGTTCATTTTTCTGATTCTGACTCCTCTTTGCTACCTCTATCAGTTGGAGTACCGCAAGGCTCTGTCTTAGGTCCTTTGCTATTCTCAATCTATACCACCTCTCTTGGCAAACTAATCCGTTCTTTTTTCAGTACCATCTGTATGCGGATGATACTCAAATCTACCTATCCTCTCCATATTTATCACCATCTGTATTGGTCGGTGTCACTGAATGTATTTCTGCCATTTCATCTTGGATGTCATCTCACCACCTGAAACTTAATATTTCTAAAACAGAATTAATTGTATTTCCACTGGCCAATAACAGTTACCAATCTGACCTCTTTATCACTGTTGATAACTCAACAGTCCACCCCGCCCCACAAGCTCGCTGCCTTGGTGTCATCCTTGATTCTGAACTGTCCTTTGTTCCCCACATTCAATCTGTCTCAAAATCATGTTACATACATCGAAAAAAATTCGACCATATCTCACACAAGACACTGCAAAAACTCTAATCCATGCACTCATTATTTCCCGCATTGACTATTGCAATAGTCTCCTTACTGGTCTTCCCAAAAACAGGCTATCGCCATTATAATCCATTATGAATGCAGATGCGAGGCTTATCTTCCTTGCCAAACGTTCATCGTCTGCTGCCCCGTTCTGTCAGTCCCTCCATTGGTTGCCGGTTTTCTACCGTATTCAATACAAAATACTGTTACTTACACATAAGGCCATTAACCGAATTACACCAACATACATCTCTTCACTCATCTCAAAATATCTCCCAACCCGACCTCTTCGCTCAGCACAAGATCCGCGTCTCTCATCCCCGCGCATTACTTGGTCCCATTTACGGTTAC
The DNA here is from genome assembly GCA_031769625.1 of Taudactylus pleione. NCBI lineage: Eukaryota > Metazoa > Chordata > Amphibia > Anura > Myobatrachidae > Taudactylus > Taudactylus pleione. The sequence continues at coordinate 12,557,324 of JAUIMM010000099.1, forward strand.
AGGACTTTCTTCAGGCTGCACCCACTCTATGGAATGCCTTACCACGCACAATAAGACTTACCTCTAGGCTTCAATCCTTCAAGCGTTCCCTGAAAACTCACCTCTTCAGGCAAGCTTATCAGACTCCAGAACTGACACATAACCTTCATAGCTTCCATGTCTTATTACATCCCCTCTCACAGTCCACACATAACCTCACATATTCATGGGTGCCAAAAGGGGGGGAGCGGGTACAAATTACCCGGGCTTGCAGGAGGGACCCGACGGGGGCCCGGGTCCGGCACCGCTCCCACCCCCCCTTACATGACAGCAACCCAGCACACGCTGCTGTGTGTTGGGCTGCACTGGGAGACGGCTCACAGCTGCTAAGAAGCAGCCACTGCAGTCTCCTATGCCTGTGGGGGGAGCAATCAAGCTGATCGCGCCCCCCACTGGTTATGCGCTGGGCTTCGCAGGGCTGCAAAATGTGTTTTGTTTTTTTTCCCAAAGGGGGCGTGGCAATGCCTACCACGATTAGTCCACACCCCCTTTTACCCGGGCCCGCCGCAGCTCTCGGCGGGCCTGCACATATTGTCTTTTTTTCACATACTCCTGACATTTGGCAGACATTCCTGTGTGACTGGATCATGCAGCCCACAAAGAAACTGCATTCTGATCGGACCAAATTGCAATATATAGCACCTATCCTTGTGTATCAATGCCTATTTCCCTATAGATTGTAAGCTTGCAAGCAGTTCCCTCTTACCTCTGTGTCTGTCTGTTATTACCCTGTTTTGTTCTATAAATATTTCCAATTGTAAAGCGCAACGGAATATGCTGCGCTATATAAGAAACTGTTAATAAGTAAATAAAATATACAGATTACTGCGGTCACTACAGGAAATATACAGACAAGGAGGTCACTATAGGGAATATACAGACAAGGGGGTCACTATAGGGAATATACAGACTAGGGGGTCACTATAGGAAATATACAGACAAGGGGGGTTACTATAGGAAATATACAGACTAGGGGGGTCACTATAGGGAATATACAGACTACGGGGGACACTATAGGGAATATACAGACAAGGGGGTCACTATAGGGAATATACAGACAAGGGGCTCACTATAAGGAATATACAGACTAGGGGTCACTATAGGAAATATACAGACAAGGGGGGTTACTATAGGTTATATACAGACAAGGTGGGTTACTATAGGAAACATACAGACAAGGTGGGCCACTATAGGGAATATACAGACTACGGGAGTCACTATAGGGTTTATACAAACAAGGGGGGTTACTTTAGGAAATATACAGACTAGGGGGGATAACTATAGGGAATATACAGACTACGGGGGTCACTATAGAAAATATACAGACAAGGGGGTCACTCTAGGGAATATACAGACAAGGGGGTGACTATAGGGAATATACAGACAAGGGAGTCACTATAGGGAATATACAGACAAGGGGGCCACTATAAGGAATATACAGACTAGGGGGGTCACTATAGGCAATATACAGAGAAGGGGGTCACTATAGGGTATATACAGACAAGTGGTATCACTATTAGGAATATACAGACTAGCCGGGTCACTATAGTTAATATACAGACAAGGGGGGTCACTGTAGGCAATATACAGACTATGGGGGTCACTATAGGGAATATACAGACAGGGGGGTTACTATAGGAAATATACAGACTAGGGGGTCACTATAGGAAATATACAGACTTGGGGGATCACTATAGGGAATATACAGGCTAGGTGGGTCACTATAGGAAATATAGGTTTGGGATATTATTCCCATTAGCTGCTTAACAAATATGTCACATTTCCTGATGTTTGCTATTTTTAATAATATTACAGACTAAAACAAGTCTGAAATTCCAATATACTCTCTTAAGATACAGTAAAAGTCATAATTTTGTCATGCAAAATATTGAATTTGTTCTTTAAAAGCACAAAACTCAAACAAATAATTACTCCATCGGCCGTGAAGTGGTTGAATAAACCATAATGGGGCCTATTCATCATACCTTAAAATTTGATGGAGGTAATTATGTTTAGAACTCGCATGGAGTTCTACCTAATTACAGAAGGAAATCATCATTCCTCCTCTCCATAACTATCTATTCCGAAAAGCTGTCATTTTTGCGATGACAGCTTTTCGGGAAATAGATAGTTTTCCCTCTGTACACTAACTTACCGCAGCTGTAATCTGTGCTGCACATGTGCTGTTACATCCGTAAAACCAGTGCATGCGCAGCACTACTTACAGCTGCGGTAATTTTGTGTGCCCCCCCAACCCCCCCTCCCTCCACCCCCCTCCTCTCACCTCCCCCCCATCCCGTACTTACCTTCCCATGCAGCAGCCTCCGGCTCCGTCCTGCTGGTCTGACACGTGGTCTCCCAGCACACAGTACAGTATAGAAAAGAAAAAAAGAAAACATTTTATTTTTCTAAACTTTATTGTGTACTGCTGGGAGAACACAGTTGTCTGATCAACCACCGGAGCCAGAGTGCTGGGGACCTGTCCAGCTGGTAGCAGGTAAGTCTGACCTGCTATTCACCACCTCACAGTGGCGGATAGTACCTCCATCAAATTCCGAAAATACATAATTTTCGGAATTTGATGAATACCATAATTTCCATATCCCCATACTAATGTACTAATGTATGGGGAGTGTGGAAATTAACGCAGGGGGACTTAACCAGGAGATATCAGTAATATCTCCTGTGTTAAGTCTCTACATGAATACTAAAATAACATTATTTAATGAAAATGTCCTTTAAAACGTTATTTTAGTGTTGATGAATAGGCCCCAATGTCTGTAAGATTGTCTCCCTGAGTGTCCCTTACCAAGTCTGTGTACCTCCACCTCATACTTGCCAACTCTCCCTCATTGTCAGGGAGACTCCCTGAAATAGTAGAAATCTCCCTGTCTCCCTGAAGAGTCTAGCAATCTCCCTCATTTCATCCTTACCCCCATTATGAAGCTGTTATATTAAAAAACAGAGATATATATATTCAAATGGGATCATTAGTGTGATTTCCTTGCATTGGTTATTATAAGGCACAATGATCCCTATGAATTTCTGAAAAGTATTTGTGTGTTTTCATCAACAAACAGAACTTACTAACTGCTTTTGGGCTGGTTTACATGTGGATGTAAGTCAGGTTTAGGACACGCCTCTCAGATTTATCAGTACACACCCACTGTAACACGTCCTCATAGGTGCTGCTTTCACAATCTCCCTGAAATGCTTTTCAAAAGTAGGTAAGTATGCTCCACCTCCCCATGTGCCTCATTACCTCTGTGTGCCTGTGTCTATAGTAATCAGTGACAATCTATAGGGAGTGAGGTGCAGGGAGTGAGGGAGGGAAGGAGGGAGTAAGAGGTACAGGGGTTGAGAAAAGGAAGTAGGGAGTGAGGGATGCAGGATGTTACAAAGAGAGGGGAGGGAGTGAGAGGTGCAGAGGCCAGAAAAGGAAGGAGGTGCAAAGGGTGAGAGATGGAAGGAGAGAGTGAGAGGTGCAAAGGGTGAGAGATGGATGCTGATTATTTTGAATGGCCACGCCCCTTGTGATGTGACACCACGCCCCCTTGTGTCATGTGACCATGCCAATTTTCTGGACACCTACGATGCACACACACAGTTCCTCCATACCCCCCACTAGAAAATTCCCAATTCGACCACTGTTGTATATTTTACCAGGGCCGTAGCTAGGGTAATGCGGCCGGTGCCATCGCACAGGGCACCGCAGGTCAGGGGGTGCTGTTTGGGTCTGTCAAATTTCTGTTTATTATCATTCTTTCTTGTAGTTTCCTCTTATTTCATCCCCAGCAGCTCCTGGCCTCTCCTATCTCTTCCCTGGCCCTTCCCCATGAAGCCATGGCCCTTTTTTTGGTGCATTATGTCTCTTTTAAAAATGAGGGGGGCGCCAATGTTCTTTCTAGCACAGGGCACCAAAAAGTCTAGTTACGGCTCTGGATCATACTTGCCTACTTTTGAAAACTACTTTCAGGGAGATTGTAGATGGTAGTAGAATGCGCAGCGTGCCGCCAAGAGGGCTTGATCAGCTCCGCCCAAAGGGTGTGTCTAGCTCCACCTATGGGCGTATCCATTTCCACTAAGGGGTGTGTCCTGTAGTGGAAGTTGAAAACTATAGTACTATGAGCAGCATGCTGCCAGAACAGGTGTGTGTATGGGTTGTAACTAAGGACATATAAAAACCTGGAATTTATACATCAAGAATATTGAAGTCATAAGCATATAAGAGAATATGTGTTTGCAATAGGTTCCAACCACAACTCTGCTATAGTATATACATCAACTGGTATCAAATCATATAAGCCTATAGTCTGATATGTGGATGAAAAGCCTGTATCTCCCATACGAGCAAGTGACTCTGGATTTCTACAAGTGCTCAACAATAAAAACAGCTGGGTACACATTAAATGATGTGATGGACATACCGATTTCCCTTGAACTGAGAGTTCTGAGAGACAAACAATAGTACATACACACTGAGCCATCTTCAAAACGACCAAACAATATATCTTGCATTGTTTGGTCTTTAGATCGTTAACTACAGTATATAAAGTTAACATATTTCCTGGCTGTCCGGTAGTAGTACATACTGCACGATTTGCTGGAAATAGTTGACGCATGTACCGCATATCTGAAGATGCGAAAGATGACATGGGAGTGCGCATAGTGCATGAACAATTTGGCGTTATGATCTGTCGGAAAATGACATTGTTTAAAAAATCGTCTAGTGTGTACTCAGCTTTACACCTGCGATCTAACAGCAGTTTGTACACAACCAGTAACACGGGTGTACCTACCCAAAGTCAGCAGAATAATAGCATATGAAACGGGGTCCCGGGAATTGGAAGTCTCACCTAAGTCATTGCAACTGTGGTAATCTCAAATCTGACGCATGCCCCCTCCCCTCCTCATTAAAAATCAGTTTCCAGATCTGACATCCCCTTCCTACTCAAATCAGACCCCACATCAGTCTCCCTCAATTATGTTCATACCCCACACTTGACAAACCCCCTCCCTCAACTGGAAACATACCCTAGTCCTCACAATCACCCCCTCCTTACTCAATGTACTCTACAATCAGCTCAAACCTGACAACTCCCTTAATTAAAATCATATCCCAGAACTGCCCCCAGACCTAACTACCCCTTCTCCCTTAACTAGTAGCATGTCCCAGCAGTGTCCCCCTCATACCTGACAACCCCCATCTCCCTCACCTAATAGCATGTCCCAGCAGTGCCCCCCCTCATACCTGACAACCCCCTCTTCTCCCTCACCTAATAGCATGTACCAGCAGTGCCCCCCTCATACCTAACAACCCCCCCCAACTAATAGCATGCCCCAGCAGTGCCCCCTCATACCTGTCAACCCTCCTTCTCCCTCACCTAATAGCATGTCCCAGCAGTGCCCCCCTCATACCTAACCCCCCCAACTAATAGCATGCCCCAGCAGTGCCCCCTCATACCTGTCAACTCCCCCTTCTCTCTCACCTAATAGCATGTCCCAGCAGTGTCCTTCCCTTACCTGCCACACCTCCCCTTTCACCCTCAATTAAAATCATGTTACAAGTGCTTTAAATAATTGAAAATTACATTTTATTTAAATGAGACCTCAGTACTCACCATCCTTCTGCTGCTGCGGTGGTCTGACTCCTCCCTCCTATCTCTCTGACTCCGGCTCTCTCCCAGTCAATGTGGCTGCTTGCACTGCAGCTTCACTAATTGGTGGTAGCTCCAGCTATCCACCAATCAGCGTTTAGAAACTTTAGATGCTCCGATCACTGTGATTGGTGGATGTCCAGAGCAATCCACCAATCTTTATGCTAGCAGCCTGGCCCTGTAACGCTGCATGGCAGGAGGACTGTGGAAATGGCAGGACCCTGGGAGGCAGACAGAGAATGTTGTTTGGCTGCTGCAATCACTGTTGGGGAGCGTCCTCTGCCTGACTCCTAGCCGCAGCCCCAAATCCTTCACAGTGTACCAGCCAGTGGGCCGGCTGCCGGGGAGGAGAGAAGCTACAGCCGCTGCCATCACTCAGATTCGGAGGGCAGTGATTCACTGAATGACAGTAAGTCACAGGGGCAGGGCTAGTCGGCCACCGCTACTTGCAACCCCGCGGTGGCCGGCCCATCGTATTACACGTAATGATGTCACACGTTGTGACGTCCTCACGCCTGGGACGCGTCCCTGCCACAGCAGACTTGCGCACGCACAGTATGCAGTTAAGCTGGGCAGTGTGGAAATCCGGGGGATTCTTCATTCTTTCCGGGGTAGCGGGAGCTCCCAGCTCATAGCGGGAGGCTCCCGCGGAATGCGGGAGGGTAGGCAGGTATGCTCTGGATTTTACTACAAACTTTAGAAAACTCTAACATCTTGTGCATAAATCTTTCCCAGACCCCTTTCCCATTTCCCCCTCCTCACTTCCTTACCACAATGGAAATGACAGCTGTAATCTGGCAAGCTGGCTCACAACTTGGCCTGGCAAAGCTGTGTTACACCTAAGCACTTTGTGCCAGTATTAGTGATAAATATTTGTAATACATTGAGATAAGTGATTTATCGCCACAAAGGGGCTGTTCACAATGAATAGGTTCCAAAACCTTTGAATTGGATCTGTTACTTTTATCAGACGTAAAATTCATCAAACTCCTTATATTTATTTATTATTTATTTATTATATATTAATCTCTTGATGATGACAGATTACACATATGGGGGTTTATTTACTAAGCACCAGGTTCTAAAACCCGGCGCTATCCATCATGTTTATGCCTGAACTGTGAGAGGGTGATGATATTACTAGTAACACACAGCCAGTAACAGCATTGCCCTTATACACATTGGGCATAAACATGATCGGAAGTGACAGGACTTAGAACCTGGCGCGTAGTAAATAAACCTCATTGTAACAAAATGACTGCTATAAAGATGATAAATACATTATGTATATATATCTATGCAATGTGTCTTATTTATTATAGTGAGAGACCATAAAATATCAGACTTGTGGTTACATAGCCTATGTCCTTTCTATAGCGATGACAGCTTCCCATGTGGATGAGCTCCGCTCTCCTGCACTGCCCCAGGGATGTTACAGAGGGGGAGACCAGCCAGAATGCACGCTGCAAGGTAGGTGGATTTCAGCCGATGACACTAGTTCTTTCAATGTATCTAGCTAATCAGTGTTGTGGAACTACAAAGCACAGCATGTCCTGTCAGAGGCGAAGCTGGAACTTGTACTTCTAAAATAACTGGAGAGCCTTAGGTTACACGGGCAATGTCAGCATTAATGGTACCTGAATGCACCTTAAGAGACGGGCATTACTCATACAGTATGTGATGTGTGCATGTACCCACGTCCCATTGGCCCTCATGGGCCTCTACCATTGCATTTTCCCAGTGGGTCCTTCATGCCCCAGTTCCACACTTGATATTGTTTTTTTTATTTACTATTTGAACTTGCCTCCATATGCTGGCCTTGCCCCATCCCCACATAGTATGGGGGACGGGACACTGTCTGTAACATGTACTTGCTCCAGGTGCTATAGCTCTTCACTCCACCTCTGGTCACAATGAGCCTTGTATAGTGTCTTGCTATATTGTCCTGTTGTATCATTATATTTCATAATGGGGTCTCCAAACATCAGCAAAATGTTTTCCACCAGGCACAGGTGGCATTTGTCCCCCCAGGGCCGGTCCCATGTAAAATGCATTGGACTGAAGGGTCACTGATAAGAGCAAAGCATACCAGGCCAGTTACGCTTGTTCATTTATTGACGTCACTTATCTGTAAAGTAGACTCCAAGCCAATCACTCTGGCTCAGACTTGTGCACAACCCCCTTATGCTCTTTCTGTATTCCGGAATGGGGGTGATTAGCAGTATAGAACAGTCTGTGTGGAAAGTGTTATACATAACTGGCATGCTGAGTGGGTTATTTATGTTATATTACGTACATGGCACATAGGAGTGGTATATGTCACTGCCCATATGTGGGCTTATCTGCTCTTGTAGTTACAGCAGTGATGCATTGCTGGTAATTACAGGGCCAGATTAATGTCTGTGGGCACCTACTGATAAAATTGTCAGTAAGATATACTGGCGATGTTATTATGTGTAACTACTCCCAGTACCACAAATGTGTTATACACAATGTAGTCCCCCAGTTTCCATTATCCCACACAGAATCCCCAGTTTATATACAGTATGCCACATATGCCCCCCACACGGGATGCAGTCGGGATGCCGACAGTCTAAATCCCAACCAACGGCATCCCAACTGTCTAATCAGGGCAAGGGTCTAATGACAGGTGTCGAAATCCCGATGCCTGTCATTTTACCTACGCTGGGAGCCCGGCATCCTGATCGAAAGGAAGCCGGGCACCAGGCGCGGACAGCCGCAGGGGTGGAGGGTTAGGTATGGGGCTCCCGGGGGGGACTTAGGGCTAGGCAGCCCCCCTGGGAGGGGTAGGCTAGGGGAAGGGGGGTCAGGGTTAGGCATCCCTAGGTGGAGGTTAGCGTAAGGCCCCCCCCAGGAGACTTAGGTTTAGGCAGCGGGGAAAGGGGGGTTAGGTTTAGGCACTTAGAGGGGTGTTAGGGTTAGGCACTTGCATATCTCCCAACATGATCCTCTCCAGGAGGGACACAATGCTCTGGTCCTGGACTTCCCTGGTAAGAGGTGGGGCTGCAGAGCAGTTCAAAATTCAAATAGGGGAGCCACACCAACTGTCATTTCACACACTGCCAAACATCACTGGCTGGGACTCACTGGCAGTTGGTGTGACTCCCCTATTTGAATTTTGTACTGTACTGCAGCCCCACCTCTGGAGACGCCACCAATCATAAAATACCAGGGAAGTCCAGGACCAGAGCATTGTGTTCCTCCTGGAGAGGGTCATGTTGGGAGGTTCAACACACGGGTGATGTAGCTATGTATGTTGGTCTCCCGTGTGTTGGGGCCCCTGAGCAACTGCCCCAGCTGCCCTGTTATTACTCTATCTCTGTGTTACTGCTCTGTATGACAGCTATCACCTCTCTTGTAGACATTTATGTTTCTGTGCGGGGATGGGCTGAGTCTTTCCACAGGTGACAGAAAGCCTAGATGTGCCCCTGCCAGTACAGGGCTGCACATGATCAGAAGAGGCACCTGAATTGGCCCTCTGAGGCACAGTTTTTGTTCTAAGAGGCTGGAGCAGCATTGCCAGGCCCCTACCATAACTGTACTATGGTGCTTGGGAATGCCTGATCCACTGTACAACATTCAGACATGTGACATTAGAAGGAAATAAGCCCTCTCTAGTCTGCAAAACTGCCCAATTTGGGTGAAATATTGCCCCCTTTGGGCTTTGTAATTTGGGGCAGATGGGCGATATGCTATCCTGCCCCTGTTCACCTCTAATCACAGTCAGATACTTTATTTCATACAAATATCTGCCTGTATGGCTGCTGCTAATGTCTGTGTGATGACATCACAGTGGCCCATTGTTACACAATAAGTGGTAAGCCAGGACAGCACACTAGAGGTTATCCTGTTGCGTGGTACCCCCTAGTGCAGGAAGCGTTGTCTGGAGCTGGTGGTTTAGTGTATTCTTAGTGATATTTTTGAGTTATTTTATTATTATTTTCTTAGTGTTAGTTTTAGGCATTTCTTTTCTTAGTATAGTTTTAGTGTTATATCTAGTTAGTATATAAGTATTTTAGTATATATAGTAGTTTATTTAGTGTTAGTTTTAGGCAGTTTTCTTTTTATAATTTTTCTTATTATCTTTAGTTTAGTATATTAGTATTTTAGTGTATATAGAAGTTTAGTGTTAGTTTAAGTCAGTTTTCTTTTTATTATTTTTTATATTATCATTAGTTTAGTATTAGTAGTAGGGGAGTAGGGAATAGAGAGTAGGGAGTAGAGAGGAGGCGTTAGGGTGCAGCCATGCCCCGGCCAGGCACCAGGAGAAAGGTAAGTGCGTTGTTATTGTTATTTGTTACGTGCACATTTAGGATTTTTCATGGATCTCAGAAGGGGCGTAGCTCAGCTGAAAGGGGGCATTTCTGGGCATAGAGAGTGGTGTTTTGTCCCAATTTAGTAGGTGTAAATGTTGGGAGGTGTCTGTGCCCAAGTCTCACTAAGATAAAGGGTTATGTATTACTTATAATTATTATTATTATTGCTGGTTCCCAGTGGTGGTAAATCGTAGGTGTTACATATGAGCTGATGGGTGACAGAGACAGAGGGCAGATTCTGTGACCCTTAGGGCTCTATTTACTACAATCCGCATATTGAATGCGGATTGTAGTGTGATATTACCGAGTGAATTCGCATTGCGAATTCAGGTAATATCACAGGGATTTACTATAAATCCCTTGCAGGGACAGAGCTTGCGATAAAGCTCTGTCCCTGCTGATCCCATCCGCACTCTAGTCGCGGTATTTTCGAAAAAAATACCGCAATTAAGAGCACGCGCATGCGCCGACCGACCACCACTACTACCCCCCCACCGATGCTAAGCCCCGCCCCTGGCATTAAGCCCCGCCCCCGCGATCGCGGACCCCCGCGATCGCGGACCCCCGCGACCCCCCCCTCCCCCCCCCCGCGACCCCCCCTCCCTTCATTACACTTACCTGCATCCTCCTGGCCTCCGGTGGTCTTCTCCGGGCTTCCCGATCAGGTGATCTCCCATACTGCACTGGGGCCCGATCACCTGATGACCGGGCCCCAGTGCACTGTGGGAGACCAGCTGACCGGAGAGGAGCCATCACCGGAGGCCCGATCACCGGTCCCTGGATTCAGGTAAGTGAAAAAAAAAATGTTTAATTTTTTTTTTCTTTTTTTTACAGCAATCAGCTTGCGGTCTCTTTAGACCACATAGCTGATTACTGGTACCGGCTCCCGCCTCTGCTCACCCCGTTAGAGCAGAGTGGGAGCCCGGTAACCGGGGGAGACCCTGGATAACGCCACCTCCAGGTGGCGTTATTATCACAGGGCTTCCCCCAGTATTTTTTTACAATTTATTTTTAGTAACTTGCACACAGATCACATTTCCCATTACAATTATGGGAAATGCGATCTGCTTTACTAAAAATAAGTGATACTGGGGGTTGGAGTAGAATTTTACTAATTCTACTCCAATTGCCCTGTAATAAATACAGGTGAAACAAAAATAATGTGAAAAGGGTGTGAAAACACCCTTTTTCACTTTATTTTAGTAAAAATAATGTTAATAAATAGAGCCCTATGTCACATGACGGTGATTTATATTTCTGTCTCCCACTGTCCTGTATATTGGCTGTATTACCCTCTCCTAGCACCTGGGGCATATAACACAGCTGGGTTACTCAGAGCATCTGCTGCCATGGTTGTGTGGTGGGCAGCAATGTGCATTGGTTGTATTACCCTCTCCTAGTAGCTGGATAAATGATTGTTTTAGTCCAGGAGTATATCACATACGGCCCTCCAGCTGTTGTGGAACTACACTTCCCAGCCCTGTCACAGTTCTGTGTTCCATAATAGCTGGAGGGCCTCATGTGGAACACCCTTGTTAGACTAAGTGTACCCGTATGCCTGTAACATGGGGCACCGATGAGTAAATGTCATTCTGTATCACACTGCTTACACCTAACAATGTAATATAGCCCCAGTGTAATGACTCATATAATCAATGCTGTAAGTACATTATTCTCTCTCTATCTCTCTTAGAGCCCACGTAAACCCCAGCTGGCAAAGCAGCAAATTGAGGCACCAGCCTGTAAGTACTCATCTCACCTTTTTTGGTCTTTGGGGAGCACTAGATACCAGACGTATGATATGGAGGGAGCATACTTACCCAGTCTCCCTCATTGTCAGGGAGACTCCCTAACATACCAGCAATCTCACTGTTTCCCTGAAGAGTCCAGCAATCTCCCTGATTGCACCCTAGCCCCATTACATATGTAGCTGTTATATTACATTCATCATTAGTATCATTTCCCTGCATTGGTTATAAGACACAATGATCCCTATGGCTACATGCATTTTCTGACAAGTATCAGTGTGTTTTCATCAACACATAGATCTTACTGAATACTTTGGGGGTTCATTTACATTTGGATGTAAGTCAGGTTTATGACACGCCCCTCAGATGTAGCAGTACACGCCCACTTTACCGCCGCGCTCATATCTGTTGCTTTCACAATCTCCCTGATAAGCGTTTTCAAAAGTAGGCAAGTATGGGAGAGATGCACGTGTGGTGTCAGCCATGATTGAATTTTAGAGCAGCTGTCCCTGCACTGGAGCAATGATGAATTGCTCTAGTGTTAACCATCCACCTCGGTGACTAGGATATATTTACTAAGCAGTGATATCTAATTTTGTGGGGGGTTTCTGATGGTTTTGCACTCCACAGATGTTCTATACCCCACACAGATGGAAACCGCAGAGAAGCCAGAGTTTAACATACAATTGATTATCGGTTCACTCATAGATACACCGGATTTACTAAGCAACAGTTCTAGAAACCACCTCCAAACCTGCCCAAATTAATGACCCTCCTGAACCAATAAAAACCCATCGGTGTTGGGTCCCCAGCAATTAATAACCATCCCTGTAAGCCTAGGCCGATTGTGAAAAATAAGGGGGGTGGGGGGCAGGGTTGCCTACCTTTAATATTCTCTTCCCGGGAGAAGCCCGGGTAAGAGAAGCAGCAGGGGGCCGACGGGGGCGGGGCATGACGATTCGCGTCATTAAGCCCCGCCCCCTCACGGTAAAATTGCCGCGATTGGGCACAATTTACATAGGGGGCGGGGCCAAATGCTGTGATTCATGCAGAATCACAGCTTAAGCCCCGCCCCCTTCACGGAGACCCGCGATTGCCGCGGGTATTCTCCTAGTTCTGCCCACTTCACTAGGAGAAATGCCTACCCTTCCGGGGGTGCGGGGGGTTACCCGAAAAATCGGGAGCCTCCCGCAAAAACCGGGAGGGTAGGCATGTATGGTGGGGGGCTGTATAATAGCAAAACCCACTATGTTTTGCTACTGTAATAAAAGCATTGCCCTTCCTTTGTGCTTAAACACGCCGGCTTTTACTAGACACTGCTTAGTGAATAATTCCCTGTAGCACCAACTTTTAAACATGGAGGAGGAAGTGCGATGGTCTGCGGCTCCTTCTCTAGACCCAGTGTCGGCACCTTGCATAGAGTGAGTGGCAGGGAACGTGTGTAGTGTGAGCCCAATTATTGGTCTGCAATGGGCACATCAGGATAGCAATTTATATATCTCTAAAGGCCAACCTAGAATGATAAATATCACCTGTTTCAGGAAATATCTTATGTTATCATCTAGATGTTATTTATGAACAAGGAGGGTGATAGCTCAGTGTACACACACACACACACATATATATATATATATATATATATATTAGGGGTGTGCACCGGCCACTTTTCGTGTTTTGGTTTTGGATCTGGATCTTTCTTCGTGTTTTGGATCTGGATTGGTTTTGCCAAAACCACCCTTCCGTGTTTTGGGTTCTGGGTTTTGTGTTTTGGATCTGTATTTTTTTTTAAAAAAGCATAAAAACAGCTAAAATCACAGAATTTGTTGGTTTCTCTGCTCCTATGCTATTATTAACCTCAATAACCTTAATTTCCACTCATTTCCAGTCTATTCTGAACACCTCACACCTCACAATAGTGTTTTTATGTCCAAAAGGTTGCACCGAGGTAGCTGGATGACTATGCTAAGCGACACGAGTGGGCGGCACAAACACGTGACCCATCTAGGAGTGACACTGCAGTGGCAGACAGGATAGCAGTTAGAAAAACTAGGCCCCAAACTGTACATAATGCAAAGAAAAAAAAGAAGTGCAAGATGGAATTGTCCTTGGGCCCTCCCACCCACCCTTATGTTGTATAAACAGGACATGCACACTTTAACAAATCAATCATTTCAGCGCCAGGGTCTGCCACACAACTGTGGCTGAAATGATTGGTTCGTTTGGGCCCCCACAAAACAAGCTGGCAATTGATGTGTCCCTGCACAAACTGGCTCTACGGAGGCAAGATGTCATCCTCATCCTCCTCATCCACTGATTCCTCACCCTCTTCAGTGTGTACATCCTCATCCTCACAAAGTATTAACTCGTCCCCACTTGAATCCACCACCACAGGTCCCTCTGTACCTTCTGGAGGCTGGTCTCCCTGGAAGAGCTGATAATTCATTTTGATGAACATCATCTTCTCCACATTCTGTGGAAGCAACCTCCTACGCCTTTCGCTGACAAGGTTCCCGGCTGCACTAAACACTCTTTCGGAGTACACACTGGAGGGGGGGCAACTCAGGTAAAATAGAGCCAGCTTGTACAGGGGCCTCCAAATTGCCTCTTTTTCCTGCCAGTACAGGTATGGACTGTCTGACATGCCTACTTGGATGCTGTCACCGATGTAATCCTCCACCATTCTGTCAATGGTGACAGTATCATATGCAGTGACAGTAGACATGTCAGAAATTGTTGCCAGGTCCTTCAGTCCGGACCAGATGTCCAAACTTGGTCCTGCCTGCCCTGCATCACCGCCAGCGGGTTGCTTAGGATACCTAAGTTTTTTCCTGGCAGCCCCAGTTGCGGGAGAAAATGAAGAAGGAGCCGTTGACGTGTCACGTTCCGCTTCTGCTGACAGTGTGTTCACCAGCAGGTCTTTGCACCTCTGCAGGCTTGTGTCGGCCGGAAAGAGAGACACCACATAGGCTTTAAACCTAGGATCAAGCATGGTGGCCAAAATGTAGTGGTCTGATTTCAACAGATTGACCACCCTGGAATCCTGGAAAAGCGAATGAAGGGCTTCATCCACAAGTCCCACATGCCGAGCGGAATCGCTCCGTCTTAGCTCCTCCTTCACTTTCTCCAGCTGCTTCTGCAAAAGCCTGATGAGGGGAATGACCTGACTCAAGCTGGCTGTGTCTGAACTGACTTCACGTGTGGCAAGTTCGAAGGGCTGGAGAACCTTGCACAACACGGAAATCATTCTCCACTGCGCTTGAGTCAGGTGCATACCCCCTCCTTTGCCTATGTCATAGGTGGATGTATAGGCTTGTATGGCCTTTTGCTGCTCCTCCATCCTCTGAAGCATATAGAGGGTTGAGTTCCACCGCGTCACAACCTCTTGCTTCAGGTGATGGCGGGGCAGGTTCAAGAGTGTTTGCTGGTGCTCCAGTCTTCGGCACGCAGTCGCTGAATGGCGAAAGTGGCCAGAAATTTTTCGGGCCACCCAAAGCGTCTCCTGAACGCCCCTGTCGCTTTTCAGAAAATTCTGCACCACCAAGTTTATTGTGTGAGCAAAACATGGGACGTGCTGGAATTTGCCCAGATGTAATGCCCGCACAATATTGGTGGCGTTGTCAAATATCACAAATCCCCAGGAGAGTCTAAGTGGGGTAAGCCACTGGGCGATGATTTCCCTCAGTTTCTCTAAGAGGTTGTCGGCGGTGTGCCTCTTACTGAAACCGGTGATACACAGCGTAGCCTGCCTTGTAATGAGCTGGCGTTTCTGAGATGCTGCTACTGGTGACTCTGCTGCTGTTGCTGCGTAAGGTGATACATCTACCCAGTGGGCTGTCACAGTCATATAGTCCTTAGTCTGCCCTGTTCCACTTGTCCACATGTCCGTGGTTAAGTGGACATTGTGTACAACGGCATTTTTCAGGACACTGAGGACACTTTTTCTGACGTTTCTGTACAGTCTCGGTATCGCCTGCCTAGTGAAGTGGAATCTAGACGGGATTTGGAACCGGGGACACACTACCTCCATCAATTGTCTAAATCCCACTGCACTAATGGCGGATACCGGACGCATGTCTAACACCAACATAGCAGTCAAGGCCTCAGTTATACGTTTTGCTTCAGGATGACTGCTGTCGTACTTCATCCTTCTCGCTAAGGACTGTTGGAGGGTCAATTGTTTAGTAAAAGTAGTGGTGTTCCTACTTCCTCTCTGGAATGATGAACGACTCCCAGCAGCAGCAACAGCAGCAGCGGCAGCAGTAGGCGTAGCAGTGCAGGATCCTCCAGAGGAATCCCGGATAGGAGAGTCAGTCATGCCAGTGACATGGCCTGCAGGACTACTTCCGATCCTGACTAAGGAGGAAATTGACGAGGAGGGAGTTGATGGTGTGGTTTGCAGGCGCTTGGATACAACAGGACAACGGGATTTAGGTGTCCCTGGACTGCTTACGGTCTTAGCCAAAGTTTCTGAACTTGACAGTAACTTTTTATGAACGCGCTGCAGGTGCCGTATAAGGGAGGATGTTCCTAGGTGGTTGACGTCCCTACCCCTACTTATTTCACCTTTACATATGGTACATATGGCAAGACAGTTGTTGTCCGGATTTGGATAGAAATATTGCCAGACCAAAGAGGTGGAATGTTTGGTCTTCTGCCCAGGCATGACCGTGATGGGCTTTTTCATCCCACGGACAACAACTGTCTCCCCCGGAGCCTGATTTAAGCAAACCACATCACCATCAGAATCCTCCTCGCCAACTTCCTCCTCAGCGCCAGCTACACCAGTATCCTCATCCTGTTGTACTTCAACAGTGACATCTTCAATTTGCATATCAGCAAGTGGACTGTGGGTGCTCCTTTCAGCACTTGCAGGGGGCGTGCAAATGGTGGAAAGAGCCACCTCTTCCTGTCCAGTGCTGGGAAGGTCAGGCATCGCAACCACCACCACACTTGGACTCTCCTTGGGGATTTGTGATATCTTCTTAGAAAGCACAGTTCTTCGCTGTGCTTTTGCCAGCTTAACTCTTTTGATTTTTTTAGTGGGAGGAGGGCTTCCATCGTCATGTGAAGCTGAACCACTAGTCATGAACATACTAGGGATCGACCTTAGCCGTTCCTTGCCACTCCGTGTCGTAAATGGCATATTGGCAAGTTTACGTTTCTCTTCAGCTGATTTAAATGTCTTTTTCAAGGTCATTTTCCTGAACTTTGCCATTTGGGATTGTATGTGCCCTCTACTATGACATTGGGCATCGGCCTTGGCAGACGACGTTGATGGCATGTTATCGTCTATGTCATGACTAGTGGCAGCAGCTTCAGCACTAGGAGGAAGTGGTTCTTGATCTTTCTCTATTTTATTTTTATCGGAGAAAGTTCGGTCCTCCATTTATGTTATATCGATTTGATATATACGTGCGGCTAAACACAGAAAATAATTTTTTTTTTGGTTTGGACTGGAGTGTACTTTCGGGGGTTACAGCACCCTTAACGGTCAAGCCAGCCGGCCCTTTACTTATGACACAGGCGCACGCTTGGCACTACTTTGTTGATGCACGTGCGGCTACTGCGCACACAATTCACAAACACAGAAAATAATTTTTTTTTTGGTTTGGACTGGAGTGTACTTTCGGGGGTTACAGCACCCTTTAACGGTCAAGCCAGCCGGCCCTTTACTTATGACACAGGCGCACGCTTGGCACTACTTTGTTGATGCACGTGCGGCTACTGCGCACACAATTCACAAACACAGAAAATAATTTTTTTTTTGGTTTGGACTGGAGTGTACTTTCGGGGGTTACAGCACCCTTTAACGGTCAAGCCAGCCGGCCCTTTACTTATGACACAGGCGCACGCTTGGCACTACTTTGTTGATGCACGTGCGGCTACTGCGCACACAATTCACAAACACAGAAAATAATTTTTTTTTTGGTTTGGACTGGAGTGTACTTTCGGGGGTTACAGCACCCTTAATGGTCAAGCCAGCCGGCCCTTTACTTATGACACAGGCACACGCTTGGCACTACTTTGTTGATGCACGTGCGGCTACTGCGCACACAATTCACAAACACAGAATATAATTATTTTTTTGGTTTGGACTGGACTGTACTTTGGGGGTTACAGCACCCTTTAACGGTCAAGCCAGCCGGCCCTTTACTTATGACACAGGCGCATGCTTGGCACTACTTTGTTGATGCACGTGCAGCTACTGCGCACACAATTCACAAACACAGAAAATAATTTTTTTTTTGGTTTGAACTGGAGTGTACTTTCGGGGGTTACAGCACCCTTAACGGTCAAGCCAGCCGGCCCTTTACTTATGACACAGGCGTACGCTTGGCACTACTTTGTTGATGCACGTGCGGCTACTGCGCACACAATTCACAAACACAGAAAATAATTTTTTTTTTGGTTTGGACTGGAGTGTACTTTCGGGGGTCACAGCACCCTTAACGGTCAAGCCAGCCGGCCCTTTACTTATGAGACAGGCGCACGCTTGGCACTACTTTGTTGATGCACGTGCGGCTACTGCGCACACAATTCACAAACACAGAAAATAATTTTTTTTTTGGTTTGGACTGGAGTGTAGTTTTGGGGGTTACAGCACCCTTTAACGGTCAAGCCAGCCGGCCCTTTACTTATGACACAGGCGCACGCTTGGCACTACTTTGTTGATGCACGTGCGGCTACTGCGCACACAATTCACAAACACAGAAAATAATTATTTTTTTGGTTTGGACTGGAGTGTACTTTGGGGGTTACAGCACCCTTTAACGGTCAAGCCAGCCGGCCCTTTACTTATGACACAGGCGCACGCTTGGCACTACTTTGTTGATGCACGTGCGGCTACTGCGCACACAATTCACAAACACAGAAAATATATTATTTTTTTAGCACTTGGAGGGAGCACCCCTGATGGACAGAGCACCCCCTGGACAACACTACAGCACCCCTTTAGGACTGGGACACTGCACAGGACTTTGGAGTGGACACAGCCCCTATGGAGAACTGACTGCACAACACAGTCCAGACAGCCCCTATGGACTTTGAAGTAGTGGACACAGCCCCTATTAACAACAGCAGCACAGCACAACACAGCCAGCCCCTATGGACTTTGAAGTAGTGGACAACAGCAGCACTACACAACACTACACTACACAGCCCTAACTCCCACCCTCCCTCTTCACTGTCCACAGCCGAATGAGAAAATGGCGCCGACGCGGGTACCTTATATAGGATCCAAAACCCGCAAGACTCGGAAGGCGGGATGATGACGTTTTGCCTCGATTTCAGATCCGAGTCAGGCGGGAAAAGTCGAGCCTGACTCGGATCGGACTCGGATCGGGGGGGCTCGGGGGGGTTCGGATTTCAGAAATCCGAACCCGCTCACCCCTAATATATATATATATATATATATATATATATATATATATATATATACTGTACTATAGTCACTGAGTGTGATGTAGCTTACAATGTGTGCTTTTCCCTCCTCTCAGGTGCACGGTCTGGAGTACTATGGACTATAAGGAGGTGAGTGTTTATCCCAAATATCATAGACCCCCTGTCTGCATGTAAGACAATATACAAATGAATATACAATCCTGTAATGAGAGAGAGAGATCACAGCATGACATGATGGTGCAGAGGGAGGCGTGTACAGGTCAGGCAGTAGCTGTACCTCAGTAATGGAGGCATAGAGGCACTCAGGTTTACTTGTCGCTTCATATGACGTATATCATTGTTATTGTCACACCGGAAAAGCAATGAATGTGCCGGTAAATTTATATATTGATAATTCCTACTCTGTCTTTCAGGAATATGGCCCTCCTGTTCATAGTGGCAGTAGTCTGTGGTAAGTCCTTGTGTGTGTACATACTCACTGCCCCCAATACACAGCCCTTATATCACTCACACAGAATGGGTATGACGTCCCGGCGACTAAATACTAACCCTAACCCCACTACGCTCCCTAAACCTAACCCTCCCCCTGTGGCTAACGCTAAGGGCGCCCCGGTCTTACCTAATTCGGGCTGGTGTCCTTCGGCATTCCGGCATCGAGATTAAGATAGGCGTCGATATTTAGATGCCTATCTTAAGTACCTTGTCGGGATTTACTTGCCGTTATTGAGACCGGCGGCATCGCGGCCTCCGGTCTCATAACTACATCCCACTCACACTCCCCAATGCCCATCACTTACTCTCTGTACACTTACACATCTTCTTATGTCTCTTATGTTTAGGCCTTCTATTCTGCATCATATCAGGTCTGCTGACCATGTTAGCGAATCAAAGGACAATCTTACTGATTCAGGTAAATTAATTTCTTATTAGATGTCATTTTGATACTTTCATTTCTCATTATCACCATTATTTATTTACAGCTGTGTCCTTTTATACCGTTGCTTCAATCGCACCAAATAGCTCCTCTCGGCGATCCAGGTCCAGGGTGACTCGGAAACGTGGAGCATCTTTTTCTGTCACATTGTTCATCTTAGTCACATAAATAAAACAAATGGTAGTGAGAAAGCTGCATTGCTGGCACACACAGACCACTGGGGACTGGGACATTTGTACATGTGTGTGTGACTATGGGGCTATTCATTATCACTTCATTTCTACAAAGCTGGTGACAATGAACATTCTCATCTGCTTTGGTAGAAAAATGACGTTTTGGAGCCATTCATCATAAAGGTAACGCAGGAGATATCACATAAAACTCCTACTTACCTTTCACTCCATGTGGTCTGCTGTCCCCATACATTAGTATCACAGATATCTCCTACTTACCTTTCACTCCATGTGGTCCGCTGTCCCCATACACTAGTATAACAGATATCTCCTACTTATCTTTCACTCCATGTGGTCCGCTGTCCCCATACACTAGTATAACAGATATCTCCTACTTACCTTTCACTCCATGTGGTCCGCTGTCCCTATACACTAGTATCACAGAAATCTCCTACTTACCTTTCACTCCATGTGGTCTGCTGTCCCCATACACTAGTATCACAGATATCTCCTACTTACCTTTCTCTCCATGTGGTCCGCTGTCCCCATACACTAGTATCACAGATATCTCCTACTTACCTGTCACTCCCAATGTGGCACAGTATATATATAGAAGGGCACAGTATATGTACATATAAATTAGGAGGGCACAGTAAATGTACATATAAATTAGGAGGGCACAGTATATGTACATATAAATTAGTAGGGCACAGTATATGTACATATAACTTAAGAGGGCACAGTATAGAGAGTCCCACATCTGCGCGGGTGTGAGTCGCTGTAAAACAACTGGAAAATGGCTGCCGCGGCCATTTTCCCGGTGACCTGTGCATACACTATAGACCTTGGGTGCACTCTAGTGCCCAGAGTCTATAACTTAAGTGCTGGCCGCGCACAGCTCAGTGCGCAGCCGGTCGGAGAGGAGGGGGCCTGTGTCGGAGACTGCACAAGGGCCCCCTCCTCTCCTGCGGGGAGGGATCCAAAGTGTTGTGCTGACATGACCTCATTTGTACAGACAACACACATATATCTACTCACACATTCATTGTACATTCTCAGTACACATCACTGTCTAACGCAGCAAAGCATAATGCAATTATACATACAAAGTGACTGAGATGTTACACAATACATTTATACATGTAAGAAATAAAAAGCCACACATATGTAGCCTGCTATCCTGGTGTACATCTATAATGAGACTATAAATCTCCTAGTTATATGTGCAGAGCTGGTCATTGGTGTGAGAGCCCTGATGGGGACTAATGTGTAGCATCAGTTAGAGCATACTTACCTACTCTCCCAGGACCTCTGGGAGGCTCACGATTTTTCCGGTAGACTCACTGGCTCCTGTAAGAGTGGATACTAGAGAAGAGGACAGGATGGGGAGAATAATACCTGGAATCATGGTGTGTGAAGATGGGGCAGGGACTAGAGATGTAATGTAGTAATTTTGGTGATGTGGGGCCTAATGAGGCAAATAGTCAGCCCCCACCCCATCACCAGCCACCTGTATCTCCTCTCTGGGCTTCTCCTGGAGAGCAGATTAGTAAGTATGCAGGTATGATTTACAGGCTAATTCCACTAATACTGAGTGCTCAGGAGTTACACAGAATATCACCTATCTGGGGTCCAGCGATCACCCACTTTCTGGCCCATTCTGGCCATGCTGTCGCTGCCCCTGCCAGGCCTCTGTCATACAAACACTATGATGTCAGAGTGCGGTAATCACAGGACTACGTCAGACATTGCAGAAAATGTCCCGTTAGGTGGTTGTATTACCTTATTGTACTGGTGGAACTAGTGTTGATTGTATTATATATATATATATATATATATATATATATATTTCTATTAGAACCTGTCAGTCATGTGGGGATTCTCACCTCTGTTGCCTTGTGTGAGAAGAGACATCTGGTGTCATTGGCTGAACTGCGCTGCTGCATTGTGGCACCGAGCGTCTAACTGTAGAAATGTTTCCTTGACCAAGTGTTTCGTGTTGTTCTGCTCAGTAACGTAACCACTCTTCACCTAACATTTTCTTTTTAGAAAGATCTGCTGAGGCTGCAGGAGGAGAACGAGGATCTCCACAGGGAGGCTGCAATTCTGCAGGTACATTGTAGACTCTTGTGCATCTTACACTGAAGCTTGTGTGTACTGGCCACCAGTATTTCTGTCACGCCGTAGGGAGCAATGATCCTCATACTTGGAGTTTCAGAACTAGCTGATGAGTTGTTCTTTATTTAAACTGAATATTAAAATGACCAGAAGGTTCCATCATTGAGTCCAAGGCCTTAGTGGTCCGATGTACAGCTCAGTCCATCTCTGGGTGTATTGGGTACAAGATGTTAGTTAGAGCTCGTTGTAAGTCAAACACTTGTTTTATGGTACTTTGTCAGCAGACGGGTTCTCTACCAAATTGTTGATGACTTTCATTGTCCATGGAGATATAAACTTTACATAATGAGTTCCTTGTTCCCTGTGACTTGATAGACTACGCTGTAATGAATATTAGCCCAGCCCACCTACCTTCTGGTGCATGGAGAAGCCTCTGCTAATTAGCTGCTGATAGTCTCATGCTTTGTAGTTGATGTAGTGTAATTCTCCTGCTGTGTGGTCTGGTTACCTGGTAACTCACAGACACTAGAAGACTGCAATAGCTCATTTATGAATGCCTATAAAATGGCATTTATATGGTCTGCCACGCCTACATCTTTCTAACCACCCCTCCCCCATTACCTTCCCCAGACCCTGACTACCTGTCACTCACTTTGTGAGTGGCTCCTCTGTACGGGTGTATTCACAATGCACTCTCTGTGCATCTGTATAGCCACCTCCCAGTTCTACTGAAGAACCAGCACAGTAACAGGGCTCGTTGGCACAATGTGCCAGCCATTCCCCTTGAGCGCCTGATGTCCAGGCAGATGCAGGAACCGTGGGGCAGCAACTTTGCCACCCACAGAGCCCGGTGCTTTGTTTGGCGGCACCTCTTGCACACCCCTAGTTATATCCCTGCCAAGAATGCCCAATACATGTTATACACTATACGTCTATGCTGGCACTGCCACTCTGCGTAACACACTGTGGGCCATACGGGTTGTTTGGGAATATTTGGGTGTGACGCAGAATCAGGACCAGCATGTCATTAATAGATAAACATTTGGTAAGTGTGAAGCCGGTTGTAGGTAAATTGTCCATAAATGTGATATGAGGCACAATGTATTGTTCTGTGTAACATGTTATTAGAGCTCACAACAATAGATTATGTTACTGCAAGAAAAATAATAAACTAGTATTACATTCCGTATGTAAGTGTTACTGAGCCACTCATGGATCCTGCTTTATTTATCCACTTGGCAGATGAAAGTGAGCCACTTGCAAAAAGTACTGACCCTGATGAGGAGAGTGGAGGTAAGAGAAATAGGGCTATATTTATTAACATTATTTTTACTAAAATAAAGTTATTTTCATTTATTTAAGTTATTTAAGTATTTTAGTTTATTTTTTACTAAAATAAAGTTATTTTAGTTCCACCTAAAGTTACTACAGGGCAATTGGAGTAGAATTCATAAAATTCTACTCCAAGCCCTAATTATCACTTATTTTTAGTAATCAGATTGCATTTCCCATAATTGTAATGGGAAATGTGATCTGGCCAAAGTTACTAAAAATAAAATGTGAACCAATACCGGAGAAAGCCCTGTAATAATAACGCCACCTGGAGGTGGCATTATCCAGGGTCTCCCCCGGTTACCGGACTTCTGCTCTGCTCTAACGTGCAGAGCAGAGCCCGGAGCCAGCCCCAGTGATCAGCTGTGTGGTCTAAACAGATTAAGGGAGAGGGAGCAGTCACGGGGAGGGGGGTTTGCGGGGGTTCGCAATTGCGGTGGGGGGGCTTAGCGACGGGGGCGGGTGCTTAGCAATGGGGGGGTAGCAGCGGCGGCCGGTTGGCGCATGCGCAGGGCACTTTTCATGGTATTTTTTGCGAAAATACCGTGATAAGGCTGCAGAGGGGATTCACAGGGATAGAGCTGTATCGCAAGCTCTGTCCCTGCAAGAGATTTGTAGTAAATCCCTGTGATATTGCCTGAATTCACAATGCAAATTCAGTTGGTAATATCACACTACAATCTGCATTACAAATGCAGATTGTAGTAAATAGAGCCATTAAGAATATACTCAATAGCACAATGCATTATTAGATACAGATGCAGTCACATCAAACAGCCCCTCATGGTGCGACTGGTCCTGTGAGCCCCTCATACTGCGACTGGTAATGTGAGCCCCTCATGGTGCGACTGGTCCTGTGAGCCCCTCATGGTGCGACTGGTAATGTGAGCCCCTCATGGTGCGACTGGTCCTGTGAGCCCCTCATGGTGCGACTAGTCCTGTGAGCCCCTCATGCTGCGACTGGTAATGTGAGCCCCTCATGCTGCGACTGGTCCTGTGAGCCCCTCATGGTACGACTGGTCCTGTGAGCCCCTCATGCTGCGACTGGTCCTGTGAGCCCCTCATGGTGCGACTAGTCCTGTGAGCCCCTCATGCTGCGACTGGTAATGTGAGCCCCTCATGCTGCGACTGGTCCTGTGAGCCCCTCATGCTGCGACTGGTAATGTGAGCCCCTCATGCTGCGACTGGTCCTGTGAGCCCCTCATGCTGCGACTGGTAATGTGAGCCCCTCATGGTGTGACTGGTCCTGTGAGCCCCTCATGGTGAGACTGGTCCTGTGAGCCCCTCATGGTGCTACTGGTCCTGTGAGCCCCTCATGGTGTGACTGGTCCTGTGAGCCCCTCATGGTGTGACCGGTCCTGTGAGCCCCTCATGGTGTGACTGGTCCTGTGAGCCCCTCATAGTGTGACAGGTCCTGTGAGTCCCTCATGGTGTGACTGGTCCTGGGAGCCCCTCATGGTGTGACTGGTCCTGGGAGCCCCTCATGGTGTGACTGTTCCTGGGAGCCCCTCATGGTTTGACTTGTCCTGGGAGCCCCTCATGGTGTGACTGGTCCTGTGAGTCCCTGCCAGCGCTGAGCATCTTTTTTGCATCTTTTTGGGCCAAAAAATGCATCACAATGTGCTGCCATTAGGACACTACAGAAGACTGTGCTGTATAATCTGATATATGCTTTTTTCCACGCCAAGCGCCATGTACCTTCTCAGTTGCACACACATAGACAAGTGTTACATATCCTATTACTCAGAATGGTCTCCTGGTGCTTCCTAGTCACATTACATAGCGACTTAGATGCATTCTCAGCACAGAAAGACTCCCAACACTAGCAGAGCTGCACAGGACCTGACAGCTCACTCACACCAGGCATATCGTGCTGCATGGCGTATTGAGGACACATCTGTAGAAAGAAACTGGTTACAGCTGGTAAGTTTTGCACGTAGGGCCGCACATGCGCCTGCTGACCTGTAACAAGTTGCCCATCACTGCTTTAAAGACCGTCCAGCTGACCATAAATAGAGCATAAAGGGCCTGATTCAGACCCCCTCGCAAGCGGCTGTCCGCTCGCAAGTGGGTCGATGTTGTGCACTGCGCATGCGCATGACGGCGGGAGCTCCGTCGTGCGCATGTGCCAGACGCGACGAGCGAAGGACTTTCCTTCACTCGTTGTGTCTGATCAAAGGGGGCGTGCTGTCGATATTGATTGACAGCACGCCCCCTTTGGTGGGCGTGCCGGGGGCGTGCCTCCCTGACGGGGGCGTTCCCAAGGGAACGCCTACCGTCAGAAGCCGGCCCACTGACATCACTAGTGATGTCAGTGGGAGTGAATTTGGCTCTGATAGAGCCAAAATCACTCCGGGCCTTGCGGTTGAAAAACTCAACCGCAGGCTCCGGCTCGCAGTGGCGATGGTCGCGATGGTCAAGACCATCGCGGCCAACAAACTGCACGCTCGTATAGGCTGTGGGTGGTGACCCACAGCTATACGAGCATCCAGGAGGACGCTCCATAATTATGGAGGGCGGCCCTCATTCAGAGCGTGCGCTCTGCTCAGAGCGTACGGCTCTGAATGAGGGCCAAAGTCTGATCCAAAGCAGCACCTCCGCCCTTATTTACCATTCCATGCAGTCTATTATATAAGAGCTTCATGTCCTAATATGTTGTGTCTGCTGCTCCTTAATGTTCCAGAGTCCAACACAGCTGCAAAGCACAATAGTGAGTAATAAAGCAGCAGACCTAAGTGTAGTATAGACAGATTATTATCGTGTGTCGTATCCTATCCCACTGTTATATTGCGCTGGTGCTCCGTGTTATGGGATTCAGTGAGGAAGCGGACGGTCGAAATGCCGACCGTCTGCTTCCCGACTGTCAAATCCTGGCAGGGTACTAATCACAGGCATCAAATCCCAACGCCTGTCATTAGACCTACACCGGGAGCCCGATGCCCAGCAACCCGAACGAAGGTAAGCTGGGCGCGGGGGGGGAAGGATTAGGTTTCAGGGCTCTTGGGGGGCATTAGGGTTAGGCACCCCCAGGGGGAGGTTAGGGTTAGGCACCCCCCCTTTGGTTTAGACACCTAGCGGGTGGTTAAGGTTATGCACGAGGGGGGGAGGTTAGGGTTAGGCACCAATAAGGGAGGGTTAGGGATAGGCACCCACGGGAGGGTTAGGGTTAGGTTCCCCTGGGGGCAGATTAGGGTTAGGCACCCCCCCTTAGGTTTAGGCACCTAGCGGGTGGTTAAGGTTATGCACGAGGGGGGAGGTTAGGGTTAGGCACCCCTAAGGGAGGGTTAGGAAGGGGGGTAGGGTTAGCATTTCTTACCTAAATCCGCTGTTGGGATTTTCACCCCTGCTGGGCTCCCAGCATCGGGATTTGAGCATAATACATACTGATTCCTGTGTTACATAGATAGACACATAGTTCATGTTAGTAAATATATATTTATGGCAAATCACACTTGCTTACATAGTATTTTAACATTTTTTTATATTTTAACATTCATTTCCTTTATCTTCAATTCCAGACGGAAGGTTTCGGAGCAGCGAGAATGTGGGGACTGCAGGATGTGTTCAATATCAGCTCCCTGATCTTTCATTTATTTTTTGTCAGTCCCCACTGGCTGGCGATGTATAGATGAGGAGAGACCGATCATTGGGGGATGTTTCTGGTGGAAATGGAGATTTAGGATTACAGCAAGGATTACAGCAAGAGTGATATGAGAGTGATATAAATTACACAACACAGAGACAGTTTACAGTAAACAATCTTGAGAAAGTCCCAGCATCCCACGGGACAAAACACCTTGATTGCGGACCCCCCTTCATCTACACTTATTCTGGCTCCGGTCACCTGTTATTTCCCACCCAGAGAGATTGTGCTCCAACCACCTCTGAAGCCGCCTCACTCCAACCTTCCTCCCCAACCAGCCCTGAAGCCGCCTCACCCCAACACTCTTCTGGGAGCTCAAATTGGGCAGCTTCAGCCCAAGACGTGCCGGACCCAGTAGAGGAACAACATGGTGCTGAAGGTACATATACTTTACACTATATCACCTATAATACCTGCTCTGATCCCTCCATTGGCGCTGTCAGCCAAATCACACATATGTTTGTATGGTGGAAGCGTTGAAGCCAAATGTCCCAGATGCCATAATGTAATCTATAACAAATGTAGGAACCTGTAACTAATGCCATGTGACAGCAGCACTAACCACAGTAGCCAATGTGCTACACTGTGCCCTATTAGCCGGCGAAGGTATACACACAAAATATTCATGGCTATGGTGGGTGGGTGATGATTTAAACTGTTATGATTGTCTAACAAATACATCAAAAACTAAATTATTGTTTTATTTATATTTCAGTTGAACAAGAGGAGACATGGCGGAATCTGCTCCGGAGGGAGCTCACAATCATAGCCACAGCTGTGCAAAACATTTTGGAGGCCATCAGCCGGAACCAAAGGGCCCTTTAGAATAAATTTTATCTTTTGAAAAAAAAACACGTGTTGTGTTTTTATATGTTAAGATATTCCATTAGTTAGATTTTTTTTATTTATCTTTATTACAATTTATCTATCTCATTCTATCTGTCTATATGTTCATTTTAATGTAACATTTAAATATATATATATATAGATATATATATAGATATATATATAGTCAAGTAAGCCTGGCACTCAGGACAATAGATATGAAAAGACGGGTGCCATCCTAAAACATGTATACATATAAACCTTCTGGCAAGGATTACTCCCGGCACAATGACAAAGGAAGGCGGCACTCCAATGAATAAACCAAATCAATCTGTATTAGTAATGCGTCAACATAATTATATCCATAAGTCAACGTTTCAAGGCGGTTAGCCTTTTCATGAGGACGTGTATAGGAAAGCTGAAACATGAAACAAGCTTACCTTAAATAGCCCAAGAAAGAGTGCTGAAAGTGTCTCCTCACCGTGTCAGGAGCCACGAGACGTCAGCGTTCACCGGAAGGAGGGAACTCACCAAGCGTTGCACTACCCTGTGGTCGCCCAGCAACCGCAGACGCACCTTCCCACTGCATCAACGGGCAAACTGCAATTCCCGTAGTCACAACATAGGAGTCCTGCGCTGAAGGTGCTGGCATCCCACGGGTGCGCCGCGCCTCTGTGGTTGCCCAACGCCTGGCAGTTTGACGAGATCATAGGCTCCTGAAGAGAAAAAGATTGTGAAACATATACCTAAGAAATATTAAAGGAGATAGTGCAGACAGACAAAAAGACAAGAAAAGAAAGAAAAACAACAAAGAAAAAGTATGTGATGTGCAAAAAACTAAAGAAATGAACATACAATTAAACGTGTACAATATACAAAATAAAACTAGAATCCACTGGATACTGATTAATCAATCAATGACATATGATAATCCTCTCTCCATATAGTAACTAGTAATGGACATCAAAGAGGAAAACGATCAATATACTATGCAGATAATATGCCATTCTAAGTCCAAAGAAGACTGTCACTTAGAGGAATACATTTAACATATTTTTTTCATTAAGCCCCCTCAGGGCTATAATGTCCAAGTGGTGAATCCAGCGTGCCTCACACTGGTTCAAACGTTTGGCTCTATCTCCACCCCGAACATCAATCGGAACGTGATCCACAATTTTATATTTGAGGCTGGCTAAAGTGTGGTTAGCCAACCGAAAATGGCGAGCCACCGGTTGTTCTATCTCCTTGCCTCCCAAAGCCGCTCTGATGGAAGAACAGTGCAGCGCTGCTCGTTCCCTGAAGGTACGGGTGGTCTGACCGACATAATAAAGCCCGCAAGGGCAAATAATGATGTACACAATGAACGTAGAAGTACACGTAAGAACATGCCGAATGGGGAATTTGCGGCCGCTGTGCGGGTGTTTGAAGTAGTGTCCTGGTTCTAAATATCTACAGGTGGTGCAGGAAATGCACTTGTAGCACCCTGGTTTCTTCCTCTGCACTACTATTTCAGAAGCCGAAGATGGTGAAACAACATAGGTCTTCATCAATAAATCCTTAAGATTTTTTCCTCTAGAGTAGGCTGGCATGAGAGAAGAATGTTTAAATACAGGAAGGTCACTATCGCTGGTCACCATCGGCCATAATTGCTTAGAAGAACGTTTCACCGTAGAACTGATGGTGGAAAATTCATAAATGAATGGAATCTTGTCAGCCACCTTTTGTCTAGAAACAGGTTTTAACAACTCAGTCCTGGACATCTGTAGAATTTCAACTTTGCTGGCCAACAATTCCTGTACAGGGTAACCGCGACTTACAAATTTTGTTACTAGCTCATCCAGACAACCCTCTAATGCTGCGGGGTCGCTAGTAATTCTAGCAGCGCGCATAAACTGAGAACGGGGCAAAGATTTCTTCAAAGCTGACGGGTGACAGCTACTGTGATGCAAAACAGTATTCCGGTCAGTGGGTTTATTGTAGAGGTTGGTAGTGATAATACCGTTGGACACAGAGACTGCAACATCAAGATAATGGATCTAATTTCTGCTATATTCCAGAGTGAATTTAATTGGACCATCCAATTGATTGAGGGAAGTTACAAGGCTGCACAAATCATTCTCAGTACCTGACCAAATTAAGAAAAGGTCGTCTATGTACCTAGGCCCTGATTCAGAGCCGTTCGTTAAAGGCAGTACGCTCATTGCGTTCCATTGTTGAGTAACCGCGCATGCGTCGGTGTTACACTGCGCATGTGCGTACGGCAGATTGCGAGTTTTTTTGGTCTCGTTCGTCAAATAGCGTACAGGAAGTGACATCTCAAATGTGATTGACAGAACAGGCCGTTTTTGGGTGTTGACGGGGGTGGAGATGGAAAAACGCAGGCGTGGCGAGGCGTTTTTTGGGCGTACATACAGTAACAAATGCGAACGTCAAATGTGTTCGTACCAACTCATACGTCACTGGATGATCCTCTTTCCCTTCAAAATGCTCGCACAGCTTAGGGGCTGGATAACTCGACCACAGTGGCGATGGCCTTCTCCTCCGTCCCGGCACTCCTCGATGTTGTTTCGATTAATCACGGCTTGTCAGAAACTCAATTAGTGTTGGATTGAAAAACGGCTTGGTCTGTGTTTTGAAAGCAGGTTTTTTGGATAGCACAAAACCGAACGCAGGTGGCAATCATAGCTGCTAATGACTGGATTACACAATCAATTAGCGTACATTTGTGGGGGTGTATTTTGGCCGCAATGTGTTTGTTTTTGGACTATTGTAACAATAATGTCATCATGTTTAGGTTTGGTCCCTAATTTGGTGTTTGCAAGGTGTTTATTCCTCCTTAGGTAATGTTTTAAACATTCCTTAACGAGCAGTTTTTTTTTAATGTGTAATTTTTATTTTTGAACATTGTTGGCTTGTGGGCCCGGATTAAAAGTAACCCATTTTTGCATACATTTTAGAATACAAAGTCGTACATGTGTGGTAAATTTATTGGTATCCCCCCACCAAAAAAAAACACATATTGAACTCCAACATTTTTGCCAGTGTTCCACAATATTTATTAATTGTGCAAACAATAATTTTTGGGTAAACGTAAATGCAAAAATTAAAAACAATTCACAAGAAAGGAGAGGGAAGTTTTGTCCAGAAAGGAATATGAGGCAAGCACAGAAGGAGTGTGGGAAAAGTAGCCAATGGTGACACAGGCCCTCATTCAGAGCCGCTCGTTAGCGGCAGTACGCTCGTTCCAAGCGATGTTTGCACATCTGCGCATGCGTACGGTTTTTAGTACGCATGCGCGAACCAGTCAGTGCGGCCGAAAATCGTTGGTACGCAATATAGCGAGTGCCTGCTATTTTGAATGACAGAATGAGGCGTATGTGGGTGGTAACAGGGGAAGGTGCTTGAAAATGGGGAGTGGAGATCCGAACGCAGGCGTGCTTAAAGGTCAAAACGGGCGTTTTATGGGTGTGTATATTTAAAACAGCAGCGTCATTGTTCACGTCACTGGGTTATTTTATAGCCAGAACTGCTCGCAAATTTGTGGTAGCAAACACCAACCACAAGAATAGCGAGCAGTTCATACGCTGGTCGATGTACTCGATTAATCTAATAAATAGCGGACATGACGTAGGATGCGAGCGGCCAGGGGGCGTTTTTAAGAAATAAACGAGCGTATGTTTTGCTCGCTCGTTCAGACTTAGAGGTGTGAACAGACTGCGATGTGCGTACGGATCATTTGAATAGCCACCCCTTGTTTTTAAACGAACGACCGCAAATAGCGAACGGCTCTGAATGAGGGCCACAGTTTTTTCGCCCGTTTGGCTGGGGGAGGGTGGGCGCCAGACCGGGTCCGGGATGTCATCGGGCTGGCCTGTCCAGAGGCAGATGTTGTGGCCTCTGGACTAGGCACAGGGCTAGGCACATTTGGAGGATTGGCTGATGTTGTGCCAGAGGTGGAGGATCCTGATGTTCCGGCAGGAAGGGAGGTCGGCTCCACCATGTGCTGGCGAACGAGCTGCTCCAGGGCAGTGGCGATGCGGATGTTGGCCCTGGTATTTTCTGCCAGGGCCTGACCAATGGTCACGTTGGCCGCAGCATTTTGCTCCAGGGCCTCAGCCACCCGTACCAGACTGGCGTCCATCCTCTGCAGAATCTCCGTATGGAAATCCGATTTAAAATTGAGTTCTGTGAGGAGGGACACTGCCTGCGAGGGGGATTGCCCTGGACTGGCTTCTGCAGGGTCCTCAGCCGGATGTACTGGTTCCTCCCCTGCAGAGCCAGCAGAAATTCTGCGGCCAAGGCTCCCCTCTGGAGCAGACTCATCCGCCTGTGTCTCTGTTGGAAAAATGAGAAAAGACTCACATTAGAATCTACATATTGGCACAATAACATTTCACAGTTGGTGACATCACAACATTTACCTGGGACAACATGAGGAGCTGCAAAGTCTGGCATGTCCGTATCCATGTTGGACACGCCAAACACCTCCACAGGCTGCACACACCCCTGTGCCAGCTCTTCTAAATCAGTAAACTCCAATGACACAGGGGTGGGACCTCCACCTGTCCCCTTTGCATGCCTAGCTCTGTCGGCCATTTTTTGTTTCAGGCGATATTTGAGGTCTTGCCATATGTGGGTTAAATTGGAAACATTACTTTTAATTTGCTGTGTTTTTTGGTTTTATGGTGGTCAAGTGTTTACTTACCGCCGTTTGACATCCCGGGCTAGACGGACATAATCACCCACCCTATTGACATCCACGGCTACCTCTTCCCACATTCTCCACTTCTGGCTTGCACACATATTCCTGTCTGCCTGTGGCAGGATGTCCACACATTTCTGAATCAAAACCTCCATCTCCTTTCTTGTGAATTGTGGCTGCCTTTTCTTTTTGGCAGCTTTGCCCGGAATACTGGGCCCAGCAGCCTCTTCCATGTCATCCTCCTCACCTATTTGCTAAAATTTGCAGATTTCTCAACTTCACAACGTGCACAATATTATGTTTATAATTAATCATTGAGTCAAAATGCATGAAATATTTACCGCCTGACTGTTGTCCATTGTTTCCCTGGTCTGTAGCCATGTGTGATGTTCAAACTACAAATACACCAGAATTGTGTTTTTGTCTCGTGACGTATTTATACCTGCGTCCTTATTTTGCGGCCGCATCATTGATTGTGCGTTCCTCTGATCCTTCCTTAATTTGTGCGGGAAACGAAACCCTATTTATGGCTTGGGGCGTCTCGACTCGAGGTGGCGTTTATTGAATGTTGGAGGTTACGTTGGTTGGAGTTGATTGTTGGCTGGTGTCGGAGATTGCGTTTCTTGTGGGTTTTTTTTCTTTTTTGGTTGTTTCTTTGTTTTCCGTTAGTTTTTGTTCCATTTTGATTTTTTGGGTCGTTTCCAGTTTTGGTAAGTTTGTGGAAGTCTAACTTTGGGTCAATTTGTCTCTCATTCTGGTGTCGATTTTTCTAATAAGTTTTTCCCGTCATTTCATCTCTCTTAGGTTTTATTTTGGCTCTGCCCCAAAGACATTTTGGTCCGGTTTCTTATATATTATCTCTTGGTAAGTTCATTTGTTAAACTGTTTAGGAAATGTTCTTGTTTGTCTGTAAGCAACTTTGGTTGGGCTTCCACATGTTACGTTGTTTTGAGCATATTATAACTCTGTTTTTTTTTAATATTATTTTTGCGCCGTTATTGTGCCTTGTATTTGCAAACTAATTAGCGCATTTTTAGTACTTCCTATTGTGCCTTGTATTTGCGCACTAATTAGCGCATTTTTACTACTTCCTATTGTGCCTTGTATTTGCGAACTAATTAGCGCATTTTTACTACTTCCTATTGTGCCTTGTATTTGCGAACTAATTAGCGCATTTTTACTACTTCCTATTGTGCCTTGTATTTGCGAACTAATTAGCGCATTTTTACTACTTCCTATTGTGCCTTGTATTTGCGAACTAATTAGCGCATTTTTACTACTTCCTATTGTGCCTTGTATTTGCGAACTAATTAGCGCATTTTTACTACTTCCTATTGTGCCTTGTATTTGCGAAATAATTAGCGCATTTTTACTACTTCCTATTGTGCCTTGTATTTGCGAAATAATTAGCGCTTTGTGAAATGTGTATTCATCCCTTAAAAATGTTTTTTGTTTGCTGGAACATTGATTGCTTACATTTGGCCTCAATTTGACGTAGTGTGCGCAACGTCGTTTTGCTATTTGCCCAAATGTGTGTGTGTCCCTTTTATGTTTTGTCTTGCTTAAATTTGTGATAATGACATGGCCAGCATAAAATGATGTCTATTTTTGCTGTTATTATTTGCAGTGACAACATATCATGACAATACCCCGGCATGTAAGCATCAATGGATGGTATTTTCAAGCAAAGTTACATGTATTTTTAATGGGTGGGGTAAAAAGGCTGACATTCCAATGTTGTCATTTCAGGTTGATATGGGTCGGATTGTTCTGGCCCTGCTCCCGGAAGCTGACCAACCTCAATCTCGTCCCAGGCGTAGGCATCATAGGCGTGCAAGGCCCCAGATATTTCGAACACGTGTCACCCTTTTTGGAATGCCAGATGATGAGGTTTTAAGACGATACCGTCTTCCTCCCAAAATCATCATAGACACTCTCTCATTAATAGAGAGTGATCTTGAGCGGCAAATTGACAGTCCTACAGCAATTCCACCACTTATGCAATTTATGGCGGTGTTACATTTCTGTGCCTCAGGATTGTTCCAAACAACAGTGGGAATAGTGGCGGGCATCTCACAATCCTCCTTTTCCCGGATCCTGAGGGCAGTGATGGAGGCACTTTTCAAGCACCTCCATCATTTTATTCAAATGCCTTTGGATATGGGTGCCTTTAGTGTGGCCAAGGCCAATTTTTACCAAATAGCTGGCTTCCCACACATTATAGGGGTTGTGGATGGTACTCACATACCACTTCAGCCTCCAGCACGGCTGGAGGCAATATTTAGAAACCGTAAACATTATCACTCCCTCAATGTAATGGTGGTATGTGATGCCTCCCTCCAGATCCTGTCCCTGAATGCAAAATTACCAGGAAGTGCACATGACTCCTTCGTCATCCGGCAATCAGGGATCTGGCACAAATTAAACAACCTACAAGCTGGTGATGCGTGGCTTCTGGGTAAGTGGAGACCTTTAGAACATAACAATGTTAAGCTTCATACAGAGTGAGCCTGATGTTGACTTTTCATTTTCACAGGAGACAGTGGCTACCCTTGCACGCCCTGGCTGCTCACTCCTTATTTGGCTCCCACACCAGGGCCACAAGGTGAGTATAATTCCGCACTTACAGCCACCAGGCAAGTGGTGGAGCGCTGTCTCGGCCTTTTAAAAGGCCGATTCAGATGCCTCCACCGCTCTGGTGGCGAACTCATGTATTTGCCGGATATGGTTTCGAAAATTGTTGTCCTGTGTGGGATATTTCACAACATCGCCATAAGGAGTGGGGTCACAATGCAGCCAGAGGATGCCTTACCTGAGGATGGCCCCCCCGAGGTTGGTTGGAGGTCAGTATGTGGGGGGGCCATACGCGATGATGTGGTGGCCAGATTTTTTAGGTAATGATTTGAAAAAAAACCGTGGTTGGGTTTGTTTGAGAACATCTAATTTTTGGCAAATTTTTTGCTCCATCTTCTGTTTTTTTACATAATCTTTGGCACTCCAACGATGACTACTTCCTGCTACCCTTACAAAACCTGTATGTGGATATTTTGGGAATATATTCTGGAACCCTTATTGCAACGCCATATATGTGGAATCCTGTTGGCATGTTCCTTCGTTAACCAGTTCTTGATTTTTTTGATGTGATGTGGTTTTTTGTTATGTGTTGTATTTGAGATTATCACTGTGTGTTTTGTTTGTGAGTGACCACTTTGAATTTTCAGTTATGTTGATAATAAATGTTTGGAGAGTGAAATGTTGTCCCTTTTTGGGAACGTTACCACCAAGTGTAACCAGGTTCACACACGTCACATTTGACTAAGGGGTAATCCAGTACTGACGCCATTTGAGAAAATATGTTTTCTTTATTCAGGGTCCAAACCAACACCAAAAGGAAGCCTGTACAATCCTTTTGCTTCGTAATATTGCCCTAAGCTGCTTGCTCACCAACTAGGAACCTGTAAAATGTAGAAATATCTAATTGTGACTACACCAAAAAAGGGAAATCAGATTGGTACTGTTAGGTGTTTCTTGTGGCTGTTTGACATAAAAATACAACACACACTCTTATTGTCCCAAATTTGAAATCATTGCAGGAACACTCTACTTATGTCAGGGTAAACAATATGTTGTTTAGAAAAAACGAATGAGCCAGAACGTAACTTAAAAAAAAAACAATTTATTTCCATAATGTGCCCACAAAAACAAACTACTCCCTAAGGAGGACCGACATACGGTCAAGGACCACCAGCACCCCGATGATATTGGAGTGCATCTGGGCCACACAGGCGGATAAATTGGCACGAAGCCTCTGTTCCTCTGTGGGTGAGAAAAGTGTGGGGATTAATACAACAATAGTGAAACCACATTACAAAATATTTTTTTTTAAAAATCCCCAAAAAACAATTATCAAAAACGGCATTAAAACTCATCAAAAAAAAATGATGTAGTTCAAAAAAACAAGGCCTATGTCCAAATTCCGACAGGAGTGCTATGTGTATGTTGAAAACAGCAGTAACAGGTTACGGCAATCGCCCAAAACCAAAAAAAATAAGAAAAACAACAAAAAAATACAAAAGAAAACCATGATTACATACAAACAGTTTGTGACGATAAATAAACACCAAAAAAAAACATACCGGAAGACCCAACGCCAGCTACAGAAGGCCCTCCATCGTCCTCCTCGGAGGTGGGTCCATTCCCCAAAGATCGGGGCGGGGTAATGACCGACTCCGGGGAGGGGGTCATTCTAAGAGGGGTGGTTGGAGGAGAGGGGGAATTGGGACGGAGGGGAAGGAGGCCAGAAAAATCTGGCTGAGGGTGTAGGAAGGCTGGGGAGGAGTGGGGAATAGGGGAAGGAGTGGAGTTGGATTGTTGGCTGGGGGTTGGGGAGAGTGGCCGGGCTCTTCAACTGGCCGGATGCTGACGGCGTAGTCTTCGCTGGGCCCCTTAAAGATGGGAAACAAATTGGAGTTAGTTCCCCCCCAAAAAAGGGCCAAAAAACATTTTCAAATGCACCCCCAAAAACCACAAAAAAACAAAAATGAGGAGATTGAATAAATATGAAATACAGGGAAAACATGGCCATGCAGATATGAGGAGAATGAATAAATATGAAAATATGAGGAGAATGAATACATATGAAATACAGGGAAAACATGGCCATGCAGATATGAGGTGAATCAATACATATGAAATACAGGGAAAACATGGCCATGCAGATATGAGGAGAATTAATACATATGAAATACAGGGAAAACATGGCCATGCAGATATGAGGAGAATTAATACATATGAAATACAGGGAAAACATGGCCAAGCAGATATGAGGAGAATTAATACATATGAAATACAGGGAAAACATGGCCATGCAGATATGAGGAGAATGAATACATATGAAATACAGGGAAAACATGGCCATGCAGATATGAGGAGAATTAATACATATGAAATACAGGGAAAACATGGCCATGCAGATATGAGGAGAATTAATATATATGAAATACAGGGAAAACATGGCCATGCAGATATGAGGAGAATGAATACATATGAAATACAGGGAAAACTTGGCCATGCAGTTAGGGCCACAAAGACAAACATGAAAACCACAATCCATAAAACTTACTCTCTGCGATCTGCATGCGAAAACATGCCAGCAAGCGGGGCGCGTCTGCCGTTGCAGGTCCGACCACCTGCGCTCCAGCTGCCCGATATGGCGGCATGAGCCGAAGGAGCGCAGGCGGGCCCGAACCTCCGCATATGCGGATCGCTTCTCGCGGTTGGTGATGGGTGGCGGCTGGCTGGTGATCCGCCTATCCATCACCTCCGTAAGCACCAGCAGCTCGCGCCTGGTGAATGCGGAGGCAAATAAAGTTTATTGCATTGTGTAAAAAAAAAAAAAAAACAATTAAGCTAATTGATATATTGATTGGCATGTTACGATTGAGGGAGGTAGGCAGAATAAACGAGCAGTTAATCGAAATGTGACAGTCCAACTTCCGGGTAGTACTACTGCGTGCGTTCCCTTCAAACCACTTCGGGGATGTACGCTCGCTATTTGGCACGCTCGTTAGTTAGAGGAGGGGTCGCCTGAGTTTGGGGAGGATGTTTTGATGCGAACGAAAATACGAGCGTGTGCCTGAATTTAAATACTTTTTTACGTTCGCCCAACGTACGAACGGTCACTTGCGTCCGGGTCTGAATGAGGGCCCTAGTGTACACTATAATATGACTGCTCACATGTGTATCTGAGAAAAAAAAAATTATTTTTCGCATTCAAACATGAAGATGTTAACGAAAGATGGGGCCACACAGGACCCCATTGCGCAGCCTGCCAACTGTAAATAAAACCGTCCATTATGTAGAAAATAGTTCCTAATCAACGTAAGCTCAAGTAATCTCAAAAACAGGTCAATATCCAACCGATTGAATTGATTGCTGACCAGAAATCTACGCATAACTGCTAGACCTTCTTGATGGGGAATAACGGTATATAGATTCTTCACATCAAGTGTGCATAGAATGATATTTGTTGGAAGAGTAGCAAGATTTTGTAACTTGAGCAAGAATTGTGTAGTGTCCTTAAGAAATGTATTTTGTTTCATGATGAGTGGTTGAACTAAAAAATCCAAAAATTGAGAAACAACATAATACAGTGACCCCCTTGCCGATATAATCGGACGTCCGGGTGGATGAACAGGATTTTTATATAATTTGGGTATTGTATAGATGATTGGAATCCTAGGACATTTCTGCAATAAAGAGTCTTTTATTTTATGATTAATAAGTTCTTGTTCACATGCCATGTTCAAAACAGTCTCTAATTCTTGTGCAAAAGCCGCAGTGGGGTCGTGAGATAGCAGTTTATACGTGCTAGACTCGGACAACTGTTGATTGATCTCCTGAAGATAATAAAGGGTGTCCATTACCACTAGGGCTCCCCCTTTATCCGCAGGGCGAATAACAATGTGGGGGTCATTGCGTAGCTGTTGTAGTGCTGTTTTCTCTGCTTTATTTAAATTATGATAAAACTTCTGATTTGTGTTAGTGCATTCAGTTACCGCTGTATCCAGTAATCTGGAAAATGTTTTTATTGAAGCATTTGATGAAGGTGGATCAAAACCTGAAGAAGAGTGTATCTGGTGGAAATCTGCAAATTTATCAATGGATGTAGAAGCAGATTTATGTTGGAAGAATTCCTTCCTGCGTAATGAACGGTTGAACCTATGTAGATCGATTTTCCACGTTAAATCATGATGTAAATTGGTGGGGATAAAGGATAAACCCTTATTGAGTAACTGAGAAAAAAAAAATTATTTTTCGCATTCAAACATGAAGATGTTAGCGAAAGATGGGGCCACACAGGACCCCATTGCGCAGCCTGCCAACTGTAAATAAAACCGTCCATTATGTAGAAAATAGTTCCTAATCAACGTAAGCTCAAGTAATCTCAAAAACAGGTCAATATCCAACCGATTGAATTGATTGCTGACCAGAAATCTACGCATAACTGCTAGACCTTCTTGATGGGGAATAACGGTATATAGATTCTTCACATCAAGTGTGCATACAATGATATTTGTTGGAAGAGTAGCAAGATTTTGTAACTTGAGCAAGAATTGTGTAGTGTCCTTAAGAAATGTATTTTGTTTCATGATGAGTGGTTGAACTAAAAAATCCAAAAATTGAGAAACAACATAATACAGTGACCCCCTTGCCGATATAATCGGACGTCCGGGTGGATGAACAGGATTTTTATGTAATTTGGGTATTGTATAGATGATTGGAATCCTAGGAAATTTCTGCAATAAAGAGTCTTTTAATTTATGATTAATAAGTTCTTGTTCACATGCCATGTTCAAAACAGTCTCTAATTCTTGTGCAAAAGCCGCAGTGGGGTCGTGAGATAGCAGTTTATACGTGCTAGACTCGGACAACTGTTGATTGATCTCCTGAAGATAATAAAGGGTGTCCATTACCACTAGGGCTCCCCCTTTATCCGCAGGGCGAATAACAATGTGGGGGTCATTGCGTAGCTGTTGTAGTGCTGTTTTCTCTGCTTTATTTAAATTATGATAAAACTACTGATTTGTGTTAGTGCATTCAGTTACCGCTGTATCCAGTAATCTGGAAAACGTTTTTATTGAAGCATTTGATGAAGGTGGATCAAAACCTGAAGAAGAGTGTATCTGGTGGAAATCTGCAAAATTATCAATGGATGTAGAAGCAGATTTATGTTGGAAGAATTCCTTCCTGCGTAATGAACGGTTGAACCTATGTAGATCGATTTTCCACGTTAAATCATGATGTAAATTGGTGGGGATAAAGGATAAACCCTTATTGAGTAACGATGTTTCCGATTGTGATAATGGACGTTTTGATAAATTGAAAATTAAGTCTTTTTCCTCTGTGTAGGGGGCTTGGTGTTGTCTTTGGTTTTGTTTACCCCTCCTCGTGGGCTTGGTCCAGGACTTTCTTGACTGGCTCTTGTAATTCTGCCTAAAGGGACTGCTCGGACAGGCTCCTGATCATCTGAATCATCTATGGCGAAATCGCTGTCACTTGTGGCTTTATACCCCTCTCTTTTACGGGATTTGTTCCTCCATGTGTTGCGGGGCCAATTTGTATTCCTAGAACTGGATCCTGATAACCAGTTATACACCCTGTGATCCTCGTAGTCTGCCTGTACTGTGGTCAATTTTTTTTTTTAAATTTAAGCAGGTCTTGTTTATATTGTTCGCATTGTGTTTCTAATTTCTCCCACAAGGTCTTTAGTTTCTTGTCATCCAGACTAGTTTTATGTGTGGTATAGTATTCAGCCAATTTAGTCCGTGTGAGTGAAAGTTCCTTGCTTGATTGCTGTATGATGAGTAACATCAAGTCAAAGCTACACTTATTCAGTATAGCAATCCACTGTCGACAAAATTCGGCACTATTGCGGCCAATAGTGGGAGTATTTCCAATTCTAAAACCAACGAGGAATCATCCTGGCTCTATGATAGTCAGATAATGAAGATCCATGAAGTAAATAATCAGTCTCTCTTTTCTTCCACTTGAGTAATAAATGAAATAAATCCTCAGATAATGCTTGTTCCAAATCCTCGCTAGTACCAGGCTGAAACAAAATAGCTGAAGCCTGTTCATCGCTAAAACTCTTAGTCTCTCTTTTAAATTGTAATATATCCAAAAATGCAGTGGGATCTAAGTCTTTAGATGCAGATTCCATAACTTATACTCCGTTTGTTTCAAGGAATAAATATCAAAACTGCCAACAGCAAACAATGGGCCTGATTCAGACCCACTCGCGAGCGGCTGTCCACTCGCAAGTGGGTCGATGTTCTGGACTGAGCATGCGCACGACGGAGGGAGCTCCGTCGTGCGCATGCGCCAGACGCGACGAGCGAAGGAAAGTCCTTCGCTCGTTGTGTCCGATCAAAGGGGGCGTGCTGTCAATGTTGATTGACAGAACGCCCCCTTTGGTAGGCGTGCCGGGGGCATGCCTCCCTGACGGGGGTGTTCCCACGGGAACGCCTACCGTCAGAAGCCGGCCCACTGACATCACTAGTGATGTCAGTGGGAGTGATTTTGGCTCTGATAGAGCCAAAATCACTCCGGAGCTTGCGGTTGACCCACAGCTATACGAGCGTCCAGAAGGACGCTCCATTTTCATGGAGCCCGGCCCTCATTCAGAGCGTGCGCTCTGCTCAGAGCGTACGGCTCTGAATGAGGGCCAATGTCCTTGTAGTTAAAGAAGGTGCAGTATTTCAAAGCAATTGGTAAATAGTGATTAATCCGCAGGCAAAATAATAATCCGGAGCCTTGACAAATTGGACCAATGAAGTTCCACAATATATAGTCAAGTAAGCCTGGCACTCAGGACAATAGATATGAAAAGACGGGTGCCATCCTAAAACATGTATACATATAAACCTTCTGGCAAGGATTACTCCCGGCACAATGACAAAGGAAGGCGGCACTCCAATGAATAAACCAAATCAATCTGTATTAGTAATGCGTCAACATAATTATATCCATAAGTCAACGTTTCAAGGCGGTTAGCCTTTTCATCAGGACGTGTATAGGAAAGCTGAAACATGAAACAAGCTTACCTTAAATAGCCCAAGAAAGAGTGCTGAAAGTGTCTCCTCACCGTGTCAGGAGCCACGAGACGTCAGCGTTCACCGGAAGGAGGGAACTCAACAAGCGTTGCACTACCCTGTGGTCGCCCAGCAACCGCAGATGCACCGTCCCACTGCATCAACGAGCAAACTGCAATTCCTGTAGTCACAACATAGGAGTCCTGCGCTGAAGGTGCTGGCATCCCACGGGCGCGCCGCGCCTCTGTGGTTGCCCAACGCCTGGCAGTTTGACGAGATCATAGGCTCCTGAAGAGAAAAAGATTGTGAAACATATACCTAAGAAATATTAAAGGAGATAGTGCAGACAGACAAAAAGACAAGAAAAGAAAGAAAAACAACAAAGAAAAAGTATGTGATGTGCAAAAAACTAAAGAAATGAACATACAATTAAACGTGTAC
The DNA here is from genome assembly GCA_031769625.1 of Taudactylus pleione. Lineage (NCBI taxonomy): Eukaryota > Metazoa > Chordata > Amphibia > Anura > Myobatrachidae > Taudactylus > Taudactylus pleione. The sequence goes on from JAUIMM010000099.1 coordinate 12,600,267, forward strand.
AATATACAAAATAAAACTAGAATCCACTGGATACTGATTAATCAATCAATGACATATGATAATCCTCTCTCCATATAGTAACTAGTAATGGACATCAAAGAGGAAAACGATCAATATACTATGCAGATAATATGCCATTCTAAGTCCAAAGAAGACTGTCACTTAGAGGAATACATTTAACATATATTTTTCATTAAGCCCCCTCGGGGCTATATTGTCCAAGTGGTGAATCCAGCTTGCCTCACACTGGTTCAAACGTTTGGCTCTATCTCCACCCCGAACATCAATCGGAACGTGATCCACAATTTTATATTTGAGGCTGGCTAAAGTGTGGTTAGCCAACCGAAAATGGCGAGCCACCGGTTGCTCTATCTCCTTGCCTCCCAAAGCCGCTCTGATGGAAGAACGGTGCAGCGCTGCTCGTTCCCTGAAGGTACTGGTGGTCTGACCGACATAATAAAGACCGCAAGGGCAAATAATGATGTACACAATGAACGTGAATATGTTAAATGTATTCCTCTAAGTGACAGTCTTCTTTGGACTTAGAATGGCATAATATCTGCATAGTATATTGATCGTTTTCCTCTTTGATGTCCATTACTAGTTACTATATGGAGAGAGGATTATCATATGTCATTGATTGATTAATCAGTATCCAGTGGATTCTAGTTTTATTTTGTATATTGTACACGTTTAATTGTATGTTCATTTATTTAGTTTTTTGCACATCACATACTTTTTCTTTGTTGTTTTTCTTTCTTTTCTTGTCTTTTTGTCTGTCTGCACTATCTCCTTTAATATTTCTTAGGTATATGTTTCACAATTTTTTTCTCTTCAGGAGCCTATGATCTCGTCAAACTGCCAGGCGTTGGGCAACCACAGAGGCGCGGCGCGCCCGTGGGATGCCAGCACCTTCAGCGCAGGACTCCTATGTTGTGACTACGGGAATTGCAGTTTGCCCGTTGATGCAGTGGGAAGGTGCGTCTGCGGTTGCTGGGCGACCACAGGGTAGTGCAACGCTTGGTGAGTTCCCTCCTTCCGGTGAACGCTGACGTCTCGTGGCTCCTGACACGGTGAGGAGACACTTTCAGCACTCTTTCTTGGGCTATTTAAGGTAAGCTTGTTTCATGTTTCAGCTTTCCTATACACGTCCTGATGAAAAGGCTAACCGCCTTGAAACGTTGACTTATGGATATAATTATGTTGACGCATTACTAATACAGATTGATTTGGTTTATTCATTGGAGTGCCGCCTTCCTTTGTCATTGTGCCGGGAGTAATCCTTGCCAGAAGGTTTATATGTATACATGTTTAGGATGGCACCCGTCTTTTCATATCTATTGTCCTGAGTGCCAGGCTTACTTGACTATATATTGTGGAACTTCATTGGTCCAATTTGTCAAGGCACCAGATTATTATTTTGCCTGCGGATTAATCACTATTTATCAATTGCTTTGGAATACTGCACCTTCTTTAACTACAAGGACATTGTTTGCTGTTGCCAGTTTTGATATTTATTCCTTGAAACAAACGGAGTATAAGTTATGGAATCTGCATCTAAAGACTTAGATCCCACTGCATTTTTGGATATATTACAATTTAAAGGAGAGACTAAGAGTTTTAGCGATGAACAGGCTTCAGCTATTTTGTTTCAGCCTGGTACTAGCGAGGATTTGGAACAAGCATCATCTGAGGATTTATTTCATTTATTACTCAAGTGGAAGAAAAGAGAGACTGATTATTTACTTCATGGATCTTCATTATCTGACTATCATAGAGCCAGGATGATTCCTCGTTGGTTTTAGAATTGGAAATACTCCCACTATTGGCCGCAATAGTGCCGAATTTTGTCGACAGTGGATTGCTATACTGAATAAGTGTAGCTTTGACTTGATGTTACTAGTCATACAGCAATCAAGCAAGGAACTTTCACTCACACGGACTAAATTGGCTAAATACTATACCACACATAAAACTAGTCTGGATGACAAGAAACTAAAGACCTTGTGGGAGAAATTAGAAACACAATGCGAACAATATAAACAAGACCTGCTTAAATTTAAAAAGAAAAAATTGACCACAGTACAGGCAGACTACGAGGATCACAGGGTTTATAACTGGTTATCAGGATCCAGTTCTAGGAATACAAATTGGCCTCGCAACACATGGAGGAACAAATCCCGTAAAAGAGAGGGGTATAAAGCCACAAGTGACAGCGATTTCGCCATAGATGATTCAGATGATCAGGAGCCTGTCCGAGCAGTCCCTTTAGGCAGAATTACAAGAGCCAGTCAAGAAAGTCCTGGACCAAGCCCACGAGGAGGGGTAAACAAAACCAAAGACAACACCAAGCCCCCTACACAGAGGAAAAAGACTTCATTTTCAATTTATCAAAACGTCCATTATCACAATCGGAAACATCGTTACTCAATAAGGGTTTATCCTTTATCCCCACCAATTTACATCATGATTTAACGTGGAAAATCGATCTACATAGGTTCAACCGTTCATTACGCAGGAAGGAATTCTTCCAACATAAATCTGCTTCTACATCCATTGATAAATTTGTAGATTTCCACCAGATACACTCTTCTTCAGGTTTTGATCCACCTTCATCAAATGCTTCAATAAAAACGTTTTCCAGATTACTGGATACAGCGGTAACTGAATGCACTAACACAAATCAGAAGTTTTATCATAATTTAAATAAAGCAGAGAAAACAGCACTACAACAGCTACGCAATGACCCCCACATTGTTATTCGCCCTGCGGATAAAGGGGGAGCCCTAGTGGTAATGGACACCCTTTATTATCTTCAGGAGATCGATCAACAGTTGTCCGAGTCTAGCACGTATAAACTGCTATCTCACGACCCCACTGCGGCTTTTGCACAAGAATTAGAGACTGTTTTGAACATGGCATGTGAACAAGAACTCATTAATCATAAATTAAAAGACTCTTTATTGCAGAAATGTCCTAGGATTCCAATCATCTATACAATACCCAAATTACATAAAAATCCTGTTCATCCACCCGGACGTCCGATTATATCGGCAAGGGGGTCACTGTATTATGTTGTTTCTCAATTTTTGGATTTTTTAGTTCAACCACTCATCATGAAACAAAATACATTTCTTAAGGACACTACACAATTCTTGCTCAAGTTACAAAATCTTGCTACTCTTCCAACAAATATCATTCTATGCACACTTGATGTGAAGAATCTATATACCGTTATTCCCCATCAAGAAGGTCTAGCAGTTATGCGTAGATTTCTGGTCAGCAATCAATTCAATCGGTTGGATATTGACCTGTTTTTGAGATTACTTGAGCTTACGTTGATTAGGAACTATTTTCTACATAATGGACGGTTTTATTTACAGTTGGCAGGCTGCGCAATGGGGTTCTGTGTGGCCCCATCTTTCGCTAACATCTTCATGTTTGAATGCGAAAAATAATTTTTTTTTTCTCAGATACACATGTGAGCAGTCATATTATAATGTACACTATATACATAGATGACCTTTTATTAATTTGGTCCGGTACTGAGAATGATTTGTGCAGCCTTGTAACTTCCTTTAATCAATTGGATGGTCCAATTAAATTCACTCTGGAATATAGCAGAAATTAGATCCATTATCTTGATGTTGCAGTCTCTGTGTCCAACGGTATTATCACTACCAACCTCTACAATAAACCCACTGACCGGAATACTGTTTTGCATCACAGTAGCTGTCACCCGTCAGCTTTGAAGAAATCTTTGCCCCGTTCTCAGTTTATGCGCGCTGCTAGAATTACTAGTGACCCCGCAGCATTAGAGGGTTGTCTGGATGAGCTAGTAACAAAATTTGTAAGTCGCAGTTACCCTGTACAGGAATTGTTGGCCAGCAAAGTTGAAATTCTACAGATGTCCAGGACTGAGTTGTTAAAACCTGTTTCTAGACAAAAGGTGGCTGACAAGATTCCATTCATTTCTGAATTTTCCACCATCAGTTCTACGGTGAAACGTTCTTCTAAGCAATTATGGCCGATGGTGACCAGCGATAGTGACCTTCCTGTATTTAAACATTCTTCTCTCATGCCAGCCTACTCTAGAGGAAAAAATCTTAAGGATTTATTGATGAAGACCTATGTTGTTTCACCATCTTCGGCTTCTGAAATAGTAGCGCAGAGGAAGAAACCAGGGTGCTACAAGTGCATTTCCTGCACCACCTGTAGATATTTAGAATCAGGACACTACTTCAAAAACCCGCACAGTGGCCGCAAATTCCCCATTCGGCATGTTCTTACGTGTACTTCTACGTTCATTGTGTACATCATTATTTGCCCTTGCGGGCTTTATTATGTCGGTCAGACCACCCGTACCTTCAGGGAACGAGCAGCGCTGCACCGTTCTTCCATCAGAGCGGCTTTGGGAGGCAAGGAGATAGAGCAACCGGTGGCTCGCCATTTTCGGTTGGCTAACCACACTTTAGCCAGCCTCAAATATAAAATTGTGGATCACGTTCCGATTGATGTTCGGGGTGGAGATAGAGCCAAACGTTTGAACCAGTGTGAGGCACGCTGGATTCACCACTTGGACACTATAGCCCCGAGGGGGCTTAATGAAAAAAATATGTTAAATGTATTCCTCTAAGTGACAGTCTTCTTTGGACTTAGAATGGCATATTATCTGCATAGTATATTGATCGTTTTCTTCTTTGATGTCCTTTACTAGTTACTATATGGAGAGAGGATTATCATATGTCATTGATTGATTAATCAGTATCCAGTGGATTCTAGTTTTATTTTGTATATTGTACACGTTTAATTGTATGTTCATTTCTTTAGTTTTTTGCACATCACATACTTTTTCTTTGTTGTTTTTCTTTCTTTTCTTGTCTTTTTGTCTGTCTGCACTATCTCCTTTAATATTTCTTAGGTATATGTTTCACAATCTTTTTCTTTTCAGGAGCCTATGATCTCGTCAAACTGCCAGGCGTTGGGCAACCACAGAGGCGCGGCGCGCCCGTGGGATGCCAGCACCTTCAGCGCAGGACTCCTATGTTGTGACTACGGGAATTGCAGTTTGCCCGTTGATGCAGTGGGAAGGTGCGTCTGCGGTTGCTGGGCGACCACAGGGTAGTGCAACGCTTGGTGAGTTCCCTCCTTCCGGTGAACGCTGACGTCTCGTGGCTCCTGACACGGTGAGGAGACACTTTCAGCACTCTTTCTTGGGCTATTTAAGGTAAGCTTGTTTCATGTTTCAGCTTTACTATACACGTCCTGATGAAAAGGCTAACCGCCTTGAAACGTTGACTTATGGATATAATTATGTTGACGCATTACTAATACAGATCGATTTGGTTTATTCATTGGAGTGCCGCCTTCCTTTGTCATTGTGCCGGGAGTAATCCTTGCCAGAAGGTTTATATGTAGATATATGCAGACTTTCAGATTTAATTTGAGGGTAATTACATCCAAATCAGGTGAACGGTGTAGGAATTACAACGGTTTCTATATGTGCCTCCCACTTTTTAAGGGGCCAAAAGTAATGGGACTATCAACTCAAAAGCTATTTCATGGACAGGTGTGGGCTATTCCCTCGTTATTTCATTATCAATTAAGCAGGTAAAAGGTCTGGAGTTGATTCTAGGTGTGACATTTGCATTTGGAATCAGTTGCTGTCGACTCTCACTATATGAGATCCAAAGAGCTGTCACTATCAGTGAAGCAAGCCATCAGGCTGAAAAATCAAAACAAACCCATCAGAGAGATAGCAAAAACATTAGGTGTGGCCAAATCAACTGTTTGAAACATTCTTAAAAAGAAAGAATGCACTGGAGAGCTCAGCAACACCAAAAGACCCGGAAGACCACAGAAAACAACTGTGGTGGATGACAGAAGAATTATTTCCCTGGTGAAGAAAAACCCCTTCACAACAGTTGGCCAAATCAAGAACACTCTCCAGGAGGTAGGTGTATATGTGTCAAAGTCAACAATCAAGAGAAGACTTCACAAGAGTGCATATAGAGGGTTCACCACAAGATGTAAACCATTGGTGAGCCACAAAAACAGGAAGACCAGATTAGAGTTTGCCAAACAACATCTAAAAAAGCCATTACAGTTCTGGAACAACATCCTATGGACAGGTGAGATAAAGATCGACTTGTACCAGAGTGATGGGAAGAGAAGAGTATGGAGAAGCGCTCGCGAGCAGGTCTGAATCAGGCCCATAGTTCAAATTGTCCAAATCATTCAATCGGTCATCTGACACATCTGAGTGTATGCACATTTAAGGTGCATACACACACAACGATTTTTTTGAACGATTATCGTTAACAATATCGTTTATTGTTCAATCGTTGTAAAAATCGTTCACTTTCTGAGTTAAGGCCTATCCATTAGCAGATAAATTTGAACGATGAACAATTTATCGTTCAATTTATCTGCTAATGGATAGGCTATGAACGATGACAATGCAAACTCCCGAGGCTGACAAATTTTGTCTTTCGCCTCTCCAACATGTTGGTCCATTATTGCTTAAGCTTAAGCGGTAAACGACGAACGATATTTTTAATGAAAATGAATAGAAATACAAAAAAAAATCCACTCCCATATCTGTCACAGCAACCTCAGGAATTTTCAAGGGATAAACCTTTTGTCTTTCATCTTACAGAAAGATCTGCTAATGGATAGACCCCTTTAAAATGATGAACAATTATCGTTCATGCGCGTTCATGTTTGTAGTTTGTAGTTCAGTCAGACTGACCAACCCAACGATTTTACGTAAGGGAATATGCAAAAATCGTTTGTAGTTCAAAAAAATCGTTCATTACATTTAGTAAATGAATGATTTTAGTAAACGATTTTTGTTCATTTTTCACTTGAAAAAATGAATGAAAATCGTTTACTAAAATCGTTCATTTACTAAATCGTTGTGTGTGTACGCAGCTTTACACACAGGACAGTCACAGTAACTGGCTTCTTTCTGTGTCCTATCTCAGGCTACTACTTCTGTCCCCGCCTTCTGTCATTGGCTGGGGAATGTGCACTTGTGACAAGGGGGCGCCAGTACAGGGGCTTAGGTTGGGGATGGAGACGGTGACGAGTCATCCATGCTTGGCTGTCACTGCTCCAGCATGATGACTCACCCCCGGCAGCAGCAGCAGCAGCGTGCACAGGAAGTGCTGATGACTCAGGCATGCTGCCGGCCAGAGAGGAGGACCTGTCAGAGACTCACACTCATGGTAGGAACAAAGGAGGGGGCCTTCTTCCTTGGTAAGTACACTACTGGCCCTGGGGGGAGCACTAATGGACTATATGGATAGGGGAAAGGGAGCCCTAAGGGACAGACAAGCAGGGGGAGGGGGGATTATGGTAATTACAGACTGGGGGAAGGGGGGCAGACAAGGAGCAGATATTAAGGAACATGCAGATTGGGTCAGAGGAAGTGGGGTTCAGTCACACAATTAGGGACATCAAGAAGGGGAAAGGGCATGTGTGAGGAGGTCAGATAACATAATACAGAGAAGGGGGAAGGGTCACTATAGGGGATATACAGACTAGGGGGTCACTATGGGGTATATACAGACAAGGGGGTCACTATAAGGAATATACAGACAAGGGTGAACACTATAGGGAATATACAGACAAGGGGGTCACTATAGGTTATACAGACTAGGGGAGCACTATAGAGAATATACAGAGAAGGGGGGGGCACTATAGAGAATATACAGTCAAGGGGGGTCACTATAGGAAGTATACAGACTAGGGGGCACTATAGGGTATATACCTACAACGGGGGTCACTATAGGAAATATACAGACAGCGGGGGTCACTATAGGGTATATACAGACTAGGGGATGGTCACTATAGAGAATATACAGACAAGGAGGGTCACTATAGGGAATATACAGACAAGGGGGGTTACTATAGAGAATATACAGACAAGGGGGATAATATAGGAAGGATACAGACTAGGGGGGTCACTATAGGGAATATACAGACAAGGGGGGTCACTATAAGGAATATACTGACAAGGGTGATTACTGTAGGGAATATACAGACAAAGGGGGTTACTATAGGAAATATATAGACAACGGGGTCACTATAGGGTATATACAGACTATGGGGTCACTATAGAGGATATACAGACAAGGGGGGTCACTATAGGGAATATACAGACTAGGGGGGTAACTATATGGTATATACCTTCAAGCGGGGTTACTATAGGAAATATACAGAATAGGGGGGTCACTATAGGGAATAAACAGACTACGGGGGTCACTATAGGAAATATACAGAGAATAGGGTCACTATAGAGAATATACAGACAAGGGAGTCACTATAGAGAATATACAGACAAGGGGGATAACTATAGGGAAAATACAGACAAAGGGGGGCACTGTAGGAAATATACAGACTAGGTGGGTCACTATAAGGGATATACAGACAAGGGGAGTCACTATAGGAAATATACAGACTACGGGGTTCACTATAGGAAATATACAGACAATAGGGTCACTATAGGGAAAATACAGACAAGGGGGTCACTATAGGGAATATACGGACAAGGGGTTCACTAAAGGGACTATACGGACAAGGGGGATCACTATAGGGAATATATAGGGAATATAAAGACAAGGGTAATCACTGTAGGGACTATACAGGCAAAGGGGGTCACTATAGGGTAGATACAGACAAAGGGGGTCCCTATAGGAAATATACAGACAAGGGGTCACAATAGGTTATATATAGACTAGGGGGGTCACTATAGAGAATATACAGACAAGGGGGGTCATTATAGGGAATATACAGACTAAGGGGGTAACTATAGAGAATATACAGACAAGGGGGTCACTTTAGGAAATATACAAACTAGGGGGTCACTATAGGGTATACAGACAATAGGGTCACTATAGGGAATATACAGACAAGGGGGGCTACTTTAGGATATATACAGACAATTGGGTCACTATGGGAATTATACAGACAAGGGGGTTACTATAGGGAATATACAGACAAGGGGAGTCACGATAGGGAATATACAGACTACATGGGTTTCTATAGGAAATATACAGATAAGGGTGTCACTATAGGGTATATACAGACTAAGGGGGTCACTATAGGGAATATACAGACAAGGGGGATCACTATAGGAAATATACTGACTAGGGGGGTCACTATAGGGAATATACAGACTACGGGGATCACTATAGGAAATATACAGACAAGGGGGGTTACTATAGGAAATATACAGACAAGGTGGGTCAATATAGGTAATATACATACTACGGGGGTCACTATAGAAAATATACAGACAAGTGGGTCACTAAAGGGAAAGACAAGGGGGTCACTATAAGGAATATACAGATGAAGGGGGTCACTATAGGGTGTATACAGACTAGGGGGGTCACTATAAAGAATATACAGACAAGGTGTGTTACTATAGGAAATATACAGACTAGGGGGGTCATTATAGGGCAATACGGACAAGGGGGGGTTACTATAGGAAATATAGAGACTAGTGGGGTCACTTTAAGGGATATACAGACAAGGGGGGTTACTGTAGGAAATATACAGACTAGGGGGATCACTATAGGGAATATACAGACTAGGGGGTAACTATATGGGAGATACAGACAAGGGAGGTTACTATAGGAAATATTCAGACTACGGGGGTCACTATAGGAAATATACAGACAAAGGGGGTCACTATAGGAAATGTACAGACAAGGGGTCACTATAGTGAATATACAGACAAGGGGGTCACTATAGAGAAAATACAGACAAAGTGGGTTACTATAGGAAATATACAGACTAGGCGATCATTATAGGGGATATACAGAAAAGCGGGTTACCTTACTATAGGAAATATACAGACTAGGGGGGTCACTATAAGAGATATACAGACAAGGGGGTTTAATTTAGTAAATATACAGACTAAGGGGGTCACTATAGGGGATAGAGACAAGAGGGGTTACTTTAGGAAATATACATACTAATGGGAGTCACTTTAGGGAATATACATACTACGGGGGTCACTATAGTGAATATACAGATTACGGGGGTCACTGAAGTGAATATACAGACAAGGGAGTCACTATAGGGAATATACAGACAAGGGGGATCACTATAGGGAATACAGCAGACAACGGGGTCACTATAGGGAATGTACAGATAAGGATGTCACTGTAGGGTATATACTGTCTAAAAGGTCACTTTAGAGAATATACAGACAAAGGGGGTCACGATAGGGAATATACAGACTTAGGGGGGGTCACTATAGGGAATACACAGATTACGGGGGTCACTATAGAAAATATGCAGAATAGTGGGGTCACAATAGTGGATATACAGATAAGGGGGGTTACAATAGGAAATATACAGACTAGGGGGGTCACTATAGAGAATATACAGCCTAGGTGGGTCACTATAAGGATATACAGACTAAGTGGGTCACTATAAGGGATATACAGAAAGGGGGGTTACTTTAGGAAATATAATGACTAGGAGGGGTCACTATAGGGAATATACAGACTACGGGGGTCACTATAGGAAACATACAGACAATAGGGTTGCTATAGGAAATATACAGACTAGCGGGGTCAATATATAGAATATACAGACTACTGGGTCACTATAGGAAATATACCAGACAAGAGGGTCACTATAGGGAATATACATACAAGGGGGGTTACTATAATGGATGTACAGACAAGGGGGTCACTATAGGGAATAAACAGACTAGGGTGGTCACTATAGGAAATATACAGACTACAGGGGTCACTATTGGAAATATACAGACAAGGGGGTCACTAAAGGAAATATATAGACAAGGGGGTCACTATAGGGTATATACAGCCTAGGTGGGTCACTATAGGAAATATACAGACAACTGGGGTCACAATAGGAAATATACAGATAAGAGGGTCACTATAAGGAATATACAGACAAGGGGTCACTCTAGGGAATATACATACAAGGGGGTCACTATAGGGAATATACAGACTAGGGGTTCAATATAGGGAATTTACAGATTACGTGGGTCACTATAGGAAATATACAGACAAGGGGGTCACTATAGGGAATATATAGAGACAAGAAGGTCACTATAGGGAATATACAGTCAAAGGGGGTCACTATAGGAAATATTCAGACAAGGGGGGTCACTATAGTGTATATACAGCCTAGGTGGGTTGCTATAGGAAATATACAGACAAGGGAGTCACTATGGGGAATATACTGACAAGTGGGTTGCTATAGGAAATATACAGACAAGGGAGTCACTATAGGGAATATACAGACCAGGGGTCACTATAGGGAATATACAGACAAAGGTGGTCACTATAGGAAATATACAGACAAGGCGGTCACTATAGGGTATATACAGCCTACGGTGGTCAGAATAGAGAATATATAGACAAAGTGGGTCACTATAGGAAATATACAGACTTGGGGGTCACTCTAGTGGATATACAGACAAGGGGGTTTACTATAGGAAATCTACAGACTAGGGTGGTCACTATAGGGAATATACAGACTAGGGTGGTCACTATAGGACATATACAGACTACGGGGGTTACTATAGGAAATATACAGACAAGGGGTCACTATAGGGTATATACAGACTAGGGGGTCACTATAGAGAATATACAGACAAAGTGGGTTACTATAGGAAATATACAGACTAGGTGGGTCATTATAGGGGATATATAGACAAGGGAGTTACAATAGGAAATATACAGAATAGGGGGGTCACTATAGGGAATATACAGACGACCGGGGTCACTATAGGAAATATACAGACAACGTGGTCACTATAGGGAATATACCGACAAGGGGATCACAATAGGGAATATACTGACAAGGTGGATCACTATAGGGAATATAAAGACAAAGGAGTCATTATAGGAAATATACAGACAAGGGGTCACTATAGGGAATATACAGACAAGACGGTCACTATAGGGTACATACAGAATAAGGGGGATGACTATAGAGAGTATAGAGACAAGGGGATTTACTATGGGAAATATACAGACTAGGGCGGTCACTAGGGGATATACAGACAAGGGTGTTACTATAGGAAATATACAGAGTTGTGGGATCACTATAGGGGATATGCAGACTAGGGGGGGTCAGTTTAAGGGATAAACAGACAAAGAGGTCACTATAGGGGATATACAGACAAGGGGGTTACTATAGGGAATATACAGACAAGGGGGGTCACTATAGGGGATATACAGACTAGGGGGGTCAGTATAGGGGATATACAGACAAAGGGGTCACCATAGGAAATATACAGAGTAAGGGGGGTCACTATAGGGAATATACAGACTAGGGGGGTCACTATAGGTGATATACAGACTACGGGGGTCACTATAGGTAATATATAGACTTCTGGCGTCACTATAGGAAATATACCAGACAAAGGGGGTTACTATAGGAAATGTACAGACAAGGGGGCATTATAGGGAATATACAGACAAGGGGGGTCACTGTAGGGAATATACAGACAAAGGGGGTCACTATAGGAAATATACAGACAAGGGGGTTACTACAGGAAATATACAGACAATGGGGGTCACTATAGGGAATATACAGACTATGGGGGTCATTATAGGAAATATACAGACAAGTGGGTCACTGTAGGGAATATACAGACAAGTGGGTCACTATAGGTATTATACAGAAAAGGGGGGTCACTATAGGAAATGTACAGACAAGGGGGCACTATAGGGAATATACAGACATGTGGGTCACTATAGGTAATATACAGAAAAGGGGGTCACTATAGGGAATATACAGACAAATTGGGTCACTATAGGAAATATACAGACTAGGGTGTTACTATAGGGTATTTACAGACTAGGTGGTCACTATAGAGAATATACAGACAAGGTGGGTTACTATAGGAAACATACAGATAGGGGGGTCATTATAGGGGATATACAGACAAGGTTTTTTTTTTATAGGAAATTTACTGACTGGGGTGGGTCACTATAGGGAATATACAGACTACGGGGGTCACTGTAGGGAATATACAGACAAGGGTGTCACTATAGGGAATATACAGACAAGGGGGCCACTATAGGGAATATACAGACTAGTGGGGTCATTATAGGGAATATACAGACAAGGGGGTTCACTATAGGAAATATACAGATTAGGGGGGTCACTATAGGGAATATACAGACTACGGGGGTCACTGTAGGGAATATACAGACAATGGTGTTACTATAGGGAATATAAAGACAAGGGGGCCACTATATGGAATATATAGACTAGTGGGGTCATTATAGGGAATATACAGACAAGGGGAGTCACTATAGGAAATATACAGACTATGGGACTCACTATACGAAATATACAGACAAGAGGTGTCACTATATGAAATATACAGACAAGGGGGGTCACTATAGGGGATATACAGACAAGGGGTTACTATAGGAAATATACAGACTAGTGGGGGGGTCACTATACCTAATATACAGACTACAGGGTCACTATAGGGAATATAAAGACAAGGCGGTAATTATAGGGAATATACAAAGCGGTCACTATAGGTAATATACAGACAAGGTGGATCACTATAGGGAATGTACAGACAATGGAATCACTATAGGGAATATACAGACAAGGGAGTCACTATAGGGTATATACAGTCTAGGGGGTCACTTTAGAGAATATACAGACAAAGGGGGTCACGATAGGGAATATACAGATTTAGGAGGGGTCACTATAGGGAATATACAGACTACGGGGGTCACTATAGGAAATATACAGACAATAGGGTTGCTATAGGAAATTTACAGACTAGCGGGGTCAATATATAGAATATACAGACTACTGGGTCACTATAGGAAATATACCAGACAAGAGGGTCACTATGGGGAATATACATACAAGGGGGGTTACTATAGAGGATGTACAGACAAGGGGGTCACTATAGGGAAAATACAGACTAGGGTGGTCACTATAGGAAATATACAGACAAGGGGGTCACTATAGGAAATATATAGACAAGGGGGTCACTATAGGGTATATACAGACTAGGTGGGCAACTATAGGAAATATACAGACTACTGGGGTCACAATAGGAAATATACAGATAAGAGGGTCACTATAAGGAATATACAGACAAGGGGTCACTCTAGGGAATATACAGACAAGGGGGTCACTATAGGGAATATACAGACAAAGGGGGTCACTATAGGGTATATACAGCCTAGGTGGGTCACTATAGGAAATAAACGGCAAGCGGGTCACTATAGGGAATATACAGACCAGGGGTCTCTATAGGGAATATACAGACAAAGGTTGTCACTATAGGAAATATACAGACCAGGCGGTCACTGTAGGGTATATACAGCCTACGGTGGTCAGAATAGAGAATATATAGACAAGGTGGGTCACTATAGGAAATATACAGACTAGGGGGTCACTCTAGTGGATATACAGACAAGGGGGTTTACTATAGGAAATATACAGACTAGGGGGTCACTCTAGTGGATATACAGACAAGGGGGTTTACTATAGGAAATCTACAGACTAGGGTGGTCACTATAGGGAATATACAGACTAGGGTGGTCACTATAGGACATATACAGACTACGGGGGTTACTATAGGAAATATACAGACAAGGGGTCACTATAGGGTATATACAGACTAGGGGGTCACTATAGAGAATATACAGACAAAGTGGGTTACTATAGGAAATATACAGACTAGGTGGGTCATTATAGGGGATATATAGACAAGGGAGTTACAATAGGAAATATACAGAATAGGGGGGTCACTATAGGGAATATACAGACGACCGGGGTCACTATAGGAAATATACAGACAACGTGGTCACTATAGGGAATATACCGACAAGGGGATCACAATAGGGAATATACTGACAAGGTGGATCACTATAGGGAATATAAAGACAAAGGAGTCATTATAGGAAATATACAGACAAGGGGTCACTATAGGGAATATACAGACAAGACGGTCACTATAGGGTATATACAGACTAAGGGGGATGACTATATAGAGTATAGAGACAAGGGGGTTTACTATGGGAAATATACAGACTAGGGCGGTCACTAGGGGATATACAGACAAGGGGGTTACTATAGGAAATATACAGAGTAGGGGGATCACTATAGGGGATATACAGACCAGGGGGGGTCAGTTTAAGGGATAAACAGACAAAGGGGTCACTATAGGGGATATACAGACAAGGTGGTTACTATAGGGAATATGCAGACAAGGGGGGTCATTATAGGGGATATACAGACTAGGGGGGGGTCAGTATAGGGGATATACAGACAAAGGGGTCACCATAGGAAATATACAGAGTAGGGGGGGTCACTATAGGGAATATACAGACTAGGGGGGTCACTATAGGTGATATACAGACTACGGGGGTCACTATAGGTAATATATAGACTTCTGGCGTCACTATAGGAAATATACCAGACAAAGGGGGTTTTACTATAGGAAATGTACAGACAAGGGGGCATTATAGGGAATATACAGACAAGGGGGGTCACTATAGGAAATAGGAAATGTACAGACAAGGGGGCATTATAGGGAATATACAGACAAGGGGGGTCACTGTAGGGAATATACAGACAAAGGGGGTCACTATAGGAAATATACAGACAAGGGGGTTACTACAGGAAATATACAGACAATGGGGGTCACTATAGGGAATATACAGACTATGGGGGTCATTATAGGAAATATACAGACAAGTGGGTCACTGTAGGGAATATACAGACAAGTGGGTCACTATAGGTAATATACAGAAAAGGGGGGTCACTATAGGAAATGTACAGACAAGGGGGCACTATAGGGAATATACAGACAAGTGGGTCACTATAGGTAATATACAGAAAAGGGGGGTCACTATAGGGAATATACAGACAAATTGGGTCACTATAGGAAATATACAGACTAGGGTGTTACAATAGGGTATTTACAGACTAGGTGGTCACTATAGAGAATATACAGACAAGGTGGGTTACTATAGGAAACATACAGATAGGGGGGTCATTATAGGGGATATACAGACAAGGTTTTTTTTTTATAGGAAATTTACAGACTGGAGTGGGTCACTATAGGGAATATACAGACTACGGGGGTCACTGTAGGGAATATACAGACAAGGGTGTCACTATAGGGAATATACAGACAAGGGGGCCACTATAGGGAATATACAGACTAGTGGGGTCATTATAGGGAATATACAGACAAGGGGGGTCACTATAGGAAATATACAGATTAGGGGGGTCACTATAGGGAATATACAGACTTTAGGACTCAGTATACGAAATATACAGACAAGGGGTGTCACTATATGAACTGTACAGACTACGGTTGGTCCCTATAGGGAATATACAGACAAGGGGGGTTACTATAGGAAATATACAGACTAGTGGGGGGGTCACTATAGGGAATATACAGACTACAGGGTCACTATAGGGAATATACAGACAAGGTGGAAATTATAGGGAATATACAAAGGGGTCACTATAGGGAATATACAGACAAGGTGGATCACTATAGGAAATATACAGACAAGGGGTTCACTATAGGGAATATACACACTCTCACAAATTACCGTCCTATCTTCCAGCTCCCATACCCCTCCAAGCTACTGGAGAGACTTGTCTACACCCGCCTCACACGCTTTCTTAACACCAACAACTTAGTGGACCCACTTCAGTCTGGCTTTCGTTCCCAGCACTCCACAGAGACAGCACTGACTAAGGTAGTAAATGATCTGGTCACTACCAAGGCTAAAGGCCATTACTCACTCCTAATTCTTCTAGATCTCTCTGCTGCTTTTGACACTGTTGACCACTCTCTTCTCATACAAACATTACAATCCCTAGGTCTTAAGGACACAGCTCTTTCTTGGTTCTCTTCCTACCTATCTGATCGCTCTTTTTCTGTTCGTTTTTCTGATTCTGCCTCCTCTTCGCTACCTCTATCAGTTGGAGTACCGCAAGGCTCTATTCTCAATCTATACCACCTCTCTTGGCAAACTAATCCGTTCTTTTTTCAGTACCATCTGTATGCGGATGATACTCAAATCTACCTATCCTCTCCATATTTATCACCATCTGTATTGGTCCGTGTCACTGAATGTATTTCTTCCATTTCATCTTGGATGTCATCTCACCACCTGAAACTTAATATTTGTAAAACAGAAATTAATTATATTTCCACTGGCCAATAAAAGTTACCAATCTGATCTCTTTATCACTGTTGATAACTCAACAGTCCACCCCGCCCCACAAGCTCGCTGCCTTGGTGTCATCCTTGATTCTGAACTGTCCTTTGTTCCCCACATTCAATCTGTCTCAAAATCATGTTACATACATCTAAAAAACATATACAAAATTCGACCATATCTCACACAAGACACTGCAAAAACTCTAATCCATGCACTCATTATTTCCCGCATTGACTATTGCAATAGTCTCCTTACTGGTCTTCCCAAAAACAGGCTATCGCCATTACAATCCATTATGAATGCAGCTGCGAGGCTTATCTTCCTTGCCAAATGTTCATCGTCTGCTGCCTCGCTCTGTCAGTCCCTCCATTGGTTGCCGGTTTTCTACCGTATTCAATACAAAATACTGTTACTTACACATAAGGCCATTAACCGAATGACACCAACATACATCTCTTCACTCATCTCAAAATATCTCCCAACCCGACCTCTTCGCTCAGCACAAGATCTGCGTCTCTCATCCCCGTGCATTACTTGGTCCCATTTACGGTTACAGGACTTTCTTCGGGCTGCACCCACTCTATGGAATGCCTTACCACGCACAATAAGACTTACCTCTAGGCTTCAATCCTTCAAGCGTTCCCTGAAAACTCACCTCTTCAGGCAAGCTTATCAGACTCCAGAACTGACACATAACCTTCATAGCTTCCATGTCTTATTACATCCCCTCTCACAGTCCACACATAACCTCACATATTCATGGGTGCCAAAAGGGGGGGAGCGGGTACAAATTACCCCGGCCCGGGCTTGCTGGAGGGGCCCGACGGGGGCCCGGGTCCGGCACCGCTCCCATGCCCCCCTTACATGACAGCAACCCAGCACACGCTGCTGTGTGTTGGGCTGCACTGGGAGACGGCTCACGGCTGCTAAGAAGCAGCCACTGCAGTCTCCTATGCCTGTGGGGGGAGCAATCAAGCTGATCGCGCCCCCCACTGGTTATGCGCTGGGCTTCGCAGGGCTGCAAAATGTGTTTTGTTTTTTTCCCCAAAGGGGGCGTGGCAATGCCTACCATGATTAGACCACGCCCCCTTTTACCTGGGCCCGCCGCAGCTCTCGGCGGGCCTGCACATATTGGGCTCTATTTACTACAATCCGCATATTGAATGCGGATTGTAGTGTGATATTTCCGAGTGAATTCGCATTGCGAATTCAGGCAATATCACAGGGATTTACTATAAATCCCTTGCAGGGACAGAGCTTGCGATAAAGCTCTGTCCCTGCGGATCCCATTCGCACTCTAGTCGTCTAGTCGCGGTATTTTCGGAAAAAATACCTCAACTAAGAGCCCGCGCATGCGCCGACCGACCACCGCTACTACCCCCCCCACCGACGCTAAGCGCCGCCCCCGGCGCTAAGCCCTGCCCCCCACGATCGTGGACCCCCGCGACCCCCCCTCACCCACCCCCCGCGACCCCCCCTCCCTTCATTACACTTACCTGCATCCTCCTGGCCTCCGGTGATCTTCTCCGGGCTTCCCGATCAGGTGATCTCCCATACTGCACTGGGACCCGATCACCTGATGACCGGGCCCCAGTGCACTGTGGGAGACCAGCTGACCGGAGAGGAGCCATCACCGGAGGCCCGATCACCGGTCCCTGGATTCAGGTAAGGAAAAAAAAAAAAATTTTCTTTTTTTTTCAGTAATCAGCTTGCGGTCTACTTAGACCACATAGCTGATTACTGGTACTGGCTCCCGCCTCTGCTCTCTCCGTTAGAGCAGAGTGGGAGCCCGGTAACCGGGGGAGACCCTGGATAACGCCACCTCCAGGTGGCGTTATTATCACAGGGCTTCCCCCGGTATTTTTTTACAATTTATTTTTAGTAACTTGCACACAGATCACATTTCCCATTACAATTATGGGAAATGCGATCTGCTTTACTAAAAATAAGTGATACTGGGGGTTGGAGTAGAATTTTACTAATTCTACTCCAATTGCCCTGTAATAACTACAGGTGAAACTAAAATAATGTGAAAAGGGTGTGAAAACACCCTTTTTCACTTTATTTTAGTAAAAATAATGTTAATAAATAGAGCCCATTGTCTTTTTTTCACATACTCCTGACATTTGGCAGACATTCCTATGTGACTGGATCATGCAGCCCACAAAGAAACTGCATTCTGATCGGACCAAATTGCAATATATAGCACCTATCCTTGTGTATCAATGCCTATTTCCCTATAGATTGTAAGCTTGCAAGCAGTGGCCTCTTACCTCTGTGTCTGTCTGTTATTACCCTGTTTTGTTCTATAAATATTTCCAATTGTAAAGCGCAACGGAATATGCTGCGCTATATAAGAAACTGTTAATAAATAAATAAAATATACAGACTACTGCGGTCACTACAGGAAATATACAGAGAAGGGGGTCACTATAGGGAATATACAGAGAAGGGGGTCACTATAGGGAATATACAGACAAGGGGGTCACTATAGTGAATATACAGACTAGGAGGTCACTATAGGAAATATACAGACAAGGGGGGATACTATAGGAAATATACAGACTAAGGGGGGTCACTATAGGGAATATACAGACTACGGGGGTCACTATAGGGAATATACAGACAAGGGGGTCACTATAGGGAATATACAGACAAGGGGCTCACTATAAGGAATATACAGACTAGGGGGTCACTATAGGAAATATACAGACAAGGGGGGTTACTATAGGAAATATACAGACTAGGGGGGTTACTATAGGGAATATACAGAATATGGGGGTCACTATAGGGAATATACAGACAAGGGTGTCATTATAGGAAATATACAGACAAGGTGGGTTACTATAGGAAACATACAGACAAGGGGGGCAACTACAGGGAATATACAGACTGCGGGAGTCACTATAGGGTATATACAAACAAGGGGGGTTACTTTAGGAAATATACAGACTAGGGGGGATAACTATAGGGAATATACAGACTACGGGGGTCACTATAGAAAATATACAGACAAGGGGGTCACTCTAGGGAATATACAGACAAGGGGGTGACTATAGGGAATATACAGACAAGGGAGTCACTATAAGGAATATACAGACTAGGGGGGTCACTATAGGCAATATACAGACAGGGGGGTCTCTATAGGGTATATACAGACAAGTGGTGTCACTATTAGGAATATACAGACTAGCCGGGTCACTATAGTTAATATACAGACAAGGGGGGTCACTGTAGGCAATATACAGACTAGGGGGGTCACTATAGGGAATATACAGACAGGGGGGTTACTATAGGAAATATACAGACTAGGGGGTCACTATAGGAAATATACAGATTTGGGGGATCACTATAGGGAATATACAGGCTAGGTGGGTCACTATAGGAAATATAGGTTTGGGATATTATTCCCATTAGCTGCTTAACAAATATGTCACATTTCCTGATGTTTGCTATTTTTAATAATATTACAGACTAAAACAAGTCAGAAATTCCAATATACTCTCTTAAGATACAGTAAAAGTCATAATTTTGTCATGCAAAATATTGAATTTGTTCTTTAAAAGCACAAAACTCAAACAAATAATTACTCCATCGGCCGTGAAGTGGTTGAATAAACCATAATGGGGCCTATTCATCATACCTTAAAATTCGATGGAGGTAATTACGTTTAGAACTCGCATGGAGTTCTACCTAATTACAGGAGGAAATCATCATTCCTCCTCTCCATAACTATCTATTCCGAAAAGCTGTCATTTTTGCGATGACACCTTTTCGGGAAATAGATAGTTTTCCCTCTGTACACTAACTTACCGCAGCTGTAATCTGTGCTGCACATGTGCTGTTACATCCGTAAAACCAGTGCATGCGCAGCACTAACAACTGCGGTAATTTTGTGTGCCCCCTCCACCCCCCTCCGCTCACCTCCCCCCCGTCTCCCGTACTTACCTTCCCGTGCAGCAGCCTCTGGCTCCGTCCTGCTGGTCTGACACGTGGTCTCCCAGCACACAGTACAGTATAGAAAAGAAAAAAAGAAAACATTTTATTTTTCTAAACTTTATTGTGTACTACTGGGAGAACACAGTTGTCCGATCAACCACCGGAGCCAGAGCGCTGGAGGGAGCTGCGGAGGACCTGTCCAGCTGGTAGCAGGTAAGTCTGACCTGCTATTCACCACCTCACAGTGGCGGATAGTACCTCCATCAAATTCCGAAAATACATAATTTTCGGAATTTGATGAATACCATAATTTCCATATCCCCATACTAATGTACTAATGTATGGGGAGTGTGGAAATTAATGCAGGGGGACTTAACCAGGAGATATCAGTAATATCTCCTGTGTTAAGTCTCTACATGAATACTAAAATAACGTTATTTAAGGAAAATGTCCTTTAAAACGTTATTTTAGTGTTGATGAATAGGCCCCAATGTCTGTAAGATTGTCTCCCTGAGTGTCCCTTACCAAGTTTGTGTACCTCCACCTCATACTTGCCAACTCTCCCTCATTGTCAGGGAGACTCCCTGAAATAGTAGCAATCTCCCTGTCTCCCTGAAGAGTCTAGCAATCTCCCTCATTTCATCCTTACCCCCATTATGAAGCTGTTATATTAAAAAACAGAGATATATATATTCAAATGGGATCATTAGTGTGATTTCCTTGCATTGGTTATTATAAGGCACAATGGGCCTGATTCAGACCCACTCGCGAGCGGCTGGCCGCTCGCAAGTGGGTCGATGTTCTGGACTGAGCATGCGCACGACGGAGGGAGCTCCGTCGTGAGCGTGCGCCAGACGCGACGAGCGAAGGAAAGTCCTTCGCTCGTTGTGTCTGATCAAAGAGGGCATGCTGTCGATGTTGATTGACAGCACGCCCCCTTTGGTAGGCGTGCCGGGGGCGTGCCTCCCTGACGGGGGCGTTCCCACGGGAACGCCTCCCGTCAGAAGCTGGCCCACTGACATCACTAGTGATGTCAGTGGGAGTGATTTTGGCTCTGATAGAGCCAAAATCACTCCGGAGCTTGCGGTTGAAAACCTCAACCGCAGGCTCCGGCTCGCAGTTTCGATGGTCGCGATGGTTAAGACCATCGCGGCCATCAAACTGCACGCTCGTATAGCCTGAGGGTGGTGACCTACAGCTATACGAGCATCCAGGAGGACGCTCCATTTTCATGGAGGCCGGCCCTCATTCAGAGCGTGCGCTCTGCTCAGAGCATTCAGCTCTGAATGAGGGCCAATGATCCCTATGAATTTCTGAAAAGTATTTGTGTGTTTTCATCAACAAACAGATCTTACTAACTGCTTTTGGGCTGGTTTACATGTGGATGTAAGTCAGGTTTAGGACACGCCTCTCAGATTTATCAGTACACACCCACTGTAACACGCCCTCATAGGTGCTGCTTTCACAATCTCCCTGAAATGCTTTTCAAAAGTAGGCAAGTATGCTCCACCTCCCCATGTGCCTCATTACTTCTGTGTGCCTATGTCTATAGTAATCAGTGACAATCTATAGGGAGTGAGGTGCAGGGAGTGAGGGAGGGAAGGAGGGAGTAAGAGGTACAGGGGGTGAGAAAAGGAAGTAGGGAGTAGGAGGGATGCAGGATGTTACAAAGAGAGGGGAGGGAGGGAGAGGTGCAGAGGCCAGAAAAGGAAGGAGGTACAAAGGGTGAGAGATGGAAGAAGAGAGTGAGAGGTGCAAAGGGTGAGAGATGGATGCTGATTATTTTGAATGGCCACGCCCCTTGTGATGTGACACCACGCCCCTTGTGTCATGTGACCATGCCAATTTTCTGGACACCTACGATGCACCCAAACAGTTCCTCCATACCCCCACTAGAAAATTCCCAATTCGACCACTGTTGTATATTTTACCAGGGCCGTAGCTAGGGTAATGCGGCCGGTGCCATCGCACAGGGCACCGCAGGTCAGGGGGTGCTGTTTGGGTCTGTCAAATTTCTGTTTATTATCATTCTTTCTTGTAGTTTCCTCTTATTTCATCCCCAGCAGCTCCTGGCCTCTCCTATCTCTTCCCTGGCCCTTCCCCATGAAGCCATGGCCCTTTTTTTGGTGCATTATGTCTCTTTTAAAAATGAGGGGGGCGCCAATGCTCTTTCTAGCACAGGGCACCAAAAAGTCTAGTTATGGCTCTGGATTTTACTACAAACTTTAGAAAACTCTAACATCTTGTGCATAAATCTTTCCCAGACCCCTTTCCCATTTCCCCCTCCTCACTTCCTTACCACAATGGAAATGACAGCTGTAATCTGGCAAGCAGGCTCACAACTTGGCCTGGCAAAGCTGTGTTACACCTAACCACTTTGTGCCAGTATTAGTGATAAATATTTGTAATACATTGAGATAAGTGATTTATCGCCACAAAGGGGCTGTTCACAATGAATAGGTTCCAAAACCTTTGATTTGGATCTGTTACTTTTATCAGACGTAAAATTCATCAAACTCCTTATATTTATTTATTATTTATTTATTATATATTAATCTCTTGATGATGACAGATTACACATATGGGGGTTTATTTACTAAGCACCAGGTAGTAAAACCCGGCGCTATCCATCGTGTTTACGCCTGAACTGTGAGAGGGTGACGATATTACTAGTAACACACAGCCAGTAACAGCATTGCCCTTATACACATTGGGCATAAACATGATCGGAAGTGACAGGACTTAGAACCTGGCTCGTAGTAAATAAACCTCATTGTAACAAAATGACTTCTATAAAGATGATAAATACATAATATATATGTATATATATCTGTGCAATGTGTCTTATTTATTATAGTGAGAGACCATAAAATATCAGACTTGTGGTTACATAGCCTATGTCCTTTCTATAGTGATGGCAGCTTCCCATGTGGATGAGCTCCGCTCTCCTGCACTGCCCCAGGGATGTTACAGAGGGGGAGACCAGCCAGAATGCACGCTGCAAGGTAGGTGGATTTCAGCCGATGACACTAGTTCTTTCAATGTATCTAGCTAATCAGTGTTGTGGAACTACAAAGCACAGCATGTCCTGTCAGAGGCGAAGCTGGAACTTGTACTTCTAAAATAACTGGAAAGCCTTAGGTTACACGGGCAATGTCAGCATTAATGGTACCTGAATGCACCTTAAGAGACGGGCGTTACTCATACAGTATGTTATGTGTGCACGTACCCACGTCCCATCGGCCCTCATGGGCCTCTACCATTGCATTTTTCCAGTGGGTCCTTCATGCCCCAGTTCCACACTTGATATTGTTTTTTTTATTTACTATTTGAACTTGCCTCCATATGCTGGCCTGGCCCCATCCCCACATAGTATGGGGGACGGGACACTGTAACATGTACTTGCTCCAGGTGCTATAGCTCTGCAGTCCACCTCTGGTCACAATGAGCCTTGTATAGTTTCTTGTTATATTGTCCCATTGTATCATTATATTTCATAATGGGGTCTCCAAACATCAGCAAAATGTTTTCCACCAGGCACGGGTGACATTTGCCCCCCCAGGGCCGGTACCCTGTAAAATGCATTGGACTGAAGGGTCACTGATGATAGCAAAGCATACCAGGCCAGTTACGCTTGGTCATTTATTGACGTCACTTATCTGTAAAGTAGACTCCAAGTCAATCACTCAGGCTCAGACTTGTGCTCAACCCCCATACGCTCTTTCTGTATTCCGGAATGGGGGTGTTTAGCAGTATAGAACAGTCTGTGTGGAAAGTGTTACACACAACTGGCATGCTGAGTGGGTTATTTGCGTTATATTAGGTACATGGCACATAGGAGTGGTGTATGTCAGTGCCCATATGTGGCCTTATCTGCTCTTGTAGTTACAGCAGTGATGCATTGCTGGTAATTACAGGGCCAGATTAATGTCTGTGGGCACCTAATGATAAAATTGTCAGTAAGATATACTGGCGATGTTATTATGTGTAACTACTCCCAGTACCACAAATGTGTTATACACAATGTAGTCCCCCAGTTTCCATTATCCCACATAGAATCCCCAGTTTATATACAGTATGCCACATATGCCCCCCACACGGGATGCAGTCGGGATGCCGACAGTCTAAATCCCACCCAACGGCATCCCAAATGTCTAATCCCGGCAAGGGTCAAATGACAGGTGTCGAAATCCCGATGCCTGTCATTTTACCTACGCTGGGAGCCCGGCATCCTGATCGAAAGGAAGCTGGGCACCAGGCGCGGACAGCCGCAGGGGTGGAGGGCTAGGTATGGGGCTCCCGGGGGGGACTTAGGGCTAGGCAGCCCCCCTGGGAGGGGTAGGCTAGGGGAAGGGGGGTCAGGGTTAGGCACCCCTAGGTGGAGGTTAGGGTTAGGCACCCCCCCAGGAGACTTAGGTTTAGGCAGCGGGGAAGGGGGGGTTAGGTTTAGGCACTTAGAGGGGGGTTAGGGTTAGGCACTTGCATATCTCCCAACATGATCCTCTCCAGGAGGGACACAATGCTCTGGTCCTGGACTTCCCTGGTAAGAGGTGGGGCTGCAGCGCACTTCAAAATTCAAATAGGGGAGACACACCAACTGTCATTTCACACACTGCCAAACATCACTGGCTGGGACTCACTGGCAGTTGGTGTGACTCCCCTATTTGAATTTTGTACTGTACTGCAGCCCCGCTGCAGTACAGTACAGGGAAGTCCAGGACCAGAGCATTGTGTCCCTCCTGGAGAGGGTCATGTTGGGAGGTTCAACACACGGGTGATGTAGCTATGTATGTTGGTCTCCCGTGTGTTGGGGCCCCTGAGCAACTGCCCCAGCTGCCCTGTTATTACTCTGTCTCTGTGTTACTGCTCTGTATGACAGCTATCACCTCTCTTGTAGACATTTATGTTTCTGTGCGGGGATGGGCTGAGTCTTTCCACAGGTGACAGAAAGCCTAGATGTGCCCCTGCCAGTACAGGGCTGCACATGATCAGAAGAGGCACCCGAATTGGCCTCTGTGTCCTAAGAGGCTGGAGCAGCATCGCCAGGCCCCTACCATAACTTTACTATGGTGCTTGGCAATGCCTGATCCACTGTACAACATTCAGACATGTGACATTAGAAGAAAATAAGCCCTCTATAGTCTGCAAAACTGCCCAATTTGGGTGAAATATTGTCCCCTTTGGGCTTTGTAATTTGGGGCAGATGGGCGATATGCTATCCTTCCCCTGTTCACCTCTAATCACAGTCAGATACTTTATTTCATACAAATATCTGCCTGTATGGCTGCTGCTAATGTCTGTGTGATGACATCACAGTGGCCCATTGTTACACAATAAGTGGTAAGCCAGGACAGCACACTAGAGGTTATCCTGTTGCGTGGTACCCCCTAGTGCAGGAAGCGTTGTCTGGAGCTGGTTGTTTAGTGTATTCTTAGTGATATTTTTTAGTTATTTTATTATTATTTTCTTAGTGTTAGTTTTAGGCATTTCTTTTCTTAGTATAGTTTTAGTGTTATATCTAGTTAGTATATAAGTATTTTAGTGTATATAGTAGTTTATTTAGTGTTAGTTTTAGGCAGTTTTCTTTTTAGAATTTTTCTTATTATCTTTAGTTTAGTATATTAGTGTATATAGAAGTTTAGTGTTAGTTTAAGTCAGTTTTCTTTTTATTATTTTTTATATTATCATTAGTTTAGTATTAGTAGTAGGGGAGTAGGGAATAGAGAGTAGGGAGTAGAGAGGAGGCGTTAGGGTGCAGCCATGCCCCGGCCAGGCACCAGGAGAAAGGTAAGTGCGCTGTTATTGTTATTTGTTACTTGCACATTTAGGATTTTTCATGGATCTCAGAAGGGGCGGAGCTCAGCTGAAAGGGGGCATTCTGGGCATAGAGAGTGGTGTTTTGTCCCAATTTAGTAGGTGTAAATGTTGGGAGGTGTCTGTGCCCAAGTCTCACTAAGATAAAGGGTTATGTATTACTTATAATTATTATTATTATTGCTGGTTCCCAGTGGTGGTAAATCGTAGGCATTACATATGAGCTGATGGGTGACAGAGACAGAGGGCAGATTCTGTGACCCTTAGTCACATGACGGTGATGTATATTTCTGTCTCCCACTGTCCTGTATATTGGCTGTATTACCCTCTCCTAGCACCTGGGGCATATAACACAGCTTGGTTACTCAGAGCATCTGCTGCCATGGTTGTGTGGTGGGCAGCAATGTGCATTGGTTGTATTACCCTCTCCTAGTAGCTGGATAAATGATTGTTTTAGTCCAGGAGTATATCACATACGGCCCTCCAGCTGTTGTGGAACTACACGTCCCAGCCCTGTCACAGTTCTGTGTTCCATAATAGCTGGAGGGCCTCATGTGGAACACCCTTGTTAGACTAAGTGTACCCGTATGCCTGTAACATGGGGCACCGATGAGTAAATGTCATTCTGTATCACACTGCTTACACCTAACAATGTAATATAGCCCCAGTGTAATGACTCATATAATCAATGCTGTAAGTACATTATTCTCTCTCTATCTCTCTTAGAGCCCACGTAAACCCCAGCTGGCAAAGCAGCAACTTGAGGCACCTGCTTGTAAGTACTCATCTCACCTTTTTTGGTCTTTGGGGAGCACTAGATACCAGACGTATGATATGGAGGGAGCATACTTACCCATTCTCCCTCATTGTCAGGGAGACTCCCTAACATACCAGCAATCTCACTGTTTCCCTGAAGAGTCCAGCAATCTCCCTGATTGCACCCTACCCCCATTACATATGTAGCTGTTCTATTACATTCATCATTAGTATCATTTCCCTGCATTGGTTATAAGACACAATGATCCCTATGGCTACATGCATTTTCTGACAAGTATCAGTGTGTTTTCATCAACACATAGATCTTACTGACTACTTTGGGGCTTATTTACATTTTTATGTAAGTCAGTGTTATGACACGCCTCTCAGATGTAGCAGTACACGCCCACTTTACCGCCGCGCTCATATCTGTCGCTTTCACAATCTCCCTGATAAGCGTTTTCAAAAGTAGCCACGTATGGGAGAGATGCACGTGTGGTGTCAGCCATGATTGCATTTTAGAGCAGCTGTCCCTGCACCGGAGCAATGATGAATTGCTCCTGAGTTAACTATCCACCGTGGCGACTAGGATATATTTACTAAGCAGTGATATCTAATTTTTGGGGGGGTTTCTGATGGTTTTGCACTCCACAGATGTTCTATACCCCACACAGATGGAAACCGCAGAGAAGCCAGAGTTTAACATACAATTGATTATCGGTTCATTCATAGATACCCCGGATTTACTAAGCAACAGTTCTAGAAACAACCTCCAAACCTGCCCAAATGAATGACCCGCCTGAAGCAATAAAAACCCATCAGTGTTGGGTCGCCAGCAATTAATAACCATCCCTGTAAGCCTAGGCCGATTGTGAAAAATAAGGTGGGTGGGGGGATGTATAATAGCAAAACCCACTATGTTTTGCTACTGTAATAAAAGCATTGCCCTTCCTTTGTGCTTAAACACGCCGGCTTTTACTAGACACTGCTTAGTGATTAATTTCCTGTAGCACCAACTTTTAAACATGGAGGAGGAAGTGCGATGGTCTGTGGCTCCTTCTCTAGACCCGGTGTCGGCACCTTGCATAGAGTGAGAGGCAGGGAACGTGTGTAGTGTGAGCCCAATTATTGGTCTGCAATGGGCACATCAGGATAGCAATTTATATATCTCTAAAGAACAACCTAGAATGATAAATATCACCTGTTTAAGGAAATATCTTATGCTATCATCTAGATGTTATTTATGAACAAGGAGGGTGATAGCTCAGTGTATACACACACACATATATATAAATATATATATATATATATATATATATATATACTGTACTATAGTCACTGAGTGTGATGTAGCTTACAATGTGTGCTTTTCCCTCCTCTCAGGTGCAGGGTCTGGAGTACTATGGACTATAAGGAGGTGAGTGTTTATCCCAAATATCATAGACCCCCTGTCTGCATGTAAGACTATATACAAATGAATATAAAATCCTGTAATGAGAGAGAGAGATCACAGCATGACATGATGGAGCAGAGGGAGGCGTGTACAGGTCAGGCAGTAGCTGTACCTCAGTAATGGAGGCATAGAGGCACTCAGGTTTACTTGTCGCTTCATATGACGTATATTATTGTTATTGTCACACCGGAAAAGCAATGAATGTGCCGGTAAATTTATATATAGATAATTCCCACTCTGTCTTTCAGGAATATGGCTCTCCTGTTCATAGTGGCAGTAGTCTGTGGTAAGTCCTTGTGTGTGTACATACTCACTGCCCCCAATACACAGACCTTATATCACTCACACAGAATGGGTATGACGTCCCGGTGACTAAATACTAACCCTAACCCCACTACACCCCCTAAACCTAACCCTTCCCCCACGGCTAACGCTAAGGGCGCCCCGGTCTTACCTAATTCGGGCTGGTGTCCTTTGGCATTCCGGCATCGGGATTAAGATAGGTGTCGATATTTAGATGCCTATCTTAAGTACCTTGTCGGGATTTCCTTGCCGTTATTGAGACCGGCGGCATCGCGGCCTCCGGTCTCATAACTACATCCCCCTCACACTCTCCAATGCCCATCACTTACTCTCTGTACACTTACACATATTCTTATGTCTCTTATGTTTAGGCCTTCTATTCTGCATCATATCAGGTCTGCTGACCATGTTAGCGAATCAAAGGACAATCTTACTGATTCAGGTAAATTGATTTCTTATTAGATGTCATTTTGATTACTTTCATTTCTCATTATCACCATTATTAATTACAGCTGTGTCCTTTTATACCATTGCTTCAATCGCACCAAATAGCTCCTCTCGGCGATCCAGGTCCAGGGTGACTCGGAAACGCGGAGCATCTTTTTCTGTCACAATGTTCATCTTAGTCACATAAATAAAACAAATGGTAGTGACAAAGCTGCATTGCTGGCACACACAGACCACTGGGGACTGGGACATTTGTACATGTGTGTGTGACTATGGGGCTATTCATTATCACTTCATTTCTACAAAGCTGGTGACAATGAACATTCTCACCTGCTTTGGTAGAAAAATGACATTTTGGAGCCATTCATCATAAAGGTAACGCAGGAGATATCACATAAAACTACTTACCTGTCACTCCCAATGTGGCACAGTATATATATATAGAAGGGCACAGTATATGTACATATAAATTAGGAGGGCACAGTAAATGTACATATAAATTAGGAGGGCACTGTATGTGTTTATATAAATTAGTAGGGCACAGTATATGTAAATATAACTTAAGAGGGCACAGTATAGAGAGTCCCACATCTGCGCGGGTGTGCGTCGCTGTAAAACAACTGGAAAATGGCTGCGGTGGCCATTTTCCCATCACTTGCACATGCGCAGTACAGGGAAAATGGTCGCCGCGGCCATTTTCCCGGTGACCTGTGCATACACTATAGACCTTGGGTGCAAACTAGTGCCCAGAGTCTATAACTTAAGTGCTGGCCGCGCACAGCTCAGTGCGCAGCCGGTCGGAGAGGAGGGGGCCCGTGTTGGAGACTGCACAAGGGCCCCCTCCTCTCTAGAAACGCTCCTGCTGGGAGGGATCCAAAGTGTTGTGCTGACATGACCTCATTGGAACAGACAACACACATATATCTACTCACACATTCATTGTACATTCTCAGTACACATCACTGTCTAACGCAGCAAAGCATAATGCAATTATACATACAAAGTGACTGAGATGTTACACAATACATTTATACATGTAAGAAATAAAAAGCCACACATATGTAGCCTACTATCCTGGTGTACATCTATAATGAGACTATAAATCTCCTAGTTATATGTGCAGAGCTGGTCATAGGTGTAAGAGCCCTGATGGGGACTAATGTGTAGCATCAGTTAGAGCATACTTACCTACTCTCCCAGGACCTGCGGGAGGCTCACGATTTTTCCGGTAGTCCCACTGGCTCCCGTAAGAGCGGGTACTAGAGAAAAGGACAGGATGGGGAGAATAATACCTGGAATCATGGTGTGTGAGGATGGGGCAGGGACTAGAGATGTAATGTAGTAATTTTGGTGATGTGGGGCCTAATGAGGCAAATAGTCAGCCCCCACCCCATCACCAGCCACCTGTATCTCCTCTCTGGGTTTCTCCTAGAGAGCATATTAGTAAGTATGCAGGTATGATTTACAGGCTAATTCCACTAATACTGAGTGCTCAGGAGTTACACAGAATATCACCTATCTGGTGTCCAGCGATCACCCGCTTTCTGGCCCATTCTGGCCATGCTGTCGCTGCCCCTGCCAGGCCTCTGTCATACAAACACTATGATGTCAGAGTGCGGTAATCACAGGACTACGTCAGACATTGCAGAAAATGTCCCGTTAGGTGGTTGTATTACCTTATTGTACTGGTGGAACTAGTGTTGATTGTAATATATATATATATATATATATATATATATATATATATATATATATATATATATTTCTATTAGAACCTGTCATTCATGTGGGGATTCTCACCTCCGTTGCCTTGTGTGAGAAGAGACATCTGGTGTCATTGGCTGAACTGCGTTGCTGCATAGTGGCACCGAGCGTCTAACTGTAGAAATGTTTCCTTGACCAAGTGTTTCGTGTTGTTCTGCTCAGTAACGTAACCGCTCTTCACCTAACATTTTCTTTTTAGAAAGATCTGCTGAGGCTGCAGGCGGAGAATGAGGATCTCCACAGGGAGGCTGCAATTCTGCAGGTACATTGTAGACTCTTGTGCATCTTACACTGAAGCTTGTGTGTACTGGCCACCAGTATTTATGTCATGCCATAGGGAGCAATGATCCTCATACTTGGAGTTTCAGAACTAGCTGATGAGTTGTTCTTTATTTAAACTGAATATTAAAATGACCAGAAGGTTCCATCATTGAGTCCAAGGCCTCAGTGGTCCGATGTACAGCTCACTCCATCTCTGGGTGTATTGGGTACAAGATGTTAGTTAGAGCTCGTTGTAAGTCAAACACTTGTTTTATGGTACTTTGTCAGCAGACGGGTTCTCTACCAAATTATTGATGACTTTCATTGTCCATGCAGATATAAACTTTACATAATGAGTTCCTTGTTCCCTGTGACTTGATAGGCTATGCTGTAATGAATATTAGCCCAGCCCACAAAATGAATACCTCCACCAGACCTCATGTACCACACACACACGGGTTCCAAAAAAAGCTACTTTGTCCCTGGTGCACCTATATGGCCTGCTCAGTGTACGGTGCCCACCTACCTTCTGGTGCATGGAGAAGCCTCTGCTAATTAGCTGCTGATAGTCTCATGCTTTGTAGATGATGTAGTGTAATTCTCCTGCTGTGTGGTCTGGTTGCCTGGTAACTCACAGACACTAGTGTATCTGGCCATAAAGACACACAGCTTACTGTGTTACCCCCTGTCATCGCTCAGATGCCTATAATACCATGATTTATACCTCTGTGCAGGGACAGGGATATTATATTCCCAAAGTGCCTCTGCTGGTACCTGTTATACAGTAACCCTGTCTCAGGCACACATTGAAGGAGGGGGGTTTATTCTTATCTACCTCTCCCCATCCAGGTATTGTGTATAATCTGGCACCATTGACCAGCCACAAACACTGCAGCTCCCCTGAGACGCAGAGATCTCTAATGCTGAGAAGAAGACTGCAATAGCTCATTTATGCATGCCTATAAAATGGCATTTATATGGTCTGCCACGCCTGCATCTTTCTAACACCCCTCCCCCATTACCTTCCCCAGACCCTGACTACCTGTCACTTACTTTGTGAGTGGTTCCTCTGTACGGGCGTATTCACAATGCACTCTCTGTGCATCTGTATAGCCACCTCCCAGTTCTACTGAAGAACCAGCACAGTAACAGGGCTCGTTGGCACAATGTGCCAGCCATTCCCCTTCAGCGCATGATGTCCAGGCAGATGCAGGAACCGTGGGGCAGCAACTTTGCCACCCACAGAGCCCGGTGCTTTGTTTGCCGGCACCTCTTGCACACCCCCTAGTTACATCCCTGCCAAGAATGCCCAATACATGTTATACACTATACGTCTATGCTGGCACTGCCACTCTGCGTAACACACCGTGGGCCTTACGGGTTGTTTGGGAATATTTGGGTGTGACGCAGAATCAGGTCCAGCATATCATTAATAGATAAAACATTTGGTAAGTGTGAAGCCGGTTGTAGGTAAATTGTCCACAAATGTGATATGAGGCACAATGTATTCTTCTGTGTAACATGTTATTAGAGCTCACAACAATATATTATGTTACTGCAAGATAACTAATAAACTAGTATTACATTCCGTATGTAAGTGTTACTGAGCCACTCATGGATCCTGCTTTATTTATCCACTTGGCAGATGAAAGTGAGCCACTTGCAAAAAGTACTGACCCTGATGAGGAGAGCGGAGGTAAGAGAAATAGGGCTATATTTATTAACATTATTTTTACTAAAATAAAGTTATTTTAATTTATTTAAGTTATTTAAGTATTTTAGTTTATTTTTTACTAAAATAAAGTTATTTTAGTTTCACCTAAAGTTACTACAGGGTAATTGGAGTAGAATTCATAAAATTCTACTCCAAGCCCTAATTATCACTTATTTCTAGTAATCAGATCGCATTTCCCATAATTGTAATGGGAAATGTGATCTGGCCAAAGTTACTAAAAATAAAATGTGAACCAATACCGGAGAAAGCCCTGTAATAATAACGCCACCTGGAGGTGGCGTTATCCAGGGTCTCCCCCGGTTACCGGACTTCTGCTCTGCTCTAACGTGCAGAGCAGAGCCCGGAGCCAGCCACAGTGATCAGCTGTGTGGTCTAAATAGATTACAGAAGAGAGAGGGGTCACGGGGAGGGGGGTTCACGGGGATCCACAATTGCGGCGGGGGGGGCTTAGCGATGGGGGCGGGTGCTTGGCAATGGGGGGCTAGCAGCGGCGGCCGGTTGGCGCATGCGCAGGGCACTTTTCATGGTATTTTTTGCGAAAATGCTGTGATAAGGCTGCAGAGGGGATTCGCAGGGACAGAGCTGTATCGCAAGCTCTGTCCCTGCAAGAGATTTGTAGTAAATCCCTGTGATATTGCCTGAATTCACAATGCAAATTCAGTTGGTAATATCACACTACAATCTGCATTACAAATGCAGATTGTAGTAAATAGAGCCGTTAAGAATATACTCAATAGCACAATGCATTATTAGATACAGATGCAGTCACATCAAACAGCCCCTCATGGTGCAACTGGTCCTGTGAGCCCCTCATGCTGCCGACTGGTAATGTGAGCCCCTCATGCTGCGACTGGTAATGTGAGCCCTTCATGGTGCGACTAGTCCTGTGAACCCCTCATGGTGTGACTGGTCCTGTGAGCCCCTCATGGTGAGACTGGTCCTGTGAACCCCTCATGGTGTGACTGGTCCTGTGAGCCCCTCATGGTGAGACTGGTCCTGTGAGCCCCTCATGCTGCGACTGGTAATGTGAGCCCTTCATGGTGCGACTAGTCCTGTGAACCCCTCATGGTGTGACTGGTCCTGTGAGCCCCTCATGGTGAGACTGGTCCTGTGAACCCCTCATGGTGTGACTGGTCCTGTGAGCCCCTCATGGTGAGACTGGTCCTGTGAGCCCCTCATGTGAGACTGGTAATGTGAGCCCCTCATGCTGCGACTGGTCCTGTGAGCCCCTCATGCTGCGACTGGCAATGTGAGCCCTTCATGGTGCGACTAGTCCTGTGAACCCCTCATGGTGTGACTGGTCCTGTGAGCCCCTCATGGTGAGACTGGTCCTGTGAACCCCTCATGGTGTGACTGGTCCTGTGAGCCCCTCATGGTGAGACTGGTCCTGTGAGCCCCTCATGCTGCGACTGGTAATGTGAGCCCTTCATGGTGCGACTAGTCCTGTGAACCCCTCATGGTGTGACTGGTCCTGTGAGCCCCTCATGGTGAGACTGGTCCTGTGAACCCCTCATGGTGTGACTGGTCCTGTGAGCCCCTCATGGTGAGACTGGTCCTGTGAGCCCCTCATGTGAGACTGGTAATGTGAGCCCCTCATGCTGCGACTGGTCCTGTGAGCCCCTCATGCTGCGACTGGCAATGTGAGCCCTTCATGGTGCGACTAGTCCTGTGAACCCCTAATGGTGTGACTGGTCCTGTGAGCCCCTCATGGTGTGACTGGTCCTGTGAGCCCCTCATGGTGTGACAGGTCCTGTGAGTCCCTCATGATGTGACTGGTCCTGGGAGCCCCTCATGGTGTGACTGGTCCTGTGAGCCCCCTCATGCTGCGACTGGTAATGTGAGCCCCTCATGGTGTGACAGGTCCTGTGAACCCCTCATGCTGTGACTGGTCCTGTGAGCCCCTCATGGTGTGACTGGTCCTGTGAGCCCCTCATGGTGTGACTGGTCCTGTGAGCCCCTCATGGTGTGACTGTTCCTGGGAGCCCCTCATGGTGTGACTGGTCCTGGGAGCTCCTCATGGTGTGACTGGTCTTGTGAGCCCCTGCCAGCGCTGAGCATCTTTTTTGCATCTTTTTGGGCCAAAAAATGCATCACAATGTGCTGCCATTAGGACACTACAGAAGACTGTGCTGTATAATCTGATATGTGATACTTGTTATCTGTGTGCGACTGAGACTCTCAATCAGCATGTGAATTGCTACGATGCAGCGGCCGCAGCTTTTTTCCACGCCAAGCGCCATGTACCTTCTCAGTTGCACACACATAGACAAGTGTTACATATCCTATTACTCAGAATGGTCTCCTGGTGCTTCCTAGTCACATTACATAGCGACTTAGATGCATTCTCAGCACAGAAAGACTCCCGGCACTAGCAGAGCTGCACAGGACCTGACGGCTCACTCACGCCAGGCATATCGTGCTGCATGGTGTATTGAGGACACATCTGTAGAAAGAAACTGGTTACAGCTGGTAAGTTTTGCACGTAGGGCCGCACATGCGCCTGCTGACCTGTAACAAGTTGCCCATCACTGCTTTAAAGGCCGTCCAGCTGTCCATAACTAGAGCATAAAGTCTGATCCAAAGCAGCACCTCCGCCCTTATTTACCATCCCATGCAGGTTATTATATAAGAGCTTCATGTCCTAATATGTTGTGTCTGCTGCTCCTTAATGGGCAAGAGCCCAACACAGCTGCACAGCACAATAGTGAGTAATAAAGCAGCAGACCTAAGTGTAGTATAGACAGATTATTATAGTGTGTCGTATCCTATGCCACTGTTATATTGCGCTGGTGCTCCGTGTTATGGGATGCAGTCAGGAAGCGGACGGTCGAAATGCCGACCGTCTGCTTCCCGACTGTCAAATCCTGGCAGGGTACTAATCACAGGCGTCAAATCCCAACGCCTGTCATTAGACCTACACCGGGAGCCCGACGCCCAGCAACCCGAACGAAGGTAAGATGGGCGCGGGGGGGAAGGATTAGGTTTCAGGACTCTTGGGGGGGTTTAGGATTAGGCACCCCCTGGGAGGGTAAGGGATAGGCTAAGGAAAGGGGGCATTAGGGTTAGGCACCCCCAGGGGGAGGTTAGGGTTAGGCACCCCCCCTTTGGTTTACACACCTAGCGGGTGGTTAAGGTGCATAACGAGGGGGGGAGGTTAGGGTTAGGCACCAATAAGGGAGGGTTAGGGATATGCACCCACGGGAGGGTTAGGGTTAGGGTTAGGTTCCCCTGGGGGCAGATTAGGGTTAGGCACTCCCCCCTTAGGTTTAGGCACCTAGCGGGTGGTTAAGGTTATGCACGAGGGGGGAGGTTAGGGTTAGTCACCCCTAAGGGAGGGTTAGGGAGGGGGTAGGGTTAGCATTTCTTACCTAAATCCGCTGTTGGGATTTTCACCCCTGCTGGGCTCCCAGCAGTGGGATTTGAGCATAATACATACTGATTCCTGTGTTACATAGATAGACACATAGTTCATGTTAGTAAATATATATTTATGGCAAATCACACTTGCTTACATAGTATTTTAACATTTTTTTATATTTTAACATTCATTTCCTTTATCTTCAATTCCAGACGGAAGGTTTCGGAGCAGCGAGAATGTGGGGACTGCAGGATGTGTTCAATATCAGCTCCCTGATCTTTCATTTATTTTTTGTCAGTCCCCACTGGCTGGCGATGTATAGATGAGGAGAGACCGATCATTGGGGGATGTTTCTGGTGGAAATGGAGATTTAGGATTACAGCAAGGATTACAGCAAGAGTGATATGAGAGTGATATAAATGACACAACACAGAGACAGTTTAAATTAAACAATCTTGAGAAAGTCCCAGCATCCCACGGGACAA
Source organism: Taudactylus pleione (assembly GCA_031769625.1). Lineage (NCBI taxonomy): Eukaryota > Metazoa > Chordata > Amphibia > Anura > Myobatrachidae > Taudactylus > Taudactylus pleione. The sequence continues at coordinate 12,637,801 of JAUIMM010000099.1, forward strand.
AACACGTTGATTGCAGACCCCCTTCATCTACACTTATTCTGGCTCCGGTCACCTGTTATTTCCCACCCAGAGAGATTGTGCTCCAACCACCTCTGAAGCCGCCTCACTCCAACCTTCCTCCCCAACCACCCCTGAAGCCGCCTCACTCCAACACTCTTCTGGGAGCTCAAATTGGGCAGCTTCAGCCCAAGACGTGCCGGGCCCAGTAGAGGAACAACATGGCGCTGAAGGTACATATACTTTACACTATATCACCTATAATACCTGCTCTGATCCCTCCATTGGCGCCAAATCACACATATGTTTGTATGGTGTAAGCGTTGAAGCCAAATGTCCCAGATGCCATAATGTAATCTATAACAAATGTAGGAACCTGTAACTAATGCCATGTGGAGGCAGCACTAACCACAGTAGCCAATGTGCTACATTGTGCACTATTAGCCGGCGAAGGGATACACACAAAATATTCATGGCTATGGTGGGTGGGTGATGATTTAAACTGTTATGATTATCTAACAAATACATCAAAAACTAAATTTTTTGTTTTATTTATATTTCAGTTGAACAAGAGGAGACATGGCGGAATCTGCTTCGGAGGGAGCTCACAATCATAGCCACAGCTGTGCAAAACATTTTGGAGGCCATCAGCCGGAACCAAAGGGCCCTTTAAAATAAATTTTATCTTTTGAAAAAAAAAATACGTGTTGCGTTTTTATATGTTAAGATATTCCGTTAGTTAGATTTTTTTTTATTTATCTTTATTACAATTTATCTATCTCATTCTATCTGTCTATATGTTCATTTTAATGTAACATTTAAATATATATATATAGATATATATATAGATATATATATATATTTATATACAGTCAGGTGCATAAATATTGGGACATTGACAGAATTTTCATATTTTGGCCTCTATTCGCCACCACAATGGCTTTGAAATGAAACAAACAAGATGTGCTTTAACTGCAGACTTTCAGATTTAATTTGAGGGTAATTACATCCAAATCAGGTGAACGGTGTAGGAATTACAACGGTTTCTATATGTGCCTCCCACTTTTTAAGGGGCCAAAAGTAATGGGACTATCAACTCAAAAGCTATTTCATGGACAGGTGTGGGCTATTCCCTCGTTATTTCATTATCAATTAAGCAGGTAAAAGGTCTGGAGTTGATTCTAGGTGTGACATTTGCATTTGGAATCAGTTGCTGTCGACTCTCACTATATGAGATCCAAAGAGCTGTCACTATCAGTGAAGCAACCATCAGGCTGAAAAATCAAAACAAACCCATCAGAGAGATAGCAAAAACATTAGGTGTGGCCAAATCAACTGTTTGGAACATTCTTAAAAAGAAAGAATGCACCGGAGAGCTCAGCAACACCAAAAGACCCGGAAGACCACGGAAAACAACTGTGGTGGATGACAGAAGAATTATTTCCCTGGTGATGAAAAACCCCTTCACAACAGTTGGCCAAATCAAGAACACTCTCCAGGAGGTAGGTGTATATGTGTCAAAGTCAACAATCAAGAGAAGACTTCACAAGAGTGAATATAGAGGGTTCACCACAAGATGTAAACCATTGGTGAGCCACAAAAACAGGAAGACCAGATTAGAGTTTGCCAAACTACATCTAAAAAAGCCATTACAGTTCTGGAACAACATCCTATGGACAGATGAGATAAAGATCGACTTGTACCAGAGTGATGGGAAGAGAAGAGTATGGAGAAGCGCTCGCGAGCAGGTCTGAATCAGGCCCATAGTTCAAATTGTCCAAATCATTCAATCGGTCATCTGACACATCTGAGTGTATGCACATTTAAGGTGCATACACACACAACGATTTTTTTGAACGATTATCGTTAACAATATCGTTTATTGTTCAATCGTTGTAAAAATCGTTCACTTTCTGAGTTAAGGTGCCTATCCATTAGCAGATAAATTTAAACGATGAACAATTTATCGTTCAATTTATCTGCTAATGGATAGGCTATGAACGATGACAATGCAAACTCCCGAGGCTGACAAATTTTGTCTTTCGCCTCTCCAACATGTCCATTATTGCTTAAGCTTAAGCGGTAAACGACGAACGATATTTTTAATGAAAATGAATAGAAATACTAAAAAAAATCCAGTCCCATATCTGTCACAGCAGCCTCAGGAATTTTCAAGGGATAAATCTTTTGTCTTTTATCTTACAGATAGATCTGCTAATGGATAGGCCCCTTTAAAATGATGAACGATTATCGTTCATGCGCGTTCATGTTTGTAGTTTGTAGTTCAGTCAGACTGACCAACCCAACGATTTTACGTAAGGGAATATGCAAAAATCGTTTGTAGTTCAAAAAAATCGTTCATTACATTTAGTAAATGAATGATTTTAGTAAACGATTTTTGTTCATTTTCCCTTGAAAAAATGAACGAAAATCGTTTACTAACATCGTTCATTTACTAAATCGTTGTGTGTGTACGCAGCTTTACACACAGGACAGTCACAGTAACTGGCTTCTTTCTGTGTCCTATCTCAGGCTACTACTTCTGTCCCCGCCTCCTGTCATCGCCTGGGGAATGTGCACTTGTGACAAGGGGGTGTCAGTACAGGGGCTTAGGTTGGGGATGGAGACGGTGACGAGTCACCCATGCTTGGCTGTCACTGCTGCAGCATGAGGACTCACCCTCGGCAGCAGCAGCAGCAGCGTGCACAGGAAGTGCTGATGACTCAGGCATGCTGCCGGCCAGAGAGGAGGACCTGAGGAGCTGTCAGAGACTCACACTCATGGCAGGAACAAAGGAGGGGGCCTTCTTCTTTGGTAAGTACACTACTGGCCCTGGGGGGAGCACTAATGGACTATATGGATAGGGGAAAGTGAACCCTAAGGGACAGACAAGCAGGGGGAGGGGGGATTATGGTAATTACAGACTGGGGGAAGGGGGGGCAGACAAGGAGCAGATATTAAGGAACATGCTGATTGGGTCGGAGGAAGTGGGGTTCAGTCACACAATTAGGGACATCAAGAAGGGGAAAGGGCATGTGTGAGGAGGTCAGTTAACATAATACAGAGAAGGGGGAAGGGTCACTATAGGGGATATACAGACTAGGGGGTCACTATGGGGTATATACAGACAAGGGGGTCACTATAAGGAATATACAGACAAGGGTGAACACTATAGGGAATATACAGACAAGGGGGTCACTATAGGTTATATACAGACTAGGGGAGCACTATAGAGAATATACAGAGAAGGGGGGACACTATAGAGAATATACAGTCAAGGGGGGTCACTATAGGAAGTATACAGACTAGGGGGGCACTATAGGGTATATACCTACAACGGGGGTCACTATAGGAAATATACAGACAGCGGGGTCACTATAGGGTATATACAGACTAGGGGATGGTCACTATAGAGAATATACAGACAAGGAGGGTCACTATAGGGAATATACAGACAATGGGGGTTACTATAGAGAATATACAGACAAGGGGGTTAATATAGGAAGTATACAGACTAGGGGGGTCACTATAGGGAATATACAGACAAGGGGGGTCATTATAAGGAATATACGGACAAGGGTCATTACTATAGGGAATATACAGACAAAGGGGGTCACTATAGGAAATATATAGACAACGGGGTCACTATAGGGTATATACAGACTATGGGGTCACTATAGAGGATATACAGACAAGGGGAGTCACTGTAGGGAATATACAGACTAGGGGGGTAACTATATGATATATACCTACAAGCGTGGTTACTATAGGAAATATACAGAATAGGGGGGTCACTATAGGGAATAACCAGACTACGGGGGTCACTATAGGAAATATACAGAGAATAGGGTCACTATAAAGAATATACAGACAAGGGAGTCACTATAGAGAATATACAGACAAGGGGGATAACTATAGGGAAAATACAGACAAAGGGGGGCACTGTAGGAAATATACAGACTAGGTGGGTCACTATAAGGGATATACAGACAAGGGGAGTTACTATAGGAAATATACAGACTACGGGGTTCACTATAGGAAATATACAGACAATAGGGTCACTATAGAGAAAATACAGACAAGGGGGTCACTATAGGGAATATACGGACAAGGGGGTCACTAAAGGGACTATACAGACAAGGGGGATCACTATAGGGAATATATAGGGAATATAAAGACAAGGGGCATCACTGTAGGGACTATACAGGCAAAGGGGGTCACTATAGGGTATATACAGACAAAGGAGGTCCATATAGGAAATATACAGACAAGGGGTCACAATAGGTTATATATAGACTAGGGGGGTCACTATAGAGAATATACAAACAAGGGGGGTCATTATAGGGAATATACAGACTAAGGGGGTAACTATAGAGAATATACAGACAAGGGGGTCACTTTAGGAAATATACAAACTAGGGGGTCACTATAGGGTATATACAGACAATAGGATCACTATAGGGAATATACAGACAACGGGGGATACTTTAGGATATATACAGACAATTGGGTCACTATGGGAATTATACAGACAAGGGGGTTACTATAGGGAATATACAGACAAGGGGAGTCACGATAGGGAATATACAGACTACATGGGTTTCTATAGGAAATATACAGATAAGGGTGTCACTATAGGGTATATACAGACAAGGGGGGTCACTATAGGAAATATACTGACTAGGGGGTCACTATAGGGAATATACAGACTACGGTGATCACTATAGGAAATATACAGACAAGGGGGGTTACTATAGGAAATATACAGACAAGGGGGGTCAATATAGGTAATATACATACTACGGGGTCACTATAGAAAATATACAGACAAGTGGGTCACTAAAGGGAAAGACAAGGGGGTCACTATAGGGAATATACAGATGAAGGGGGTAACTATAGGGTGTATACAGACTAAGGGGGTCACTATAAAGAATATACAGACAAGGTGTGTTACTATAGGAAATATACAGACTAGGGGGGGTCATTATTGGGGTATACGGACAAAGGGGGGTTACTATAGGAAATATAGAGACTAGAGGGGTCACTTTAAGGGATATACAGACAAGGGGGGTTACTGTAGGAAATATACAGACTAGGGGGATCACTATAGGGAATATACAGACTAGGGGGTTCACTATATGGGATATACAGACAAGGGAGGTTACTATAGGAAATATTCAGACTACGGGGCTCACTATAGGAAATATACAGACAAAGGGGGTCACTATAGGAAATGTACAGACAAGGGGTCACTATAGGGAATATACAGACAAGGGGGTCACTATGGAGAATATACAGACAAAGTGGGTTACTATAGGAAATATACAGACTAGGCGATCATTATAGGGGATATACAGACAAGGGGGTTACTATAGGAAATATACAGACTAGGGGGGTCACTATAGGAGATAGACAGACAAGGGGGTTTAATTTAGTAAATATACAGACTAGGGGGGTCACTATAGGGGATAGAGACAAGAAGGGTTACTTTAGGAAATATACAGACTAATGGGGGTCACTTTAGGGAAAATACATACTACGGGCATCACTATAGTGAATATACAGATTACGGGGGTCACTGAAGTGAATATACAGACAAGGGAGTCACTATAGGGAATATACAGACAAGGGGGATCACTATAGGGAATACAGCAGACAACGGGGTCACTATAGGGAATGTACAGACAAGGATGTCACTATAGGGTATATACAGTCTAGGGGGTCACTTTAGAGAATATACAGACAAAGGGGGTCACGATAGGGAATATACAGACTTAGGGGGGTCACTATAGGGAATATACAGATTACGGGGGTCACTATAGAAAAAATGCAGAATAGGGGGGTCACAATAGTGGATATACAGATAAGGGGGGTTACTGTAGGAAATATACAGACTAGGGGGGTCACTATAGAGAATATATAGCCTAGGTGGGTCACTATAAGGATATACAGACTAGGTGGGTCACTATGAGGGATATACAGACAAGGGGGGTTACTTTAGGAAATATAACGACTAGGAGGGGTCACTATAGGGAATATACAGACTACGGGGGTCACTATAGGAAATATACAGACAATAGGGTTACTATAGGAAATATACAGACTAGCGGGGTCAATATATAGAATATACAGACTACTGGGTCACTATAGGAAATATACCAGACAAGAGGGTCACTATAGGGAATATACATTCAAGAGGGGTTACTGTAGAGTATGTACAGACAAGGGGGTCTCTATAGATGAATATACGGACTAGGGTGGTCACTATAGGAAATATACAGACTACAGGGGTCACTATAGGAAATATACAGACAAGGGGGTCACTATAGGAAATATATAGACAAGGGGGTCACTATAGGGTATATACAGCCTATGTGGGTCACTATAGGAAATATACAGACTACTGGGGTCACAATAGGAAATATACAGATAAGAGAGTCACTATAAGGAATATACAGACAAGGGGTCACTCTAGGGAATATACAGACAAGGGGGTCACTATAGGGAATATACAGACTAGGGGTTCAATATAGGGAATTTACAGATTACGTGGGTCACTATAGGAAATATACAGACAAGGGGGTCACTAAAGGGAATATACAGACAAGGGGGTCACTATAGGGAATATACAGTCAAAGGGGGTCCCTATAGGAAATATTCAGACAAGGGGGGTCACTATAGTGTATATACAGCCTAGGTGTGTCACTATAGGAAATATACAGACAAGGGAGTCACTATAGGGAATATACAGACAAGTGGGTTGCTATAGGGAATATACAGACAAAGGGGGTCACTATAGGGTCTATACAGCCTAGGTGGGTCACTATAGGAAATATACCGGCAAGTGGGTCACTATAGGGAATATACAGACCAGGGGTCACTATAGGGAATATACAGACAAAGGTGGTCACTATAGGAAATATACAGACAAGGCAGTCACTATAGGGTATATACAGCCTAGGGTGGTCAGATTAGAGAATATATAAACAAGGTGGGTCACTATAGGAAATATACAGACTAGTGGGTCACTCTAGTGGATATACAGACAAGGGGGTTTACTATAGGAAATCTACAGACTAGGGTGGTCACTATAGGGAATATACAGACTAGGGTGGTCATTATAGGACATATACAGACTACGGGGGTTACTATAGGAAATATACAGACAAGGGGTCACTATAGGGTATATACAGACTAGGGGGTCACTATAGAGAATATACAAACAAAGTGGGTTACTATAGGAAATATACAGACTAGGTGTGTCATTATAGGGTATATATAGACAAGGGAGTTACAATAGGAAATATACAGAATAGGGGGGTCACTATAGGGAATACACACATGACCGGGGTCACTATAGGAAATATACAGACAACGGGGTCACTATAGGAAATATACCGACAAGGGGATCACAATAGGGAATATACTGACAAGGTGGATCACTATAGGGTATATACAGACTAGGGGGGATGACTATAGACAGTATAGAGACAAGGGGGGTAACTATGGGAAATATACAGACTAGGGCAGTCACTATACGGGATATACAGACAGGGGGGTTACTATAGGAAATATACAGAGTAGGGGGATCACTATAGGGGATATACAGACTAGGGGGGGTCAGTTTAAGGGATAAACAGACAAAGGGGTCACTATAGGAGATATACAGACTAGGTGGGTCACTATAGGGAATAAACAGACAAGGGGGGTCACTATAGGGGATATACAGACTATGGGGGGGTCAGTATAGGGGATATACAGACAAAGATTTCACTATAGGAAAAATACAGAGTAGAGGGGGTCACTATAGGGAATATACAGACTAGGGGGGTCACTATAGGGAATATAGAGACTTCTGGCATCACTATAGGAAATATACCAGACAAAGGGTGTCACTATAGGAAATGTACAGACAAGGGGGCACTATAGGGAATATTCAGACAAGGGGGGTCACTGTAGGGAATATACAGACAAAGGGGGTCACTATAGGAAATATACAGACAAGGGGGGTTACTACAGGAAATATACAGACAATGGGGGTCACTATAGGGAATATACAGACTATGGGGGGTCATTATAGGAAATATATAGACAAGTGGGTCACTATAGGGAATATACAGACAAGTGGGTCACTATAGGTAATATAGAGAAAAGGGGGGTCACTATAGGGAATATACAGACAAAGGGGGTTACTATAGGAAATATACAGACAAGGGTGTCACTACAGGGTATATACAGACTAGGGGGGTCACTATAAAGAATAAACAGACAAGGTGGGTTACTATAGGAATTATACAGACTAGGGGGGTCATTATAAGGGATATACAGACAAGTAGGGATACTATAGGAAATATACAGACTAAGGGGGTCACTATAGGGAATATACAGACCAGGGTGTTCACTATATGGAATATACAGACAAGGGTGGTTACTATAGGAAATATACAGACATGGGGGGTCACTATAGGGAATATACAGACTACGGGGGTCACTATAGGGAATATACAGACAAGGGGGGTTACTATAGGAAATGTACAGACATGGTGGGGTACACTATAGGGAATATACAGACTACGGGGGTCACTATAGGAAATATACCAGACAAAGGGGGTCACTATAGGAAAAGTACAGAGAACGGGGCACTATAGGGAATATACAGACAAGGGGGGTCACTGTAGGGAATATACAGACAAAGGGGGTCACTATAGGAAATATACAGACAAGGCTGGTATATACAGACTTGGGGGTCACTATAGAGAATATACAAACAAGGTGGGTTACTATAGGAAACATACAGCCTAGGAAATCATTACAGGGGATATACAGACAAGGTTTTTTTTAATAGGAAATATACATACTGGGGTGGGTCACTATAGGGATTATACAGACTACGGGGGTCACTATAGGAAATATACCAGACAAAGGTCGTCACTATAGGGAATATACAGACAAGGGGGTCACTATAGTGGATATACAGACAAGGGGGGATAGTGTAGGAAATATACAGACTACGTGGGTCAGTATAGGTAATATACAGATAAGGGGTTCACTATAGGGAATATACAGACAAGCGGGGTCACTGTAGGGAATATACAGACAAGGCTGGTATATACAGACTTGGGGGTCACTTTAGAGAATATACAGACAAGGTGGGCTACTATAGGAAACATACAGACTAGGGGGGTCATTGTAGGGGATATACAGACAAGGAGGGTTTTTATAGGAAATATACAGACTGGGATGGGTCACTATAGGGAATATACAGACTACGTTGGTCACTATAGGGAATATACAGACAAGGGAGTCACTATAGGGAATATACAGACAAGGGGGCCACTATAGGGAATATACAGACTAGGGGGGTCATTATAGGGAATATACAGACAAGGGGGGTCACTATAGGAAAAATACAGACTATGGGACTCACTATACGAAATATACAGACAAGAGGTGTCACTATACGAAATATACAGACAAGGGGGGTCACTATAGGGGATATACAGACAAGGGGGTTACTATAGGAAATATACAGACTACAGGGTCACTATAGGGAATATAAAGACAAGGCAGTAATTATAGGGAATATACAAAGCGGTCACTATAGGGAATATACAGACAAGGTGGATCACTATAGGGAATGTACTGACAATGGAATCACTATAGGGAATATACAGACAAGGGGGGTCACTATAGGGAATATACAGACAAGGGGGGTCACTATAGGGAATATACAGACAAGTGGGTCGCTATAGGGAATATACAGAAAAGGGGGTCACTTTAGGGTATATACAGCCTAGGTGGGTCACTATAGGAAATATACAGACAAGGGGGTCACTATAGGGAATATACAGACAAGGGGTCACTATAGGGAGTATAGAGACAAAGGGGGTCACTATAGAGATTATACAGACAAAGTGGGTTACTATAGGAAATATACAGACTAGGTGGGTCCATATAGGGGATATATAGAGAAGTGGGGTTACTATAGGAAATATACAGAATAGGGGGGTCACTATATGGAATATACAGACTACTGGGGTCACTATAGGAAATACACAGACAACGGGGTCACTATAGGGAATATACCGACAAGGGGATCACAATAGGGAATATACTGACAAGGGGATCACTATAGGGAATATAAAGACAAAGGAGTCATTATAGGAAATATACAGACAAGGGGTCACTATAGGAGATATACAGACTAGGAGGGGTCACTATAGAGAGTTTACAGACTATGGCCTACACTATAGGGGATATACAGACAAGGGGGTTACTGTAGGAAATATACAGAGTTAAGGGGGTCACTATAGGGAATATACAGACTAGGGGTCACTTTAGGGGATATACAGACTAGGGGGGTCAGTATAGGGGATATACATACAAAGGGGTCACTATAGGGGATATACAGACAAGGGGGTTACTATAGTTTATATACTCATCTTGCTGTATACCTGCTGGACCTCTTCATGGACCGATACAATGGTCACTCTAGGGAATATTCAGACAAGGGGGGGTCACTATAGGGGATATATAGACTAGGGGGGGTCAGTATAGGGGATATACAGACAAGGGGGTCACTATAGGGTATATACAGACTATGGGGGTTACCATAGGAAATATACTGACTAGGGGGGTCACTATAGGGAATATAGAGACTACTGGGGTCACTATAGGAAATATGCAGACAAGAGGGTCACTATAGGGAATATACAGACAAGGGGGTCACTATACGGAATATACAGACAAGGGGGTCAATATTGGGAAAATACAGACTACGGGGATTAGTATAGGAAATATAGAGACAAGGGGGGTTACTACAGGAAATATACAGACAATGGGGGTCACTATAGGGAATATACAGACAAAGGGGGTTACTGTAGGAAATATACACACAATGGAGTCACTACAGAGTATATACAGACTAGGGGGGTCACTATAAAGAATATACAGACAAGGTGGGTTACTATAGGAAATATACAGACTAGGGGGGGTTATTATAAGGGATATACAGACAAGCGGGGTTACTATAGGAAATTTACAGACTAGTGGGGTCACTATAGGGGATATACAGACAAGAGGGGTTACTATAGGAAATATACAGACTAGGGGGGTCACTATAGGGGATATACAGACAAGGGGGTTCAATATATGGGATATAAAGACAAGGGGGGTCACTTAAGGAAATTTACCAGACAAGGGGGCACTATAGGGAATATACAGACAAGGTGGTCACTATAGTGGATATACAGACAAGGAGGGTTACTGTAGGAAATATACAGACTAGGGGGGTCAGTATAGGGAATATACAGACAAGGGGGTCACTATAGGGAATATATAGACAAATTGGGTCACTATAGGAAATATACAGACTAGGGTGTTACTATAGGGTATTTACAGACTAGGGGGTCACTATAGAGAATATACAGACAAGGTGGGTTACTATAGGAAACATACAGACTAGGGGGGTCATTATAGGGGATATACAGACAAGGTTTTTTTTTATAGGAAATTTACAGACTGGGGTGGGTTACGATAGAGAATATACAGACTACGGGGGTCACTGTAGGGAATATACAGACAAGGGTGTCACTATAGGGAATATACAGACAAGGGGGCCACTATAGCGAATATAAAGACAAGGGGGCCACTATAGGGAATATACAGACTAGTGGGGTCATTATAGGGAATATACAGACAAGGGGGGTCACTATAGGAAATATACAGATTAGGGGGGTCACTATAGGGAATATACAGACTTTAGGACTCAGTATACGAAATATACAGACAAGGGGTGTCACTATACGAACTATACAGACTACGGTTGGTCACTATAGGGGATATACAGACAAGGGGGTTACTATAGGAAATATACAGACTAGTGGGGGGGTCACTATAGGGAATATACAGACTACATGGTCACTATAGGGAATATACAGACAAGGTGGAAATTATAGGGAATATACAAAGGGGTCACTATAGGGAATATACAGACAAGGTGGATCATTTTTGGGAATATACAGACAAGGGGGGTTACTATAGGAAGTATACAGACTAGGGGGGTCACTATAGGGAATATACAGACTACGGGGGTCACTATAGGAAATATACAGACAAGGGGTTCACTATAGGGAATATACACACTCTCTCAAATTACCGTCCTATCTCCCAGCTCCCATACCCCACCAAGCTACTGGAGAGACTTGTCTACATCCGCCTCACACGCTTTCTTAACACCAACAACTTATTGGACCCACTTCAGTCTGGCTTTCGTTCCCAGCACTCCACAGAGACAGCACTTACTAAGGTAGTAAATGATCTGGTCACTACCAAGGCTAAAGGCCATTACTCACTCCTAATTCTTCTAGATCTCTCTGCTGCTTTTGACACTGTTGACCACTCTCTTCTCGTACAAACATTACAATCCCTAGGTCTTAAGGACACAGCTCTTTCTTGGTTCTCTTCCTACCTATCTGATCGCTCTTTTTCTGTTCGTTTTTCTGATTCTGACTCCTCTTCGCTACCTCTATCAGTTGGAGTACCGCAAGGCTCTGTCTTAGGTCCTTTGCTATTCTCAATCTATACCACCTCTCTTGGCAAACTAATCCGTTCTTTTTTCAGTACCATCTGTATGCGGATGATACTCAAATCTACCTATCCTCTCCATATTTATCACCATCTGTATTGGTCCGTGTCACTGAATGTATTTCTTCCATTTCATCTTGGATGTCATCTCACCACCTGAAACTTAATATTTGTATAACAGAAATTAATTATATTTCCACTGGCCAATAACAGTTACCAATCTGATCTCTTTATCACTGTTGATAACTCAACAGTCCACCCCGCCCCACAAGCTCGCTGCCTTGGTGTCATCCTTGATTCTGAACTGTCCTTTGTTCCCCACATTCAATCTGTCTCAAAATCATGTTACATACATCTAAAAAACATATACAAAATTCGACCATATCTCACACAAGACACTGCAAAAACTCTAATCCATGCACTCATTATTTCCCGCATTGACTATTGCAATAGTCTCCTTACTGGTCTTCCCAAAAACAGGCTATCGCCATTACAATCCATTATGAATGCAGCTGCGAGGCTTATCTTCCTTGCCAAACGTTCATCGTCTGCTGCCCCGCTCTGTCAGTCCCTCCATTGGTTGCCGGTTTTCTACCGTATTCAATACAAAATACTGTTACTTACACATAAGGCCATTAACCGAATGACACCAACATACATCTCTTCACTCATCTCAAAATATCTCCCAACCCGACCTCTTCGCTCAGCACAAGATCTGCGTCTCTCATCCCCGTGCATTACTTGGTCCCATTTATGGTTACAGGACTTTCTTCGGGCTGCACCCACTCTATGGAATGCCTTACCACGCACAATAAGACTTACCTCTAGGCTTCAATCCTTCAAGCGTTCCCTGAAAACTCACCTCTTCAGGCAAGCTTATCAGACTCCAGAACTGACACATAACCTTCATAGCTTCCATGTCTTATTACATCCCCTCTCACAGTCCACACATAACCTCACATATTCAGGGGTGCCAAGAGGGGGGGGGGAGCGGGTACAAATTACCCGGGCCTGGGCCCCCTTACATGACAGCAGCCCAGCACACGCTGCTGTGTGTTGGGCTGCACTGGGAGACGGCTCACGGCTGCTAAGAAGCAGCCACTGCAGTCTCCTATGCCTGTGGGGGGAGCAATCAAGCTGATCGCGCCCCCCACTGGTTATGCGCTGGGCTTCGCAGGGCTGCAAAATGTGTTTTGTTTTTTTTCCCAAAGGGGGCGTGGCAATGCCTACCACGATTAGACCACGCCCCCTTTTACCTGGGCCCGCCGCAGCTCTCGGCGGGCCTGCACATATTGTCTTTTTTTCACATACTCCTGACGTTTGGCCGACATTCCTGTGTGACTGGATCATGCAGCCCACAAAGAAACTGCATTCTGATCGGACCAAATTGCAATATATAGCACCTATCCTTGTGTATCAATGCCTATTTCCCTATAGATTGTAAGCTTGCAAGCTGTGCCCTCTTATCTCTATGTCTGTCTGTTATTACCCTGTTTTGTTCTATAAATGTTTCCAATTGTAAAGCGCAACGGAATATGCTGCGCTATTTAAGAAACTGTTAATAAATAAATAAAATATACAGACTACTGCGGTCACTACAGGAAATATACAGACAAAGGGGTCACTATAGGGAATATACAGACAAGGGGGTCACTATAGGGAATATACAGACTAGGGGGTCACTATAGGAAATATACAGACAAGGGGGTCACTATAGGGAATATACAGACTAGGGGGTCACTATAGGAAATATACAGACAAGGGGGGTTACTATAGGAAATATACAACTATGGGGGGTCACTATAGGGAATATACAGACTATGGGGGTCACTATAGGGAATATACAGACAAGGGGGTCACTATAGGAAATATACAGACAAGGTGGGTTACTATAGGAAACATACAGACAAGGGGGGCCACTATAGGGAATATACAGACTACGGGAGTCACTATAGGGTATATACAAACAAGGGGGGTTACTTTAGGAAATATACAGAGTAGGGGGGATAACTATAGGGAATATACAGACTACGGGGGTCACTATAGAAAATATACAGACAAGGGGGTCACTCTAGGGAATATACAGACAAGGGGGTGACTATAGGGAATATACAGACAAGGGAGTCACTATAGGGAATATACAGACAAGGGGGCCACTATAAGGAATATACAGACTAGGGGGGTCACTATAGGCAATATACAGACAAGGGGGTCACTATAGGGTATATACAGACAAGTGGTATCACTATTAGGAATATACAGACTAGCCGGGTCACTATAGTTAATATACAGACAAGGGGGGTCACTGTAGGCAATATACAGACTAGGGGGGTCACTATAGGGAATGTACAGACAGGGGGGTTACTATAGGAAATATACAGACTAGGGGGGTCACTATAGGAAATATACAGACTAGGGGGATCACTATAGGGAATATACAGGCTAGGTGGGTCACTATAGGAAATATAGGTTTGGGATATTATTCCCATTAGCTGCTTAACAAATATGTCACATTTCCTGATGTTTGCTATTTTTAATAATATTACAGACTAAAACAAGTCAGAAATTCCAATATACTCTCTTAAGATACAGTAAAAGTCATAATTTTGTCATGCAAAATATTGAATTTGTTCTTTAAAAGCACAAAACTCAAACAAATAATTACTCCATCGGCCGTGAAGTGGTTGAATAAACCATAAGAGAAACCGAAAGATTGCATAAGAAAAGAGGTGTTTTAAACCTCTAGGATGGGGGCAGGCATGTATGCAAATTACTTGTGGGAGTTAGCCTATGGCAAGCAGGGGCGGGTTTGTAACAGGAACATTATATAGTCGGCTAAAAGTGTGGGCCAAAGCCTCTTTGTTCCAGATTCCTCCAGGACAGGGAAGTGCATTTTGTCAGTTGTCATTTTCCTTAATAAAACTCTCTTAGTGCTTCTCCTTCTTCTCTTCTTCTCTCCTCCTTTTCCTTATTGTATTTAGTCTCTTTTCATTTACTTCATATCATTGCTTTTACTTTTCCTTTCTGTCCTCAATCAGTGTCTTTTCTGATTTCTTGTTCTGCTGGGGGTGGGTGTAGCTATGTCCTGCCTAGTAATGAGCCTCCCCAGACCCTGGTCCCTGGCTCCACAGTGTGGCCATGTTATTAGGAGCTGCAGGTGTGGTTCCCCTATTAATAGTTCTATCCCCCCTCAGGCTGCAGCAGCTTTGTGGAAGGTGTGCCAGTGCGGGGGAGGGGTGCTTCCCTTTAGTCCTTAATGCCCCTGGTCAATATTATCTTTGTGGCTGCAATGGCCAGCACCATAGGCAAATGCAGGAGGGGTTTATGAGTGCCTTACCTGAACCCCCCCTCAGCCCACACCATGATGACTACAATAGAAATAGCATATAATACTAAAGTTGCATGTTTTTTAGGATCCCCTCAGTGTCACAAATGAAATAACTAGCACTACAGTCCCTGTTGATCTTTTAAATGTGTCAGCCAGTAGAAAAAGTTAAAAAGCCAGTAATGAATATTGTTGTGCACCAACTAGATCTGGAAAACATGCACTGTACGGGGTGCACTGATATGGATCACCTATTGGATCAATTATTAATACTGGATAATACACCATCCAGTACATAGGGGGACCAATCTGTGCATCTGTGTCCAGGACAGTGCATGGTTTCTTTTTCTGCCCTCTCCCAGATTCCCCAACTTGCTCATATGATCTGTAAAGGAGCCGGCACATGAAATAAAAAGATTCAGCTCAGACAGGATGGCCCTACTTCTACATATAATTACTTACTGTGTTTGCTGGTCCTGTATATGCCAGAATTATATCATTCAGTACATTCGTATGATGTATTTTATAGATGGTCTAAGTGCTGATTATGCCCTCTGAATGGTAGAAAACAGTTGCAGCAAACAGTGTCAGTATTATGCTGGGCATTGAGGTATCATTGGGGGAATAGAATGCTTTAGTGATGCGTTATATGACAGTAAGGGGTAATGGCTTTGACTCTGCTTTATTTATCTATAGCACCTAAGATCTAGCTTTTATCTCCTTTGAATCATTATTATCAGCCAATAGAGGAGATTGTATTATATACTGTATTCTGAGCATTTAACTTACAAAATAGACAGAATACATGTGCTACAGTGAATTTCTACAGGGTGCACAGCTTATTATTGCAATCACTGCCCCAAGCAGCTATCACCGGGAAGCTCCATTCTCAGCTATGCTCCTACTTCGACAAATATACATTGCTGGAGGTCACGCAGCCTTCGCGTCCTGCCTATGAGGGGTACAACGCGTGCAAAGCAGCTAGTTCAGTTCGTCAGGGCTAACAGCAGGCGTCTGGGGAAAATGCTTCGCCTTTAATAATTCCACATTAAAATGTCGTTTTCGTCACCTCTGCTTGCGATGTGGTGGCAATCACCCAGTTGCCAAGTGTTTCAAGGGGGGTGCCCAGCAGCAGCCTGCACAGCCAGCAAAAGGCACAAGTGCTAAGTAAAGTTCCATCCCCTGTCCGTGTCACAGCGATAGCAAAATGGTTGAGTTGGTACCCGGTTCTGCAGGACGCAGAATTTTCGTTAAAAGGCTTCAGTTTTGGTTTTCGTTTACCTATTTGCAGGGATGTCGACACATATCCGCCTAGAAATTTGAAGTCTGCCTTTGAATTGCCTCACATTCTTAGGGAAAAAGTGGCTGGCGAGGTTAGCGCAGGCGCATTGCTGGGCCTTTTGCAGAACCCCCATTAGGGATCTTGTGAATTCCCCGGTGGGAGTGGTTCCCAAGAAAATTCCAGGAAAATAAGGGCTCATGCAACATCTGTCTTATCCGCCAGGCTCGGTAGTAAATTATGCCATACCAGTTGAGGTTTCCTCGGTGGTGTACCAGTCTTTTGACGATGCTTTGGACGTCATTAGGTGTTATGGTCCGGGCGCACTGATGGCTAAGATAGATGTTGAGTCAGCTTTTCGTCTACTTCCTTTGCACCCAGAGTCATTCCAGTTTATGGGTTTTTAGCTTGGACAACGGATATTGCATAGACAAATGCTTGCCTATGGGGTGTTCTGTGTCCTGTGCGTTTTTCGAGCATTTTAGCACCTTCCTACACTGGTGCGCGGAATTTATTTATTTAATTTTTGCGGTAGTCATGGAATAGCCCACTATCTCGATGACTTTCTGTGTGTCGGCCCTTCCGGTTCAGGCAGATGCAGTTATCTTTTGTTTTCTTTACGAGCGCTGTTTTTTCATTTGGAGTTCCCGTTGCTGTGGACAAAACGGAGGGCCCTTCCCCTTGTCATTCCTGGGTATCGAGATCTGTACCTCGGTGGGTTCTTGTCGCATTCCTCTCGATAAGCCTGTCAAGTAATGCCATAGCGGAATGCACGGCTTCCAGTAGAATTACCCTGCGGCAGGCGCAATCCCTCCTGGGCCTGTAAAGTACTTCCAATGGGCAGAGCTTTTTCACGTAAATTGGAAAGGGCCACGGCTGGTGTCACTAACCGAGACATTTGCTACGTTTATCCTCAGAGATTAAGCAGGACCTCTCTGTCTGGGTCTCGTTTCTTTGGGATTTTAATGGCGTTCGGTTGTGGATGTCTCCAGCCGCTGACAATTTGCAGCTGCAGCTGTTCACCGACGCAGCAGGCACCACGGGGTTCGGATGTTACCTTGATGGCTCCTGGTGCGTTGGCCGTTGGCTGGAAGAATGGGTGGGAAAGGGTTTGACTAAGGACTTACTCCTTCTCAAACTCTTTCCCATAATGGTTTCCTTGGAAATCTGGGGGGAATGGTTACGCAATCACAGCATCATTATCAGGTGTGACAACCTGGGCATGGTCCATGCGATACAATCAGCAACATGCGGCTTCCCTGCTGGTTTTGCGCTTGCTAGCGCAGCTGTGCTCACATGTTTGCGCTGTGACATCATGTTTAAGGCAAGACACATTCCTGGGGTGGAGAATGAGATAGACGATGCGTTATCACGTTTCCAGTGGGCTAGGTCCCGATCTGTGGCCCCTGGTGCTGACGTTGTGCTTTGCCCCTCTTATGTTTGGCAGGTGATCGAGCCGGCAAGGAGGGCTAAGCAGAACAGTCTTTAGCCCCCT
Organism: Taudactylus pleione; assembly: GCA_031769625.1. NCBI lineage: Eukaryota > Metazoa > Chordata > Amphibia > Anura > Myobatrachidae > Taudactylus > Taudactylus pleione. The sequence goes on from JAUIMM010000099.1 coordinate 12,656,482, forward strand.
CCACGTTGCGAGCATATCGGCAGGCATGGAATGAATGGGAAGATTATTCCCGTAGCAGCAAACAGGCAGGTAAGAGTCAGCATCGTTCGATGCTTTCTTTTATTTGGAGTCTCCGTTTGGCTGGCAGATCCAGGGCTTCTGTTGCGCGCTCTTTGGGGGGCATTGCATTTTATTGTAAATTGAAGGGCCAACCTGACTTTACTAAAAGTTTTCTGATAGTGAAGGCTTTAAAGGGTTTGGCACGGGTCTCCCGGCCAGTAGCTGACCGTAGGAGACCTGTGGACGCTCATCTGCTTCCGGCAGTATTAGGGGCGGTTCTCGGAGTGGCTCTTACTGCGTATGAGGCGGTCCTGATTCAAGTGGTGTTTTCGGAGGCTTTTCACGGCACCTTGAGGGTATCGGAGCTGGTGGCATCATCCAAATGGGTTGATGCCGCCATGCTCCTCTCGGATATCCTGGTCAGTGAGAGGTCTGTTCTCTGTAGGATTCGGCAGTCGAAGACCGACCAGACTGGTAGGGGTAGGTGGATCTCGTTGGGTCCATCTAGGGACGAACAGATCTGCCCCGTGGCACTAGCTATGCGGTATGAGTTATTGCGGCCGGATGTTCCTGGTTCATGACTCATGCATATGGACAGGACTCCGCTTACCAAATACCAGTTTGGTTGGTTTTTGAAGAGGTGTGTATCAGTTTTAGGCCTCCCGCCTCAAGATTTTGGTACACACTCGTTTCTGATCGGAGCCGCAACTTCGGCGGCAGCTGCGGGTTTCTCGGCATCAGAAATTAAGGCCCTAGGACATTGGAAATTGGATAGTTATAAAGGTTACATTCGACCTAGGCATGAAGGCCCTTTGTTTAAAGTCATTTCACAGTCTGTTCCGGTTACGTTTATATTTTATGCTTGCCTGGTTTTTGTCTTGTCTCATGTACTGTCCTGTCTTGTCTGTTACCCCTGTCCGTCCTACTCGGGATTAGCTACTCGCCATTGCTGGCAATGGGAGTCTTGAGGGATTTTACAATTTTTACCTGAACTGACGGATTCAATTCGGCTATTCTCAATCATTTAATTAGGCCATAGTCCATCCCTCAGCAGGTTTTTATTTTACCTCTTGCCGAGTTCACCTGTTTTTTCCCAATTCCCCCCCACCCATTCTTCCCCTTTGTGTCTTCTGTTTGTCTCAGCCACTTCAAATAGTAAAGTCGGCGACCAATAGAAAATGTTTCTTTTTGGCAGATACTCACTTATGTTCTATCAGATCCCACTAATACACCATAAAATTTTATTGTTTTATGACAATTACTAAATTTTTATTTACTGCTTTCCTCCACCTTTAGGATTGCTCTTTGACACGCAGGACATTTGGGTTATAGGCCACTCATATATTTTCTGGGCTGCTAGGTTTGAGTTCAGATCAAGCTCCAATTTTTGAATATTCAGCTAGGGTCCGTTGGATAGGTTCCAGAGGTATGAGATGGCATTCCTTTTGTCCTAAACTGTTAGAGTATGCAAGGCTTTTTGGTAGGCCACGTATTTTGGTGGCTTATTTAGGAGGCAACGACTTAGGGCAGAGGTCCACTGTAGAATTACGAGTTGATATTGTCAACGATTTGGCGAGGGTGCTATCGGCCTGGCCCTTGTGTAAATTAATTTGGTCTTGCATTGTACCTCGACAGGTCTGGCGTGGGGTTAGGAGTTTTCCTGCTAATGACGAAGCTAGGAAGAAACTTAATTTCGCAGTTGCCAAATTTGTGATGGCCAATTATGGCCGTTTCATTTACCATAATAACATTCAATTTCGATTTAGTTATATGTATAGACCTGATGGAGTTCATTTAACAGAGGAGGGTGTGTCATTGTTTATTGGGGATCTTTTTGAGGAGTTGGCGTTATTGGGGTAGTACTTGGTATGGTGGCGGTGCGGCGGTTCTATAAGCTGAACCTTGCTGTGGCGGGAAAGAACGGCAGGTCGCCAGTCCGGGTGCAATTATGATTTAAGGGCGCTACCTTCGTTGACTGGTAGTTGGCTGTACCAACCTAACGGGGGGCAGTATCACCACCTAAACGGGTGGGAAGTCAAGATGGGGGTGAGCGTTACCTTTTGTTGTTGACATGATTTACATGGTTATGTGTATGCACTCTGGGCGATCTACGCCTGCTATGCCTTTTGTTGTTTGTGTGTGGGCATAGCAGATCTGGCTGATTTCTGGCCGTCCTTTCTTTGCCACCATACATCCTTAAATAAATAATAAATAAATAATAATTATTATTGCTCCAATAAATCGCCATCAAGTTATCTGCCAAATCCACGTCTCAGTGTCTTTATTTTATCTTAGTATGATAAGTGGTTTGCACACGTGACAACACCTCATCCGATAGAAGGTTTAGAGAAACCGAAAGATTGCATAAGAAAAGAGGTGTTTTAAACCTCTAGGATGGGGGCAGGCATGTATGCAAATTACTTGTGGGAGTTAGCCTATGGCAAGCAGGGGCGGGTTTGTAACAGGAACATTATATAGTCGGCTAAAAGTGTGGGCCAAAGCCTCTTTGTTCCAGATTCCCCACCCTCCCTTCCCTATAAATTTTGTATGTGGTGGGTTTGGTTTTGGGTGGCGGGAAAGAACGGCAGGTCGCCAGTCCGGGTGCAATTATGATTTATGGGCGCTACCTTCGTTGACTGGTAGTTGGCTGTACCAACCTAATGGGGGGCAGTATCACCACCTAAACGGGTGGGAAGTCAAGATGGGGGTGAGCGTTACCTTTTGTTGTTGACATGATTTACATGGTTATGTGTATGCACTCTGGGCGATCTACGCCTGCTATGCCTTTTGTTGTTTGTGTGTGGGCATAGCAGATCTGGCTGATTTCTGGCCGTCCTTTCTTTGCCACCATACATCCTTAAATAAATAATAAATAAATAATAATTATTATTGCTCCAATAAATCGCCATCAAGTTATCTGCCAAATCCATGTCTCAGTGTCTTTATTTTATCTTAGTATGATAAGTGGTTTGCACACGTGACAACACCTCATCCGATAGAAGGTTTATGGGGCCTATTCATCATACCTTAAAATTCGATGGAGGTAATTACGTTTAGAACTCGCATGGAGTCTACCTAATTACAGGAGGAAATCATCATTCCTCCTCTCCATAACTATCTATTCCGAAAAGCTGTCATTTTTGCGATGACAGCTTTTCGGGAAATAGATAGTTTTCCCTCTGTACACTAACTTACCGCAGCTGTAATCTGTGCTGCACATGTGCTGTTACATCCGTAAAACCAGTGCATGCGCAGCACTACTTACAGCTTTGGTAATTTTGTGTGCCCCCCCCAACCCCCCCTCCTCCACTCACCTCCCCCCGTCCCGTACTTACCTTTCCACGCAGCAGCCTCTGGCTCCGTCCTGCTGGTCTGACACGTGGTCTCCCAGCACACAGTACAGTATAGAAAAGAAAAAAAGAAAACATTTTATTTTTCTAAACTTTATTGTGTACTGCTGGGAGAACACAGTTGTCCGATCAACCACCGGAGCCAGAGCGCTGGAGGGAGCTGCGGAGGACCTGTCCAGCTGGTAGCAGGTAAGTCTCACCTGCTATTCACCACCTCACAGTGGCAGATAGTACCTCCATCAAATTCCGAAAATACATAATTTTCGGAATTTGATGAATACCATAATTTCCATATCCCCATACTAATGTACTAATGTATGGGGAGTGTGGAAATTAATGCAGGGGGACTTAACCAGGAGATATCAGTAATATATCCTGTGTTAAGTCTCTACATGAATACTAAAATAACGTTATTTAAGGAAAATGTCCTTTAAAACGTTATTTTAGTGTTGATGAATAGGCCCCCCAATGTCTGTAAGATTGTCTCCCTGAGTGTCCCTTACCAAGTCTGTGTACCTCCACCTCATACTAGCCAACTCTCCCTCATTGTCAGGGAGACTCCCTGAAATAGTAGCAATCTCCCTGTCTCCCTGAAGAGTCTAGCAATCTCCCTCATTTCATCCTTACCCCCATTATGAAGCTGTTATATTAAAAAACAGAGATATATATATTCAAATGGGATCATTAGTGTGATTTCCTTGCATTGGTTATTATAAGGCACAATGATCCCTATGAATTTCTGAAAAGTATTTGTGTGTTTTCATCAACAAACAGAACTTACTAACTGCTTTTGGGCTGGTTTACATGTGGATGTAAGTCAGGTTTAGGACACGCCTCTCAGATTTATCAGTACACACCCACTGTAACACGCCCTCATAGGTGCTGCTTTCACAATCTCCCTGAAATGCTTTTCAAAAGTAGGTAAGTATGCTCCACCTCCCCATGTGCCTCATTACCTCTGTGTGCCTGTGTCTATAGTAATCAGTGACAATCAATAGGGAGTGAGGTGCAGGGAGTGAGGGAGGGAAGGAGGGAGTAAGAGGTACAGGGGGTGAGAAAAGGAAGTAGGGAGTGAGGGATGCAGGATGTTACAAAGAGAGGGGAGGGAGTGAGAGGTGCAGAGGCCAGAAAAGGAAGGAGGTGCAAAGGGTGAGAGATGGAAGGAGAGAGTGAGAGGTGCAAAGGGTGAGAGATGGATGCTGATTATTTGGAATGGCCACGCCCCTTGTGATGTGACACCACGCCCCCTTGTGTCATGTGACCATGCCAATTTTCTGGACACCTACGATGCACACACACAGTTCCTCCATACCCCCCACTAGAAAATTCCCAATTCGACCACTGTTGTATATTTTACCAGGGCCGTAGCTAGGGTAGTGCGGCCGGTGCCATCGCACAGGGCACCGCAGGTCAGGGGGTGCTGTTTGGGTCTGTCAAATTTCTGTTTATTATCATTCTTTCTTGTAGTTTCCTCTTATTTCATCCCCAGCAGCTCCTGGCCTCTCCTGTCTCTTCCCTGGTCCTTCCCCATGAAGCCATGGCCCTTTTTTTGGTGCATTATGTCTCTTTTAAAAATGAGGGGGCGCCAATGCTCTTTCTAGCACAGGGCACCAAAAAGTCTAGTTACGGCTCTGGATTTTACTACAAACTTTAGAAAACTCTAGCATCTTGTGCATAAATCTTTCCCAGACCCCTTTCCCATTTCCCCCTCCTCACTTCCATACCACAATGGAAATGACAGCTGTAATCTGGCAAGCAGGCTCACAACTTGGCCTGGCAAAGCTGTGTTACACCTAACCACTTTGTGCCAGTATTAGTGATAAATATTTGTAATACATTGAGATAAGTGATTTATCGCCACAAAGGGGCTGTTCACAATGAATAGGTTCCAAAACCTTTGAATTGGATCTGTTACTTTTATCAGACGTAAAATTCATCAAACTCCTTATATTTATTTATTATTTATTTATTATATATTAATCTCTTGATGATGACAGATTACACATATGGTGGTTTATTTACTAAGCACCAGGTTATAAAACCCGGCGCTATCCATCATGTTTATGCCTGAACTGTGAGAGGGTGATGATATTACTAGTAACACACAGCCAGTAACAGCATTGCCCTTGTACACATTGGGCATAAACATGATCAGAAGTGACAGGACTTAGAACCTGGCGCATAGTAAATAAACCTCATTGTAACAAAATGACTGCTATAAAGATGATAAATACATAATATATATGTATATATATCTATGCAATGTGTCTTATTTATTATAGTGAAAGACCATAAAATATCAGACTTGTGGTTACATAGCCTATGTTCTTTCTATAGTGATGGCAGCTTCCCATGTGGATGAGCTCCGCTCTCCTGCACTGCCCCAGGGATGTTACAGAGGGGAATATTAGCCAGAATGCACGCTGCAAGGTAGGTGGATTTCAGCCGATGACACTAGTTCTTTCAATATATCTAGCTAATCAGTGTTGTGGAACTACAAAGCACAGCATGTCCTGTCAGAGGCGAAGCTGAAACTTGTACTTCTAAAATAACTGGAGAGCCATAGGTTACACGGGCAATGTCAGCATTAATGGTACCTGAATGCACCTTAAGAGACGGGCGTTACTCATACAGTATGTGATGTGTGCATGTACCCACGTCCCATCGGCCCTCATGGGCCTCTACCATTGCATTTTCCCAGTGGGTCCTTCATGCCCCAGTTCCACACTTGATATTGTTTTTTTTATTTACTATTTGAACTTGCCTCCATATGCTGGCCTGGCCCCATCCCCACATAGTATAGGGGACGGGACACTGTAACATGTACTTGCTCCAGGTGCTATAACTCTTCACTCCACCTCTGGTCACAATGAGTCTTGTATAGTGTCTTGCTATATTGTCCTGTTGTATCATTATATTTCATAATGGGGTCTCCAAACATCAGCAAAATGTTTTCCACCAGGCACGGGTGGCATTTGCCCCCCCAGGGCCGCTCCCATGTAAAATGCATTGGACTGAAGGGTCACTGATAAGAGCAAAGCATACCAGGCCAGTTACGCTTGGTCATTTATTGACGTCACTTATCTGTAAAGTAGACTCCAAGCCAATCACTCAGGCTCAGACTTATGCACAACCCCCATACGCTCTTTCTGTATTCCGGAATGGGGGTGATTAGCAGTATAGAACAGTCTGTGTGGAAAGTGTTACACACAACTGGCATGCTGAGCGGGTTATTTATGTTATATTAGGTACATGGCACATAGGAGTGGTGTATGTCACTGCCCATATGTGGGCTTATCTGCTCTTGTAGTTACAGCAGTGATGCATTGCTGGTAATTACAGGGTCAGATTAATGTCTGTGGGCACCTAATGATAAAATTGTCAGTAAGATATACTGGCGATGTTATTATGTGTAACTACTCCCAGTACCACAAATGTGTTATACACAATGTAGTTCCCCAGTTTCCATTATCCCACATAGAATCCCCAGTTTATATACAGTATGCCACATATGCCCCCCACACGGGATGCAGTCGGGATGCCGACAGTCTAAATCCCAACCAACGGCATCCCAACTGTCTAAACCCGGCAAGGGTCTAATGACAGGTGTCGAAATCCCAATGCCTGTCATTTTACCTACGCTGGGAGCCCGGCATCCTGATCGAAGGGAAGCTGGGCACCAGGCGCGGACAGCCGCAGGGGTGGAGGGTTAGGTATGGGGCTCCCGGGGGGGACTTAGGGCTAGGCAGCCCCCCTGGGAGGGGTAGGCTAGGGGAAGGGGGGTCAGGATTAGGTACCCCTAGGTGGAGGTTAGGGTTAGGCCCCACCCAGGAGACTTAGATTTAGGCAGCGGGGAAGGGGGGGTTAGGTTTAGGCACTTAGAGGGGGGTTAGGGTTAGGCACTTGCATATCTCCCAACATGACCCTCTCCAGGAGGGACACAATGCTCTGGTCCTGGACTTCCCTGGTAAGAGGCGGGGCTGCAGCACAGTTCAAAATTCAAATAGGGGAGCCACACCAACTGTAATTTCACACACTGACAAACATCACTGGCTGGGACTCACTGGCAGTTGGTGTGACTCCCCTATTTGAATTTTGTACTGTACTGCAGCCCCGCTGCAGTACAGTACAGGGAAGTCCAGGACCAGAGCATTGTGTCCCTCCTGGAGAGGGTCATGTTGGGAGGTTCAACACACGGGTTATGTAGCTATGTATGTTGGTCTCCCGTGTGTTGGGGCCCCTGAGCAACTGCCCCAGCTGCCCTGTTATTACTCTGTCTCTGTGTTACTGCTCTGTATGACAGCTATCACCTCTCTTGTAGACATTTATGTTTCTGTGCGGGGATGGGCTGAGTCTTTCCACAGGTGACAGAAAGCCTAGATGTGCCCCTGCCAGTACAGGGCTGCACATGATCAGAAGAGGCACCCGAATTGGCCCTCTGAGGCACAGTGTGTGTCCTAAGAGGCTGGAGCAGCATCGCCAGGCCCCTACCATAACTGTACTATGGTGCTTGGCAATGCCTGATCCACTGTACAACATTCAGACATGTGACATTAGAAGAAAATAAGCCCTCTCTAGTCTGCAAAACTGCCCAATTTGGGTGAAATATTGTCCCCTTTGGGCTTTGTAATTTGGGGCAGATGGGCGATATGCTATCCTGCCCCTGTTCACCTCTAATCACAGTCAGATACTTTATTTCATACAAATATCTGCCTGTATGGCTGCTGCTAATGTCTGTGTGATGACATCACAGTGGCCCATTGTTACACAATAAGTGGTAAGCCAGGACAGCACACTAGAGGTTATCCTGTTGCGTGGTACCCCCTAGTGCAGGAAGCGTTGTCTGGAGCTGGTGGTTTAGTGTATTCTTAGTGATATTTTTGAGTTATTTTATTATTATTTTCTTAGTGTTAGTTTTAGGCATTTCTTTTCTTAGTATAGTTTTAGTGTTATATCTAGTTAGTATATAAGTATTTTAGTGTATATAGTAGTTTATTTAGTGTTAGTTTTAGGCAGTTTTCTTTTTATAATTTTTCTTATTATCTTTAGTTTAGTATATTAGTATTTTAGTGTATATAGAAGTTTAGTGTTAGTTTAAGTCAGTTTTCTTTTTATTATTTTTTATATTATCATTAGTTTAGTATTAGTAGTAGGGGAGTAGGGAGTAGAGAGTAGGGAGTAGAGAGGAGGCGTTAGGGTGCAGCCATGCCCCGGCCAGGCACCAGGAGAAAGGTAAGTGTGCTGTTATTGTTATTTGTTACTTGCACATTTAGGATTTTTCATGGATCTCAGAAGGGGCGTAGCTCAGCTGAAAGGGGGCATTTCTGGGCATAGAGAGTGGTGTTTTGTCCCAATTTAGTAGGTGTAAATGTTGGGAGGTGTCTGTGCCCAAGTCTCACTAAGATAAAGGGTTATGTATTACTTATAATTATTATTATTATTGCTGGTTCCCAGTGGTGGTAAATCGTAGGCGTTACATATGAGCTGATGGGTGACAGAGACAGAGGGCAGATTCTGTGACCCTTAGTCACATGACGGTGATGTATATTTCTGTCTCCCACTGGGCTCTATTTATTAACATTATTTTCACTAAAATAAAGTGAAAAAGGGTGTTTTCACACCCTTTTCACATTATTTTAGTTTCACCTGTATTTATTACAGGGCAATTGGAGTAGAATTAGTAAAATTCTACTCCAACCCCCAGTATCACTTATTTTTAGTAAAGCAGATCGCATTTCCCATAATTGTAATGGGTAATGTGATCTGTGTGCAAGTTACTAAAAATAAATTGTAAAAAAATACCGGGGGAAGCCCTGTGATAATAACGCCACCTGGAGGTGGCGTTATCCAGGGTCTCCCCCGGTTACCGGGCTCCCACTCTGCTCTAACGGGGAGAGCAGAGGCGGGAGCTGGTACCAGTAATCAGCTATGTGGTCTAAAGAGACCGCAAGCTGATTGCTGTAAAAAACAAAAAAAAAAAAATAAACATTTTTTTTTTCACTTACCTGAATCCAGGGACCGGTGATCGGGGCTCCGGTGATGGCTCCTCTCCGGTCAGCTGGTCTCCCACAGTGCACTGGGGCCCGGTCATCAGGTGATCGGGCCCCAGTGCAGTATGGGAGATCACCTGATCGGGAAGCCCGGAGAAGACCACCGGAGGCCAGGAGGATGCAGGTAAGTGTAATGAAGGGAGGGGGGGTCCGCGATCACGGGGGGTGGGGCTTAGCGCCAGGGGGCGGGGCTTAGCGTCAGTGGGGGGGTAGTAGCGGTGGTCGGTCGGCGCATGCGCGTGCTCTTAGTCGCTGTATTTTTTCCGAAAATACCGCGACTAGAGTGCGGATGGGATCCGCAGGGACAGAGCTTTATCGCAAGCTCTGTCCCTGCAAGGGATTTATAGTAAATCCCTGTGATATTACCTGAATTCGCAATGCGAATTCACTCGGTAATATCACACTACAATCCGCATTCAATATGCGGATTGTAGTAAATAGAGCCCACTGTCCTGTATATTGGCTGTATTACCCTCTCCTAGCACCTGGGGCATATAACACAGCTGGGTTACTCAGAGCATCTGCTGCCATGGTTGTGTGGTGGGCAGCAATGTGCATTGGTTGTATTACCCTCTCCTAGTAGCTGGATAAATGATTGTTTTAGTCCAGGAGTATATCACATACGGCCCTCCAGCTGTTGTGGAACTACACGTCCCAGCCCTGTCACAGTTCTGTGTTCCATAATAGCTGGAGGGCCTCATGTGGAACACCCTTGTTTGACTAAGTGTACCCGTATGCCTGTAACATGGGGCACCGATGAGTAAATGTCATTCTGTATCACACTGCTTACACCTAACAATGTAATATAGCCCCAGTGTAATGACTCATATAATCAATGCTGTAAGTACATTATTCTCTCTCTATCTCTCTATCTCTCTTAGAGCCCACGTAAACCCCAGCTGGCAAAGCAGCAAATTGAGGCACCTGCCTGTAAGTACTCATCTCACCTTTTTTGGTCTTTGGGGAGCACTAGATACCAGATGTATGATATGGAGGGAGCATACTTACCCATTCTCCCTCATTGTCAGGGAGACTCCCTAACATACCAGCAATCTCACTGTTTCCCTGAAGAGTCCAGCAATCTCCCTGATTGCACCCTACCCCCATTACATATGTAGCTGTTATATTACATTCATCATTAGTATCATTTCCCTGCATTGGTTATAAGACACAATGATCCTTATGGCTACATGCATTTTCTGACAAGTATCAGTGTGTTTTCATCAACACATAGATCTTACTGACTACTTTGGGGCTCATTTACATTTGGATGTAAGTCAGGTTTATGACACGCCCCTCAGATGTAGCAGTACACGCCCACTTTACCGCCGCGCTCATATCTGTTGCTTTCACAATCTCCCTGATAAGTGTTTTCAAAAGTAGGCAAGTATGGGAGAGATGCATGTGTGGTGTCAGCCATGATTGCATTTTAGAGCAGCTGTCCCTGCTCCGGAGCAATGATGAATTGCTCCAGTGTTAACCATCCACCTCGGCGACTAGGATATATTTACTAAGCAGTGATATCTAATTTTGTGGGGGGTTTCTGATGGTTTTGCACTCCACAGATGTTCTATACCCCACACAGATGGAAACCGCAGAGAAGCCAGAGCTTAACATACAATTGATTATCGGTTCATTCATAGATACCCCGGATTTACTAAGCAACAGTTCTAGAAACCACCTCCAAACCTGCCCAAATTAATGACCCGCCTGAAGCAATAAAAACCCATCAGTGTTGGGTCCCCAGCAATTAATAACCATCCCTGTAAGCCTAGGCCGATTGTGAAAAATAAGGGGGGTGGGGGGATGTATAATAGCAAAACCCACTATGTTTTGCTACTGTAATAAAAGCATTGCCCTTCCTTTGTGCTTAAACACGCTGGCTTTTACTAGACACTGCTTAGTGAATAATTCCCTGTAGCACCAACTTTTAAACATGGAGGAGGAAGTGCGATGGTCTGCGGCTCCTTCTCTAGACCCGGTGTCGGCACCTTGCATAGAGTGAGTGGCAGGGAACGTGTGTAGTGTGAGCCCAATTATTGGTCTGCAATGGGACACATCAAGATAGCAATTTATATATCTCTAAAGGCCAACCTAGCATGATAAATATCACCTGTTTCAGGTAATATCTTATGTTATCATCTAGATGTTATTTATGAACAAGGAGGGTGATAGCTCAGTGTACACACACACACACACACACACACACACATATATATATATATATATATATATATATATATATATATATATATATATATATATATACTGTACTATAGTCACTGAGTGTGATGTAGCTTACAATGTGTGCTTTTCCCTCCTCTCAGGTGCACGGTCTGGAGTACTATGGACTATAAGGAGGTGAGTGTTTATCCCAAATATCATAGGCCCCCTGTCTGCATGTAAGACAGTATACAAATTAGGGATGTGCAGGCTCGGATAGGTTCGAGTTTGCACGTTGAGTTCGGATTTTTCCCTCCAAAAAAACGGAACTCAGAAAGAGGCTAAACGTCATCTTACATGGACGAACATCATCATTCCTGGACTTTTGTCCAGGAATGATGATGTTCGTCCATGTAAGATGACGTTTAGCCTCTTTCTGAGTTCCGTTTTTTTGGAGGGAAAAATCCGAACTCAACGTGCAAACTCGAACCTATCCGAGCCTGCACATCCCTAATACAAATGAATATACAATCCTGTAATGAGAGAGAGAGATCACAGCATGACATGATGGAGCAGAGGGAGGCGTGTACAGGTCAGGCAGTAGCTGTACCTCAGTAATGGAGGCATGAGGCACTCAGGTTTACTTGTCGCTTCATATGACTTATATCATTGTTATTGTCACACCGGAAAAGCAATGAATGTGCCGGTAAATTTATATATAGATAATTCCCACTCTGTCTTTCAGGAATATGGCTCTCCTGTTCATAGTGGCAGTAGTCTGTGGTAAGTCCTTGTGTGTGTACATACTCACTGCTTCCAATACACAGCCCTTATATCACTCACACGGAATGGGTATGACGTCCCGGCGACTAAATACTAACCCTAACCCCACTACACCCCCTAAACCTAACCCTTCCCCCGCGGCTAACGCTAAGGGCGCCCCGGTCTTACCTAATTCGGGCTGGTGTCCTTCGGCATTCCGGCATCGGGATTAAGATAGGCGTCGATATTTAGATGCCTATCTTAAGTACCTTGTCGGGATTTCCTTGCCATTATTGAGACCGGCGGCATCGCGGCCTCCGGTCTCATAACTACATCCCACTCACACTCCCCAATGCCCATCACTTACTCTCTGTACACTTACACATCTTCTTATGTCTCTTATGTTTAGGCCTTCTATTCTGCATCATATCAGGTCTGCTGACCATGTTAGCGAATCAAAGGACAATCTTACTGATTCAGGTAAATTGATTTCTTATTAGATGTCATTTTGATTACTTTCAATTCTCATCACCATTATTAATTACAGCTGTGTCCTTTTATACCGTTGCTTCAATCGCACCAAATAGCTCCTCTCGGCGATCCAGGTCCAGGGTGACTCGGAAACGCGGAGCATCTTTTTCTGTCACATTGTTCTTCTTAGTCACATAAATAAAACAAATGGTAGTGAGAAAGCTGCATTGCTGGCACACACAGGCCACTGGGGACTGGGACATTTGTACATGTGTGTGTGACTATGGGGCTATTCATTATCACTTCATTTCTACAAAGCTGGTGACAATGAACATTCCCACCTGCTTTGGTAGAAAAATTATGTTTTGGAGCCATTCATCATAAAGATAACGCAGGAGATATCACATAAAACTCCTACTTACCTTTCACTCCATGTGGTCCGCTGTCCCCATACACTAGTATCACAGATATCTCCTACTTACCTTTCACTCCATGTGGTCTGCTGTCCCCATACACTAGTATCACAGATATCTCCTACTTACCTTTCACTCCATGTGGCCTGCTGTCCCCATACACTAGTATCACAGATATCTCCTACTTACCTTTCACTCCATGTGGTCTGCTGTCCCCATACACTAGTATCACAGATATCTCCTACTTACCTTTCACTCCATGTGGTCCGCTGTCCCCATACACTAGTATCACAGATATCTCCTACTTACCTTTCACTCCATGTGGTCTGCTGTCCCCATACACTAGTATCACAGATATTTCCTACTTACCTTTCACTCCATGTGGCCGGCTGTCCCCATACACTAGTATCACAGATATCTCCTACTTACCTTTCATTCCATGTGGTCCGCTGTCCCCATACACTAGTATCACAGATATCTCCTACTTACCTTTCACTCCATGTGGTCTGCTGTCCCCATACACTAGTATCACAGATATCTCCTACTTACCTTTCACTCCATGTGGTCCGCTGTCCCCATACACTAGTATCACAGATATCTCCTACTTACCTTTCACTCCATGTGGTCCGCTGTCCCCATACATTAGTATCACAGATATCTCCTACTTACCTGTCACTCCCAATGTGGCACAGTATATATATAGAAGGGCACAGTATATGTACATATAAATTAGGAGGGCACAGAAAATGTACATATAAATTAGGAGGGCACAGTATATGTACATATAACTTAAGAGGGCACAGTATAGAGAGTCCCACATCTGCGCAGTTGTGCGTCGCTGTAAAACAACTGGAAAATGGCTGCGGCGGCCATTTTCCCATCGTTTGCACATGCGCAGTACAGGGAAAATGGCCGCCATGGCCATTTTCCCAGTGACCTGTGCATACACTATAGACCTTGGGTGCACTCTAGTGCCCAGAGTCCATAACTTAAGTGCTGGCCGCGCACAGCTCAGTGCGCAGCCTGTCGGAGAGGAGGGGGCCCGTGTCAGAGACTGCACAAGGGCCCCCTCCTCTCTAGAAATGCTCCTGCGGGGAGGGATCCAAAGTGTTGTGCTGACATGACCTCATTTGTACAGACAACACACATATATCTACTCACACATTCATTGTACATTCTCAGTACACATCACTGTCTAACGCAGCAAAGCATAATGCAATTATACATACAAAGTGACTGAGATGTTACACAATACATTTATACATGTAAGAAATAAAAAGCCACACATATGTAGCCTGCTATCCTGGTGTACATCTATAATGAGACTATAAATCTCCTAGTTATATGTGCAGAGCTGGTCATAGGTGTGAGAGCCCTGATGAGGACTAATGTGTAGCATCAGTTAGAGCATACTTACCTACTCTCCCAGGACCTGCGGGAGGCTCACGATTTTTCTGGTAGACTCACTGGCTCCTGTAAGAGTGGGTACTAGAGAAGAGGACAGGATGGGGAGAATAATACCTGGAATCATGGTGTGTGAAGATAGGGCAGGGACTAGAGATGTAATGTAGTAATTTTGGTGATGTGGGGCCTAATGAGGCAAATAGTCAGCCCCCACCCCATCACCAGCCACCTGTATCTCCTCTCTGGGCTTCTCCTAGAGAGCAGATTAGTAAGTATGCAGGTATGATTTACAGGCTAATTCCACTACAACTGAGTGCTCAGGAGTTACACAGAATATCACCTATCTGGGGTCCAGCGATCACCCGCTTTCTGGCTTATTCTGGCCATGCTGTCGCTGCCCCTGCCAGGCCTCTGTCATACAAACACTATGATGTCAGAGTGCGGTAATCACAGGACTACATCAGACATTGCAGAAAATGTCCCGTTAGGTGGTTGTATTACCTTATTGTACTGGTGGAACTAGTGTTGATTGTATTATATATATATATATATATATTTCTATTAGAACCTGTCATTCATGTGGGGATTCTCACCTCTGTTGCCTTGTGTGAGAAGAGACATCTGGTGTCATTGGCTGAACTGCGTTGCTGCATTGTGGCACCGAGCGTCTAACTGTAGAAATGTTTCCTTGACCAAGTGTTTTGTGTTGTTCTGCTCAGTTACGTAACCGCTCTTCACCTAACATTTTCTTTTTAGAAAGATCTGCTGAGGCTGCAGGCGGAGAACGAGGATCTCCACAGGGAGGCTGCAATTCTGCAGGTACATTGTAGACTCTTGTGCATCTTACACTGAAGCTTGTGTGTACTGGCCACCAGTATTTCTGTCACGCCGTAGGGAGCAATGATCCTCATACTTGGAGGTTTCAGAACTAGCTGATGAGTTGTTCTTTATTTAAACTGAATATTAAAATGACCAGAAGGTTCCATCATTGAGTCCAAGGCCTTAGTGGTCCGATGTACAGCTCAGTCCATCTCTGGGTGTATTGGGTACAAGATGTTAGTTAGAGCTCGTTGTAAGTCAAACACTTGTTTTATGGTACTTTGTCAGCAGACGGGTTCTCTACCAAATTGTTGATGACTTTCATTGTCCATGGAGATATAAACTTTACATAATGAGTTCCTTGTGCCCTGTGACTTGATAGGCTACGCTGTAATGAATATTAGCCCAGCCCACAAAATGAATACCTCCACCAGACCTCATGTACCACACACTCTAGGGTTCCTAAAAAAAGCCACTTTGTCCCTGGTGCACCTATATGGCCTGCTCAGTGTACGGTGCCCACCTACCTTCTGGTGCGTGGAGAAGCCTCTGCTAATTAGCTGCTGATAGTCTCATGCTTTGTAGTTGATGTAGTGTAATTCTCCTGCTGTGTGGTCTGGTTACCTGGTAACTCACAGACACTAGTGTATCTGGCCATAAAGACACACAGCTTACTGTGTTACCCCCTGTCATCGCTCAGATGCCTATAATACCATGATTTATACCTCTGTGCAGGGACAGGGATATTATATTCCCAAAGTGCCTCTGCTGGTACCTGTTATACAGTAACCCTGTCTCAGGCACACATTGAAGGAGGGGGGTTTACTCTTATCTACCTCCCCCCATCCAGGTATTGTGTATAATCTGGCACCATTGACCAGCCACAAACACTGCAGCTCCCCTGAGACGCAGAGATCTCTAATGCTGAGAAGAAGACTGCAATAGCTCATTTATGCATGCCTATAAAATGGCATTTATATGGTCTGCTACGCCTGCATCTTTCTAACCACCCCTCCCCCATTACCTTCCCCAGACCCTGACTACCTGTCACTCACTTTGTGAGTGGCTCCTCTGTACGGGCGTATTCACAATGCACTCTCTGTGCATCTGTATAGCCACCTCCCAGTTCTACTGAAGAACCAGCACAGTAACAGGGCTCATTGGCACAATGTGCCAGCCATTCCCCTTCAGCGCATGATGTCCAGGCAGATGCAGGAACTGTGGGGCAGCAACTTTGCCACCCATAGAGCCCGGTGCTTTGTTTGGCGGCACCTCTTGCACACCCCCTAGTTACATCCCTGCCAAGAATGCCCAATACATGTTATACACTATACGTCTATGCTGGCACTGCCACTCTGCATAACACACCGTGGGCCATATGGGTTGTTTGGGAATATTTGGGTGTGACGCAGAATCAGGACCAGCATATCATTAATAGATAAACATTTGGTAAGTGTGAAGCCGGTTGTAGGTAAATTGTCCATAAATGTGATATGAGGCACAATGTATTGTTCTGTGTAACATGTTATTAGAGCTCACAACAACAAATGATGTTACTGCAAGATAAATAATAAACTAGTATTACATTCCGTATGTAAGTGTTACTGAGCCACTCATGGATCCTGCTTTATTTATCCACTTGGCAGATGAAAGTGAGCCACTTGCAAAAAGTACTGACCCTGATGAGGAGAGCGGAGGTAAGAGAAATAGGGCTATATTTATTAACATTATTTTTACTAAAATAAAGTTATTTTAATTTATTTAAGTTATTTAAGTATTTTAGTTTATTTTTTACTAAAATAAAGTTATTTTAGTTTCACCTAAAGTTACTACAGGGCAATTGGAGTAGAATTCATAAGATTCTACTCCAAGCCCTAATTATCACTTATTTTTAGTAATCAGATCGCATTTCCCATAATTGTAATGGGAAATGTGATCTGGCCAAAGTTATTAAAAATAAAATGTGAACCAATACCGGAGAAAGCCCTGTAATAATAACGCCACCTGGAGGTGGCGTTATCCAGGGTCTCCCCCGGTTACTGGACTTCTGCTCCGCTCTAACGTGCAGAGCAGAGCCCGGAGCCAGCCCCAGTGATCAGCTGTGTGGTCTAAACAGATTAAGGGAGAGGGAGGGGTCACGGGGAGGGGGGTTCACGGGGATCCACAATTGCGGCGGGGGGGGCTTAGCGATGGGGGCGGGTGCTTGGCAATGGGGGGCTAGCAGCGGCGGCCGGTTGGCGCATGCGCAGGGCACTTTTCATGGTATTTTTTGCGAAAATGCTGTGATAAGGCTGCAGAGGGGATTCGCAGGGACAGAGCTGTATCGCAAGCTCTGTCCCTGCAAGAGATTTGTAGTAAATCCCTGTGATATTGCCTGAATTCACAATGCAAATTCAGTTGGTAATATCACACTACAATCTGCATTACAAATGCAGATTGTAGTAAATAGAGCCATTAAGAATATACTCAATAGCACAATGCATTATTAGATACAGATGCAGTCACATCAAACAGCCCCTCATGGTGCGACTGGTCCTGTGAGCCCCTCATACTGCCGACTGGTAATGTGAGCCCCTCATGCTGCGACTGGTCCTGTGAGCCCCTCATGCTGCGACTGGTACTGTGAGCCCCTCATGGTGCGACTGGTCCTATGAGCCCCTCATGCTGTGACTGGTAATGTGAGCCCCTCATGCTGCGACTGGTAATGTGAGCCCCTCATGGTGCGACTGGTCCTGTGAGCCCCTCATGTGAGACTGGTTCTGTGACATGGTGAGACTGGTCCTGTGAGCCACTCATGGTGTGACTGGTCCTGTGAGCCCCTCATGGTGTGATTGGTCCTGTGAGCCCCTCATGGTGTGACTGGTCCTGTGAGCCCCTCATGGTGAGACTGGTCCTGTGAGCCCCTCATGGTGTGACAGGTCCTGTGAGTCCCTCATGGTGTGACTGGTCCTGTGAGCCCCTCATGGTGTGACAGGTCCTGTGAGTCCCTCATGGTGTGACTGGTCCTGTGAGCCCCTCATGGTGTGACTGGTCCTGTGAGCCCCTGCTAGTGCTGGGCGTCTTTTTTGCATCTTTTTGGGTGAAAAAATGCATCACAATGTGCTGCCATTAGGACACTACAGAAGACTGTGCTGTATAATCTGATATGTGATACTTGTTATCTGTGTGCGACTGACACTCTCAATCAGCATGTGAATTGCTATGACGCTGCGGCCGCAGCTTTTTTCCACACCAAGTGCCATGTACATTCCTCAGTTGCACACACATAGACAAGTGTTACATATCCTATTACTCAGAATGGTCTCCTGGTGCTTCCTAGTCACATTACATAGCAACTTAGATACATTCTCAGCACAGAAAGACTCCCGGCACTAGCAGAGCTGCACAGGACCTGATGGCTCACTCACGCCAGGCATATCGTGCTGCATGGCGTATTGAGGACACATCTGTAGAAAGAAACTGGTTACAGCTGGTAAATTTTGCACGTAGGGCCGCTCATGCGCCTGCTGACCTGTAACAAGTTGCCCATCACTGCTTTTAAGGCCGTCCAGCTGACCATAAATAGAGCATAAAGTCTGATCCAAAACAGCACCTCCGCCCTTATTTACCATCCCATGCAGGCTATTATATAAGAGCTTCATGTCCTAATATGTTGTGTCTGCTGTTCCTTAATGGTCCAGAGCCCAACACAGCTGCAAAGCACAATAGTGAGTAATAAAGCAGCAGACCTAAGTGTAGTATAGACAGATTATTATCGTGTGTCGTATCCTATGCCACTGTTATATTGCTCTGGTGCTCCGTGTTACGGGATGCAGTCAGGAAGCGGACGGTCGAAATGCCGACTGTCTGCTTCCCGACTGTCAAATCCTGGCAGGGTACTAATCACAGGCGTCAAATCCCAACGCCTGTCATTAGACCTACACCGGGAGCCCGATGCACAGCAACCCGAACGAAGGTAAGATGGGCGCGGGGGAGAAGGATTAGGTTTCAGGGCTCTTGGGGGGACTTAGGATTAGGCACCCCCTGGGAGGGTTAGTGATAGGCTAGGGAAAGGGGGCATTAGGGTTAGGCACCCCCAGGGGGAGGTTAGGGTTAGGCACCCCCCCTTTGGTTTAGACACCTAGCGGGTGGTTAAGGTTATGCACGAGGGGGGGAGGTTAGGGTTAGGCACCAATAAGGGAGGGTTAGGGATAGGCACCCACGGGAGGGTTAGGGTCCCCTGGGGGCAGATTAGGGTTATGCACCCCCCCTTAGGTTTAGGCACCTAGCGGGTGGTTAAGGTTATGCACGAGGGGGGAGGTTAGGGTTAGGCACCCCTAAGGGAGGGTTAGGGAGGGGGGTAGGGTTAGCATTTCTTACCTAAATCCGCTGTCGGGGTCTTCACCCCTGCTGGGCTCCCAGCATTGGGATTTGAGCATAATACATATTGATTCCTGTGTTACATAGATAGACACATAGTTCATATCAGTAAATATATATTTATGGCAAATCACACTTGCTTACATAGTATTTTAACATTTTTTTATATTTTAACATTCATTTCCTTTATCTTCAATTCCAGACGGAAGGTTTCGGAGCAGCGAGAATGTGGGGACTGCAGGATGTGTTCAATATCAGCTCCCTGATCTTTCATTTATTTTTTGTCAGTCCCCACTGGCTGGCGATGTATAGATGAGGAGAGACCGATCATTGGGGGATGTTTCTGGTGAAAATGGAGATTCAGGATTACAGCATGGATTACAGCAAGAGTGATATGAGAGTGATATAAATGACACAACACAGAGACAGTTTAAATTAAACAATCTTGAGAAAGTCCCAGCATCCCACGGGACAAAACACCTTGATTGCGGACCCCCTTCATCTACACTTATTCTGGCTCCGGTCACCTGTTATTTCCCACCCAGAGAGATTGTGCTCCAACCACCTCTGAAGCCGCCTCACTCCAACCTTCCTCCCCAACCAGCCCTGAAGCCGCCTCACCCCAACACTCTTCTGGGAGCTCAAATTGGGCAGCTTCAGCCCAGTAGAGGAACAACATGGTACTGAAGGTACATATACTTTACACTATATCACCTATAATACCTGCTCTGATCCCTCCATTGGCGCTGTCAGCCAAATCACACATATGTTTGTATGGTGGAAGTGTTGAAGCCAAATGTCCCAGATGCCATAATGCAATCTATAACAAATGTAGGAACCTGTAACTAATGCCATGTGAAAGCAGCACTAACCACAGTAGCCAATGTGCTACACTGTGCACTATTAGCCGGCGAAGGGATACACACAAAATATTCATGGCTATGGTGGGTGGGTGATGATTTAAACTGTTATGATTATCTAACAAATACATCAAAAACTAAATTTTTTGTTTTATTTATATTTCAGTTGAACAAGAGGAGACATGGCGGAATCTGCTTCGGAGGGAGCTCACAATCATAGCCACAGCTGTGCAAAACATTTTGGAGGCCATCAGCCGGAACCAAAGGGCCCTTTAAAATAAATTTTATCTTTTGAAAAAAGAACACGTGTTGTGTTTTTATATGTTAAGATATTCCATTAGTTAGATTTTTTTTTATTTATCTTTATTACAATTTATCTATCTCATTCTATCTGTCTATATGTTCATTTTAATGTAACATTTAAATATATATATATATATATAGATATATATATATTTATATACAGTCAGGTGCATAAATATTGGGACATTGACAGAATTTTCATATTTTGGCCTCTATTTGCCACCACAATGGCTTTGAAATGAAACAAACAAGATGTGCTTTAACTGCAGACTTTCAGATTTAATTTGAGGGTAATTACATCCAAATCAGGTGAACGGTGTAGGAATTACAACGGTTTCTATATGTGCCTCCCACTTTTTAAGGGGCCAAAAGTAATGGGACTATCAACTCAAAAGCTATTTCATGGACAGGTGTGGGCTATTCGTTCATTATTTCATTATCAATTAAGCAGGTAAAAGGTCTGGAGTTGATTCTAGGTGTGACATTTGCATTTGGTATCAGTTGCTGTCGACTCTCAATATGAGATCCAAAGAGCTGTCACTATCAGTGAAGCAAGCCATCATTAGGCTGAAAAATCAAAACAAACCCATCAGAGAGATAGCAAAAACATTAGGGGCTCTATTTACTACAATCCGCATATTGAATGCGGATTGTAGTGTGATATTACCGAGTGAATTCGCATTGCGAATTCTGGTACTATCACAGGGATTTACTATAAATCCCTTGCAGGGACAGAGCTTGCGATAAAGCTCTGTCCCTGCGGATCCCATCCGCACTCTAGTCGCGGTATTTTCGGAAAAAATACCGCGACTAAGAGCCCGCGCATGCGCCGACCGGCCACCGCTACTACCCCCCCACTGATGCTAAGCCCCGTCCCCTGGCGCTAAGCCCCGCCCCCCGTGATCGCGGACCCCCGCGACCCCCCCTCCCCCCCCCCCGCGACCCCCCCTCCCTTCATTACACTTACCTGCATCCTCCTGGCCTCCGGTGGTCTTCTCCGGGCTTCCCGATCAGGTGATCTCCCATACTGCACTGGGACCCGATCACCTGATGACCGGGCCCCAGTGCACTGTGGGAGACCAGCTGACCGGAGAGGAGCCATCACCGGAGCCCCGATCACCGGTCCCTGGATTCAGGTAAGTGAAAAAAAAAATGTTTAATTTTTTTTTTCTTTTTTTTACAGCAATCAGCTTGCTGTCTATTTAGACCACATAGCTGATTACTGGTACCGGCTCCCGCCTCTGCTCTCCCCGCAGAGTGGGAGCCTGGTAACCGGGGGAGACCCTGGATAACGCCACCTCCAGGTGGCATTATTATCACAGGGCTTCCCCCGGTATTTTTTTACAATTTATTTTTAGTAACTTGCACACAGATCACATTTCCCATTACAATTATGGGAAATGCGATCTGCTTTACTAAAAATAAGTGATACTGGGGGTTGGAGTAGAATTTTACTAATTCTACTCCAATTGCCCTGTAATAAATACAGGTGAAACTAAAATAATGTGAAAAGGGTGTGAAAACACCCTTTTTCACTTTATTTTAGTAAAAATAATGTTAATAAATAAAGCCCTAGGTGTGGCCAAATCAACTGTTTGGAACATTCTTAAAAAGAAAGAATGTACTGGAGAGCTCAGCAACACCAAAAGACCCGGAAGACCACGGAAAACAACTGTGGTGGATGACAGAAGAATTATTTCCCTGGTGAAGAAAAACCCCTTCACAACAGTTGGCCAAATCAAGAACACTCTCCAGGAGGTAGGTGTATATGTGTCAAAGTCAACAATCAAGAGAAGACTTCACAAGAGTGAATATAGAGGGTTCACCACAAGATGTAAACCATTGGTGAGCCACAAAAACAGGAAGACCAGATTAGAGTTTGCCAAACAACATCTAAAAAAGCCATTACAGTTCTGGAACAACATCCTATGGACAGATGAGAGAAAGATCGACTTGTACCAGAGTGATGGGAAGAGAAGAGTATGGAGAAGGAAAGGAACTGCTCATGATCCAAATCAGGTGAACGGTGTAGGAATTACAACGGTTTCTATATGTGCCTCCCACTTTTTAAGGGGCCAAAAGTAATGGGACAAACAAAACAACCCTAAATCTATCTTTCACTTTTTAATACTTTGTTGCAAATCCTTTACAGGCAATTACAGCCTGAAGTCTGGAACGCATAGACATCACTAGACGCTGGGTTTCATCCCTGGTGATGCTCTGCCAGGCCTCTACTGCAAATGTCTTCAGTTCCTGCTTGTTCTTGGGGCACTTTCCCTTCAGTTTTGTCTTCATCAAGTGAAATACATGCTCAATCGGATTCAGGTCAGGGGATTGACTTGGCCATTGCATAACATTCCACTTTTTAGCCTTAAAAAAACTATTTGGTTGCTTTTGCAGTATGCTTCGGGTCATTGTCCATCTGCACTGTGAAGCGCCGTCCAATGAGTTCTGAAACATTTGACTGAATATGAGCATATAATATTGCCCGAAACACTTCAGAATTCATTCTGCTGCTTTTCTCAGCAGTCACATCATCAATAAATTAGGGGTGAGCGGGTTCGGATTTCTGAAATCCGAACCCCCCCGAGCCTCCCTGATCCGAGTCCGATCCGAGTCAGGCTCGACTTTTCCCGCCTGACTCGGATCTGAAATCGAGGCAAAACGTCATCATCCCGCCTTCTGAGTCTCGCGGGTTTTGGATCCTATATAAGGTACCCACGTCGGCGCCATTTTCTCACTCGGCTGTGGACAGTGAAGAGGGAGGATGGGAGTTAGGGCTGGCTGGGCTGTGTAGTGTAGTGTAGTGTAGTGCTGCTGTTGTCCACTACTTCAAAGTCCATAGGGGCTGGCTGTGTTGTGCTGTGCTGCTGTTGTTAATAGGGGCTGTGTCCACTACTTCAAAGTCCATAGGGGCTGGCTGGACTGTGTTGTGCAGTCAGTTCTCCATAGGGGCTGTGTCCACTCCAAAGTCCTGTGCAGTGTCCCAGTCCTAAAGGGGTGCTGTAGTGTTGTCCAGGGGTGCTCTGTCCATCAGGGGTGCTCCCCCCAAGTGCTAAAAAAATAATATATTTTCTGTGTTTGTGAATTGTGTGCGCAGTAGCCGCACGTGCATCAACAAAGTAGTGCCAAGCGTGCGCCTGTGTCATAAGTAAAGGGCCGGCTGGCTTGACCGTTAAAGGGTGCTGTAACCCCCAAAGTACACTCCAGTCCAAACAAAAAAAAAAATTATTTTCTGTATTTGTGAATTGTGTGCGCAGTAGCCGCACGTGCATCAACAAAGTAGTGCCAAGCGTGCGCCTGTGTCATAAGTAAAGGGCCGGCTGGCTTGACCGTTAAAGGGTGCTGTAACCCCCAAAGTACACTCCAGTCCAAACCAAAAAAAAAATTATTTTCTGTATTTGTGAATTGTGTGCGCAGTAGCCGCACGTGCATCAACAAAGTAGTGCCAAGCGTGCGCCTGTGTCATAAGTAAAGGGCCGGCTGGCTTGACCGTTAAAGGGTGCTGTAACCCCCAAAGTACAGTCCAGTCCAAACCAAAAAAAAAATAATTTTCTGTGTTTGTGAATTGTGTGCGCAGTAGCCGCACGTGCATCAACAAAGTAGTGCCAAGCGTGCGCCTGTGTCATAAGTAAAGGGCCGGCTGGCTTGACCGTTAAAGGGTGCTGTAACCCCCAAAGTACACTCCAGTCCAAACCAAAAAAATAATTATTTTCTGTGTTTGTGAATTGTGTGCGCAGTAGCCGCACGTGCATCAACAAAGTAGTGCCAAGCGTGCGCCTGTGTCATAAGTAAAGGGCCGGCTGGCTTGACCGTTAAAGGGTGCTGTAATCCCCAAAAGTACACTCCAGTCCAAACCAAAAAAAAATTTATTTTCTGTGTTTGTGAATTGTGTGCGCAGTAGCCGCACGTGCATCAACAAAGTAGTGCCAAGCGTGCGCCTGTGTCATAAGTAAAGGGCCGGCTGGCTTGACCGTTAAAGGGTGCTGTAACCCCCAAAGTACACTCCAGTCCAAACCAAAAAAAAAATAATTTTCTGTGTTTGTGAATTGTGTGCGCAGTAGCCGCACGTGCATCAACAAAGGAGCAGCGCCAAGCGTGCGCCTGTGTCCCATAAGTAAAGAGCCGGCTGGCTCATTTCTTAAAGGCTGGTGTAACCCACAAAGTGCACTACTCTCCAGCAAAAATAAAGAAATATTTTCTGTGTTTAGCCGCACGTATATATCAAATCGATATAACATAAATGGAGGACCAAACTTTCTCCGATAAAAATAAAATAGAGAAAGATCAAGAACCACTTCCTCCTAGTGCTGAAGCTGCTGCCACTAGTCATGACATAGACGATAACATGCCATCAACGTCGTCTGCCAAGGCCGATGCCCAATGTCATAATAGAGGGCACATACAATCCCAAATGACAAAGTTCAGGAAAATGACCTTGAAAAAAACATTTAAATCAGCTGAAGAGAAACGTAAACTTGCCAATATGCCATTTACGACACGGAGTGGCAAGGAACGGCTAAGGTCGATCCCTAGTATGTTCATGACTAGTGGTTCAGCTTCACATGACGATGGAAGCCCTCCTCCCACTAAAAAAAGCAAAAAAGATTAAGCTAGCAAAAGCACAGCGAAGAACAGTGCTTTCTAAGAAGATATCACAAATCCCCAAGGAGAGTCCAAGTGTGGTGGTGGTTGCGATGCCTGACCTTCCCAGCACTGGACGGGAAGAGGTGGCTCTTTCCACCATTTGCACGCCCCCTGCAAGTGCTGAAAGGAGCACCCACAGTCCACTTGCTGATATGCAAATTGAAGATGTCACTGTTGAAGTACAACAGGATGAGGATACTGGTGTAGCTGGCACTGAGGAGGAAGTTGGCCAGGAGGATTCTGATGGTGATGTGGTTTGCTTAAATCAGGCTCCGGGGGAGACAGTTGTTGTCCGTGGGATGAAAAAGCCCATCATGGTCATGCCTGGGCAGAAGACCAAATATTCCACCTCTTTGGTCTGGCAATATTTCTATCCAAATCCGGACAACAACTGTCTTGCCATATGTACCTTATGTAAAGGTGGAATAAGTAGGGGTAGGGACGTTAACCACCTAGGAACATCCTCCCTTATACGGCACCTGCAGCGCGTTCATAATAAGTTACTGTCAAGTTCAGAAACTTTGGCTAAGACCGTAAGCAGTCCAGGGACAACTAAATCCCGTTGTCCTGTTGTATCCAAGCGCCTGCAAACCACACCGTCAACTCCCTCCTCGTCAATTTCCTCCTTACTCAGGATCGGAAGTAGTCCTGCAGGCCATGTCACTGGCATGACTGACTCTCCTATCCCGATTCCTCCGGAGGATCCTGCATTGCTATGCCTCCTGCTGCCGCTGCTGCTGTTGCTGCTGCTGGGAGTTGTTCATCATCCCAGAGAGGAAGTAGGAACACCACTACTTTTACTAAACAATTGACCCTCCAACAGTCCTTAGCGAGGAGGATGAAGTACGACAGCAGTCATCCTGAAGCAAAACGTATAACTGAGGCCTTCACTGCTATGTTGGTGTTAGACGTGCGTCCGGTATCCGCCATTAGTGCAGTGGGATTTAGACAATTGCTGGAGGTAGTGTGTCCCCGGTTCCAAATCCCGTCTAGATTCCACTTCACTAGGCAGGCGATACCGAGACTGTACAGAAACGTCAGAAAAAGTGTCCTCAGTGTCCTGAAAAATGCCATTGTACCCTATGTCCACTTAACCATGGACATGTGGACAAGTGGAACAGGGCAGACTAAGGACTATATGACTGTGACAGCCCACTGGGTAGATGTATCACCTTACGCAGCAACAGCAGCAGCGTCACCAGTCGCAGCATCTCAGAAACGCCAGCTCGTTCCAAGGCAGGCTACGCTGTGTATCACCGGTTTCAGTAAGAGGCACACCGCCGACAACCTCTTAGAGAAACTGAGGGAAATCATCGCCCAGTGGCTTACCCCACTTAGACTCTCCTGGGGATTTGTGATATCTGACAACGCCACTAATATTGTGCGGGCATTACATCTGGGCAAATTCCAGCACGTCCCATGTTTTGCTCACACAATAAACTTGGTGGTGCAGAATTTTCTGAAAAGCGACAGGGGCGTGCAGGAGACGCTTTGGGTGGCCCCAAAAATTTCTGGCCACTTTTGCCATTCAGCGACTGCGTGCCGAAGACTGGAGCGCCAGCAAACACTCTTGAACCTGCCCCGCCATCACCTGAAGCAAGAGGTTGTGATGCGGTGGAACTCAACCCTCTATATGCTTCAGAGGATGGAGGAGCAGCAAAAGGCCATACAAGCCTATACATCCACCTATGACATAGGCAAAGGAGGAGGTATGCACCTGACTCAAGCGCAGTGGAGAATGATTTCCGTGTTGTGCAAGGTTCTCCAGCCCTTCGAACTTGCCACACGTGAAGTCAGTTCAGACACTGCCAGCTTGAGTCAGGTCATTCCCCTCATCAGGCTTTTGCAGAAGCAGCTGGAGAAAGTGAAGGAGGAGCTAAGACGGAGCGATTCCGCTCGGCATGTGGGACTTGCGAATGAAGCCCTTCATTCGCTTTGCCAGGATTCCAGGGTGGTCAATCTGTTGAAATCAGACCACTACATTTTGGCCACCGTGCTCGATCCTAGGTTTAAAGCCTATGTGGTGTCTCTCTTTCCGGCCGACACAAGCCTGCAGAGGTGCAAAGACCTGCTGGTGAACACACTGTCAGCTGAAGCGGAACGTGACACGTCAACAGCTCCTTCTTCATTTTCTCCCGCAACTGGGGCTGCCAGGAAAAACTTAGGTATCCTAAGCAACCCGCTGGCGGTGATGCAGGGCAGGCAGGACCAAGTTTGGACATCTGGTCCGGACTGAAGGACCTGGCAACAATTTCTGACATGTCTACTGTCACTGCATATGATACTGTCACCATTGACAGAATGGTGGAGGATTACATCGGTGACAGCATCCAAGTAGCCATGTCAGACAGTCCATACCTGTACTGGCAGGAAAAAGAAGCAATTTGGAGGCCCCTGTACAAACTGGCTCTATTTTACCTGAGTTGCCCCCCCTCCAGTGTGTACTCCGAAAGAGTGTTTAGTGCAGCCGGGAACCTTGTCAGCGAAAGGCGTAGGAGGTTGCTTCCACAGAATGTGGAGAAGATGATGTTCATCAAAATGAATTATCAGCTCTTCCAGGGAGACCAGCCTCCAGAACGTACAGAGGGACCTGTGGTGGTGGATTCAAGTGGGGACGAGTTAATACTTTGTGAGGATGAGGATGTACACACTGAAGAGGGTGAGGAATCAGTGGATGAGGAGGATGAGGATGACATCTTGCCTCCGTAGAGCCAGTTTGTGCAGGGACAGATTAATTGCCAGCTTGTTTTGTGGGGGCCCAAACGAACCAATCATTTCAGCCACAGTTGTGTGGCAGACCCTGGCGCTGAAATGATTGGTTTGTTAAAGTGTGCATGTCCTGTTTATACAACATAAGGGTGGGTGGGAGGGCCCAAGGACAATTCCATCTTGCACCTCTTTTTTTTCTTTGCATTATGTACAGTTTGGGGCCTAGTTTTTCAAACTGCCATCCTGTCTGCCACTGCAGTATCACGCCTAGATGGGTCACGTGTTTGTGCCGCCCACTCGTGACGCTTAGCATAGTCATCCAGCTACCTCGGTGCAACCTTTTGGACATAAAAACACTATTGTGAGGTGTGAGGTGTTCAGAATAGACTGGAAATGAGTGGAAAGTAAGGTTATTGAGGTTAATAATAGCATAGGAGCAGAAAAACCTACAAATTCTGTGATTTTAGCTGTTTTTATGCTTTTTAAAAAAAAAATACAGATCCAAAACACAAAACCCAGAACCCAAAACACGGAAGGGTGGTTTTGGCAAAACCAATCCAGATCCAAAACACGAAGAAAGATCCAGATCCAAAACCAAAACACAAAAAGTGGCCGGTGCACACCCCTACAATAAATACAAGGGAACCAGTTCCATTGGCAGCCATACATGCCCACACCATGACACTACCACCACCATGCTTCACTGATGAGGTGGTATGTTTTGGATCATGAGCAGTTCCTTTTCTTCTCCATACTCTTCTCTTCCCATCACTCTGGTACAAGTTGATCTTTTGTCTCACCTGTCCATTGGATGTTGTTCCAGAACTGTAATGGCTTTTTTAGACGTTGTTTGGCAAACTCTAATCTGGTCTTCCTGTTTTTGTGGCTCACCAATGGTTTACATCTTGTGGTGAACCCTCTATATTCACTCTTGTGAAGTCTTCTCTTGATTGTTGACTTTGACACATATACACCTACCTCCTGGAGAGTGTTCTTGATTTGGCCAACTGTTGTGAAGGGGTTTTTCTTCACCAGGGAAATAATTCTTCTGTCATCCACCACAGTTGTTTTCCGTGGTCTTCCGGGTCTTTTGGTGTTGCTGAGCTCTCCGCTGCATTCTTTCTTTTTAAGAATGTTCCAGACAGTTGATTTGGCCACACCTAATGTTTTTGCTATCTCTCTGATGGGTTTGTTTTGATTTTTCAGCCTAATGATGGCTTGCTTCACTGATAGTGACAGCTCTTTGGATCTCATATAGTGAGAGTCGACAGCAACTGATTCCAAATGCAAATGTCACACCTAGAATCAACTCCAGACCTTTTACCTGCTTAATTGATAATGAAATAACGAGGGAATAGCCCACACCTGTCCATGAAATAGCTTTTGAGTTGATAGTCCCATTACTTTTGGCCCCTTAAAAAGTGGGAGGCACATATAGAAACCGTTGTAATTCCTACACCGTTCACCTGATTTGGATGTAATTACCCTCAAATTAAATCTGAAAGTCTGCAGTTAAAGCACATCTTGTTTGTTTCATTTCAAAGCCATTGTGGTGGTGAATAGAGGCCAAAATATCAAAGTTCTGTCAATGTCCCAATATTTATGCACCTGACTGTATATATATATATATATATATATATATATATAACCCTCCAAATAAACAGAGGCACTTGGAGACTGATATAAACGAGTAAATAGTGTATAATAAAGTTGACACCGACATTTCGGGGCTAAACGTGTCCCTTTGTCAAGGCATATGCCTTGACAAAGGGACACGTTTGGTCCCGAAACGTTGGTGTCCACTATATGAAATTTTGTACGGAGTGCACCTGAGCAGCTGAATGTGGAGGGAGAGTGCCGGCCCGAAAGGGATTGTGTATATATATATATATATATATATATATATATGGATATTATATACTTATACATCTATGTATATATATATGGATATTATATAATTGTACATACAAAAGTGTGTGTTTTGAAAATTTACCATTTCCAGCATCAGTAAATTTAAAAAATAAGAATAAAATCGAAGGTGCAGTTATACACTGTTTGCAATGGTATTATAAGCAATTAAAGACGGAGCATCGAAAGATCAGATGAGAACACACAACTCTGCCAAGTAATCACGATAGCCGCGTAGAGTGATGGCTGCGTCTGTCAGACTACTGAATGTGTCGCTCGTTCTGATACGTGGCCCGGTAGGTGTGTTTTAAGTGTGATGGGTGTTTACCCGCTTTCGCTGTGCATTGCGTTTTGCATTTTCTGCTTGTAGCAGCTGCGAGCAATCGCACCTTAGTGACCGGCTCTGAATCAGGTCCAATATCTGGATATGGTAGATTCTAAATTCAAATAGGTATCTTATCTTGTTTTCAGTTCAAGAGGATTAGGTATGTCACTGAGGTGCATGCAATTTACTTTCATAGAGACACAGGTCATTTTATATTTTCCAAGCAATCTACCAGGTAGTAGAAACTATATTTATATTGGGACACCAGTACTATACAGACTACCTAAGTGCATATAAATTAACCGGCTTGCCAGATTACTTGATGAAAAGCTACATTGTTGCTACTTGTTTTAAACCTGACACACTAACAAATTTTACTGTAGACTTGCCAGTCAATACAAAGACCTTATGTGAGATGTGATTATTTAATTATTGGCCATAGAAATATTATTCATATATTACAAAATTTTTTATACTATATGTTTTTATGGAGTTGAATACATATTATCTTATTTTGCTATTTATGTGATTCTTTACTGAGTTATATGTGGATATATTTAATTTTTGTTTGAATAAACATATGTGGAATTATTGAAACCAGCCTCCTGTTTGCATAATAGAGGGCATACGTTTATATCTTTTTGAAACCATTGGATTACAAAATGTCAATACTAGCGCAGTGATTATTGTTTTTCTTGTATACAGTTTAAATTAGTGACTTATTGGTACTGAGCTTTGATTTCCTATTCTAATAATGGTCCATTACAGCACAATCACATCCAGGAGTCTCGACCTACTCAATAGGCCAGATTTGCACATCCCAGCAATTTCAACCTGGAAGTCAGGAATTAAGGCTACTAACTTCCGCCTTTCATCTCTAATTATAGGGCTCTTAACAAAGACCGGATGCTGTATGCCTTATAAGGTCATAATATAAACAATAGGGGGCAGCATTGGCTCAAATATGGTTATTGGCACAGTATTATATCAAGGCTCATTGCTTAAAGCAGAAAATATCACACAATCTTACATGCAACTAGTCAAAATATGTAACTAAAGCACATTCATTTGAGAATCATATGAAAGGATACCTTCTAATAAAACAGTAGAACATTTGCTTAACATAGATGAATATTAGTATCAAACTGCATAGCTAAATTAGTAGAAAAACATTCTAATGATATTTATATAATCACTAATATATACATTATATATCATATCACAAAATTTCCCTAAAATCCAAAATACCAGTATAGTTCAGTTTAATAGAGTCTGGAGAAAGTCTTGAAAATATTGGTACATGTGTGTGGTTCCAACCAATATAAGGCTCAAGTTCCATTAGTATACAATAGTCATATCATCGGATCTTGTAACTCTGTTGACGTCCTGTACACTTTCATCCAGGCTGTTGTTATCATAAGCTCATCTCTGGTATAATCCTCTGACCTTTCTGTTCAACCACCGTAAAAGAAATTAACCTGTTGGCTTAGAGAAAACAACAGTGTGAGATACACCATAACAACAAAACAAAGTAACACTTTCTTATCTCTACTGTACATATCTCTATTTCTTACTAAACGTGTGTTTTCGGGGATTATAGCTCAAATATTCTATGATAAATGGGGCCCTTGGTGTTTTCTGAAGATTTCAAGCTATTTCTTAATGCACGGTGGTCAGAATTTGTTGACAACAACATTGGGACTCTCCCCTGTTGTTTTGGGAGTCTTTGAAGGTGGTCATGAGGGGTCATGTTATCAGCTATGTAGCTAGGAAGAGAAGAGACTCCGAGGTCATTTATCACTCTCTTAGAGAGGAAGTTACTGCAAGCTTTGCAGCTTCCTCCTCTAATCTTGGAGACACCACACTGGCATCTTATAAGGCGTCCATTCATTTATTGTGAAAAACATTATAACCTCTTATGCTAAGCTTAATTTCTAAAAGAAATAACAACAACTGCGTTGGTTCGAATCAGTATTAATGTATTTATTAATTGCAAATTTATTTTAATAAAAGAGGGTGGCAAAAGAAGGTGCTACCACAACCCAGCTCCAGCCAAAATACCTATTACCACAAAATTGGGGGACAACTTAAACGCCCCCCTTTCAATATGCGTAACCTGCGCTGTGCGAGTCTCACTGCCCCTTACTTTGGCACAGTTCGAACGCTTCCACAAAGAAAGCGCCCAATCGTCCAACCCGCATAGGTAGGACACACTCGCCATCCTTCAAAGGGGCAAGTGCCCTACAATGACCGCTTACGCCACATGTGGCCGCTGGTTAGTAGCGCCGTCCCGCCAACGCCAGGTTCAACGCACCGCAGCCTGCCACCCAACACTGAAGCCAGCTAATCAAAAGCCGAAAAAATTCCTTTAAGGAAAACTCCCAACCCCAAAGATGATAAATGCACTCCATCTGGTCTAAAATAATTTGGACTCTCAAGAACCAAGAGTGGATGCTTGACCACAACACCCCCGGCAGCAATCACAAACCTAGACACTGCAACCTAGCTTTGTCTAAAGCCGCTAAATCCCTGGGGCCTCTCCAAACAAAACGGGGAACAATCTCCGATAATACTATATGCACACCCGGCCAATGGGACAACACCCCATCCAAATCCTCTTTTATTCGGAGGATCAACTCCATGCCCTTAATCTGACCCACATCATTAAATGCAAAATGAACCAATCGGGACAGCCCCATTGCTGTTCCTGCTTAAACAGCAAAACCAGGAGGGAGGCCCAACGTAATCCTCGGATTACAAGGCATCTAACTTTGCAACCTCCCATCAACATAACTGCCCTTTTAGCCAAAGGGTGCCTTTCAGCCCAAAATAGATAGGAGTGGCCCACAAGCCACGCCTGCTCCGCAGAGCCAGTGGATGCTGAAAAAGAAAATACTTAACCGTCAGTGTTCTGTACCCAAAACCATGTAAATGAACAAAAACATGCAACAAACAATATTAATACAGAAACCCAGGTGAAGAAGAAAAATTAAAAAACCTCCCGTGGACCACTTTTAAAGCCAATTGTAATCAGGGCCCCCTTGGAGGAAAAAAAAATTCCTGCACACCCCCAGTTTTTGAATGCTAATCTTTCAAAAACTGACAGGTAAGCAACGTCTCTGGGTTGGCACAACGGGCGCAACATCAAAACATAACTTTTGAATGCAACCGATTTTCACCTCCCCATCTCCTGAATAGCAGCTGCTGGCAATCCTTCAGCCGCGGCGCATGTAGCAGCGCCAATGCGAAACGAGTGAGTACCATACTCCTACTCTTAAGCAAACATTGCCTAAAAACCGCCGCAAACTGGAATTTCATAAGAGGGGAAGAATCTAAATGAACTAAAAATTGCAAACACCCCGCGGGCTTTAGCTGACTGTAAAGGGGCGCAAAGGGCAGATATCAAGAATGGCATGGGATTTAAATGAAACCCACCTCCCACGGCCCATCTGATCCATTTTAGAAAGGTGAATTTTGCAAATGACCGACTCCTTTTTAAATAGCACATTTCGGGACAGCAGGCCAGTAACTTCTGAACGTTTATTAACCGCCACCAGCTCGCTGACCCGAAAGGAACCAAAAATTGCAAACGGAAATGCACACTGGAAAAGCAAGGCTTCAAAATCACTCAAAGCCACAGCTGGCAGGATTGACATAAGGTCCCATAATAAGATCAAATCAATGGTCCTGCGGTCATCCGCAGGGGCAGGTCTCTCTCTGGCCCAACTCTTAAGGGCTTTGGAGAGCACCAAAGTCTTGGTGGGATCATGGATCTGATAAATCTTAGAGTAAAATTAAATACCCGCTAACGTAGCAGCCATGGCTGTCTCAGATCTACCCCTTTCATAGTGACCGCAAACAAATGCTAACAAACAATCCTCCCTTATCCCATTACTTAGCCTGGTATGCCTTTCAATCAAGCCACGCAGGTGTATACGCTCGCAAAGAAGATGGTGCCAAAGATTTATGCACCAGTCCAGCTATGCCTGCTCGATAATCTGCCAGACACCAGGAGCACGTTAGCACCCTAGGCACCAAAGCGAGAAATCTAGCAAAGTTGAACCGTGATAAGGCATCTGCTATCTCGTTCTCAACCCCTGGCACATGTTCTGCTGAAAAATGTATATTGAATTGTAAACACCTCAGATCTAAATGCCTCAGAAGCCGCAAAGCCTGAGGGGAAGATGAATGCTGATTGTTAACAGCGTGAACCACTCTCAAATTGTCACTCCGAAATACCACGCTCTGATTTGCCAACTTGTTGGTCCAAAGCTCAACAGCCACAATTACTGGAAATAGTTCCAGTAACGGCTGTGAAACCCCGGACAAACCATGATGGTGGCCAATGCAAAATGCACCACTCCCCCTGAACAATGCACCGAAACCAACAGAACCTGCCGGATCGGTAAATAATTGCAGTGGAGTTAAAAACCGTGGTAGAGGGCCATAAAATCTCACGATTAATTCTTATTTTATTTTTTTTATTAAAAGGAAAACCACACCCGATGATCATCCTTGACCACTCTAGAGAGGCGGACGGTATAATGCGGCTCAACCACCCCCTGCCATTGATTTCTCCAACTTACGGCAGAAAACTCGAACCATTGGAATGATCCGGCATGCAAAATTAAAGGAGCCTAAAAGGGATTGCACTTGCCTCAACCTGAGCCTGTCTAGCCCCAAACTTTCTTCAATTTGCCCTAACATCTTCTGAACCTTATCTGCCAGGAGGCGGAAGCATCCTGCCGCGGTGTTGACCTCGACACCCAAATAGGACAAACAACAAGTGGGGCCCCCCATCTTATAACTGGGGCCCCCAAAACCTGTAAGAATGAACTAGCTGAAAACTACTTTTTTTGACAAATGTTACTGTCACCTGGGCCCACAAAGAGAAAATCGTCTAAATAATGGGCGACTCCATGCTGGCCTGTGCCTGCCACAATGCACCAGTGAAGGAAAGTGCTGAACCTCTCAGAATAGGCACAGGAGACAGAAACACCATATGGGCAGACACTTGTCAATGTAAAACTTATCCTCCAACTTAAAACCCATATACCTCATGGAATCGGGGTGCAATGGCAGTAGCTGAAAAGCTGATTCGGTGTATAATTTTGCCATAAACGCCCCAGTGCCAAAGCTGCAGATCAAAATCAGTACGCCATCAAACAGCTGATAACGCACCCGGCAAAGCTCTTCCGGAATCGAGTCGTAGACAGAGCCCCTCCATGGATGAGACAAATGCAGGATTAAATGGAATTTACCCGGAACTCTCTTGGGCACCACCCCAAAGGGGGGAAATGCACAAGCCAGGCAGGGGTTACACTGCAAAAGGACCGATATAGTTCCCAATTTAATCTCCATCACCACCTTCCGTCTCACTACCAGCGGAACTACTTGAAAAGAACCGGAAATGACAATTGCGACACGAGTGTTGAAAAATGACAACTCGCTCCTCTAGAACATTTAGAATCATTAAAGGCAAAGCACCTACCCTTTGCCACATACCCAGAGCTGCCCTTCCCTGCCATGTTTGGTTTCTTGTACTGACTCTCTAAGGGGTTTTTACTATGCTGGGTAACTTCCAACCACACCTCTACGTCCTTGGCACCCAAAGGCATGATTGAATTCCCATCCTGTTTACAACTAAATTTTTTGTCATATTCCCTCCAAGCAAAACCCCGGGGATTTGTGAACATTTCATGAATAAGGTAAATGTATTTAACCACGTTCATGTGCTCATCAGGCCTGGTTTCCAAATAACACGCGGAAAAAACAAAAACACAATTCCCCTCATCCAGAGATGGTAACTGCGAAAAGCATTTTCTCCAATACCGCCGGTCTTTTTGGCCTTCTCAAAATCCTGCCTCGTCCTCCGTAAGAGTAAACATGTCCACATAATTCCCCTTTCTTATCTTTTCTCTCCTCCTCAAACCCCTAGTTATAGCCGTGTTGGCGCAATGTACCATATCAGCATACGGTGCCGCCTCAGCAGGCGCAGTTGCCTTGCCCTTTGAACCCTTGCTCCTCGCCATTTTCTTAACTATGCAATGCGCAATTATTCTTGCTAATTTCCGTGGGCGCTTAGGGGATCCCGAGGACTCGCTGCTAACAGATGATTCAGATGAAGAACTGTCATATAAAACTTGTGCCAATGTATGCTCACCGGATCCAGACAGGCCTGCAAGCTGCGAATCACCAGCTGAAATTCCTTTGGCCTCGACAGCGACAACTGATGTTGATGCCACCTCCTCACAAACCGCCTTTCTCTTGCGTCGCACCACCTCCTCTGTAACTGGATGTGCAACTGAAGCCCCAGGTAGAACTTCAGGAGTGGAAACAAAAACATTCAATTCTGTGGGTAACATAGCATCAACCATGGGAAGAGGAGGAGGTTGAGGAGAAGGGATGGGAGCAGTCACCGGAGAAGCCGAGATACAGTGAAGCAGTTGCTGCAGAGCTGACAGGAGGGCCCGCAATGGTCAGCGAGGCAGGGACCTGTTGATGCAGCAAGCCTGGCGAAGGATAAGCTTGCAAACAAGAACTGGGTGGTGAATAAGCAGCACGCCAGGGGTAATATGGCTGGGTAGCTGCTGCGGGTAAGAAAAGTCGGCTGCCCATATGAGAATTGACTAACTGCTGGGGCAGGTGAGGTGTATGATAGAAAGACACTGCCATTGTGGAAAAATTGGGATTCTGGGCGAAACCCTGCGAAGCGCCTAATGACCATGTGGCTTGCGCAGCATGAGGGGAGGAAAACAGCGAAGGAAGATGGGAACTAACAGCAGGTGACATGGTATGCAGAAAAAATGGCTGCCTAGCAGCACTGATAGCAGGTACAACAGGGAAAGGAGGCATGCTTGTGGGAACAGTGGAAAAGGTATAGCCAGCTACAGCCCTTTGAGAGTTTGATGCAGGCCGAACTGGAAAACTATAAGCTGCTGCCATGGAACATTTAGTGTTATATAACTGCAGTTAGCCTGCAGATGCTGCAGGGGGCACCCCAGAGGCACTGAAAGTATTGGCTGTCATTAAAGGAGTTGCAGAGCTCACTCCTGCAGCTCCCAAAATGGCGCCCACAGGCACAGTGGCAGGTGCGGGCCCTGGGACCTCCGCAGGGAGGCTGGGTGTCCCTGCACCTGTGGCCACTTTATTTATGTTATCAGACGCGGCCAGGGATTCCCAGTCCCCGGCACTCGCGTCTCTTACATCCCTCACTGTATCCCCGCCCGTGCACACCCGGGCCGCAACGCCTGCTGGCCCAGGATTGCATGGTAAGGGCGGCAGAAGTAGCACTGCCGGGGGACTGAGTGTCCCCGGGCCGCGCGTCACCACCAGCCCTCTGCCCTTCCCCGGCAGCGACTCCACAGCCCGCTCAGTGCTGAACGCCAGGTGGCGAGGCCCCGACAAGCAGGAGGTGAGGACTGGCAGCAGGGGAACCGCGGTCCCGCCTGATACAGGGGTGGGGGCGCCCGCGGTGAGCTCCCCAGTCGGGGTGGGAATGATAGCCACACTGGGGCGGCGGTAATAAATAAAGAGAAGGGAAAGGGGTAATGAGGAATGGAGCTGAAAGCACGGGGGAGGTAAAAGGCTGTGTGAGGGAGAGGTTTGGAAATAAGGTGACAGACAGACAGAGATATAAAGGGAAAACAGACACCACAGCAAGGGAGGAGAAAAACAAAAAGCTAAATGAAAAGACTAGTTTTGGAAATACATTGTAAGCACAAGAAAGCAGTGGCGTAACTAGGGTATTTGGAGCCCAGGGCAAATTTGAAAAGGGAGCCCCCCCCCCCCATGGGCGCGCGGCAAAAAAATGGGCGTGGTCACTTAAAAATGGGGTGTGTCAACATGACACACCCCTTTATTTTCAAACTGAACATTCCTATCCATATGCACCTTAACCCCAGTAGTACCCCCAGTATGCAGTTGTGGTCCCTCTCATGCAGGCCCATAGTAGTGCCCCTTATACAGTATCCCCAGTAGTGGTCCCTCTTATACAGCCCCCAATTAGTTCCCCTTACTCAGTCCCCCCAGTAGTGGCCCCCCAAATGCAGTGCCCCACGTAGTGTTCCCCCTTATGCAGTGCCCCCAGTAGCAGTCCCCACAATGCAGTGCGCCCAGTAGCGGTATCCCCTTATGCAGTGCCCTTTTATATAGTGCCCCCAACAGTAGTCCCCCCCATGCAGTTTTCCCAGTAGTGGTCCCCTTATGCAGGCACCCTGTAGTGATCCCCCCTATCTAGTGCCCCCTGTAGTGGTCCCCGCAGTGCCCCTTATATAGTGCCCCCAGCAGTAGTGTCCCCCCCTCCCATGCAGTGCCCCCAGTAGTGGTCCCCCTGATGCAGGCTCCCAGTAGTGACCCACCCCCCTATCCAGTGGTCCCTGTAGTGGCCCCTTCCTATTATTGCCCCCATCAGTGGTCCCCCGAGTGCAGTGCCTGTAGTAATACTAGGCCCCTTTTAGAATGCCCCCAGTGGTAGTCCCCCCCCCAAGTAGTAGTCCCCAGTAGAGTAGCCCCCCCCCCCAGTAGAGGTCCTCCCAATGTCCCCCCCAGTAGATGTCCCCCCCAGTAGTAGCCAAGCCCTCCCCTGTTGTGCAGATAGGTTTAAAAATAAATAAATATAAAAATATACTTACCTGATTCCACGCTGCTCCTGTCCGCGATGCCGCTCCCGCCCTCCAGTCCGCCCGGGCTGGCGCGCTCAGCATTATGGGACTGACGTCATGACGTCAGTCCCATTACCCACTGCAGGAGCCAGACGGAAGTCACTCATCATTGACAGCAGGCCCCCTTTGTCGCGAGACCCGGAGCGACTGTTTAACTGTCGCTATCCGGGTCTCACGCATGCGCACGACGGAGCCGCCACCGTCGTGCGCATGCGCACTGGGCCAACATTAACCCACTTGCGAGTGCTCGCGAGCGGGTCTGAATCAGGTTCAGATTCTCTAAAACTACCAATCACTAAAAAGTGAGGACTCTTATATAGCCTCACGCTTATACAGCCTTCATCTAGTCTAAGCAAGCTCAGCAGCTTTTAGATAATTTTCTTTAGATACAAGTCAAAAATTCCCTGGAAATCTGGAAACACAAATATTATAGATGGGGGAACAAGGCCGGAAGATTATTAGCTTCTATGTGTCGCCGATGGAAACCAAGAACTCATGTTGTGGCCATTAACCACTTAACTGACTAATTCTTTTTCCAAAAATCGCTCCAAAATTGTCGGTTTCTTTTATGATTGAATTAGGTCAAGAACATCATTTTAAACTTATCCATCACTATTTTATTTAAAAAAAATATTTTTTTAAAACACAGTATACCATAAAAATAGCAATTTTTATGTTATACTGTAATGATTGCCATTGACAGCTGTACCATCGATAGTTCAACCATCGTTAGAAGCCTATCAATTGTTTAGCGATTGGTCGAGATCTGTGTAGACAACTGTCGATGTTTCCTGAACATCGATTGAGGGTTGCCATCGATGGTGCAACATTGATGGCCACCAGCAATGGCAAACCACTTGTTTTCAGTCAGATCATCAATGGTCGGTTGCCATCCCTAATCAGAGGCTCTGCAATATATATATATATATATATATATATATACACACACACACATACATATATGCATATATATACCTATATGCATATGTATATATATATATATATATACATACACACACATATATACATATACTGTATACACTGTATACACATACATATATATACATATATGCACATATATATATATATATGCATATATATATCTATATATACATATACACATATATATATACATACATTTATGCATATATATATATATATATATATATACACGTGTATATATATACATATATATGGGTCTAAATATATATATATATATAT
Organism: Taudactylus pleione; assembly: GCA_031769625.1. NCBI lineage: Eukaryota > Metazoa > Chordata > Amphibia > Anura > Myobatrachidae > Taudactylus > Taudactylus pleione. The sequence continues at coordinate 12,696,948 of JAUIMM010000099.1, forward strand.
ATATGCATAAATGTACTTATATGCATATATGTATATATATGTATGTGTGTATATATATATATATATATATATATACATATATGCCCTTATCAAAATGGGCATCACTGGGGAGGAGGAGCTGAGGCCAGGGTGGGAGTGTGCGGGGCGCTGCTGGGCTGCCTGGGTACATAGAAGCAGCAGCCAGAGTCGCGGCTGCTGCTTCCTGTACATTGTAGTTCCGGAGCCACAGCGGGAGCGTGTCCCGCTGGTGGCCCGGATACATAGCAGCAGCGGCGGCTACCAGAGCCGCCGCTGCTGCTTCTTCTACACAGTGATCAGCTAGTGATCACTGTAGTGCTGGAGCCGCAGCGGGAGGGTCTCCCGCTGGCGGCCTGGATACAGAGCAGCAGCTGCGGCTACCAGAGCCGTGGCTGCTGGGGCCGGCTGCCCGATCACTGCTGGCCACAGTGATCGGGTCACAGCAACAGCTGTGGCTACATGTGCCATGGCTGCTGCTTCAATAGCAGTGCGCCGGGAGGGGACTGCCGACGGTGCCGATCACTGTGGCCAGCAGTGATCAGGGAATGCTGGAAAGGCAGCCAAGCTTGCAGAGGGACCAGAAGGTCCCTCTGATGTAGGCGGCTGCTGGAAGATTAGCTTCCCACAGCCGCCTAGTGGGCATTCCTGACTGGTCGTATCAGATATGACCATGTCAGGGAAAGCCCAGCCTGGTGCGGTCGTATCTGATACGACCGTGCCAGGCAAGTGGTTAAACATCCTCTTACTAGTAATCTGGTTACTGATTTGAAATTTATATTGTATATTGGATCTTGCTTCTCGAAAAGCACCAGGCCCTGATGGATTGTCTGGTGACTACTACAAAATACTACATGATAATGTTCTTACCACTTTGCAAAAACTCTATCAAACAATATATAGAGATTGCCACCAATATCATACTTTTAATGAGTTGCATACTATATTGTTATCTAAACCAGAAAAAGACTCCCAGTTATTAGGGTCATATAGGCCGATCACGTTATTGAATATATCTAAAATTATGGCCAATCGTCTTGGAATGATTTGCCGAGTCTGCTTACAGATCACAAGTCCGGTTTTTAGATACCAACCTGGTGGGCTTGGATTTCCTTGATCATAACAGCCATGTTTGGTCAGATCCAACTCAAACACCAAATGGAGAGACTATTTTGTGATGGTATCTGGAGATGTTCTCCCTCCTCCCCTTCCAGCCTTCCTATACATAATCTGAGAATCACAATGATAAGAGATGTTTAGTACCAGACTTTAAAATCCCCCTGCCCCCTTCCTGTTCAGAGATTCCGTTTTGTGTGCTGCGACAGACATCATCTCCTGCATGCCCTTTTGATTCTTTAAAAAATATTTGGAACCACCGAGAAGCTCCAGTGGGGCAAGGATTGATGTGAATGAGTAAAATATTTTTTGTAAATGCCTCCCCTCCTCCCTCATAAATTTGCTTCGGAATCAAAAAAATTTAATTCAATTTACTACTAATCAACCCTTCATTTCCCTGGCTTGGACAACTACAGCCGTGGAAAACAGTTTTGAGAATAACATAAGTATTGGTTTTCACAAAGTTTGCTGCTTCAGTGTTTTTAGATCTTTTTGTCAGATGTAACTATGGTATCCTGCAGTAAAATTACAAGCATTTCATAAGTGTTAAAGGCTTTTATTGACAATTACATTAAGTTTATACAAAGAGTCAATACTTGCAGTGTCGACCCTTCTTTTTCCAGAACTCTGCAATTCGCCCTGGCATGCTGTTAATCAACTTCTGGGCCACCTACTGACTGATGGCCGCCCATTCTTGCTTAATCAATGCTTGGAGTTTGTCAGAATTTGTGGGTTTATGTTTGTCCACCCACCTCTTGAGGATTGACCACAAGTTCTCAATAGGATTAAGGTCTGGGGAGTTTCCTTGCCATGGACCCAAAATTTGACGTTTTGTTCCCCGAGCCACTTAGTTATCACTTTTGCCTTATGGCAAGGTGCTCTATCATGCTGGAAAAGGCATTGTTTATCACCAAACTGTTCTTGGATGGTTGGGAGAAGTTGTTCTTGGAGGATGTTTTGGTACCCTTCTTTATTCACGGCTGTGTTCTTAGGAAAAATTGTGAGTGAACCCACTCCCTTGGCTGAGAAGCAACTCCACACATGAATGGTCTCAGGATGCTTTACTGTTGACATGACACAGGACTGATGGTAGTGCTCACCTTTCCTTCTCCGGATAAGCGTTTTTAAATACATTTTGTTTCTTGATGTGCCATGTTGGAAGTTGTACTGCCACAGCTGCTGCAATCTTTGACATGCGGTTGCTGAATGCCGAAAATGTCCAGAAATGTTTATGGCCACAGACAGCATTTCTTGCATGCCCCTGTAAGTTTAAAAATATTCTGAACCACCAAGTTGATTTTGTGTATAAAACATGGGACATATTGTTCACCCATGCTCTCCCCTCCTCCCTCATAAATTTGCTTTGGAATAAAAAAATTTAATTACATTTACTATGAATCAACCCTTTGTTTCCCTGCCTTTAACTACATACATACTCCATCTTCCTCAGGCCTCTTGATTAATGAAAACATACAATATGTCTGTGGGTGCGCTTTGGCCTGTCTATCAGCAATCACATTAGAGTCTCTAGGTTAAGGCAAACCATGTTGATAAGCCACTATAAATTAGGTTAAAAGAATTTCTCTAATAAAGCTATATGGTCTGGTATTTCTATATAGTCCAGTATCTGCTATGTTATGTAATTACATTTTGTTATTAGATAGAGTATGTTTGTATGTATTTATGTAATCAGTATATGTATTCTGTGTTGTTTGTCCTTTTATATATCTGACATTGTCACTTTCATTAGATGTAGGTATGTGGGTGCCTACAGGCTGCTATATTCACATTGTATATATGTATCTGTTGTTGATAATGTGAAACACTTGCTGTTGTATTTGTAACTTTTTAAAACATTATGGCAGCTGCATTATTATTGTTATGACCATTTCTATGGTTACACACAAGAGACACTTATGACGTGGCTTCCTGTGCGACTGCATGTTGGCGGTCCACACGAGGTTCACCGGAGATTGGGCCTTCACGAGGTAAGCTATTTAAATGCTGTATTTGTCATTTACTTTGTATCACAAGCTTGACAAAGCGCTTATTAAAGGCGCTGAAACGTTGCTAACTCAGCTATGAGTATTTAGTATTTCTTTCATTCATTCCGGAGTGCCGCTGTGTGTATCGAGTATATATAAATATATGGAGTGGGACCTCCTCCTCTCATTGCTGTATGGACTAAAAATGGACTATTATACTGAGTGACTGTACTACAAATCTACTAGAAGCACAGAGAGTGCTGTTGTTATACTAAGTTAAACTTTTATAGATTCCTTTTTTCTATTTATGTTTCTATATTTTTTTTTACCTTTTTCTTTTGAATGTTTTTCTTTTTCTTTCTTTTAGCATTTTTACTATATTTATATATTAGAATTTTTTCTGTGCATTCTTCTATTTGATGTTTGATTTTTTTGCATGTGTGGATTGCATGGGTCGTTGCTGACATTCGGTGAATATTTCATTACAATAGCCCCAATACAAATATATTTACTGAGAAAAATGTTGCTGTGTTCAATACCTATTTTACCCACTGTGTGTAATTTATATATATATATATATATATATATATATATATACTTCCCGACAGTGTGGCACTCCTGGACGACATCACTCACTCAGACAGCGGCATAATACGGCAACGTTTCAGTGCCTGTTTATTAGTGTGGCACTTTCATCAGGATGACAATATACAACACTGTGTCCTACCTTAATATAGGCAAGCACCAGGTGAACGCCATTGCTATTTGCAGGACCTCACACCCGATCAGCGGCGCATGTGGGATGACGTCATCAAACCCCGACTCACACGTGGCTATAGACGTCATGTCCGTGCACACCATCACCATAGTAACATCATAAACAAAGACAGAAGGCTGTAAATATAACTCTAAAAGATATAAAAACATTTGGTTTGCTGAACATATCACCTATATCAAATACTTAATGTATCACATGGCACTATCATATATTAACATGCAAAACTCTACGCATAACTATTAATAGCTACTACAGCAACCAATGATAGTATGCTATACTACACCATGTATTATACTAGGGCATATGTTGTCACACATATATTGAAAGACATGTATATGGCTTACATAACCACGACATAGGATCACCATCATAAATTCTACTAATCTAATACACTACCCATAGAGTAGATATAAGGCATAGCTACCAGCTCCTAATATTATACTACTGGTCACACGTGAATCACGTGGACCTATATCATATTGCAGCAGAAAATAACATACTTCTCAAGCGATATGTATGTATGTATAGCACAGCAATATGACCTTGTTGGACTCGTACTGCAAGAATAACCCACATAACCTATCTGCATCTCTACATAACCCATCTGACAGGCACCAGCCCTATAATAGATAACCAGATAACCAACGTACTAAACCTTCTATAGCAGGGGAAGAAAATGAATAAGTAAAGAACTGACACCTAACATGGTGTCAAGGGACCTTGGCTAACCAATAATAGTGTATACTAATCCTTTACAGACAGGAATTCATGCCCAAATGCTCATTAAGTCCCCTAGGGTGCATAGTACCGAGTCTATAAATCCACTCTGTCTCTCTGCGTAACAACATCAGTGGTCGATAAGTGGGATGCGATCTATCATACGATACCTAAGGGAGGCTAATTGGTGTGATGATTTACCAAAATGCCTAGCTACCGGCTGTTCACTGTCCCCACTTATGATAGCTGCACGTATTGCAGACCGATGAGCTGCCATTCTCTCCTTAAAGGCCCATTTGGTCTTACCCACGTATGACAAACCACATGGACATATTATCTGGTAAATCACGTACTTAGAATTACAAGTGAGACGATGTCTAATTTTAAAGGCTTTGCCAGTATGGGGATGATAGAAAACTTCACCAGGGATAAGGTATCGGCACGTTGTGCATGAGCATTTAATACATCTCTTTTGACTGCTTAGAAAATTAAATTTGGGGTTCCCAATTGAGCTAATGTCCGTTTTTACCAGAATGTCTCTAATATTACGACTCCGAGTGTAACATGGCATTAATCTAGTGTCTGTCAGTTGTAATTCCCTGTCAGATTGAATAATTGGCCATAATTTTTTTGTAGTACGTCTAATTACCTGGCTAGCCATATTGTACTCAGTAACTAAAGGTATAAAAGGTTTTCATGATTTTTAGAATGTTTCTTCATCAATAAAGTTTTTCTATCAAGTTTGCTTACTTTATCTTTGGCTTGTTGCAACAAATACATACTATACCCTCTTGCTAAAAATTTGTCAATAAGTACATCCATCTGTTGTTCGACTAATGCTGGATCAGAAGTAATTCTCTTGATGCGCAGCATTTGGGAATATGGTAATCTCATTTTCAGGGATGTAGAATGGAAACTTGACATATGTAACAAATTCACACTCTTCACACGAGTGAAGAATTATGCAATGTAATTGAGGAGCATAATGCATGTGATCATCCTGTAAAATGTACAGGATGAAATCCTGTCAAATCCAAGATGGCCCTGGAAAGGCGCTCTACATGCAGCACTGGAGGAAGGTCACCTGTGAAAGTGGAGTATGAGTATGAGGAACAGGTCTAGGGAATTATGCCACAGGACCTGGTGCCAGGAGTAACCGTGCAATGCCAAAGTGCTCCACATGCTTGTGTCTCCTTTTATAAGCATCATAGTTAAGTTCCAATAGAATGGTGTTTAGAAGCCAAAACCACCTGTTTTTTAATAGTCTATTTATTTGGGGATTTCTGTCGATTTTAAGTCGAATTTCAATCCCGACTGTTAGTAAATGAGAAAATCTTCTAGTGGTCTATGTGAAAGTATCGATGGTTGTTCGATGGTTGATTTTGGTTGGGATTCGGTTTTATAGTCGATTTTGCCTTAAATAAATCCCTGATTTGCAGATCACATAGTACATCACCTATATATACACCAAAAAGACAAAATCGACCTTTAGTAAATATACCCCTCAGTCGTCACTTGCAAACAGGCTTCTCTTTATAGTAATAGAAGTGAAAAAGTAGATTGCACAAGAATTGACATTGGCAGACGCTTTAGATAGATTTAATAAAGGATTAGACATCTCCTTAGCAAAACAGAGCAAACACAGTTGCTGGCATAAACACCACACATGAGTCTGTAGCTTCAGGTTGTTGACAAATTGTCAATATGGAGCCAGGAAAACATAGTTTGATCTCTCAGGGCAGAACAGACTATTAGATTATCCTGCTTTGCTGCAATAAAAAAAAAAAAAACAGTTATTGGCGTAATTTACATTCTTCCTCTTGATGATTTATTAGGTATAAACCATCAACACTAGGGGATAAATTTACTAAAGTGAGAGTTTTTAGAAGTGAGTTTTAAAAGTGATGTTGCCCATAGCAACCAATCAGATTCTAGCTATTATCTTCTAGAAGGTACTAGTTAAATGTTAATTAGAATCTGATTGGTTGCTATGGGCAACATCACTTTTAAAACTCACTTCTCAGGGGCGGATTGGGATGGAAAACCAGCTCAGGAAATTTATGGAAGCAGCCCTAATTGGGGCGTAGTCTGATGATGGGGCGTGGTCTGAGGGGGGGCAGTATCTTACCTCATAGGGCCTGATTCTGAGTTGGAAGCAGTTCGGGCCTTCCTTGTGTCTTTTGCTTCAATTTAATCTGTGACTATATGCTAATGCCGCTTCCCTGGTGTACATCCATGTGACCTAATATGGAAGGACTGAGATGCCCGCTGTCAGTGTCTACAGACACTTGTCGAAACCGAATAATTGGGTAAGACAGAATCTGTTTGGCAATCAGGAAAACCTGCACGACGCCATCTTGTGAATGGCAGCAAGACTCCATTTTAGAAAAGAGAGCTTACACAAGCGCCATTTTGTCAAAAATACATAGTACACAATCCACAGTGCAAAATTGATAAAAGTAGCAATTTTGCTACTCACAATGCAAAGTTGCTAAAAAGTAACACGAACAGCTTTTTAATAATCTTCCCCAACACATACCGACAGTTTTCAGCACACATAAAAATGACTTCCCAACATGATAAAATCTCACAGCACTATTTTGTAAAAAAAATAGATAGTCAGCCTTCCCTCAAACGCATGCAGACAGTGTTTAACACATAAACACTAACTTATTAGCATTTGGAATCCTATACAAAGCCCATCCTGGAAAAAATCCCTATACCATAACACGACACAATATACCATGGTGCTATAAGCATTTTTACATAAGAATATATGAGCTGTGACAATTGGAATGTAGCCTAGCTATGGAGCTACACAATTGAGTCCATCCCCACAACCAAAACAAGCAGAATAAAGAGTGAGGCTCCGACTGCACTGCTGGGAGCCCCCACCCTGTATGAGAACTAAATTCACTGTATAAACACATTTTGCAATTGCAGTTTAAAAACATCAGAAAAATGCATGTGTGCTTGTGTGTGTATATATATATATGTGTATATATATATATATATATATATGTATGTGTGTGCATGTGGCCCATCATGCATGGACTTACGTGTATAATATCACACACAGACTTATATTTGAAAAGTAGTAAAATTCCCTGCAACTCATACACACAATTTTAAACAGAACAGTCAGCTTTTTAGTGATCCTTCCCAAAATCATGGCCACACACACACATAGATGCCCTTCCAGCTTAGTGCTGCTCGCTGAGTGCCCCACCGACCCTCAGACGCACAACGCAGTTCAGTGCTGTTTCTCCCCGCTTACATACATTTAAAAGCAATGGTCCCGTAACGCAAAAAGGATAATTATTACTTGGTTTAGTCGCAATACTAGCATATAAAGAAATGAATGTTTTCTGTAACTATGGCTTAGTAAATGACAATTGGACCGTGTTTGGTGCCGTACTGATCTACTTTGTTCCCACAGCGTTCCGGTGGCATCGGTGAGAAGATCAGAACATGCGGCTATGAAATATGAATGTTAGAGAGAATAACTTCTTGAAATGTTGTATGCCATAGTTAGATTAGATTTATTATGCAGCAGGAAGGTGAACACAATCAGGCTGTTAGAGGCTGGGTTGTGTCTTTGCACTGACCTATGAATTGTACCGTAACGGAAGAAGCAAGAAGAAGAACCAATGAGAACCTGCCAACGTATTCTATTGTATTGCTTATCCCAGTACGGGTATATATGTGAGTGCTCTGAAACAAGATGCTCCTGTTATGCTGTTCGACGGAGGTCTCATTATTGATGCCGGTATCTGGTCCCAGAGCGCACGCGTATGTATTGACTGTACCTTATGACCTAATGTTTGTACAATTTATTTTGCGCTCATTGTTAGATCATAGCGTGGTAACATCTGTACTTTACCTGAATAATAATCTTTAGCGCGTTGGACTGCTATTCAACTGTCTTAGAGTTTTATTAATGGTATAATTAAACACAGCGCTAATTAGCGACATCTTGTGGTTTTAGAAGGTATAGGCAGGTTTTGTCTTAAAGGTTCTAGGCAGGTGAATCTTAGAGGTTTATAGGCAGGAATGTACTAAAGGTTTATTTACGATTCAACACACTGCAATCATGCTTTGTGCATCTTTAGATGTCACTATCAGTGGCACCAGCCCTATGGTAGGTGCAGATTATACGTCTGAGTTTGGCCCCTAATGTGAGCAATTCAATTCTCTATACACAACCACTTTCAGCAACACATTTGTGTCACACCCATACAACGCTACATCTGTGTCTGATTAGCCAAAAACCTGTAACTGCCCAGGAAAGCCTAACACATTTCTAATACACTTCTTCATATGTGCATCTAAGTGCTGCGACTCTGTACCACACCATCAGGATGTATGTGCCGCGCAGACCAGATGAAAACATCGTTCCACTGCATACACCATTGTCACTGTGTCTGACTGAGAGGCCCACAATGCTGTATACTACTATGCCATAGTGCTGCTTGCTGTATAAAATAACTACAAAAGGGCCATGCATATTTACATAATGTCACTCCCCTTCTATAAGCTCATCTCACTCACTAGAAAAACCTTCAGAAGTTCAATAGAATATAGCAATTATAAAAAAATAAATACATTTATAAACATCCTGCCTAATCCGAATTTGCCCGAATTTCATTAATCCAGATAATTCCAAGTCGCGGTTCTGATCTTTTCACGGTTCAGAATTCCGATTTTAAATCCGAATTTCAGGTTTTGGATTGCATAAATTACATGATTTTAGCTGTTTCTAAAAACTTTTTATCAATTTTTTTTTTTTTTAAAACCCCAGATCTGTAACCTAAACACGTACAATTGGTGCAACCATGTGTTTGCATATGAGACAAATATTCTGTGACCTATCGCCTGGGTATAATGTACCTACACCATCAATATTAAATATATGGCAATTAATGCATAGAGTGATAGATGGACAGATATGCATGTTTTTTGTAAGTACACAGTGATGTGGGAACCCTTTATTTATAAATAGAACTAAACACACCATATAAAAACCGATATGCATATTTATGTAAGAAAGATAAAGGCGCTTCAAGTAAGAAAAGAGGGAGTGCCCTGCGTCGACACACTGGAATGGTGCCCACATGTGAAAGTAATGGTGCATACACACGGTCAGATTTTTCCTTCAGATATGAACGATAACGATTTAAAAATCGTTCAGTCGTTCATATCTGAAGGAAAATCGTTCATATCTGACATGCCTGAACGATGGACGATCAACGATGCGCGTTCCCGATGGTCAGATAACGATTTCTGACATCTGATGTGTTTGCAGTCAGACTTGGACGATTCCATTCATTTTAATGCAGTCAAAAATCGTTCAATCGTTCAAAACTTTGGTAAAATCGTTCAAATCGTTTAATCGTTCATCTGACAAATCTGACAAGTCTGACAAATCTGACCGTGTGTATGCTCCATTAAACTTTCAGCTCAGACAGGATGTCCCTACTGCCACTTATAATGGCTTACTGTGATCGCTGGTCCTGTATATGCTGGAATTATGATACACAAAACACTTTGTAGGACGCATATTGTTGCTGGTAAAGTGATAATTATGTCCTCTTCATGGATTGACCACACTTGCTCTTTAATCAAGCATTTGGAAACCCCCCCTCTAGAAATGTACTCATTCTTCATTTCACGGCCCGTGAGTGCCGCTGATATTTATGTGGCACTCACACATACCTCCAAACATGACCCTCTCCAGGAGGGACACAATGCTCTGGTCCTGGACTTCCCTGGTAATTTATGATTGGTGGCTGCTCCAGAGGCGGGGCTGCAGTACAGTCCAAAATTCAAATAGGGGAGTCACACCAACTGCCAGTGAGTCCCAGCCAGTGATGTTTGGCAGTGTGTGAAATGACAGTTGGTGTGACTCCCCTATTTGAATTTTGAACTGTGCTGCAGCCCCACCTCTTACCAGGGAAGTCCAGGACCAGAGCACTGTGTCCCTCCTGGAGAGGGTCATGTTGGGAGATATGCTCACAGGCAGGGCCGGACTGGGACTAAAAATCAGCCCTGGCATTTGAAGCACACAGGCCCACCTGCTGTGGACTTTATGCACAAAAAACATGCCGGTGCTAGTAAAATGTGGGCTATCACTAGGCACTAGGCAGGGCGCCAGACCTAGAGACAAGACAATTCTGCGCGCGCATTAGGTGCGCCCGCCCAAAAAGGGGCGTGACCAAAGAAAAAGGGGCGTGCCTTTTTGACAGAACCCCTTTTCATCTACTGGGGGCGTGCCCGGCACTTACGGACATGCCGGGCATCCCCCAAGTGCTGCGGTCACTGTGAATGGATGCAGGGCGCATGCACCCAGTGTGCGTGATTTATTTAAAGAGCACATATTTTAATACTCAGTCATGTTAGGGGGGTGATATATTTAAAGAGCATATTTTTTATCACTCCGCCATGTTAAATTATTTAGCATGACAGAGTGGTAAAATATATGCTCTTTAAATATATCACCCCCCCTTACATGACATAATGATGTGGCAGGAGGACTATGGAAGACAATGAAGGTGCTGGGCACCAGAACTGAAGGGGCTCCTCCTCAAATCGCCTACAATATATTCACCCCACTTAGGGCTGTAAAGATGGGTGGGGGGCACTAAATGATAACTTGCCTCCGCGGGCATCTGTGATGAACTAACACCACTGGTGGGAGAAGCAGGGGACAGGAAGAGGCTGACAGGGAGAGGCAGTGGGTAACATAGCGGATGATGGGGAGAGGCAGTGGGTGACATAGGGGATGACGCGGAGAGGCAGTGGGTGACAGAGGATGACGGGGAGAGGCAGTGGGTGACATAGAGGATGACGGGGAGAGGCAGTGGGTGACATAGAGGATGACGGGGAGAGGCAGTGGGTGACAGAGGATGACAGGGAGAGGCAGTGGGTGTCAGAGGATGATGGGGAGAGGCAGTGGTTGACATAGCGGATGATGGGGAGAGGCAGTGGGTGACAGAGGATGACGGGGAGAGGCAGTGGGTGACATAGAGGATGACGGGGAGAGGCAGTGGGTGACATAGAGGATGACGGGGAGAGGCAGTGGGTGACAGAGGATGACGGGGAGAGGCAGTGGTTGACATAGAGGATGACGGGGAGAGGCAGTGGGTGACAGAGGATGACGGGGAGAGGCAGTGGGTGACATAGCGGATGATGGGGAGAGGCAGTGGGTGACATAAAAGACAGGGAGAGGCAGTGGGTGACATAGAGGATGACGGGGAGAGGCAGTGGGTGACATAGAGGATGATGGGAAGAGGCAGTGGGTGACATAAAATAAGACAGGGAGAGGCAGTGGGTGACATAGCGGATGACGAGGAGAGGCAGTGGGTGACATAGAGGATGATGGGGAGAGGCAGTGGGTGACATAGCGGATGACGGGGAGAGGCAGTGGGTGACATAGAGGATGACGGGGAGAGGCAGTGGGTGACATAGCGGATGACGGGGAGAGGCAGTGGGTGACATAGCGGATGACAGGGAGAGGCAGTGGGTGCAATAAAAGAAGACGGGGAGAGGCAGTGGTTGACATAGAGGATGACGGGGAGAGGCAGTGGGTGACATAGCGAATGACGGGGAGAGGCAGTAGGTGACATAGCGGATGAAGGGGAGAGGCAGTGGGTGCAATAAAAGAAGACGGGGAGAGGCAGTGGTTGACATAGAGGATGACGGGGAGAGGCAGTGGGTGACATAGAGGATGACGGGGAGAGGCAGTGGGTGACAGAGGATGACGGGGAAAGGCAGTAGGTGACATAGCGGATGACGGGGAGAGGCAGTGGGTGACATAAAAGACGGAGAGGCAGTGGGTGACATAGCGGATGACGGGGAGAGGCAGTGGGTGACATAGAGGATGATGAGGAGAGGCAGTGGGGGACAGAGGATGACGGGGAGAGGCAGTGGGTGACATAGCGGATGACGGGGAGAGGCAGTGGGTGACAAAGGATGACGGGGAGAGGCAGTGGGTGACATAAAAGAAGACAGGGAGAGGCAGTGGGTGACATAAAAGACAGGGAGAGGCAGTGGGTGACATAGCGGATGACGGGGAGAGGCAGTGGGTGCAATAAAAGAAGACAGGGAGAGGCAGTGGGTGACATAAAAGACAGGGAGAGGCAGTGGGTGACATAGCGGATGACGGGGAGAGGCAGTGAGTGACATAGCGGATGACGGGGAGAGGCAGTGGGTGACATAGCGGATGACGGGGAGAGGCAGTGGGTGACATAGCGGATGACGGGGAGAGGCAGTAGGTGACATAGCGGATGACGGGGAGAGGCAGTGGGTGCAATAAAAGAAGACGGAGAGAGGCAGTGAGTGACATAGCGGATGAAGGGGAGAGGCAGTGGGTGACATAGAGGATGACGGGGAGAGGCAGTGGGTGACAGCGGATGACGGGGAGAGGCAGTGGGTGACATAGCGGATGACGGGGAGAGGCAGTAGGTGACATAGCGGATGATGGGGAGAGGCAGTGGGTGACATAGCAGATGATGGGGAGAGGCAGTGGGTGACATAGAGGATGACGGGGAGAGGCAGTGCGTGACATAGCGGATAACGGGGAGAGGCAGTGGGTGACATAGCGGATGACGGGGAGAGGCAATAGGTGACATAGCAGATGACGGGGAGAGGCAGTGGGTGACATAGCGGATGACGGGGAGAGGCAGTGGGTGACATAGCGGATGACGGGGAGAGGCAGTGGGTGACATAGCGGATGACGGGGAGAGGCAGTGGGTGACATAGCGGATGACGAGGAGAGGCAGTGGGTGACAGGGAGAAGGTAACGGGTAGAGGCAGTGGTCGATGTGGGGAGAGGCAAAGGGTGACAGGGAGCAGGTGATGGAGAGAGGCAATGGGCAACACAAGGGAGAGGAAGTGGGCGATAAAATTAAATGGGTGACAGAGGGGCGGCAGTAGGTGACAGAGTATGATGGTGAAAGGCAGCGTGTGACAGGGAGCAGTAGTGGGTGATGCCTGGTAGAGGGTGAAAGGCAGTGGGTGATGGGGAGAGGCTGTGGGTGATATATAGGAGGGCACTGGGCTAGATGGAAAGGGGGCAGTGAGATGGTGGTGGTAAGGGGGGGACACTAGGCTGGAAAAGGGGGTACAGTGGACTGAATGAGGGTGGGGCACTGACTGGACTGTCTGGGTATTCTTGCTGAGGGGCAGTTAGATGGGACGGTGGGCTGATTGGGGAGCGAAGGGAAGAGACACTGGACTGGCAGTCACTGCAATGAGGGGTCAGTGAGATAGTGGGGAACACTGGGCTGGATGGGGGATCACTGTGGATAGGTGGACAGGGCAGGATGGGAAAGGGCAGGAAGATGAGGTTGGTAGGTGGGAACACAAGGCTGAATGAGGGGGATCACTATGACTGGCTTGGGGGTTCTATGTGGGGGGCAGTGAGATGGGTGCAGTGGGATGGTTGGGGAGGGAATGTGGGAGACACTGGGCTTGCAGGATAGGAGACACTGGGATGGGGGGTTAGTAATGGTTGGGAACACTTGGTTGGAGAAGGGGTAAACACTGGGATGGGAGCACTGACCTGCTGCTGTTCCATTTCTGCTGGCCCTGCACATTTGCTGTAGCACCGATCACTCACACGGCAGCCTCCTGAGCAGCCCTTCAGCTCCGGCCGCTGCTGCTGGGGTGTGGGAGACTGAATCTCACCTGGAGTGCCCATGGCTTCCTTTCCCTTGCGGTGCGGTACATCCTCCCGCCGAGTACAGTGACAGAGGGGAGCTAATGGCGTTGATAACCCCTGGCCATGAGCCCTGCCCCCGCTGCACATACTCAAACCCGGCAGCCGCAGCATCTAATAATGTGATAACGTCATGACGGGGCCGCGTGATGACGTCCCCGCACATAGCACCGGGCAGTGTAGCAAGTTGCCAGCTCACAGGAGCTGGCTAAATAGCCTCCAGCTGCACAGGTTCACATGACCGCCTGCTGCGTTATGACGTCATGACGCGGCCGCGTAATGACGTCATTACGCAGTGATGCAGCCGCGGTGCCGCCTGTAAGCCTGCGCTCTGCCGCATCGGCCCTTCTGGCATTTGCCAGAAGTGCCCGATGGCCAGTCCGGCCCTGCTCACAGGTCATATACCAGGAATTCACAGAGAGAGATCTCTTATTATCCCCACACGTGCACCCCAGCGTTCTTCATGGCGCAGGATGGTGACATCACCAGCACACGCCACAGGCTAATATGGTAACCATGGTAACACATCCACGGCCACACGCCCCAATCCCCCCGCGATTTGTTGAGTTATGCTTGGGCTTGGAACGTGGATGACACCTAGGCAAGTAATGACAATATAATATGGAGTGCCAGCCTGTTTGCATTATATATATATATATATATATAAACACACACAACACACATTTTCTATAAATAGCATAATCACCTCTGGACAATTCAGTGGCGTAACTAGGGGGGGTCGGGCAGGGTGCGTGCCCTGGGCGCTGTATGACTGGCGGCGCGGGGGGCGCCACCAGACACAGTCCGGCCTATCCTAGTTAGCCACCAGTGTAGCGCCGACCGCAGTGAGTGCGGTCAGCGCTGCACATTTACACAGGACCGGCGCTAGGCTTCCAGCGCCGGTCCTGTGCTGCACAACTGAGCCCGTTCCCTCCCCTTGAGCGCTTGCCCAATAGCGCTGGCGGCGATGCGTGTGTTAAACAGCAGCCAATGAGTCAGATAGACTCTCATTGACTGCTGCAGCACCCACTGCAAGAGCCGGGCTTCCGTCCTGCTCCTGCAGTGGGTAATGGGACAGATGTCATGACATCATGACGTCTCTCCCATAATGATGAGCGCGCCAGCCTGGGAGGACTGGCGGGCGGCGGCGGGAGCGGTGTCGCGGACCGGAGCAGCAGCAGCGTGGATTCAGGTAAGTATATTTTTATATATATATTTTTTTAAACCTGTCTGCACTACTGGGGGCACAACGGGGGAGGGGGGTGGCTACTACTGGGGGGACCTCTACTGGGGGTGGGGGCACAATGGGGGAGTGGTGGCTACTACTGGGGGCACCATTATTGGGAGGACCTCTACTGGGGAGGCACTACTACTGAGGGCACTTAATCGGGAGGGGGAACCACTACTGGGGACTACTACTTGGGGGGGGGGACTACCACTGGGGGCATTATAAAAGGGGCCTACTACTAGAGGCACTGCACTGGGGGAACCACTACCGGGGGCAATAATAGGAAGGGCCACTACAGGGGGCACTGGATAGGGGGGATCACTAATGAGTGCCTGCATAAGGGGGACCACTACTGGGAAAACTGCATGGGGGGGACTACTGCCGGGGGCACTATATAAAGGGCACTGCATAGGGGGGGGGACTACTACTGGGGGCACTATATAAAGGGCACTGCATAAGGGGATACCGCTACTGGGTGCACTGCATTGTGGGGACTGCTACTGGGGGCACTGCATAAGGGGGAACACTACATGGGGCACTGCATTTGGGGGGGCCACTACTGGGGGTACTGAGTAAGGGGAACTAATTGGGGGCTGTATAAGGGGGACCACTACTGGGGATACTGTATAAGGGGCAGTACTATGGGCCTGCATAAGAGGGACCACAACTACATACTGGGGGTACTGTATAAGGGGTACTACTGGGATTAAGGTGCATATGGGTAGGAATGTTCAGCGTGAAAATAAAGGGGTGTGTCATGTTGACACGTCCCATTTTTAAGTGACCACGCCCATTTTTTTTGCCACATCGGGGGGGGGGTTGTTCCCTTTTCAAATTTGCCCTGGGCTCCAGGTACCCTAGTTACGCCACTGGGACAATTAATTGCTATATTTGCAACCTACATAGATGTCAGTATGCATGATGGGATGTTTTTACTATCCCAACAGTCGGAATTCCGATGCCAGAATCCCAGCCACCGGCCTCAAAATGGTAAGTATTCGGGTTAGGGGGAAGGTTAGGCACTAGAGGGAGGGATAGGCTGTAGGAGGAAGGGGGTTAGGATTAGGCTGCGGGGGGGGGAGAGTTAGGATTAGGCTGCAGGGGGATGGTTAGGGGGAGAGTTAGTGGTTAGGACATTTTAGGACACTAGTTGGGTCAGGATATTGACTATTGGTTTACTGATTGTAGGTATTCCGTACCCAACCCTGCATGATATACAAGTAAAACAAAAACATAGGACACCTTGAAAATTATATATATATAATTCTAATTATGATTCTTTCAATACTTTTTAACGCAGAGCAGGAATACAACTCCCCAAAATCACAGTGGGGGATACTTAAACCATAGGCTGCTGCATTCAGCATGCTTAGTATAAGCAAAGCTTGCACATTAACAAAGACTCAAAGACATGATATTTGGCTCACACTACTTACAATAACCGACATTAAAGGCTGATGGACTTAATATACAGAATGAAAATGTTTAAAACGCTCCAATGTGCTTAATTTACAACATGCAGTGAATATCTGCCGTAAAAGTTTGTCTAATAAGGCCTAGCAATCATCCGTATATCTATCAGTCTTCTACTGTTCAGTGTCATAGGCAATACTAGCAATAATGAAAACACACTAATGCATTCAATATACTTTAACACTTATTAATACTGATTGCTAATTTATCTTCTTAAATAAGAACAAGTTGGCTGCAGGTTAATGTAGTAGTGAATAAACAAAATATATTTCTGTGATAGAATTATACTTGACTCACATTATACTACTTACCTGAGGGCTGGCAGTCAAGTAAGAAAATTGTAATTTACAGACTTCCACCCATAGTGGGATAATACCGACATTACCTAGATATGGTGTCATTATAAAATATAGATAGCATCAGAATGTAATTCTGAGTCAGCTTTCATTCCAGGTGAACCCAGGGATCAGGGCCGGCTCCTGGCATGTTCCGTTTTTTGAGGTCACTCAGGGGCGCCGGGAGTCGGCTGGAAAATGTCTCCACCCAGCTACGGCTCTGATAATATAATGGGGGAAGGCGCAGTGTGGGGAAGGGGTGGAGGCGGTGCGCGGGACACCGCTGTGTGCCGAGTCACTTAGCACCGACCCTGCTGCCAGGTACAGCTTGTGACTTACAGAGTGCCACTGCCTGAATCCTGCGGGTGGCTGTCCTGGACCTGCTTCTTCTCCTCTTCCCATTCCTGGATCCTGCGCTGGCACTGGCCACCAGTGACTGCCGGAGGTGAAGGCGGAGCCGTGAGGTGTCACTCACGTGCTCCCCAATGGCCTATGGGAAAGCTGCTGCGGCTGGGCATCCGCAGCAGCCTATCCACGACCAATTCACATACTACTGCTGAGTTAGCTTCGCGCATGCGTAGAAGCTCATGACCGCTGCCCGTTCGGAGCTGAGCTCCATTCGCGGTAGCGGCCATCAGAGCTTCCGGCCAGTCAGTCAAAGTGCAAAGCGGCCCACCAGAGGGACTAGGGGACCGGCCCACCGGGAACTATCCCGCTGTCCCGGTGGCCCAATCCGCCCCTGTCACTTCTATAAACTCTCACTTTAGTAAATATACCCCTAGTAGTGTCCTTGTTTCAATTCTAGACTGTTGTGTGGGCTAAACATAACAGTTCCCAGACTTGGTCCTCAACGCACACTAACAGACCAGGATTTCAGGATATCCATACTTAAACACAGGTGATTTAATTAGTATCTCAGTCAGTTTGATTATACCATCTATGCGCAAGAATGGATATACTTAAAACCTGAACGGTTGAGGAGTTTGGGAACCTCAGGTTTAAACATTGTTTTGTTTTGTTTTTCAGTTTGTGTCATTAAATCATTACCAAATGAAATGATGTATTATGTTTTTGCAATAAACTCTATAGCGTTTTCTTTTTCCATTTTATAATTGTTCTCTTTTAATTGTTTCATGTCTTTAAAGCATGATTACACCCAAAACTTAATTTGTTTGTTAAAACAATGTTCTGCAGGCGGCGTTCTAATTTACCCTAAAAACTCCTGATCAGCAGCAGTTTTTACTACCAAGGCCAAATGATAGGACATTTATCAATTGACTCTCCACTTCAGCCCAAGCTTAAACGTCAAGCATTCAATTCAGATTTCTTTTGTGAAACCACACATATCATGGAGTTAATTAAAGCTTTGTGCTCCGCGCAAAGGAATGTTCCATTTGGCAAATTTAGAAACAGCCGGTTAGTTTCATCTATTACTTGTTCTGCTACCATCAGTTGAGCCTATTCATGTTTCTCTTTTTATAAAGCTGTACTCTCCGTACTACCTGATAGCTACTAATTGCTGCTACTAGATTTCTGAATTGCAAATTTTCTGCACTGATAAAAACTTTGATTGCCTGTCAGCTACACATAGGGAAAAGATCGCCCGTGCTAAATGAGGTGTTCCATGCTTGGATTATAATGCCTAATGAATTATTCAGAGTAGAATGCATGAGTGGAACAAACAATTTGAAGGGTTACTAGCAGCCGTAACAGTTCAACAGCCAAAAGAACAAAAGTATCAGCTGAAAATTAGACTAATGATTAAAAAATGTGTATTAATTCTACATTTGCAGGGGGAAAAAACGAATGCCACTGTGATTTTAAAGGTTAATCATTATTTTCTCGCTAATGATCTCATCTTTGGGGAAACATTGAACGTATTCCTCACTATTATTTAGGAATGTTTTACATTAGAGTGTTCACATCTTTTTCGGTGTTATTTAGGTAATTTTCGCAAGGAGCAGAACTTAATAAGGCAAAATGCGTTTCTGGCAAAACTTAGAAATTGTATTGTCAGTAGATAAAAAATATTTTTTTTAATATATTATTTTATAATGGAAAGCAGTTTTTAGCATGACATTACTAAATGGCATAGGGGTATTTTAATGAAAATTTAGCCTCAACTTGTCCTTAGGGCTATCATTCTTTGCACTCCATTTTCTGTAATGTTATGTCGCATTTTGCTCTCAAGCGTTGAGAGCCCTTACCCCTTTTGAAGTAGCAATCCCTTATATAAATCCATGATCCCCAAACGTTATTGCCTATTCCTTTATTTATTTGCTTCTCTTCTAGCAATCATGAACTGGAATGTGGAAGATATGGGGTCTGCCCGACGGGATGAGGAGGCATTGAGAGATAGAGTATAAGTGGTGAAATAGCTCAATAAAAGAGACCTCCTATTACAGATGCCACTATACCCCTGATAAACTGCATAAGATATTTCCTAATACTTATCTCAGACGTAGGTGGAACTGTGGTCTCAGAGGAATTCTGTTTTACATTTGGTCTACTTGCCCGATAATTGCTGCTCATTGGTTAATAGTCTCTATGACTCCATGCTGCAAGCCCTGATTTTGAAGGACCCATGGATCTTTCTCCTTTAATACACTTCAAAATCTTAATAAATATTCTAAAAAGCTCATCTCACACGTTCTAGTGGCTGCTAGGACCTGGATGAATCCTCTTTCACCTTCCTTACAAGAACTTAAGAACTACATCTGTAGTGCTGTAGAAAATAACTTCTTACTTCCATGGTAGACACCTCTCTGGGGCTGGGAATGGGATGCCGGTGGTTGGTATCCTGACACCATCAGGTAAATACCGTAATGCAAATGCTAACTCTTACCCCTAACCTCCCCCCCTAGTGCCAAAACCTAACCTCTTCCTCCCCGCACCCTAACCCTTCCACCTTAGTGCCTTACCCTCCCCCTAGTGCCTAACCCTAACCCTCCCTCCTTAGTGCCTTACCCTCCCTCTAGTGGCTACTCATAACCCCTAAATCTAACCCTTCCCCTAACCCCAGGTACTTACCTTTGGGATGCCAGTGGTCGGAAAACTAGAGCCAGGATCCCGACATCTTTGGATAGATATGAATCTAGTGGTTATTTAGTTAAAATCAGCTCTAATTACATCGCTTTCGGTGCACACTGCCACGTCCACTCACCCACAGGGCAACTGAACTTTTTGCCCATTCATCAAAAAGGTACATCCTTTATCACCTGCTCTACTAACTAACAACCTGTACCCTTTTTACAGCTTGTTTTTGGGCCCTCTCCCAAGAGAACTGGGCCTGATGCAGAGTACTGTAGTTCTGTTTTTTTTGTGTAAATTTAAGGGAGAAGATACTTTTTTTAACTTTATTTAATTTTTATTTATTTACTTAAACTACGTGTTTTGACCGATATGCTTTATCAAAACTGACTTTTATTTCTTGTAGTTTATGTGTCTGCAGATGCATAAATCTCATGGTTTATATACTTGACATTTGAAAAAAGAAATTAACTGGGGGCACTACAATGTTTCATAATTTTAACTGGCACACTGCGTGGTATAATGTGAACTAAGGCACTACAATGGGGCATAACAGGAACTAAGGCACAACTATGGGACATAAAATGAACTAGGGCACTACTATGGCGTATAATATGAACTAAGGCACTACTATGGGGCGTAAAATTAACTATGGCACTACTATGGGGTATAGCATGATCTAAGGCACTACTATGGGGCATAAAATGAACTAAAGCTCTTCTATGGGGCATAGCATGATCTAAGGCACTACTATAGGGCATAAAATGAACTAGGGCACTACTATAGGGCATAAAATGAATTAAGACACTACTATAGGGCATAAAATGAACTAGGGCACTACTATGGGGCATAAAATGAACTAAGGCACTACTATGGGGCATAAAATTAACTAAGGCTCTTCTATGGGGCATAGCATGAACTAAGGCACTACTATAGGGCATAAAATGAACTAGGGCACTACTATAGGGCATAAAATGAATTAAGGTACTACTATAGGGCATAAAATGAACCAGGGCACTACTATAGGGCATAAAATGAATTAAGGCACTACTATAGGGCATAAAATGAACTAGGGCACTACTATGGGGCATAAAATGAACTAAGGCACTAGTATGGTGCATTCAATGAATTAGAGCACTACCATGGGGCATAACATGAACTAGGGTACTACTATGGGGGCGTAAAATGAACTATGGAACTACTGTGGGGCATAACATGAACTAGGATGTCTTTCTATCAGCAAGAGGACAGGGGCCCTGTAAAATATTAATATGGGGCCCCACATAGGTCTAGTTATGCCCTTGCACCTTGTCTACAAAAGGTGCAAAAGGTCTGCCACCAAACAACATGAGACCTTCTCTCCCCCGTTTCACCTCTCTAGTGGTAAGGTTTGATATATGCAAAATATGTGAGAGTTTGCATCACCACAAATATGTGCGTTGGTGCCCTCTGAGCTGCGCAGTGCAAATTTATGAAAGATAGGCTACACTAACTGGTGTGCCCTTAACTCATCATCTACTCCTCAAATGTCTCCTGTGCTGCGCAGGACGAAGGGGGGAAGTTTTAAGTCTCATATGGAAAACTTCCTAGGCTCTTTATACATTGCACTATTGCCAGCAAGTGTCTGAAAATAATGTTTTTGATACAGCTTTAATATTTAATACACTGAGTAGTGTACCTACTGGAGAACGTTGAGACAATTCCCTACAGGAGTATTGGATCTTCTAAGTTAATACTAGTTAATTACTTCACGTTCATTGTCGTTCAAGTATCAAGGGATTTTTCATACTATCCAGTTATGCTAGTCACTCTGCCTTGACAGGCTGTAGTTAATTGCAACACTATCTCAATTGTTTCTATTTTATCAGGCATCCAGACTGTCTAATCCCGGCAAGGGTCTAATGACAGCTGTCAAAATCCCAACACCTGTCATTTTACTTACACTGGGAGCTTGATGCCCGGCATACTGATCAAAGGTAAGCCGGACGCTGGTCGTGGACAGCCGCATGGGGGGGGGGATGGTTAAGTTAGGGGCTCCCGGGGAGGACTTAGGGTTAGGCACCCCCCGGGAGGGTACAAGTTAGGCTTGGGGATGGGGGGGTTAGGCACTGCGGGGGGGTTAGGCAGCCCCCCCCCCGGGAGACTTAGGTTTAGGCTACGGGGAAGGGGGGTTAGGTTTAGGCACTTACAGGGGGGTATAGGGTTAGGCACTTGGGGTGGAGGTTAGGGTTAGGCGGGGGGGGGTTAGGTTAGTCAATAGGAAATATACTTACCTGTCAGGATCTTCACTACCGGTCTTCCAGTGTTGGGATTCGAACTGCTGGGCATGCGTCCAGCAGTATTTCATACCGATCCTGTGAGATAGCAGTAGTGGGAGTCAGTGGGTGTCTCTATGCTGGTAGTACAATGGCATTGCGATTGTAATCATTAGCATATTTTCGCAGCAGAACTGCGTGCGATCGCCAGCTCCACTGGGGCAGGGACTGATGTGAATGGCCATATATTCTCTGTAAAGCGCTTTGGTATATGTGTGAGCTATATAAATAACTGGTAATAAACTAATTAATAAATGATAGCTACAAGCAATCAAATGGGCAACTTCTCCATCTGTCTCTTCCAGAGGTTTGATACATCTCCCCCAGTGTCAGATAAATGACAATAGGAGGTATGATGTGAATTCTTTAAATACTGGAATTTGATGTACACTGTGATAAAGTGACTTATGGATATTTCCTCTCATGAGGCCTTTTGTTGGATTACTAATGAGAGCCTATAGGTAGTAGAATGTACAAAGATGGTACATTGACAAATGCTCTAATGTAACACCAAGGGAAGCCGTCCTTTTTATCACCAACCCTCATAAATAAACACAACAGCAACCTTGGGGACCAATTCTCAGCTAGCCCTCTCCTTCTCCCCCCCTGGCTTCCAACCGAATACCGAAAAATGGAGAGGGCTAAGGCTCAGTGTCACATTCAGGCATTCTTATGGTAAATGTGACGTACAATTAGCCACAAGCTAAAGATCAGGTCACACAATGCTGTTTTTTTATTATTTTACCCCAGAAATATATGCACCATATATAACACTGAACTTTCCTAAAACCCTTCCTAAGGACAGGATAACGTTATCCGTCACAAAGTGGATTTTCTCAATCTGAAACCCAGTCATCTCAAGTCCCAGTGACGGAATGCAGCAGTTTATAAAGCCTTTGGTATCAGTCTCCAATTAGTAAATTTATTATAAAGATGTTCAATGTCAGGATAGCAAGTCTTGTTCCTGGCATTGACACTAAATGGTGGGCACAAGAAATGACTCCGGGAAAACATCACTGACCATCTGCTCAAGTTCGCTCATGCACTGATAAATAATTCTCTCCCTGGAGGTCAGTATATCCATGTGATTCTCTTGCTGTCTGTTTGATGTCACAAATTGAGTTTGATAAACAGATTGAAGTTACTATTACAAGGAACGAAAAATACAACTACGCACTTATACTACATGACGACTGAGTAAAACATTACAATATAGTAACGTGCTGTTGCAAATTGCTTTTTATGGTTGCATTTTTTTTTTCTACAGCGATCTCTTGGGTTCCTGACCTCTGTCTTCTCCAGCACCTGGGAATAAAATAAAATGGTTACTTCAGCAAATTCATGTCATTTATTTTTGGCATGTGTTTGTACAATGCCTGTATGCCTGGTAACATACAATATACACTTTAAAATGTCTGTAAATGGGTCTGGCTTATTCATATGTAAGTGTGACTTATTCAAATGGGGGCACAGATTTAATCCAATTCAAATACACACACTTTTAGGGACATATCAGGAATGGGTACGATATACCGGCGCGCTCAATAGCCGCCAGTTCAAATACAGATGCCGGAAGCCCGGACTGTGAAGATCCTGACAGGAGAGGTAAGTACCCTAACTCTCCCTTAGTGGTGCCTAACCCTACCCTCCCTGGGTGGTGCCTTACCCTAACCTCCCCCTGGTAATGCCTAATAATGCCCCTGCCCGCATCCTAAACCTAAGTCTCCTGGGGGTGCCTTACTCTAACTTCCCCCCAGTGGTGCCTAACCCTAACCCCCCCACCCCGCACCCTAATCCTCCCTGGGGGGTGCCGAGCCCTAAGTCCCCCCAGGGGTGCCTAATCCTAAACCCCCCATCCCCGGGGATCTAGCATACTCACAGCTTCTGTATATCGGCGGCCGGAATCCCGTCCGCTGGAATTTTAACTACATTCCATTTATCAATATTATTTTTATGAAAATTATGTGAAAACAGGTGTTTTCACACCCGTTTAATTTTATTTTAGTATCACCTAAATGTATGAAAGGGCTTTTGGAGGAGAATTCACAAAATTCTGCAGCGGGAAGTTTGTGGATTGCACGGTGACCAGTTAGCAATTCCATTCACAGTTTCAGAGGTAGACATTAACATACGCTAATGCCAATGAAATTCATAGCGACGCGCCCACCAGCTGGGTCTGTAATACGCTGCTTGCATACAGAGATGCACCATCGAACATCTGAGAAAATGTATGGTTGTTCAAAATGTTTGGCGGAAATAAGCCGCCAGGGCCAGTGCGTACACAGATGCAGTCGCTAACTGTGACACGGCCGTGTTTGACTAGCCACCCCCCATTACCTCCCATAAAGGCAAACTGATTGTCCATCACTCGGCTTCTATTGTCACTGTGACTGCCGTCAGTAACCCACAATGACGCATGCGCAACGCGACTCAGAAGCATGCGCAGTATAAAAAACATCGCTCAGCTCTGCAAATATTGTATTTGTGTCCAACTCTGAATCAGGCCCAGTGTGAGAACTGTCATTAGGTGTTTTGGGGTTTGTGCTTTGGAGGAGTTTATATGACATGACGTCACGCTTGACGCCGGTGCCAATTTATATTTTGATGCCATTATTTCGGCCCTGAGGTCAGTGCTCTCGCAGTGGAGACTGATGTCTGGGGTGTTTTCAGGCGGAGCGTCAACAGTGTGAACTCGGGGCCAGATTCAGAGCCACTCGTAAGCGGTCGCTCGTTCGCTCCTAGCGATGTTCGCACATCTGCACATGTGTATGGGTCGTAATGCGCATGCGCCAACCAGTCAGTGTGGTCGGAAATCGAGCGCTCGCAAAATAGCGAGTGCCTGCTAATTTGAGTGACAGGATGAGGCGTTTGTGGGTGGTAACAGGGGAAGGTGCTTGAAAACGGGGAGTGGAGATCCGAACACAGGCGTGCCAAACGGTCAAAACGGGCGTTTTAAGGGTGTGCATAATTAACAAAGCAGCGTCATCGGCCACGTCACTTGGTTGTCTCTTAGCCTGAACTGTTCGCATGATTGCGGTAGGAAAATCCTACCACAAGCACTGCGAGCAGTTCAGACGCCTTTTGATGTACTCGATTAATCTAATAAATAGCGGAGATGACGTAGGATGCAAGCGGCCAGACATAGAGGCGTGAACAGACCGCAAAGAGCGTGCGCTCAATTTAAATAGCCGGCCCCTTTTTCTGAACGAGCGAGCGCAAATAGCGTCCGGCTCTGAATCAGGCCCTCGGTGCGGTGGCATACTGGAATGTGCAGTGTAAGGTAGTCTGCCATCAGCCTTAGGCTTCTAGCTGCACCAGCATGCCAATGATTTTGTTTTCCGCAAACATTGCATGGGATTACGTCCTGCCAAAGCTAAGGCATAAGGGCTTTCCACTGGATGACAGTGTGCAGTGCTTCCCATGTGACAGGGGTCCCATTGTTCATTAATTCATTTGTGTCACTGAAGTAGCATTGGAACACCATGCTCCCCGGCAGATACTGTGAAGCGTTGGGATCAATCTACAAGGGAACACACCGAAAAAGGGTAAAGCTCCGATACTCCAGGGGGTGGTAGTTTGGTAACGTGCAATACTGTACACAGATATGTTGGCAATGTTTGTACAGTGTGTGGAGGGCAATACAGTACACAGATACTGCTTGCTACATGCAATAAGGTAGACGGTGGGGTTGGCTCTGTTTGCACAGTGCGTAGCATGCAAAAAGGAACGCAGAGGTGTTGGCACTGTGGGAACAGCGCAGAGCTTGCATTGAGAGGCATGGATGTTTTGGTTCTGTAGGAACAGTACGTAGCATGCTATGAGAGGCATGGATGTTTTGGTTCTGTAGGAACAGTACGTAACATGCTATGAGAGGCACGGATGTGTTGGGTCTGTAGGAACAGAACGTAACATGCTATGAGAGGCATGGATGTTTTGGTTCTGTAGGAACAGTACGTAGCATGCTATGGAGGCACGGATGTGTTGGGTCTGTTGGAACAGTACGTAGCATGCTATGAGAGGCACGGATGTTTTGGTTCTGTAGGAACAGTAAGTAGCATGCTATGAGAGGCACGGATGTTTTGGTTCTGTAGGAACAGTAAGTAGCATGCTATGAGAGGCACGGATGTTTTGGTTCTGTAGGAACAGTAAGTAGCATGCTATGAGAGGCACGGATGTGTTGGGTCTGTAGGAACAGTACGTAACATGCTATGAGAGGCACGGATGTGTTGGGTCTGTAGGAACAGTGCGTAGAATGCTATGAGAGGCACGGATGTGTTGGGTCTGTAGGAACAGTAAGTAGCATGCTATGAGAGGCACGGATGGTTTGGTTCTGTAGGAACAGTGTGTAGCATGCTATGAGAGGCACGGATGTGTTGGGTCTGTAGGAACAGTAAGTAGCATTCTATGAGAGGCACGGATGTGTTGGGTCTGTAGGAACAGTACGTAGCATGCTATGAGAGGCACGGAAGTGTTGGGTCTGTAGGAACAGTACGTAGCATGCTATGAGAGGCACGGATGTGTTGGGTCTGTAGGAACAGTAAGTAGCATGCTATGAGAGGCACGGATGTGTTGGGTCTGTAGGAACAGTACGTAGCATGCTATGAGAGGCACGGATGTGTTGGGTCTGTAGGAACAGTACGTAGCATGCTATGAGAGGCACGGATGTGTTGGGTCTGTAGGAACAGTGCGTAGCATGCTATGGAGGCACGGATGTGTTGGGTCTGTTGGAACAGTACGTAGCATGCTATGAGAGGCACGGATGTTTTGGTTCTGTAGGAACAGTAAGTAGCATGCTATGAGAGGCACGGATGTGTTGGGTCTGTAGGAACAGTACGTAGCATGCTATGAGAGGCATGGATGTGTTGGGTCTGTAGGAACAGTATGTAGCATGCTATGAGAGGCACGGATGTGTTGGGTCTGTAGGAATAGTAGGTAGCATGCTATGAGAGGCACGGATGTGTTGGGTCTGTAGGAACAGTACGTAGCATGCTATGAGAGGCACGGATGTGTTGGGTTTGTAGTAACAGTACGTAGCATGCAATGGAGGCACGGATGTGTTGGGTCTGTTGGAACAGTACGTAGCATGCTATGAGAGGCACGGATGTTTTGGTTCTGTAAGTACAGTAAGTAGCATGCTATGAGTGTTGGGTCTGTAGGAACAGTACGTAGCATGCTATGAGAGGCACGGATGTGTTGGGTCTGTAGGAACAGTACGTAGTATGCTATGAGAGGCACGAATGTGTTGGGTCTGTAGGAACAGTAAGTAACATGCTATGAGAGGCACGGATGTGTTGGGTCTGTAGGAATAGTACGTAGCATGCTAAGAGAGGCACGGATGTGTTGGGTCTGTAGGAACAGTGCGTAGCATGCTATGAGAGGCACAGATGTGTTGGTTCTGTAGGACTAGTACGTAGCATGCTATGAGAGGCACAGATGTGTTGGTTCTGTAGGACTAGTACGTAGCATGCTATGAGAGGCACGGATGTGTTGGATCTGTAGGAATAGTACGTAGCATTGTATGAGAGGCACGGATGTGTTGGGTCTGTAGGAACAGTACGTAGCATGCTATGAGAGGCACGGATGTGTTGGGTCTGTAGGAACAGTACGTAGCATGCTATGAGAGGCACGGATGTGTTGGGTCTGTAGGAACAGTACGTAGCATGCTATGAGAGGCACGGATGTGTTGGGTCTGTAGGAATAGTACGTAGCATGCTATCAGAGGCACGGATGTGTTGGGTCTGTAGGAACAGTACGTAGCATGCTATGAGAGGCACGGATGTGTTGGGTCTGTAGGAACAGTACGTAGCATGCTATGAGAGACACGGATGTGTTGGTTCTGTAGGAACAGTGCGTAGCATGCTATGAGAGGCACAGATGTGTTGGTTCTGTAGGACTAGTACGTAGCATGCTATGAGAGGCACGGATGTGTTGGGTCTGTAGGAACAGTACGTAGCATGCTATCAGAGGCACGGATGTGTTGGGTCTGTAGGAACAGTACGTAGCATGCTATGAGAGGCACGGATGTTTTGGTTCTGTAGGAACAGTACGTAGCATGCTATGAGAGGCACAGATGTGTTGGGTCTGCTGTAGGAACAGTACGTAGCATGCTATGAGAGGCACGGTGGGTTTGGTCTGTAGGAACAGTAAGTAGCATGCTATGAGAGGCACGGATGTGTTGGGTCTGTTGAAACAGTACGTAGCATGCTATGAGAGGCATGGATGTGTTGGGTCTGTAGGAACAGTACGTAGCATGCTATGAGAGGCACGGATGTGTTGGGTGTGTAGGAACAGTACGTAGCATGCTATAAGAGGCACGGATGTGTTGCGTCTGTAGGAACAGTACGTAGAATGCTATGAGAGGCACGGATGTGTTGGGTCTGTTGCAACAGTACGTAGTATGCTATGAGAGGCACGGATGTGTTGGGTCTGTAGGAACAGTACGTAGTATGCTATGAGAGGCACAGATGTTTTGGTTCTGTAGCCTAGGAATAGTACGTAGCATTCTATGAGAGGCACCGATGTGTTGGTTCTGTAGGAACAGTACCAGTGGCGTAACTATAAATTTTGCTCCCCCATGCCAAAAAAGTTTCAGGCGCCCCCCACCCCCACCCCCCCCGCCCAAAGATCAAACACACCCAAAGACTACGTTTAAGGTGTGTGGTTACATGATACAGCAACGTGCCTTACACATTATGACACACTAAGTAATGCCACTTATAACACAGTGTGCCACACCGGAATACCCCTTACAACACATTATACCACACCGGAGTGCCCCTTACAACACATTATGCCACACAGCAATGCCCCTTACACATCCCACACAATAATGCCACATATAACACATAATGACATACAGTAAAGCGCTTATAACAAATTTATGCCATGCTGTAATGCCCCTATTTCACATTATGCCACACTGTAATGCCACATACAACACATTATGCCACGCAGGAATGCCCCTTACACATTATGCCACACAGTAATGCCCCTAATAGCACATTGTGCACACAGTAATGCCAAATACACATTATGCCAAACAGTAATGCCTATTACATCCCACCCTGCAGATCTACTTCACCAACCCTCCTTTCTGCTCCTGCCAGTCCATCACCTCAGCTCAAGACAGGTTGCAGTTTTTATGTCCGTGTAGAACCAGATTATTGGGAACATAGTTTATAACCTGTAAACTGTGTATCAAATTAGTGCCCCTTATACAGTGCCCCCTGTAGTTGTGCCCCAAAATGCAATGCCCCCTATACTAGTACCCCTTATGCAATGCCCCCTGTAGTAGTGCCCCTTATGCAATGCCCCCTGTAGTAGTGCCCCTTTTGCAATGTCCCCTGTAGTAGTGCCCATTATGCAATGTCCCCTGTAGTAGTGCCCCTTATGCAATGTCCCCTGTAGTAGTGCCCCTTATGCAATGCCCCCTGTAGTAGTGCCCATTATGCAGGGCCCCCTGTAGTAGTGCCCATTATGCAGGGCCCCCTGTAGTAGTGCCCATTAAAGTAGTGCCCCCTGTAGTAGTGCCCATTATGCAGGGCCTCCTGTAGTGCCCCTTCTAGTAGTTAGCCCCCTGTAGTGCCCCTTCTAGTAGTTAGCCGCCTGTAGTTAGCCCCCTGTAGTTAGCCGCCTGTAGTTAGCCCCCCCCTCCGCGCGCACACAAATAAACACACACAAAAGAAAAAAACACAAACACTTACCTTTATCCCCGCTCCAGTGCCGCTGCCGTCCATACCCTGGATCCGCTCCTCGGCACTATGGGAGTGACGTAATTACGTCACTCCCATAGTGTCCTGCGGGACCCGGTAGACGGAGGGAGCTCCGTCCTCCGGCTACCGCCGGGGGTTTGAATAGGAGCCGGGCGCCCGCTGGTAACACACTCAGCAGGTGCCCGGCAGATGGAGGGTGCAGGGGGTCGCTCCGGGTCTTGCTACAAAGGGGGCGTGCTGTCGATGGTGAGTGACAGCACGCCCCCATTGGTGGGCGTGCCGGGGGCGTGGCTGGCCAGACGGAGGCGTTCCCATGGGAACGCCTACCGTCTGGGGCCGGCCCCACTGACATCACAAGTGATGTCAGTGGGAGTGCTCTCGGCTCTGATAGAGCCAAAAGCACTCCAGGGCTTGCGGCAGATGAGACCCAAGGGGCTCGTCGCAAGCCCGATGGTCGCGATGGTCTTGACCATCGTGACCATCTTTTTGGCCGCTCGCTATAGCTGTGGGTGGTCACCCACAGCTATGCGAGCGGCCAGGAGGCCGCTCAAAAAAACAGAGGGACGGCCCTGATTCAGAGCGAACGCTCTGTCAGAGCGTCCGGCTCTGAATCAGGGCCGCAGTGTGTAGCTTACAATGAGAGGCACGGATGTGTTGGCACTATAGGAACAATACGTAGCTCACAATGAGAGGCACGGATGTGTTAGCACTATGGATCAGTGTGTATCGTACAATGAGAGTACGGATGTGTTGGCACTATGGAAACAGTGTGTAGTGTACAATGAGAGTACGGATGTGTTGGCACTATGGAAACAGTGTGTAGTGTACAATGAGAGGCACGGATGTGTTAGCACTATGGAAACAGTGTGTAGTGTACAATGAGAGGCACGGATGTGTTAGCACTATGGAAACAGTGTGTAGTGTACAATGAGAGGCACGGATGTGTTAGAACTATGGAAACAGTGTGTAGTGTACAATGAGAGGCACGGATGTGTTAGCACTATGGAAACAGTGTGTAGTGTACAATGAGAGGCAAGGAGGTGTTAGCACTACAGTAACAGTGTGTAGCATACAATGAGAGGCACGGATGTGTTAGCACTATGGAAACAGTGTGTAGTGTACAATGAGAGCACGGATGTCTTAGCACTATAGTAACAGTGTGTAGTGTACAATGAGAGGCACGGATGTGTTAGCACTATAGGAACAGTGTGTAGTGTACAATGAGAGGCACGGATGTGTTAGCACTATGGAAACAGTGTGTAGTGTACAATGAGAGGCACGGATGTGTTAGCACTATGGAAACAGTGTGTAGTGTACAATGAGAGGCACGGATGTGTTAGCACTATGGAAACAGTGTGTAGTGTACAATGAGAGGCAAGGAGGTGTTAGCACTACAGTAACAGTGTGTAGCATACAATGAGAGGCACGGATGTGTTAGCACTATGGAAACAGTGTGTAGCGTAGAATGAGAGGCACGGATGTGTTGACACTATGGAAACAGTGTGTAGTGTACAATGAGAGGCAAGGAGGTGTTAGCACTATAGTAACAGTGTGTAGCATACAATGAGAGGCACGGATGTGTTGACACTATGGAAACTGTGTAGTGTACAATGAGAGGCACGGATGTGTTAGCACTATAGTAACAGTGTGTAGCGTACAATGAGAGGCAAGGATGTGTTGACACTATGGAAACAGTGTGTAGCGTACAATGAGAGGCACGGATGTGTTGACACTATGGAAACAGTGTGTAGTGTACAATGAGAGGCACGGATGTGTTGACACTATGGAAACAGTGTGTAGTGTACAATGAGAGGCACGGATATGTTGACACTATGGAAACAGTGTGTAGTGTACAATGAGAGGCACGGATGTGTTAGTGCTATGGAAACAGGGCCTGATTCAGAGTCGGACGCTATTTGCGGACGGTCGTTCCAAAAAAGGGGCTGGCTATTTAAATTTAGCGCTCACTCTTTGCGGTTTGTTGACGCCTCTATGTCTGAGCGAGCGAACGAAAAATGCGCTCGCTATTTTGTAAAGACTCCCCTTTGCCGTTCGCATCACACGTCATCTCCGGTATTTATTAGAATAATCGGGTACATCGAAAGGCATCTGAACTGCTCGCAGTGCTTGTGGTAGGTTTTCCTACCGCAATCACTGCGAGCAGTTCAGGCTAAAAGACAACCAAGTGACGTGGTCGATGACGCTCCTTTACTAATTATGCACTCCCATTAAATGCCGTTTTGACCGTTAGGCACGCCTGCGTTCGGATCTCCACTACCCCGTTTTCAAGCACCTTCCCCTGTTACCACCCACAAACGGTATATTCTGTCAATCAAATTAGCAGTCCCTCGCTGTTTTGCGAGCGCACGATTTCCGACCGCAATGACTGTTTTGCGCATGCGCATTACGACCCATACGCATGCGCAGTTGTGCGAACATCACTCAGAGCGAACGAGCGGCCGTTTACGAACGGCTCTGAATCAGGCCCACAGTGTGTAGCGTAGAATGAGAGGCACAGATGTGTTGACACTATGGAAACAGTGTGTAGCATACAATGAGAGGCACGGATGTGTTGACACTATGGAAACAGTGCGTAGCGTACAATGAGAGGCACGGATGTGTTGACACTATAGAAACAGTGTGTAGTGTACAATGAGAGGCACGGATGTGTTAGCACTATAGGAACAGTGTGTAGTGTACAATGAGAGGCACGGATGTGTTAGCACTATGGAAACAGTGTGTAGTGTACAATGAGAGGCACGGATGTGTTGGCACTATGGAAACAATGTGTAGCATACAATGAGAGGCACGGATGTGTTGACACTATGGAAACAGTGTGTAGTGTACAATGAGAGGCACGGATGCATTGGCACTATAGGAACAGTGTGTAGTGTACAATGAGAGGCACGGATGTCTTAGCACTATGGAAACAGTGTGTAGCGTGCAATGAGAGGCACGGATGTGTTAGCACTATGGAAACAGTATGTAGCATACAATGAGAGGCACGGATGTCTTAGCACTATGGAAACAGTGTGTAGCGTACAACGAGAGGCATGGATGTGTTAGCACTATGGAAACAGTGTGTAGCGTACAACGAGAGGCACGGATGTGTTGACACTATAGAAACAGTGTGTAGTGTACAATGAGAGGCACGGATGTGTTAGCACTATAGGAACAGTGTGTAGTGTACAATGAGAGGCACGGATGTGTTAGCACTATGGAAACAGTGTGTAGTGTACAATGAGAGGCACGGATGTGTTGGCACTATGGAAACAATGTGTAGCATACAATGAGAGGCACGGATGTGTTGACACTATGAAAACAGTGTGTAGTGTACAATGAGAGGCACGGATGCATTGGCACTATAGGAACAGTGTGTAGTGTACAATGAGAGGCACGGATGTCTTAGCACTATGGAAACAGTGTGTAGCGTACAATGAGAGGCACGGATGTGTTAGCACTATGGAAACAGTGTGTAGTGTACAATGAGAGGCACGGATGCATTGGCACTATAGGAACAGTGTGTAGTGTACAATGAGAGGCATGGATGTCTTAGCACTATGGAAACAGTGTGTAGCGTACAATGAGAGGCACGGATGTGTTAGCACTATGGAAACAGTATGTAGCATACAATGAGAGGCACGGATGTCTTAGCACTATGGAAACAGTGTGTAGCGTACAACGAGAGGCATAGATGTGTTAGCACTATGGAAACAGTGTGTAGCGTACAACGAGAGGCACGGATGTGTTGGCACTATGGAAACAATGTGTAGTGTACAATGAGAGGCATGGATGTGTTAGCACTATGGAAACAGTGTGTAGCGTACAACGAGAGGCACGGATGTGTTAGCACTATGGAAACAGCGTGTAGCATACAATGAGAGGCACAAATGTGTTGGCTCTGTGTGAACAGCATGCTATGAGAGGCAGAGATGTGTTGACACTGTGTGAACAGCACGTAGCATGCAATGAGATACACCGAGTACACACATGCACATAGATAATCAATGTAAAAAGGAAAAATTGGCACAACCAAATACACAGGTGCAGAGTCTAAGAACCCCACTGGACTTCACCAAGGATCAACGCAAGAGGATATGGAATTTGCTCAGTGAGGACCCAGATCATGGTCCAGTGTTAGTTGGTTCCCACCATGAAAGCAACAGAGTACTTAACTGATATGAGGACTCTGTCTGGAAACACTGCCGATGGAAATGCTGGTATGGATGTGCTGCTGTCGAGTAGACCAAAATCCGGAGCTGAAACAACACAGGAAGCAAACTATACGGGAAAGTATAGCTCTGAAGGAGGAGCATCTATGAAAACACATTTGATACTCAGGCACTGGAGAAATGCACTGTGCAGGTTCTTATAGTGGTTGGTTGATAGTTGATTCCCCGTATGAGTCATCAGTGCTGGAGGTTAGTCATAACACCTGAGAGAGAGCTTATGTTATCTCTAGCCTGAGGCTGAACCCAGCTGGGTTCTGTTGAGGATTCTGATTGGGAAGGCCAGCAGTCAGTGACTGCTGTGTGTTTGGAAGTAGGTACTGACAGATACAGTGACATTCTGAAAGGTGATAGCAGCCTAAGAAAAAAATTTAGATTTCTACTAAATGTTGAAACCTCAAACTTTTAAAGAAATGTGAACTGAATCAAAATGAGCCATATATGTTATCCAGGCATCAAAGCTAGCAATATGCTTAGTTACTTTCATACCCACCCAGGGGATATTAAAAGACAGATGTGTATTTAATCCCCTTATTTTGTAACAACACAGCATTTTTATTCACACAATAAAGCTGTAGAACACAACATCTTGTCTATTAACGTTCTGCTTCTCCATCTCTCTCTCTCTCTCTTTTTCTCTCTTTCTCTTTCTTTCTTTCTTTCTTTCTTTCTTTCTTTCTTTCTTTCTTTCTTTCTTTCTTTCTCTCTCTCTCTCTCTCTCTCTCTCTCTCTCTCTCTCTCTCTCCACACAACCATGTGACACCATTTGTTTTAGTTTAATGTAATTATATAATACATTTTTTACATTTTGCAGTAATAGAGTTATATTTTGCTTATCTGAGCTATTCTAATGAGAAGAGTTCATCTCTGAAACTTATTATATTTGGTTTTAATAATACAGATGTTGTTACTAATTCCCTTTTGTGGTAACTATTCATTAAAGCAAATTATATTATCATTATCTGTGGGGGAGAGTGAAAACAAAAAAGCAGGAAAAAGCCGTTTGTAAATTTGAATCAGGATAAAATAGAACAGTGTCAATGTGTTTTGTTTCTTTTTGCTGCCAATAGTCCATATTTTCACATTTCAATCCAGATTTTCAGGGGACAGAAATTGGGGTGAGCTATGGAAAAGAGGGTATGGTCTTGCACAAAAAGGCATGGTTTGGGTTGCTCAGAGGCCTCTTTTGTGTTTGTGTAGCAATGCACTCAATATTCTGCTTTGATTTATATATTCAGAGCTAGTATTACTATTAGGTGAACCAGGCAGTGCCTTCAATGTGCCCCTGGTGCCCCCACACAGAAAGCTTGCTGCTGAAAGTATCCCTCAGCTGCTGCTCCTCTGTGTCAGTGTTATGCTGGGGGTATGGTGTATGGCTATGATGACCCAGCCAGGGGCCAGACAACCGCTTTCAGGAACCACGGATGATGCCCCCAGCTATAAGGGTAATCATCAGTGGGATGGGGGTGCGGCTGCTGATGGGAGTGGGAGCGCAACACCCTAGGGCAGTGCATCTCTTCTAAGATGGAGAGTGGTAGACTGATGAAATTAAGTGTCTCATTGTTGCTATTGGTTTAATGTTATTACATAAATAACTTACTGTACATGACCATATTACCATGATAGATCGGAGAATGATTGTAAAAAAAAAATTAAGAGAACATAGGGTTTAGCTGGTGCCACAAAACCTTGTAAGCCGGGATATGTGGCAACACTGTGTACACAGGGCCTGATTCAGACCCGGACGCTATTTGCGGCCGCTCGCTGGCTAAAAGGGGCCGGCTATTTAAATCATGTGCTCGCACTGCGTCACGTAAAGCCGCCCACTAAGTAATAGCGAGCGGCCGCATTATACGCTCGCACCTGTATAAAGACGCCCCTTTGCCACTTGCAACACACGTCATCTCCGGCAGTTGTAGGATTAATCGGGAACATCGAGAGCCATCGGAACTGCTCGCAGCGCTTGTGGTAGCCTTTTCCCACCACAACATTGCGAGCAGTTCAGGTTAAAGTACAACCCAGTCACGTGTGTAATGACGCTACTTTGCTAATTATGCACACCCATTAAACGCCGTTCTGACGGTCGGGCACGCCTGCGTTCGCACATCCACACCCCCGTTTACAAGCACCTTCCCCTGCTACCACCCACAAACGGCACTGTCTGTCAGTTAAAATAGTGGCCCGTCTGCGGGCTACGGGTGAGCACTTTCCCATCGCAATGACTGGTTCCTGCACACATTGCGACTCATACGCATGCGCAGATTGTGAAAAATCGCTCAATGCGAGCGAGCGCAGCATAGCGTCCAGGTCTGAATCAGGCCCACAGTTCCTGCTTGCAAGTTAACACGTCAGTCACACCCACTGTCTATATTATAATATGCTTAAGTGGCATATTTACCAAACAGTTTTTGCAGGAAATCCACCGAAAACAGAGGTACCCACAAAACGCCATCTTAGGCTATAGGCTACACATTGCAAAATTTTCTGGGAGATCTGTATGTACATGTGCGCTCTGATGACCATGCATGCGTAGTATTGTGGTCGGCGTCCAAACCAGGAAGTAAAGTGGTCCTAATAAATGGTAAATATGCCACTATGCATCGATCTAGTAGTTGCACACTAGAGCTGTGGGGAGGACCCATCCCATGGTCACATGCACTGAAGGACTGTGAAAGCTGAATGGAGGTCTGTACCTACCTGTCAGAGGCCGGAGCTGGCACCTTCACACCTACATGTGCGCTTGCCCAGGGACCCCCCCATAGCGACACTCCTTAAGGGGGGGAGGGTATAGAGATGAGAGAGAGAGAAACAGGGAGGGAGGGGGAACAAAGATAACCTAGGGGGTCTATTTACTAAGCAGTGTTAGGAGACAGAGTGAAAAGTGATAAGTCTGTGATAAGGTGCCAGCCAATCAGCTCCCAACTGCCATCTCACAGGCTGTGTTTGAAAAATGACAGTTGGGAGCTGATTGGCTGGCACGTTATCATTTTTCACTCTGTCTCCTAACACTGCTTAGTAAATAGAGCCTACTAGAGACATATGGAAGGACAGGGATGAGATGGTGCTAGGGACCCAGCAAATGACGCTTACAAAATACTAGTTTGGTGTAATCAGTTTCCAGCCGCATGCTTGTGCTTGTGATCACCTCTGTAACTGGTGCACACTTTCTACTTTTTATTTTCAAGACTAAGGGCCTGATTCAGCAAGGAACGCAGCCACGAATTCGCACGCACACGGCCGATGTTTAAATTCTGCACACGCGTATATGCATCACAATGCGCGTGCGCGAACCAGCCGCAGCGATTGGGAAGCGATTGCAGGGAGCACGCAGTCTCAGCACACATTAATTGACAGGACTTGGCCGTTTGTGGGTGGTGACGGGGGGTGGACAGAGAAACGCAGGCGTGCCAGTGCGGTTGAACGCCGTTACAGCGGCGTGCATAATTAAGCCACGGCGACGGAAGACGCAGCCAGAGCTCTAGATGCACACAGGAAGTGACCCAAATCCTGAGTGCGGTCAGGTCAACCACTAATATGCTAACGGGTGCGATGGTTCTCGATGTTACCGATGTTTTCGCTGTCTAGCGAGGTATGGCGGATGTGAGTAAAGGGAAGTGGGAGACATTATGTAGTGGTGGGCGTCTGGTTCTTGTGCTGCGGTGTCATTGCGATTGGGTCCATTAGCATATTTTCGCAGCGGCAGGGTGCGTGCGTATGCAGACTTGCGTTTCGTGCTGAATCAGGCCCTAAGTACACCATTGCTCCAGAGAGTAATCCCCAGAGTCCATTATCCTAACTCAAACTGCACGGTTATTTAAATGGCTCTCTCCCTCGGCCTTAGTAAAAGGCATGTATAACAATTCTTCAATACCAATCATACCTCCCTGGCAAGTATTACATTGCTGTGTAAACCCTTCGCTACAAAATCATTCATAATAAATGAGCTATAATGTTAATTATACAGATAGATTATCCAACACTTGGCAAGAGTTACCAAGTTTGTTTATGTTAATGTAAAAGAACAATCTTGGCATCCGCTGTAGCTCGCCAATATGGTCTTCACATGTTGGAACCCACTGACATTCTGGATTCAAGGTCCTCTCTCCCTTTCATTAACAGTTGAAGTTGGGCTGATGGTGCAGCCGGCTGCTGATGCAGGAGGGAGGACACGCTGAATGAAATACATTCCACAGCTGTACCTGCCCCAGTCTACATGCCAAGCGCCTTGCCACCAGTCTGTTCTTCCCTGATTCCTGGTCATAGCCCATCTGTCTCTGGATCGACAAAGTGCTGAAGAAAACACACATCTGAGCATATTAGATGCAGCATGCGGAATGCAGATTAAATTCTGATTATGAAGCTGTATCTATCTGAATCAAGTAGACAATGAGTCACAAGTCATCAGAACACTGACGCATTACAGAGTCCAGGAGCTTATGCACATTGCTGTGAGACTTCTGCTGAACAGTAAAAGCGAGAATAATAAATCTGTGTAAACAGGCAGGTGTAATATTAAATACAGTCTCAGTATATTGTATTATGCGTTATGTGGCAATACTTTAGCAGTGTTAGTGGGTGGGTATGGTACACCACTAAAAATGACTAGTTTTCAATAGTTTAGCACCAGTGTATTTCATTAAGGCACCCATTTATCATTAAATATTTGCGGCCTATTCCCCCAAAACACCATACTTACCTAATTTTAATATCTCCTCTCTGGGAGTTGCCCGGTGAGGAGACACAGCCGGCCACTTCAGGGGGCAGGGCCGGGTTCCTATGTCCTTAGACTGTTTCGCGTTGTTTTGCCCCGAAACCTCCACGTGGAGCCGCGATTCCTGGCAAATATCTCCCCGCCCTGCCCACTTCACTAGAAAGTAGGCGTGATGCGGGAGATCAGGGTACTCTTACGGCGGTGCGGGCGGGCTACCCGATTATTCGTGAGCCTCCTGCAATAACCAGGAGAGTTGGTAAGTATGGGGTAATTGCAAATATTTAGTATCCCCCCATGTATGAAGGAGGGACCACAGCTGATATCTCCGACACCTGCTCCGATCCCTCCATTACCGCCGCCAGCTGCAGCCCCCAAAGGTTTTGTATGGGGGATGTAATGCTGCCAGATGTACCAACTTCCGGAATCCGCTCTGAAGATGGCGTTAGCCTGTTGTAGCCTATGGGCTACACTCCACATAATTAGCCTGCAGAGGGTTATTCCCCGGCAATAGCAGCCGCACATGTGTAGTCAGCGTGACTTCGCCATACTTGCCTACTCTCCTGAAACGGCCGTGAGTCTACCGAAAATTGGGTGTTGCTCCTGGCACCCCCAGAGTGGGCAAGTTCCCGGCTGGCCAGTGAGTCAGACAGACTGTCATTGACTGCTGCACCCACGGCCGGAGCCGGGCTGGAGCTCACTCATGAGCTCCACCTTCTGGCTCCTGCAGTGGGTGAATGGAGAGATGTCCTGGCATCTCTCCCATAGTGCCGAGTGCGCCAGGAGGAGCGGACGGCGGCGGGTACAGGAGTGGGGATTCAGGTAAGTATTGTTTTTTTGTTGTTGTCTGTGTATATGTAAGGGACATTACATAATGGGGACCACTACTCTGGGCAATGTATAAGGGGCACTGCATAATGGGGACCACTACAGGGGGCACTGTATAAGGGGCACTGCATAATGGGGAACACTACTGGGGGCACTGTATATGGGGGACCACTACTAGGGGCACTGTATAAGGGGCAATGCTGGGGGCACTATATAAGGAGCACTGCATAAGGGAACCACTACTGGAGACACTGCATAGGGGGGCACTGTGTAAGGGGCACTACTGGGGGCATCCATAGAGGGGACCACTACGGGGGGCACTGCATAGGGGGGATCACTACTGGGGGCACTGTATAAAGGGCACTGCATAGGGGGGACCACTACTGGAGGCACTGTATAAAAGGCACTATTGGGAGCACTGCATGGGGGGGGCACTATTGGGGGCACTGTATAAGGGGTACTACTGGGGGCACTGCATAGGGTGACCACTACTGGGGGCGTGATGGAAGAAGATGATGCGGAATTGGGGGCGGAGTGGGAGCATGACCACGTTATCGTGGCATCATGGCCCTGTCCTCGATACACAATGCAGACTATTGGCATTTTGAAGCAGGGGGCGGAGGCCATGATGACGTGATTAAGCGCGAATCATGTCATCACACTCCCCGCTGCTCCCGCTGCTGCCCCCTGGCGTGCTTTCTCATTCCCTTAGCTCCTCCTCTGCTTTTAAGAGATGATCAGCAGGACTGTATGACTCCGAAGAGCCATTCACACCTCACTGTAGTGGTGCCCACCGATCCTTTGCCGCAGCTGCACCGGTGTTTGTTTTTTGTGAGCCAGACCTCTCACCGGAGCTCTGAACGACCTTGGCTATAGCCAGTAAGATGGCTGGATCATCCAGGGGAGCTGCTGCGATGCGCAGCTCAGCACCTCCCAGGCATGATCACTGCATTACACTCCTTCTCTCAAATCCAGACACCTGTAGGTAAGGCACCTGTAGCATTAACATATTAAGCAAGATGTATTTGGCTTTGTAGGAGGGGTGGAGAGCTTACAGTTGTTTGTTAAGGTGTGTGTGTTAAGGTGTATGTGTGTGTGTTAAGGTATGTGTGTGTTGCGGCACTTTAACCTTAATTTGTGTATGTGTTTGTGTGCATGGAGGATTTACAGTATGATGAACCTTACTGGCTGGAAGAGGGTAATTGGTGTGTGGGGAGAAGGGGGGGGATGACTTAAGCTGGCCACACACTAGACCAACTTACATCCAACCAGCCAACTAGTTGATTGGTTGGAATGAAAATCTGGTAAGGAATACAATCAGCAATTTGCTCCCAAACGCTGGGAAATGGACCAATGCTGACAATTTGCCTAGGGTGTCAGGAAACCTTGCACCGGCCCTGCCTGCGGGCGCAGATGGTAAAATGGTGAAGATAATACAAAAAAAATAAAGGTGTATCCGGGCATCTACTTCTAATTACGTTGCAGTTACATGAACAGTCAGCTGACACTTGCTGGCCCCTGCTCGCCCACTTTCCACCTCTACAGACACTTGCAAGTCAACTGCGCGCAATAATATAATTACCAGGGCCAGATTTAGATTTGTTGGGGACCCAGGGAAACTAACTTGTGGTTGCCCCTACCAATAAAATTGTCAGTATGATATCCTTGCAATGTAGTGTATCCTTAAACATACTATAGTGCCCCCAGGTCACATATGCCACAGTTCCCCCACACTGGTGATGTAGCTATGTGTAGGGGACCCCCAGTGTGTGGGGGCCCCTGGGCGATGACCCTGACTAGCATACATGTGCATACAGAAATGCACAAATTACACACAAAGGATCCAGGGGGGCCCCGCATCACACACCCTGCACCCATAGCATACTTACCTCTCCGGAGTCCCACATAGGTGCAGGGGTCCGGACCTCTAAAAATGACTGAAAAATGGCCGCTGTGGCCATTTTCCCGGTGACCTGTGCATACACTATAGACTCTGGGCACACTCTAGTGCCCAGAGTCTATAACTCCGGCGCTGGCTGCGCACAGCTCTATGCGTTGCCGGCCACTGGACAGAGAGGAGGGGGCCTGTGTCGGAGACTGCACACGGGCCCCCACCTCTCTGGAAACGCCCCTGAGAGCTTAGGTGCCCTTTTACCAGTAGTAGCCAAGGTTAAAAATAGTAATAAAACACTACGGTGCATTATTGCTCATTGACCCAAGGAATAGTTTATTGAGATGAAAAATTCAGCCAGTAAACAAAGAAACAATATGTTTGTTTGCTTTTTTCAAGATTGCATTGTCATATAGAAAGATGAATTGTTACCTCTTTTAGGCCCATTTATTAATGATCGCTGGGAATGTTCTTACCGCCCTTGATCTTATTGCAAGATCCTATGTTAGCGCCGGAATGTATTATCAGAAAGGCAGTGGCATAACTAGGGTATTTGGAGCCCAGGGCAAGATGAAAAATGGAGCCCCCACCCAATGTGCTTGCACCGACACGTGGGCATGGCCACCTGCCACATAGGGCGTGGCGACTGATAAATGGGTGCATGTCGACATGACACACCACCGTTTCTCGTCACTCTGGGAACATTCCTTCCCATTCCATATGCACCTTAATGCCCCAGAGGTATGCCCCTCTTGCAATGCCCACTGTAGTAGTGCCCCTTATGCAATGTCCCCATTAGCAGTGCCCCTTATGCAGTGCCCTATGTAGTAGTGCCCCTTATACAGTGTCCCAGTAGAGCACCCTTGTATAGTGCCCCCAGAAATGCCCCTTATACAGTGCCCCCAGTAGTGCCCCTTATACAGTGCCCCCAGTAGTGGTCCCCCTATGCAGTGCCCCTTATAGTGCCCCCCGTAGTGGCCCCCCCTATGCAGTGCCCCTTACATATATAGCACAAAGACACATGCACACAAAAAATACAACACTTACCTGAATATCCGCTCCTGCGCCATCCGCCGTCCGCTCCTCTGTCCTCCCGCTCGGCACTATGGGAGAGACATCATGATGTCTCTCCTATCACCCACGGTGGGAGCCGGGAAGGCCATGGGTGCAGCAGCCAATGAGAGTCTGTCTGACTGCATAGTACCTGGCGACGGCAGCGGTGTGTTTGTTACTGTGTAGTGCGGACCGCACTACACTGACTTGAAACCTCCATTTGGGCAGCCACTCCCCCGGCCCGCCCACCAAAGGAGGCGTGCTGTCACTCAACATCGACAGCACGCCCTCTTTGGTACGAGACCCGGAGCGACGGATTGCCTGTCGCTATCCGGGACCTCGCGCTTGCGCACGACGGAGTCGGCTCCGTCGTGCGCATGCGCTCTGGGCCACCATCGACCCAGTTGCGAGCGCTCAGTGCTTGCGACCGGGTCTGAATCAGGCCCTCAATCCTCAGTCATGTGCAGAATGTGGTGCTGCAATATTCTGACAAAGGTACTCCATGACCCATAGAGGTGCACAGGAAAATGAACGAAGATTGGCCACTGTATTAAATGGTAAAGTGCGCAGTCAGACATCACAATTATGTCCAACGAACTGAGGGCCTGATTCAGACCCACTCACTAGATGCATTCGCACGTAGCAAAAGTATGCAAATCCCGCGATCGCACGGCAAGGAATTAGCACGCCCACTATGTCTTGCGATCGCGGTGTCTATGCAGATGCCCAGCAGCCTGTCTTAAGAAGCCCACTTATACATGTCATCTCCAGGAAGTGTATGCAACCATCGGTAACATCGAGAACCATCTGAAGCGTACGCAGCACTTGTGGCAGACCCTACCCTACCGCAATCACTGCGAGTGCTTCAGTGCAAAATTCAGCCATGTGACGTGTACTATGACGCTGCATCTTAATTATGCACGCCTCTGAAATGGCGTTAAGATGTTCAGGCACGTCTGCGTTCGCACCTCCACTCCCCCGTTTCCTTCGACCAACCCGTCACCACCCACAAATGGCTCGTCCTGTCACTCAAGCTAGCGAGGCGTCTATGTACAAGGGCCGATTGCATGGACTGGTTCTCGCACGCGCACTGCGATGCGTACGCATGCGCAGAATGCAAACATCGGCAGGCTGCGTGCCAATGCATCATAGCGAGCGGGTCTGAATCGGGCCCTGAATTCCCTCCCTATGCGCTCTATGACTGAGTCA
This sequence comes from Taudactylus pleione, assembly GCA_031769625.1. Taxonomy (NCBI): domain Eukaryota; kingdom Metazoa; phylum Chordata; class Amphibia; order Anura; family Myobatrachidae; genus Taudactylus; species Taudactylus pleione. Next base: position 12,741,288 of record JAUIMM010000099.1, read on the forward strand.
TTCTAATTTCATCTGCCAACCAGTGCATAGATGGAATAAGTGCCCCGGCCACTCTGAGGATTCCATACGGCATCTATATGTACAATATATCCCACATGGTGTATTAGAAGATAGGCCTGAACTTGCCAGAAAAAGTTGTTGCCATTATATATGAATAATTTCACAAATATTCAAAATTTTGCATGTAAATATCAATTATTCTATTTACTATTCTGTAAATGATTTGTTTTATGGTTGTTAAGAATCATGGTTATATAGACCAACAATGACAACTCCTATACACTATAGCAATCATCCTCTACACTGATTGATGGTCCAATGTTCACTTCTAACAATTTGGGTGATGGAGCATAAATTGGACACAGAGAGAACATTTAACCAACAATCTCTGCTACTCAAATAGCAATTTGTAAAGAGAAATAAAAATCTATCAGGAAAAATTGCTAGATGAGTTGTATCATGAAGATAAATCTCTTGATCGATTGATCCCTTAAAAACAAGTGTAATTTTGTTTTATCTTCATAGATGCCAGAAAATTCCCAGCCAAACAAAGGTTTTGTATTCCCATTAGAGGTGAGATCAGTTTTGTGGCTAGAATGTGTCCACAAAATCATACTTTTACCAGGGTTGTAACTAGGGGTGTGTAGGCAGTGCACAGAGGGCCTGATTCAGACCCAGTCGCTATCTGCGTACGCTCGCTGGATGCATATGCAAATTTGTCAAAGTGATGCGACGGGAAGTGAACGCTCGCCAAGGCATAAGAACGCCCGCCATGTCTTAGCGAGCGGCCACTTTGTCTGAGCGTACACCAGCACCACGTCATCTCCAGGAAGTGTATTAAAACATTGGTACATCAAGCACCATCGGATGTGAACGTAGTGCTTGAGGCAGCTTTACCCTACCGCAAGCATTGCAAGGAAATCAGTGTAAAAAAAAGGCAAGTGACGTGTATTATGACGCTGCCTGTTAAAACGGCGTTGAAACACTCTGGCACGCCTGTGTTCGCATCTTCAACCCCCCTTATTAGTATCCTGCCACTGTTACCACCCACAAATGGCCTCTCCTGTCACTCATTACACTGGGCTGTCTTTGCAGGGCGAGCGAGCAGTATGAGATCGCAGTGAATAGTTTGTGCACGCGCAGAACGAAGCGTGCGCATGCGCAGATGCAGAACATCGGGCCGCTTGCGAGTGCACGCATATAGCGAACGAGTCGGAATCAGGCCCAGAGCACAGAGCTATGTGGGAGGTACCGTCGCTGCCCCATGCCACCTGCATGTGGCTCACAGGGTGCCTGGACAGTCACCCTGCAGCCTGTGGAGCTCTACTTCCCGAAGCTGTCATCATGACATCACAGGTTTAGGGGGCGGGGCCAGCACAGGGCCACATAGAGCCCTGTCACGGCACTGCTTTTTACTGGCTATTTACAGTTGCACAGGTCTTGAATGAACATTTAAAAATCCCTGGTGAACCCACCCCGTGATTGAAAGCAGCACCAGCGGTCTTATCCAAGGTAAATTTACTAGGTTTGCGGTATTGATGTCGTTTCAAAACCGATGGGCATTGCCGGTAGTTTTGGTAGTATTTACTAAGCAGCGGTCTTGGCTGTCTATTGAAATTCACCATCATTGCGATGAAAGCCGCCATCAAATGCTACAGTAAAACCAATGGAAAACTGCTCAAGATGCAAAACTGATGTTTAGCAAATACTTTCAGATAATGCTGGGGAACATACAGCATGTGTTCCTGTAGCTAATGTCACAACCAGCACAAGACTGGTCCACTATAACCGGGAAACCCACAGCTGGAGCTCCCACTAACAGATTCCATTGTGAGAGGCAGAGTGGAGCACCGGTAAGTAAGGGGTGGGACGCGGCTATGCCAGGAGCTGTGGAATCGGCTGATAGATTTTGCAGCCACGGTTAGTGTAGTGTATTTAAAAGCTGTTTCACACTAACATTTGTGAACACTGACCCTGATTCAGAGCCGGACGCTCTGAAAGAGCGCTCGGTCTGAATCAGGGCGTTTTTTTTTAGGAGCGGCCTCCTGGCTGCTCGCATAGCTGTGGGTGACCACCCACAGCTATTGCAAGCGGCCAGGATGATGGTCGCGATGGTCAAGACCATCGCGACCTTTGGGCTTGCGACGAGACCCTTGTCGTCTCGTGGCTGCAAGCCCCAGAGAGCTTCTGGCTCTAACAGAGCCGGAAGCTCTCCCACTGACATCACTGGTGATGTCAGTAGGGACGCCCCCAAACGGCAGGAGTTCGCATGGGAATGCCTCTGTTTGGCCAGCCACCTCCCTGCCCGCCTACCAAACGGGGCGAGCTGTCAATCACCATCAACAGTTCGGTGCGAGACCCGGAGCGACGGAGCACCCGTCGCTAGCCAGGTCTCACGCATGCGCATGATGGAGTCGGCTCCTTCGTGCGCATGCCCAGTGGGCAAACATCGACCGGGTCTGAATCAGGCTTGCGACCGGGTCTGAATCAGGCCCACTGTGTACGGAAATCCAAGTTGTGGTGTTCTCCTTTCATGGATCATACTATTGAATGGGAAATGCGGTTTTCTATCTGTCATATAAAAAAAAACTGTATGTAGCGCTTTCCAGAGTTAAAGGGCTCATGTATGTCAGATAAGCAGCATGTCCCACTGAAAACCATGTGTCACTAGGGGGTGATGTATCAAACCTTTGGCAGAGATAAAGTGAATAAGTTGTCCATAGCAACCAAATCAACTTCTAGCTATCATTTATCTAGCACGGGATGTAGTCAATATCCCGGTAAATTAGACATCGATAGTCACAATGGCGACAAACAATTCCCGACATGCCAAATACCGACAAAGAGGAAATACCGACAACAACATTATCGACATATTTAAAATCCAAAGACAAAACCTCGACAATGAAAATACCAACAATACAATACACAGAGAACTACCACATCCAGATCACCCAGAATACCGACAGTATCAAAATACCGACAACCAAACACCGTCAGATTATAAATCAGAAAATATATAATACCGACAACCGATCACTGAATTACCAACACTCACAATACCGACAGCTATAACACCGGCAGTACCACAACATGGTCATAATACCGAACACTGAACACCTACAATGCCGACATGTGTCTGTAATTAGACGGGACAGAGCCCTAGCCTTTCCCGTTAGGACGGAGGGCTACGGGTTGGCGGGCGGGCATTATCATACGGGTAGCCGTCCATTGTTAGCCGTCTGATGCAGGACGGCTATAGTAGTTTTAGACGGCATTGCCGTCTCCCTCTAGGATAGACGGCTACCAGTAGGCGGGCGGGCAGCCGGGCATTATCATACGGTTCTGCCGATGTTATAGCTGTCAGCTGTGAGTGTTGGTAATTCAGTGATCGGTATTATGATGATTACTGAATTAACGACACTCACAATACCGACATCTATAACTCAGGCAGTACCCCCAAATGGTCATAATACCAAACACTGAATTGCCTACATTCACAATGCCTATAATACCGGTGTAATACCTGTCGGCATTGTAGGCAGGGCCGTAACTAGGGTAGTGCGACCTGTGCCACCCGAGGGGGGCACTGTTCGAGCCTTTCAATTTTCTTTTTATAATCATTCTCACTTGTAGCTTCCTCTTATTTTATCCCCAGCATCTCCTGGCCTCCCCATCTTTTTCCTGGCCCTTCCCCATGAGGTCATGCCCCTTTTTCGGGTGCATTTTGTCCCCATTTGAAAAATAGTGGGGGCGCTAATGCTTTTTCTGGCACAGGGCACCAAAAAGTCTAGTTACGGCTCTGATTGTAGGTGTTGGTAATTCAGTGTTCGGTATTATGACCATGTGGGGGGTACTGCCGATGTTACAGCTGTCGGTATTGTAAGTGTAGGTAATTCAGTGATCATCATAATACCAAACAGGGCCGGCTCCAGGGGTCTGAGCACCCTGTGCCGGCCCAAAATTGGGGGTGTGGCCTCATTACCATAGACAATGCCCCCTAAGTGACATTATTAGGAGGCGTGCCCGCATGGCACACCTGTAAATAATGTCCGGCTGGGGGTAAAGCCCAGCCCTCCGTCACTGGCTGGGCTTCCCCCAGCCCTCTCCCGTCAGTGAACGGATGCCGCTGCACACAACCTCCCGATCTGACCACCCGGCCCACGGGTGGAACAGCGGGACAGTACTGAAATCGAGACATTGGGGAGGGGTGCGCCCTCTATGGGTGGCGCTGCTGTGCGATTGGTTGGTGGGCGGACGGTTATTATCATACAGTTGGGCATCTAACTTGCCGTCTACTGCTGGACGGCTATTGTAGTTTTAGACAGTGTATGGAACCTGACTCACGCATTAGCCAGGGGTTTTGCCGTCTACATTCCCATCTCTTACATGGCGGAGCTGGACTGTCATCACGTGACATAGCGACTTCTGTGACTGATGAGACTTCTTGTAGCCATGTTGCTGCCGGTGTTTGTACATGTCAGTATTTTGATGTTTGGCATTGTGAAGCTGCATACACACACAACGATTTTGTTACCAATGATTTTATGAACGATTTTCTGTCAGATTATCTGTCAAATATTTTAAAGTGTAATGAACGATTTTTTGAACTACAAACGATTTTTGTAACTTCCCTTAATGAAAATCGTTCAGTTGGTCAGTCAGAATGAACTACAAACTACAAACGGAAACACGCATGAACAATAATCGTTCATCGTTATAACTCAGAAACTGAACGATTTTTTCAATGATTGAACGATAACTACGTTGTTATAGTTAAATCATTCAAAAAATCGTTACGTGTGTATGCACCTTCACAGTTGTAAGGGTGTGTCGAGATTCCGTTTGTCGGTAATATCAGATGCCGGTATTTTGGTTGTCTGTGTTTTTGTTGTTGCTGTGCCGGTATGGACTTTGGGCCTGATTCAGACCCAGTCGCAAGCGCTGAGCGCTCGCAACTAGGTCGAGGTGGCCCAGAGCCGGCTCCGTCGTGCGCATGCACGAGACCCGGATAGCGACGGGCACTCCGTCGCTCCGAGTCTCGCAACAAAGGGGGCGAGCTGTCGATGTTGAGTGACAGCTCGCCCCCTTTGGTGGGCGGGCCTGTGGAGTGGCTGCCCAAACGGAGGCATTCCCATGAGAACGCCTGTCGTTTGGGGGCGGCCCCACTGACATCACAAGTGATGTCAGTGGAGAGCTTCCGGCTCTGTTAGAGCCAAAAGCTCTCTGGGGCTTGCAGCCACGAGACCCTGCCACAAGGGTCTCATCGCAAGCCCGATGGTCGCGATGGTCTTGACCATCGCGACCATCATCATGGCCGCTCACTGTAGCTGTGGGTGGTCACCCACAGCTACGCGAGCGGCCAGGAGGCCGTTCTAAAAAAAAAAAAGCCAGGCCCTGATTCAGAGCAAGCGCTCTGTCAGAGTGACAGGGTCTGAATCAGGGCCTTTGTCAGTATTTAGTTTTGCTGGTATTGACAGTGTCGGTACTGTGTCTAATCGATATTTATACACTGTCGGCATGTTAATTCGTTTAGATTTTAACCATGGATGTATAATGAACTGTCGAGATTTAAACCATGTCGGTATACTGAACCACCGGGATCCTCATGTTAAGTATATCAACCATGTCGATATTATAATGATGTATGTATATAAATTATCTGTATTCTAATTGTCAGTATATTGTTAAAGTCGACCTCTCAATTGTTGGTATAACGATCCAGTAGGGATTTTGTTGAAGGTAAAACATTAGTTGGTATTTCATCAGCCGGCAATTCATACCCAACCTATCTAACACAGCCTATAAAATAACAGTTAGAAGCTGTTTTTTTGCTATGGGCAACTTCTTCAATTTATCTCTCATAAAGGTTTTATAAATCTCCCCCTTAATGAGTATTGATGGCTTTAGACATCTGAGGGGTTTTGTCAATTGAAAAATGCTAGTGTAATTCTAGCGTAATATATTATTGTATTTGTATATTTATTTTATTTTTAGATATTTCTTTTCAAATATCACAAAGGACAGTGGACCTCATTCAGAGTCGGTCGAAGCGGCCGTATATGCAAATGATTCCCTCGCAAGTTGCGTCCCTAAGTTCGGATCGGTAGCTGGCCGACCAAGGGGAGGAAGCGGTCGGAAGACAAAAAAATACGCCCCCTTCTCGTACGCATTGCACGTCATCTCCGGGCATATAAGGATTAATCGAGACCATCGAAACTGGTCGTAGAGCTTGAGGTTGACCATACCCTCTCTTAAGCTCTACGATCATGTCAGTGTAAAAACCTCCCATGTCACATGTGCCATGACGCTACTTTGTTAATTATGCACTTCCATAAACCGTATGCACTCCCACAAAACGCCATTCGCATAATTAGGCACGCCTGTGTTCGGATCTCCACTCCCCCGTTTTCAAGCACCTTCCCCTGTTACCACCCACAAACGCCTCAATCTGTCACTCAAACTACCGACCTGGCTGTGTTCAAGGAGAGAGAAATTTCTGATCGTAGCGGCTAGTTTGCGCACGCGCATTGCAAACTTTACGTATGCGCAGTATAGCGAACATCGGTGGCGTACGACCGTGCGGCCGCTTCGACCGACTCTGAATGAGGTCCAGAGAACAAGGTGTTTAGGGAGAGCAAATGTTGAAAATGTCTGTCATTTGGTACCTGTGCTGATCCATTGCACTGAGGACTGTGGCTGGTACTTTACAATGAGAATACAGAGTGCAGTTCACAGACACCCTGTGCTAGTGATATTCTCTATGATAAGCTATTGTGTTCTAGAAGTTCCAGCTGGATCTTCTTCATCAATCATAATATAATAAGTTGATCTTTTTTGACAGCATCCTAAATTTTCCATTGCTCTGCAGTTTGTTCCCTGACTTACTTGCTTTGACTAGTGAAGGGATTTAAGATTAAAGAGATTAATCACATTTAACATGCAATGATACCCATGGATAGTTATAAAACAAATATCTTAAATTGATATCGGGCCATCTACACTGAGGGCCTGATTCAGAGCCGCTCGTAAGCGGCTGCTCGTTCGCTCCGAGCGATGTCTGCCCAACTGCGCATGCGTACGGATCGTAATACGCATGCGCGAACCAGTCAGTGCGGCCGAAAATCGTTTGTTCGCTAAATAGCGAGTGCCTGCTATTTTGAGTGACAGAATGAGGCGTATGTGGGTGGTAAGAGGGGAAGGTGCTTGAAAATGGGGAGTGGAGATCCGATCGCAGGCGTGCTTAAAGGTCAAAACGGGCGTTTTATGGGTGTGCATAATTAATACAGCAGCGTCATTGAGCACGTCACTGGGTTATTTTATAGCCAGAACTGCTCGCAAAATTGTGGTAGCAAAAACCAACCACAAGAATAGCGAGCAGTTCATACCCTGGTCGATGTACTCGATTACTCTAATAAATAGTGGACATGACGTAGGATGCGAGCGGCCAGGGGGCGTATTTTTTAAAAAAACGACCGCAAGTTTTGTTCGCTCGTTCAGACATAGAGGCGTGAACAGACCGCAAAGAGCGAACGGTTCATTTGAATAGCCACCCCTATTTTCTGAACGAGCGAGCGCAAATAGCATCCGGCTCTGAATCAGGCCCTAATTCCATTGTTGGTCACTTTGAGCTGAAACCAATATGGGAATGCAAGAGAATAACATTTAAACTTTTACTTTGATGTAGGCTGAATAAGTCCAAGTGCACTCTGAAGTTGCCCCTCAGTAATTGACCTTGTAACTGCATTGGCTGATATGTTGTCAATATACTTAGATGAGGTTATATCCCATATAGAACTATTTTTGTGTTTTATCTTTCATCGTAATGTTTTCTGTGTTTCATATTTTGGGGGAAATATGCCAAACTGTCTAAAGAGTGTAGACGTGGAGACGTTTCCCATAGTAACCAGCCAACCAACCAGCGTTTGGCTAACATTTATCAAGTATATTCTAGAAATTGATAGGTAGAAGTTGATTGGTTGCTATAGGCAACTTCTCCACGTCTCCACTCCACCCAGAAAGGCATGAGAATGATCCCTTCCTTTACATAACCCCGCAAGAGCATTTCACCGGCCAGGTTGAAGACATTGCCTTTAGCGAAGACATTGCCAGGACAGCTGGTTATCGTGGAGTTGTCCCGACAAGATTTTCTATGAAGCCTATCAGTGGTTATTCCAGAAGGTATGTAGGTGATGATGGATGTTAATAATCACATTATAAATGAGATCATTAATACATTTCACCCTAAATATTCTTGAACCCAACAGTCAAGGAAATACTTCACCCAGAATGCAGTTGAACGGGAAATGCACAGAAAAAGAAACATCGCGGCCCACGTGGGTTGTTTTATACAAACATAGCACCAGTGGCTTAGCAGTGAACATGTGCACCCTAGTCTAGCACACCCTGCCCATAGTGCACGTGACGTCATGACATTATACAACAAGTGCCATGGAAGCACCGATAGACCACAAGAATGGCTGCCTGGTGTGACCAAGGAGAGACAGTGCGTATCGACCGTGATGCCCCTATAACCTTTCGTCATGGGAGGTGGCACTAGTCGCACATCCCTCATTAAGCACTATAGCAGTAGTAAGATAAAGCAGTGCAGTGAGTCACCTTTACAGTCACAGAAGGGCTTGATGGATGCATCAAACAGTGCATCCATGTTAAGTACAATTTTATTTTTATATTAAGTCACTAAACTCCACCCAAAACTTAATATTCAGCTTTGGTTTGTTGAATCCTTTAATATCTCTTCTACCACCTGGGTATAACTTTGTTTTCCTGAGGACAGTTCCCCATCATACTTTCCAGCCTTCACTTTCTCCTTCTGCTCAAGCTGTTTTTTTTATGGCCTCACTTAATATATATAATATACTAGCTGAAGTACCCGGTATTGCCAGTTTTATTATGTGATGTCATCCAAATCCATCCAGTGGAAGGCCCACAACAGGCTCCCTGGGTCAAATTTCTTCCTGGTGCACTCCGCCGTGAGGTCCGACCGAGACCTCAACCAGTCCATTAGGCGTCCCAGACCAATTGCCACCCCTCTGTGAAGTTTCCATCCAAATCCATCCAGTGGAAGGCCCAGAACAGGATCCCCAGGTTAAAGTTCTGGCAAGCATCCTCGGATCAAAGTTCTGCCCAGTGTACACCAACGGGAGATCCGACTGGGACCTCAACCACCTAGTATATCTTCTGGGATCCAATGTTACCACTCTGTGAAGTATTCGTCAAATTTTGTGATGTAGTCCAAATCCATCCAGTGGAAGGCCCAGAACAGGCTCCCTGGTTCAAAGTTCTGCTTGGTGCACTCATCCGTGAGGTCTGATTGGGACCCCAACCACTCCATTAGGCATTCCAGACCAATTGCCACCTTCTGTGACGTTTTCATCCAAATCCATCCATTGAAAGGCTCCTCGGGTCAAAGTTCTGCCGAGCATACACCAAATGGAGGTTCAACCTGGACCCTAAACCCCTTAAACAGGGCAAGGATCTAATTGGACCACTTCTCGTTGATTACATCCCACAGGGGTGTCCGAATGCCTAACCGGGCAAGCATATAAACAAACAGATTGTTTAATTTTATATATAAGATAACGGGCGGGATGTACTAAAGGAAAAAATGCGGTAAACCCCCCGGAAATTAATTTTTTTGTGGTTTTAATGCATTTTCCATATGTACAAATGCTTCATCCCGGTGGGTCACGTCAACTTCAGGTGGTGGTTGACAATTAAAGCCTATGGGCTTCTTTACGGGATGCTCCCACTGAGAGGGATCCAATCCCATCTCCCCCCATGGCCCGCACGTGCAGAAGGACGCCAGACGGACTTCTGGATGGTAAACCCAGATGTCCTTCTATGCTAGTGCATCACATAGAACAGCTCTTATCAGGAGAGCTTTCCTTTGCGATTTTCATTGCATTTTTAGGTACATACAGTGGTAATCAACCGCAGTATGTACCCGGTGAGAGGCGGGATGTATTGCATCGCGAATGTGATGGTTTGCAAATCACGTCCAATGACCCATAAAAATGGTTTTCTTTAGGTAAATGTGTCTAAATCTGTTGAATACAAGGAAAACAGAACGTATTGGAGCTAGAGCTAAGGCGTTCTCTAAGCTTATGCATAGCTAGGGTATTCGCTAACTGACATACCAAAACAGCTATGGAGGGAACACAACCTCTGCAATTTCAAAGGACAGGCAATTCGCTGGCTTTATGTATAAAACATAAATCGTAATGGTAGTTCATTAGATTACACCGCACACTGATGTACATTCGGGAAGATGGCAAATATGTTACATTATGAGAAATGAGAATCTGCACTAGATTACCCGTAAAAGTCATTACACTCCACAGCTCATAGGTCTTACGTTACTCGTATTATTTATAGGAGGTGATTTGTGCGCCTAGTTCATTAACAATCACTTGCCAGGGGTTGGGAAGCTAATTAATGTTTCACATTCTGAGGCGAATAAGGTGCTAGGAATGATTTTAAAACCTGCCAGCCCATTCAGAGCAGCCTTGCAGATAGCCAATGCAGATGATAGACTGAGCTATTTATAAACCAAACAAAGAATTTCTGATGTCATTTTGCGCTTTGTTCTACTGTCATCCAAATATTGACTTTCTAATATAAGCGGGGAGATGTATCCAATATTGGAGACAGATAAAGAGGAGAGATAAAGGGCCCGATTCAGACCCGCTCGCTAGGCTGCGTTCGCACGTAGCCTGACGATGTTTGCAATCTGCGCATGCATATAAGACGAAGTGCGGGTGCGCGAACTAGTCCATACGATCGCGAAACGGTCGCCCCTTGTACATAGACTCCTCGCTAGAATGTTTGACAGGACGAGCCGTTTGTGGGTGGTGACAGGTGTTGGTCGATGGGAACTGAGGTGTGGTGGTGCGAACGCAGGCGTGTATGAGCGTCTTAACGCCGTTTCAGAGACGTGCATAATTAAGACGCAGCATCATAATACACATCACATGGCTGAATTACAACTGAGGCACTCGCAGTGCTTGTGGTAGGGTATGGCCAGCCACAAGTGCTGCATATGGGTTCGATGTTACTCAATGTTACCGATTGTTCAGTACACTTCCTGAAGATGACGTGTATTACTAAAGGAAAGTGGGCATCTTATGGCAGGCTGGTGGGCATCTAAATACACACCACGATCGCATGCCAAGATATAGTGGGCGTACTAATGTCTTGCCATGCGATCGCCGAATTTTTATACTTTGGCAGTGGACGACTGCGTGCGAATGCATCTAGCGAGCTGGCCTGAATCGGGCCCAAAGTACCAACCAATCAGCTTCTGTCATTTTACAGGTTGTGCTACAAACATTAGTTAGGAGATGATTGATTGGTACTTTATCTCTCTCCAGAGTTTAGTACATAGACCCCTTTTTCTCTCTTCACTTTATCTCTCTTCACTTTATCTTTGTCCAACATTTGATAAATATCTCAGGGGAAGTCCAGCAGGACGAAACGCGTTGGGTCCATACACCCAGCCTCTCCAAAGTGTGGACTCTGATATTATCACGGACTTGGCTACTTTTAAGATAAGCACTTTAAATGTATTATTTATTTTCTGTGTTTCCTAATTCCTTATTATCTACTGTATCCGTAATAAAAGTTTTGGAACATTTTCTGATAGGGGATCATTTCTGATTGATTTGAAGTCCCCTACCCATCTACCTACACATGACTCTGGGATACTGGAGGATATTGAAGGAACCTCCAGGAGTATATGATTACATGCTGTCATTTTTGCACTATCTGGTACGCATTTCTGATTATTATCTCCACACTTATACGAGAATACTACACTATACTTTGTTCTATTCTTATGGGCCCATAGGAGCCCTTTTTTAAGGTTTCCAGCTGACGGAATCCAGAATGTACCTCACCTATGGGAACACCATCATTGGAATTCAGATAAGCCTTAAAAATCTTATTTTTGGTACGCTCAATCTATTTCAGCATTTTAATTCATTATCAACTACTTCACTATCAGGCGCATGTCTTTTTAACATTTTTTCAGAAATGACTGGTCCAGCTGCCAAACGGAACTACAAAAAGACTGCTGCCGCCTTTTATTTAAAGGACTAGTGTTTTTGAGAATTGTTTACACTTGTATATACAGTGCATTATATTTTATATCTGATTGCAATATCTATTGCAAACTGTTACATTTCCTGGGATACTAATTTGTGTTCTATCCTTAAAACCCCTTCTTTCACACTATTCGATATATCGATCAAACAATTTATCAGTAGCAGTTTTGTCTGTGAACAACGTTCACAGCCATATCAGGTCGGCCTTGAAGTACAGCCGATGCCAATATAATATGCATATATATCGGTGCATCTGCATGTGTATATGGGAGACCTGCCGACCGCCCATACACTGGGACATCACAACTGGGCGGGTAAATTTAAATGCTCACCAGTTTTGATGTCCGGCCATACATATCGAGCGGCCGAAAAATAAGTGTGTATAGCTTACCGATCAGCCACTCGGTCAGCGCGACTGTCGGGTTAGAGTGTACCCAGCTTTTGGAAGCTAGTAAGACCCCAATCACATTCACAGCCCAATGCCCTTGAGGTCCTAAGATGACTTTTGTGACTCTGAGTAATTTGTAGAGTCCCTGACATGCTGTACTCCTACAATAGTAACCCACTGAGCTGAAGTCAGCATCTATTAAGAGTTGCCCAACTACTCTGTACAGGATGCTGAGGTCCAGGAGTTTCGGAAGTATCTTAAGGTCTGACTTCCTACTAGAGTTGTTCACAAATGAAGGAAAATGTAAGAGATGGTACTAGTTGTTGCTGATATTAGCATAGACAAGTTGTAGCAGCCATGCCAAAATCAGGAGGAATGGAAGTAATAGTGTTTGACAGATTAGATGAAGTTAGGCCCAAGACGTGAGAGTCTCAGTATTACCAGGGTTTCTTGACCTGCAATGTTGTATTGCCTTCAGTTTTGGTTACTGGTTGACATGAGTGGGACCAGTTTAAAAAAATGTCAATGTAAGTTATGTTAATTGGTTTGCTAATTATAAAGTTTAATGGAACTTTCATTTCAGATATTCATCTCCACTTTTTTATCTTTATGCTTCATATATAATTTATTTTTTTTTTTTTGAGTTTGTTTGCTTGCCCTCTCAGGGTTAATGATTCACCAATATACGAGGGATGATTGAAAATTAATGAGACTGTCTCTGTTTTTCTGTCCCATAGGTAGACGTGGAAACGCTATGCTGGTTATTGTGAAGCTCTTACATTGATGTGTCTGAACCTGCAGTTGGACTGCCGTAGTCTTCTTTGTTTGGTCACAGCGAGTGGAAGATCTTTGTACGTTTTGTCATGGCGGATGAGGAAGACGTGGCTGTGAGATTACATCAGCGGGTATACAATCGGGAAACCGGCTGCCTTAATACCGACAGCCGGCTTCCCGACTGTCATGTCCCGGCGAGGGTGAAATGCCGGACGTCTAGATGTAGACGCCTGACATTTCCCCGACGCCGGTAGACAGACGCCTGGCATCCCAATCGAAGGGATGCCGGGCGCCGTGAGCGGACAGCCGCGGTGGGGGAGGGTTAGGTTTAGGGCACCCGGGGGGGACTTAGGGTTAGGCACCCCCCTGAGAGGGTTAGGCTAGGGGGAGGGAGGGTTAGGCACCCCCGGGGGGGACTTAGGGTTAGGCACCCCCCGGGGGACTTAGGTTTAGGCAACAGGGAAGGGGGGGTTAGACTTAGGCAATTAGAGGGGGGATTAAGCTTAGGCACTTAGGGGGGAGGTTAGTGTAAGGCACCCCTAAGGAGGGTTAGGGGGTTAGGTTAGGTCAGTATATTCTTACCTTAGCGACGATCGGGATTTCCAGCGCTGTCGGGCTTCCGCTGCCGGGCTCTGCTCATCTGTCGGCCAGGCGCTACCGATTCCCGTCAGAGATGTGTGATTGGAAAAAGCGGAAATGAAACTCATGAAATGTTACGGCAAGCATACGGTCGAGAAACAATTAGCCGTGCCGCAATGTCTAGTGTGTACCGACCTCGTAAGTGTATACACACTAGCCGATGCCAGCAGCGATGGCGTGATGGCAGGAGCCATGATGCATTTGGCAGCATGGCCACCGCTGATATCGCCCTTCGGACCTGCATGCAGGTCCGACGGGTGATGCCGCTGATGACGCGCAGGAGTGCGCATCGTCAGTGACATTAAGGGTACACACTAGACGATGTGCCCGATATCTCGTCCGATCCAGCCAGATCGGACGAGATATCGTCTAGTGTGACTGTGTACCCGCCATTAGAATGCTCCAGACAGTGCCCTTCATCCTGGTACCAGTGGCCCCACCCCCTCAGCATGACATCATGATGTCACATGTTCTTGAGCGGGAACGGTACAGTGTTACGGTGCCTTTTAGAAGCAAAATGCACAAATGGCCACTTAGACTGCAGGATCACTCATCTCAAGTCAACTTTCCATTTCTAGTTTCCTTTTTAGTGAACTCTCAATAGTAAATACTGTAAATGAACTGACAAATACATACAGTTCAGAATGCATTACAATAAACACATGAATAAGCATTAGGCTTACGTTAAATATCTTTATAAGTTAGAAATCTGTATGTTTCTTACTGACAGATAACCTTTGTCCACACTTTTACTTAGATTCACTTTATCTCTCTCCAATGATTAGTACATAGACCCCATTTGGTGCTATGATGAATATTCATATTTACATTTCTATTTTACGATGTATATGCTTATTTTAGAATTATTTTGTGCATATTATAGTGTTTGATGCAACAAAAAAAGCCTAGAAAAGGATGCTGTATATCATTTTGGATTGTTAAAGGCCCCTTTACAAATCTAGCTAGTAGCGCCAATTGTTGACTCCAAGTAGCAGAATGATGTATTAAGTCACTGATTTATCACATACACAATAAAATACAATACAATGTGCTGACTGCCCTTTGATGCCTTCCTAGTGTTGGGCATGCTAGAGTACCCTTTGTGGCTGGGCAGGGTCGTAACTAGGGTAGTGCAACCTGTGCCACCGCAGGGCAGGGGGCCCTGTACGAGCCTTTCAGTTTTCTGTTTATAGTCATTCTCACTTGTAGCTTCTTCTTATTTTATCCCCAGCATCTCCTGGCCTCCCCATCTTTTCCCTGGCCCTTCCGCATGAAGCCATGCCCCTTTTTTGGGTGCGTTTTGGCCCCATTTGAAAAATAGGGGGGGAAGCACCAATGCTTTTTCTGGCACAGGGCACCAAAAAGTCTAGTTACGGCTCTGTGGCTGGGGGCTCTCTGGTAGGAACCTGGTAGATACCCATTAAAGATGCATCATCAATGTGATGCATCTTTAATGGGTATGGTGATGTTAGCTTTCTGGTGATGTCATTGGAAATATGGCACCAGCACAAGAAATAGCCCATACACTGGCACTGTGCCAGAATATATCCTATCTACACCGAATGCGCCATCTCTATGCAGATATCACAAAAAAGATGGCGCCACCAGCAGCAGGTAGAGAGGTGGTAGAAGTGTGTGGGGGGTTCAGGGCACAGTGAAACGTATAATGGATGCATGGTGTGACCATTCCCATTATAGACTGCAGTGAAAGACACTTTTTGACAGCTATGATGTTTGAAGGTGAAGCCAGCTCCGCAGATTCCTATAGCAAATTTTGGGATTGGGAAGAAGTTCATGGTAAAACAGGTGTTGGAGCAGCCCCAGAACCTCATCCAAGCTTTGTCTCAAATAGGAGGAAAGGCCTTCAACCCTGTTACATTTTTGGCTGCCACTATAGTAAATTTGACCAGCTACCCTCTATGTCAGCACCCAAAGTTGAACAAACTGATTTTAAGTACCAGAACGTTTATAATAAATACTCATTCCCACCTTACCAGTGGCGGAACTACTGGCGATGCAGCAGGTACATCACGGACAAAGGACCTGAATAGCGATTACGGATGCAGTCGATCGATTGTTTGGCATAGAGCATACGTATAAGCCGCACTGTGCATGTGCAACGATCGCATTGTGATTCTGGCCGCACAAAGGAATCCATCGCAGAGTGAGTGACAGGCTGTCAGCGTTTGGGGGTGGTGATGGGTGAGTGGTCAGAAAATTGCAGGCGAGCCTGTCCCCTAAAAAAGAGGATAATATATATATATATATTAGGGATGTGCAGGCTCGGATAGGTTCGAGTTTGCACGTGGAGTTCGGATTTTTCCCTCCAAAAAAACGGAACTCAGAACGAGGCAAAACGTCATCTTACATGGACGAACATCATCATTCCTGGACAAAAGACCAGGAATGATGATGTTCGTCCATGTAAGATGACGTTTTGCCTCGTTCTGAGTTCCGTTTTTTTGGAGGGAAAAATCCGAACTCCACGTGCAAACTCGAACCTATCCGAGCCTGCACATCCCTAATATATATATATATAAGGCGCTGAAAGAGAGTCACTGAGGGTGCGTCTCACTGAAAAAATCAATTGAATAATATAGAAAATAAATGTAATTACAAATATATAATTTATATTGCGTATAAAAATCAATGAACACACTTAAATATACCAGAGTAGTCCCTCTGGGAGACAAACACAGCAAAAAATGTATATAGACACAATTGTGTATAAACAATACGGCGCACGTGTGACTTAATGCATGGAATAACCAATATGAGTAATTAGGGCTATTGTAAATTGCTGTTGGCATAGAAATAGAGTCATGTGAAAACCCTCATAAAATGCACAATTTAATAAACATCATGAGCATAATAACATGTATATAATATAATGTAAATAGGTAAATACATAAATGTATATAAGATAAAAGGTGTAGTAAATAATCAGAGGTGGTTCTCTCACATGGAAATCAATCGTGTGCTGTTGAATAGTCTCGTATATAGTTACCAGTACCACTCTCAAGTATTGTGTGCAGGTGATATCCCAGCTGGAAATGATCTCTACAGCCTGTGTAGTCCTTCAAAACTTTTTTGGAGAAGGCATTTCATATAGCACGGTGTCACTTCAAATATAGACAGTGTGAATGGTGTCCAAGTGGGTTATTAATATCCTGCAGCTTGTGCAGTCCCCTGTATCCTGGTCTCCAGTGTCCCAATCGGGAGCAGATGTGTCCAAATAACACTGTCTGAGATCCGCGATGTTCCTTTTCCCGTTGCTATAGATGGCACAACATGGAGAGTATGGTACACCTTGTTTGATAAGAGAATGGATGATCAGCAAACACGAAAATGCAGTAAAATCCAAAGTGTGGAACCTCTGTTATGGCCTGACGCGTTTCTCTGTACCTGACAGCTTTATCAAAGGCAATGAATGCTCTACACCCAGCTTCTGCTTATAAGTATCCTTTTCAATTAGGTGAAATTATTTCACCTGAAAGTCTTAATTAGATACAATAATATAAAAACGAAATAAAATAAGAAAAAAGAAGGTTCACATGACTCTATTATATCCTACCTTAATCGGAGACAAAGAATAAATCAAACTCAATCTATCGTTATATTTAACATTTTCTGGTCGGAGATCACGTGAGCGGACATCTGAAACGTCATCCCCTCACGTGATATTACCTCATTATAGGGAATCATATGATCAGCGTTCCCAAAGCATCCGGACTTCACCAAAACACGTGACGTTGTGTACTCACAAAGAAGTCTTGCCTGTCCCCTAGAACGCCGTTTCATGGGCTTATGCAGCTTGAGCACTCACTGCACACGATGTAGTTTCTGCGGCTGGTCACACCTGCTAAAAATGTTGCATGACGGGTCGATGTGCGTCGATAGTACCAATGTATATGTAAAAAAGCGGGGTTGGATAGAGATGAGAAAGCAGTAATCGGCGTTACTACGGTGGCTGTGCTTTGACAAGCATTAGCATATTTTTGCAGCTGCATTCTGTACGAAATCTTAGCTGCGATCGCTATTGTGTACGCTGCTGAATCAGGCCCTAAAGGTAAGTCATTTACGTCTAATAGAGGGTTGTGACTGGGGGAGAAGGGACGACCTGGTCTCAACCACTGTCATAAATGTACCAAGTCTCAAACAGAAAATCTCCAAGAAGAGTCCAGATCAAAAATAGTTTAATGTATTCATCAGTTTAAGTTTACTGTGTATTCTAGTTTGATAACCAACCGAGCGCACCAGAGAAGAAAAGACTGGTAAATAGTGTATCAGCCAAGTGGAGCATTCCTTACACTGGATCACCTCAATTATGTGTTGGGTCTCCCCTTTCCTTGGGTCTACACACAGTTCCTTTAACTTTTTGTTTACACTTGAACACAGATGAAGGACCATTGAGATGGCTCATGAGATGCTCAAACTGTGGTGGACAATACCACTACCAGCGCTTCATCTATAAGGGAGAGACGGCTGGGCTTACGAGCCTCTCTGCTTCCAGAGAACGCCTTTATGAGAATCACTTGAGACTGAAGTACCATGAAATGCTCTTTAATATAGAGCACAATCTACTCAGCACAAAGCACTGTGATTCCTTTCATGGAGCTGAAATTCTGACAAGCAGCTCGTTTATTAACCTTTCTGATACTGAATGTGTGTCAGTTGTTACTGCAAAGTGTAAAAGTATCTTTTAGTGAGAAAAACAAAACAATTTATGACCTAAAAATGTTTATGATGATGATGATAAACGAACTAGAATACGTTTATATTTTTAATAAGATTAATACATCAATTCAATGCAATACATACATGTTACTATGCCTGTAGACTTTTGGTAGCTCCGGTAAGCACGTCCCTTGTGTGCTCCAAAATACAGCGCTTCTGGGATCCGCCATGTAAGGCCAAGCCTTGATTTGGTTGCCAGCCTCGTACTCATCTGATGCGTTTGATCATCAAAATGACTTCATCAAGGAGTTGTGCTAATGTTCAGAAGCAAGGAGCTAAGGTTTCCCTTCATTGTCGGACACTGCAGGCTGCTGTCAGCAAGTCTGTTGGGACAGACTATAGCTGCTGACGGATAGTGCCCTATGACTTCATACAGGGCTTAACATCATTTCCTATGCCTGGCCACATCTGGGAGGATCTCTCCTTTGTACTGAGTCGCAAGGTGCATGCATCCTGATTGCTTAGAGATGGTCAGTCACAGTGAGGATTGGATGCGGATTGATTGACAGTCAGGGACCGTTTGTGGGAGGTAACAGGGGTGACTCAAACACAAGTGTGTCACAACCATTTTGGGGCCATGTCTGTACCTGACACTGCGCATTTATACTCAGTGGCTAAGGCTCAGGCGACTTACTTGTGACAGACATTCTGAGTGACAATAGGGTTGCTCAGAACATTGATGCTGTGACCGATGGTACGTCTGTGGACCTAATTCAGCAGTGCATGCTAGTGCAATGCTGATTCCTGATGTTGCCCGCACGCAAACTGGCAGCAAACTGTCAGTGATTGACAGTCTGCTGCCATTTGGGGGTGGGGAGGGGGCGGCGATGAACTCCATTTCCCGAAACGGAGGCGTGTTGCCGCCGTTGGTGGGGAGGGAAGAGGCCAGGATCTCAGTCGGCTGACGAAGATTTCCTGGCCTCTTACTCTATTCTGCAGGGGCCAGCTGCGGGACCCCATGGGTCACCATAGCCGGCCAAGGGTCCTCAGAGTATCCAATGCTGTGTTGGACAACGCAGCTCGGATACGTAATGCAGCAGTGTGATGCCTCCTGCTGCATTACCATAATTGCAAGGATTGCAATTGCAAAGCATGGAAATAATAATAGTACAGAAATTTGTCTGAAAGGTTATCAAAATTGGCGCACAGCAGCCAGGATATAGTCAGACCATAGAATGTCACCACATTCTAAAGATACAATAGTGAAGCTAATATGTGGGGCAGACTCAATTCAAAGAGCTCAACTAATCTAGATAAATCGATACACACGCACTATTATATGACAGAAGATGCAATACATCAAACAATCATTTGTGGTCCTCTTGTTAATATCGGCCTTTCACTCAAGGATGTATGCGGAAACAACAATTAAATAGAAAAATCAATGTGTAGTATGTTTCAGTCATCTGAATTCAACAAAAAAAATATATTCTGTATATTCATTCTTTTCTGTGCACAGAAAGGTTAACAAGCGTACCCCACTCACACTAGGTCCGAGTGGTTAATATACAAAGACTATATATAAAGGTATATAAAGATGTATTTGCTGCTTAAGCTGGCAAGTCAATCAGAAGGGCGTACCCCACTCACTCTTTATATCTGTGATATAATACACATTAGGGTTTCTTTAAACCCCCCCTTAAGAACACGGTGGTAGGTGTACCCCAATTCATGGTATAGAGGCAAGTAATGCCAGATACACACTACACAATGTGTGTACCCGGACGACGCACGCTGCAATGAGTGACATATCATGTGGTTGTTTTACACTGCACAATCTGGTGATCCGCACGATATGTCGTTCACCAGCCTCATCCACAAGCATGGGGTCGTTCATCAAATTGACAGATTGAGCAGCATGTAGGCTCCATCTGTTGATGCGATGAACGACCCAGCGAGGCAGGTATGGTCGCTCATAGTGGGGACACACTTGCTGATGTGGACTATATGTTGGTGTGATCCGCCGGTTCGGGTGACATATCGTTTTGTGTGTACCCAGCTTAAGACTCCTATAAAGGTATAGTTAAGTTCACATCCACCACCATTCACATACGACCTCTATATGGAAAATGTGCGTACCCCCACTCGCAGTGTCTGAGTAGATGGAACTCCTATCAAGGTTTCTTTTCAAAGTTCACCTGGACCAAGTACCTTCTCAAATATTTCCATGTAATTATCCACAGCAACCCTCCTTGTACCAACATGTGTCGCTCCAGAGACCTTTATCAAAGATCTTGCTGGAAATTGCCGTAAAGACGTTGGGATTTGAGAGAATTTCCCACCATGTGATTAGTTTCACCCACTTCCCTAAGGTATCTGGTCACATTTTCGACAGTTACCATGTCAACATTCATAATGTCGACACCACGATATCAGCACTAAAATGTTGACATGGTTCAATATGTCAACAGGCACCATGTCATCCTCAGAATATCGACATATTCACAGTTTCGACATCTGAAATGGTGCCATGTAAAATGTCGACATTCTAGTGAGAGGTTAGGGGTAAGGATTAGGGATAAGGATGGATCAACTGCTCTTCAGACCCCTGCACCGGAACTGCTAATCCCATGACCGCCGGTACCCGGAAGATGAGGCTGGAGATGCCACAGCCCCCGGGACCAGGTAAGTGACCGCTGGGCCACTAGGGACATTATATAGACATTCTAGCGTATCAACATGTCATCAATTTAGACATGATGAAAGTCCACCTGGTCACTATGGACATGCTTGTACGTCAACATTTCGACAACATTTTCATATCGACCCAAAGTGGGATAAACATCTACGGCCTTGATTCCCCATTCTGCGATCCAATTTGCCGATTGCCATTGA
This sequence comes from Taudactylus pleione, assembly GCA_031769625.1. NCBI lineage: Eukaryota > Metazoa > Chordata > Amphibia > Anura > Myobatrachidae > Taudactylus > Taudactylus pleione. Next base: position 12,762,786 of record JAUIMM010000099.1, read on the forward strand.
TGGCTGAATGGTGAATCGAGCATTTTCAACATGTTGAATTTCCCCAATTCTCCAACCCCATTGCAGATGTATAGTCCCCATTCTACATCTTAACATGATAACTGTTGACATTACATTACATACCACACCCCTTACCTAATACGGTGTTATCACTGCATGCTGTGCCTTGGTCCTCTTATATTTTCCTGCAGCTTGTGGCCCTTCCTCCCCCCTCCCCTGTGCCCCACTTTATCACTATGTACATGGACATAAAATCTTAATATATTTGGATACCCCAGATGAACAATTTTTTTCTTTCTGTTTATTGACATTCGCATTGTTTCTTTTCCTTGTTCTAGAATGTTATTAGCTGGATCCACTTTACATTATTATTGCATACTTGCCTACTCTCCTGGAAGTTGAGGGAGACGAACGAATTCCCTTCCTAGTGGGCACTTCCTAGTGGGCGAATAATGCAGCAAATCAAAAGAGGAGAGGCCAGTAGGAAGAGGTACTTAAAAAATTCCATCATATTAGCCCGCCCCCTCTCGATTGTTCCGAGATTTGCGGCTTTTACCCTGAGGGGGCGGGGCCTAATGGCGTGTAGTGCCGGGCCCCGCCAACACCTCCAGCCCCGGAGGAGAGAGCACAAAAGTAGGCAATCATCTGTTTTCTGTGATGCCTCTATTCCCAAACAACCATCATGTTATGAGAAATGTTATTGTCTATCTTATACATAGCAGCATATGTTCTTCCACTTTCTATTAGACAGATCCTACTGCTATATACTTCATATGTCCTGTACCTTCTTCACCTGTCATGGCACTAATTGTTCTAATATGTTTCCCTTTTTGTATGTTATTTGAAAAATTTTATAAAATATCTATCTATCTATCTATCTATCTATCTATCTATCTATCTATCTATCTATCTATCTATCTATCTATCTATCTATCTATCTACTGTATGATACAGTAGATAGATAGATAGATAGATAGATAGATAGATAGATAGATAGATAGATAGATAGATAGATAGATACAGTCTGTATCTATCTCTCATATCTCTCTCTCTCTCTCTATCTATCTATCTATCTATCTATCTATCTATCTATCTATGTACCTGTCTGTCTGTCTGTCTATCTATCATCTATCTCAGGGGGAGGCAATCGGGAAGCCGACTGCCTAAATACCGGCGCCCGGCTTCCCGACTGTCTTATCCCGGCAAGGGTGAAATGAGACCGGCGCCCGGCATCACGATCGTAGTGATGCCGGGCGCCGCGAGCGGACAGCCGCGCGGGGGGGGAGGGTTAGGTTTAGGGCTCCCGGGGGGGACTCAGGGTTAGGCACCCCCCGGGAGGGTTAGGGTTAGGCTAGGGGGAGGGAGGGTTAGGCACCCCCGGGGGGGACTTAGGTTTAGGCAGCGGGGAAGGGGGTGGTTAGGGTTAGGCACTTAGAGGGGGGATTAGGGTTAGGCACTTGGGGGGGAAGTTAGGGTTAGGCACCCCTAAGGAGGGTTAGGGTTAGGGGGGTTAGGTTAGTGGATACTTACCTATCTACGATCGGGATTTCCAGCGCTGTCGGGCTTCCGCTGCGTCGCACTCTGCTTCTGTCAGGCTGCCGCTGATAGGAATCGAACCGCCGGCCATGCGGCCGACGGTATTTCATACCAATTCCATCTCAGGGGTGGCCAACCAGTCTGAGGCGAAGAGCCCCCCAAAAATCTGTAGTTAAGACCCCTGTTTTTAGTCATGCTGGGGGTGAGCCCAGCCATTGAAAATACACAATTGACATAATTTTCCCAATATAAATTTTTCACTGTTGAAGTGAAAGAAAAAGCCGGAGCAATATAGAAAACATTGACATAGCCACATTCACATAACATACACAGAAACAAGCCAGATCCACATAAAATACACAGAAACAAGCCAGATCCACATAAAATACATATTGAAATCCAGAACCACATAAAATACATTGAGAAAGCTTCTGCAATGTCCCCTGTAGCTGTGCCCATTATGCAATGCCCCCCAGTAGTTATGCCCCTTCTGCAATGCCCCCTGTAGCTGTGCCCATTAAGCAATGCCCCCATCAGTTGTGGCCCTTATGCAATGCCCCCCAGTAGTTGTGCCCCTTCTGCAATGTCCCCTGTAGCTGTGCACATTAAGCAATGCCCCCAGTAGTTGTGCCCCTTCTGCAATGCCCCCTGCAGTTGTGCCCATTAAGCAATGCCCCCATTAGTGGTGGCCCTTGTGCAATGCCCTCCAGTAGTTGTGTCCCTGCAATGCTCCCTGTAGTCATGGCCCCTAAGGTAGTGCCCCCAGTACCAGCTCCCCCTCCTCGCCCACACCCCTATGAAGAAACTTACCTGTCTTCATGCTGGCACCGCTCCACACCATCAGGGCTCCCGAGCCGGCCCGTCGCTGCTGCTGCCGCTGCTTCCGCTGCCTGTTGGATCTAACTGCAGGCGCATGGGCTCCACACATCACAGGTGACGTCATGCGCACTGCTGGGAACGCTGACCTCTGAAGCAATCAGATGCTACTTCAGTCTCTGATGGCTTAAGAGACCAGCGTTCTTAGTACTAATGGGGGTCTGCCGAGCCGCGAGCCAGGAGCTGCATCGGAAACTCAGAAGAGCCTCATGCGGCTCGAGAGCCGTGGGTTGGCCACCCCTGATCCAGGAGGTCAGGATGCCGGTGCCAGGATTCTGAGCACCTGCATCCCACACGCTGGGATTATGACTACATCCCCTATAATGGGGGCGCTGCGGCCATTTTCCCGGCGATTTGCGCATGGGCAGTAGGGAAATCAACAGGAAAATTGCTGCAGCGCCATTTCCCTGAAGACCTGCCCATGCACAGTAGACTCTGGCATACTCTAGTGACCGGAGTCTACTGTGCTCAGTGCTGCTGCCGGGTAGAGAGGTGAGGGCCCCGGACGGAGACTGCACATGGGCCCCCTCCTCTCTTAATACGCCCCTGTATCTATCCGTCCCTTTATTGTGTTCCCCCATGTGTTTTGAAAATGTATTAAAAACTTACTAAAAGAAAAACAATTGTAACAATTGCAACTATATTCCTGTGTGAGAGAGAGATAGCTCTGACTTGTGTACAGGCAAAAATAAAAGAAGTCAATATTTCCATAGGCATATTCAGGAACGGCTCCTTACCTATTTTAAGTCCAACAAAAAGAGAAATATAGCGCCATCTAATGGAGATATTTGGCATGATATTTCCTGTTATCATTATACTGGTTTTGTCATTCCTATGTAACATGTTTGCTGATTTGCATTATTGTTTTGTATAGGATGTGGTCCAGCATGGATTCTTTCACATATACAGTATGTAATATTCCCACATACATGACAGCAGCAATAACATGGGAGACATATGTGTAGATGAGAATGGCAAATTAAGGGGCAAGTGATACCTAATAAAGTACAGGTTGAGTCTCCCATATCCAAAATGTTTGGGACCAGGAATATATTGGATATCGGAATATTCTGTATTTTGGAATATTTGTATACCGTAATGAGATATCTTAGGAATAGGGCCCAAATCTAAGTACAGAATACATTTATGATTCATATACACCTTATACACACAGCCCGCTGGTCATTTTATACAATATTTTCAATAATTTTGTGGTTCAAACAAAGTTTGTGTACATACATGACATTAATTTATGTTTCATATACACCTTATACACACAACCTATAGGTCATTTTATACTTTATTTTTAATAATTTTGTGCCTTAAACAAAGTTTGTGTACATTGAACCACCAAAAAGCAAAAGTTTCCCTATCTCAGTCATGCTGAAAATATTCCGTATTTTGGAATATTTGGATATGGGAGACTCAACCTGTATAACATATTTTAATAGTGAACATCAGAGTAAACAAGTTAATCCTTATGGCTCTAATATTATCTATTTTTCTATTATCAATCACTTTAATAGGACAGCCAACTTTATCCACAGTCAAAACAGACACTGACAAGTACATATTTATGTATTTATGTATATTCATTATATATATATATACACACATTTCTATTAATATACACTTATACTGTGTAATATATATATATATATATATATATATATATATATATAGTGTCTTGATAAATGAGTGTTGCTCTGAAACATTGACACACAAACTACAGGGTTCCCTGTGTGTTAATTGGGTTGCATATTCCTGTGTGGAGGAGACTATTTCATTTGACTTGGTTGGACACCTGGATACATTACATGATTGCAGTAGAGCGCCTGGCATTTTGGGATTTCTATATACATATAAAAACAGGGCCGTAGCTAGGGTAGTGCGGACGGTGCCTTGGCACAGGGCACCACAGGGCAGGGGGCGCTGTTTGAGCCTGTCAAATTTCTATTTATTATCATTCTCACTTGTAGCTTCCTCTAATTTCATCCCCAGCATCTCCTGGCCTCCCCTATCTCTTCCCTGGTCCTTCCCCATGAGGCCATTCCCCTTTTTTGGGTGAATTATGTCCCTCTGAAAAATGAGGGGGGCACCAATGCTCTTTCTGGCACAGGGCACCAAAAAGTCTAGTTACGGCTCTGTATATATATATACATTTTATATATATATATATATATATATATATATATATATATAGTGTTCCCGCTAGGCTGTTCTAGCGGGGCGCGGCGCCCTGCCCTCCTTCTGGAAGGCAAAAAGCGCCCAGCCCTCCAGAAGGAGGGCAAAAAGCGCCCTGCCCTAATAGCCTGCAGGAGCCGTCTTCACCCGCGGGTCGCAGTGTCCCGCGGGTGAAGAAATGTGTGGTGACCCGGTCACCGCCGGAGAATAGACGCCGGGCGCATGCGCCGGCATCTATTCTCCCTGTCTGCAGGGCTTGGGGGCTGCCCGGCGTGCCCGTAAGTGCCGGGCACGCCCCCAAGAGTGACGAAAAGGGGACGCGTCTTATAGATACGCCACCATTTCGATGACCACATCCCCTTCTCGGTCGCGCGCTCCTTCGGCGCTTGCACGAACGTGCCCTCTCTAGCTCCGGCGCCCTGCCTCACGCCGGAGCTAGAGTGAACACTATATATATATATATATGCACACATGTGCAGTATATATATATATATATATATATATACACACATTGACAAAATTCCGTGATTCTATTTGGAATTGCAACATATCGATCCCGACCACTGCTGCGGCCATTGAGGGGACAAAAAAAACATCTGTCATGGGGGGTTTCTGGGTAATCAGGACCCCCACCTTCTCCCCTTTGTGCACCACTGTGTATATTTGGATTTGGTATTCAGAGGGTCGCTAGACTAGTGTAGCGGGTATTTTCTTCATCGCTACCCTAAAATATTCTGTACAGAGCAAATATTGTAAAATAATAAACTACTATTTATTATTGGTGAGTCTTTGAAACAGTGAAGTTTTATGCCCAAACTTACACCGTCAATTTCATATTGTCAGTGTGAACTAAGAACATTCCTTAAAATTACTATATTATTCATATATTGATAGATCACAGGTTCTCAAACTCGGTCCTCAGGACCCCAAACAGTGCAAATGTAAGAGGGGCAAGGGGTGGACTGCTGTGTGCGCCTGCTGCCGTGCAGGTGTGGCACTTACCTCTCACACCCCGTGGCTCTCACCTTCAGGCCGCCTTGGTTTCTCCCACCGACGGTCCTGGGTCTTTCCGGTTCGACACCGCCGGGGACGGTTTAACCTGTAAGATAGGTCAGACACGCTGAGCCTATGGGCCGGACCTTGATGCCACAGGACGGACTGACGGACAGGGGTGCAGGGACTAGAGGATGGTCATCATTGGCACTTGTGGCCTCAGACTGGTTTACGCCCGCGTGCCAGGCACATGGGTGCAACCCGAACGGAAACGCCCGAAAAGGGGAAAGGGGAGAGGGGACGACACACGACAATGATACGACACACAAACACAGAATGTGCTCACCGGGTATACCCCTTGTCTCTTTGCTGGGCGAGTAGTCCTGGTCTCCGCTCCTATAAGAGAGCACGGCTGCCTGGCGCCGCGCTAGAACAATACCTGCAGCCTAACACCGTATGGTGATGGTGCGGTGGATATGCAGTAACCTAGCACAGGTACAGTGGTCTCGGCCTAGCGCCGCACGGTGGTGGTACAGTGGGTACACAATAACCTAACACAGGGGTACAGTGGTCTCGGCCTAGCGCCGCACGGTGGTGGTACAGTGGGTACACAATAACCTAACACAGGGGTACAGTGGTCTCGGCCTAGCGCTGCACGGTGGTGGTACAGTGGGTACACAATAACCTAACACAGGGGTACAGTGGTCTCGGCCTAGCGCCGCACAGTGGTGGTACAGTGGGTACACAATAACCTAACACAGGGGTACAGTGGTCTCGGCCTAGCGCTGCACAGTGGTGGTACAGTGGGTACACAATAACCTAACACAGGGGTACAGTGGTCTCGGCCTAGCGCCGCACGGTGGTGGTACAGTGGGTACACAATAACCTAACACAGGGGTACAGTGGTCTCGGCCTAGCGCCGCACGGTGGTGGTACAGTGGGTACACAATAACCTAACACAAGGGTACAGTGGTCTAATACCAAGATACAAGGGCCTCATTGAGGGCTTACCTGAACTGCCAACTCGCGTTCGGGACTCCCTCCAGCGACGATCCGCCTGCTCCGAAGACTCCTCCGCGTTCTCCCTCCTGGCCGCATGCGGGGGTTTTAAATCCCCCTCCGCGCGGGCTTCTGGGCTGGATGACGCGGCGGGCCCTCATTGGCCCGCCGCGCCGCCGGGTGATGATGCGCCCCAACACGTGGGCGCGCCCGGCACTGCGGGGTCCGGTCCTTACCGGCGTCATGGCCGCGCTGCGTCGCCGGGTGATGACGCGCCACAACACATGGGCGCGTCCGGCGACGCGGGGTCCGGTCCTTACCGGCGTCTTCGTGTGAGGGGGGGTGTGCGGCCCCGGACCTCCCACACATGTTTTCCAGGTCTCCTCACATAATTACGTTAAATAATTAGCTCCACTTGTGGATCTTTTAAAATGTGTCAGTGAGTAATAAATACACCTGTGCACATGCTGGGTGACCTGAAAAACATGAACTGTGTGGGGTCCAGAGGACCGATTTTAAGAACCACTGAGATAGATCAAGTAAAATGTAAAAATGTATTTATTTTTCTCCCACAATTATTCTAAACTAGCTATTAAGTATTATTATGTGATGTTGTCCAAATCCATCCAGTGAAAGGCCCAGAATAGGCTCCCTGGGGTAAAGTTCTGCCTGGTTCACTCTGCCATGAGGGTCGGCGGGATCCCAACCACCCCATTAGTCATCCCAGACCAATTGCTTCTATAAAGTTTTCATCCAAATCCATCCAGTGGAATGCCCAGATCCGGCTCCCCGGGTCAATGTTCTGGCAGCTTCCCCAGGTAAAAGTTCTGCCCAATGGAGTTCTAACCAGGACCTCAACCCCCTCACCTCCATAACATGTTTTCTGGGATACAATGTTACCACTCCTTGAAGTTTTTATCCAAATCTATCCAGTGGAAGGCTCAGGACAGGCTCCCCGGGTCAAAGTTCTGCCCAGTGTACACCAACGGGAGGTCCGACCAGGACCTCAACACCCTAGTATGCAGAGGCGGGCTGGGCCGGGGGGCAGGGTGACAGATGCCCCCCGGGCCGGTCCCATTTTTAGCACTCTGGGCTGGCCGCTGGTCCTTGCAGAATGGGCTGCGCTTGTCAATGCTTAGGAATAGTGCACCGACCCACTTTATGCGCCGGCTCTAGTCTGAGTCTCTCCTCCCCTGCCTGCTGTCTCAAGGCAAGCGGCAATGTCATGCAGTCCCATCACTGAGTCAGTGTCTCTAATGCTCAGCCGCAGGGTCACCCCCCCTCCTACCTAGTACCTATCTGTATGTACTGGGGGGGTGGAGGGTAGTGATCACAATGATTGCGCGCCCACCCCAACCCCTCCTCAATTTGTGCAGTACGAAAAAGTTTTCCCCCCCCCAGGGGCGTGGCCACACCTCCCGCGAATTGGCCACGCCTCCTTCAGCTTTCTACGGACGCTTGATTAAACAGTGGTGGTACCTGACTTCCCGTGCACTGTCCCAGTTTACTACTCCTGTCCCAGTTACAGCTCTTTCCCTCCTGTCCCTGGCTCCTCGTGACCCTGAATCTCCTCTAATACCCAGCACCCCCCTCCTCCTCCTGTCCCAGCCTACTCCTCCTGTTCCTGGCTATCCTGTTATGCCTATTACCCAGCACTCCTCCACCTCCTATGCCTGCCTAGTGCCTACTACTCCTGTCCCTGGCTCCTGTCCTGTCCCTGGCTCTCCTTTACTACCCAGCACCCCCACTCCTCCTCCTGTCCCTGGCTATCCTCTTATGCCTATTACCCAGCACTCCTCCTCCTGTCCCAGCCTACTAGTCCTCCTATGTCCACGACTCGGCTTCCTACACATCAAGAAGAAGAGGAGCCATAAGGAACTGCAGTCAGAGCACGACCGACCCCCATCCAGTTCACAAGGTAAGAGAAAAAAGCTATACAGTCTACACTCACACACATAGATACAGTATAATGTATATACTGTGTGTGTGTATATATATATATAATATATATATATATATAAAATGTACAGCAATGGCAACTCTTACGTCTAAGATGAGGGGGCTGCCGCCGCCGAGAATCACTCACCCCGGCCTGGTGGCGGTCCCGACTCCTGCTGTGTAATCAATCTGACAGGCGCCGGGACCTAGCGCACCGCTCCATGCGCATGTCACCAGCTTCCAAAGGGCAGCATCATCTGCTGCCCCAAGGAGCCAGGTAGGGCTGGCAGAAAAGCAGAGAGCGGCTTCCTACTGGAAGCCGCTCTCTGCTAATAGCAGAGTCAAGGAGACCCTTCCCACTGAGACTGCCTGTTGTATATGTGACTAGCAAGTGGCGCTTCCATTAGAAAGCCACTGTCAGTCACAGTGTAGTCAGTGCAGTCACGGACTGCGCTGACTACACTGAGGTGACAAATTTTACTGGGGGGGCTGCAGCCTTGCAGCCCCTAGGCAAAATCCACCACTGCTGTACAGTATATTATAACACGCATGTATATAATACACATTACACGCACACACTTACTATACAGGAGCTGCAGGTTGTAGATGAGGGTGGGACTGGGTGTCATTAGGCTCATCCCCTTGCAGCAAAATGCTAAAGACTCCTCCAATATGCCGGGGAAGTAACTCTCTGGGACAAGGGTTATCACTACCGATGTCTCTGCGAGTTTCATTTACTAAATAGTAGGGTTAAGCATGTTGGGAGGTATAGGGGTCAATCCTATTAGGCGCAATGATCTCGCCGGTGCAAGTCATCCCGGCAATGGCCGCACTTTACGACAGCCCAGATTCGCTGGTGGCGCCCGGCATCACTACGATCGGGATGCCAGGCGCCGGTCTCCCGGTGTCTGGGAAATGCGGGCGTCTACATCTAGACGCCCGGGATTTCACCCTTGCCGGGATATGACAGTCGGGAAGCCGGCTGCCGGTATTTAGGCAGTCGGCTTCCCGATTGCTTCCCGTCCGAATGCATACCTGGACATACAGACAAACAAACAAACAGATCAATTAATTTTATATATAAGATATGTAGAAAAATATTTGATATTTGTAATGTGTGACAGTTGCTTTTATGTGATATCCATTCTCTGTTCTATAATACAGAAAATGTTTATATAAAAATGAATAATAATAATAAATTTAAATTCTATTATCTCTTCCTCTGCAGTAATTATGCATGTATTTCTCGGGACAGCACTATAGCTTAGGGAACTGGTCCCAGACTCGTAGGCCGCAGACCACATCCAGCATGCCAGCAGTTCACCTATTACCTGGGGCATCATATATATGAATATTCCAGGAGTAACATGAAAACATCATGACCAACAATGTAATGTAAATCACCCGAGCATGGAATCATTTGCTAGTGCACTGCTACGGTAACTGTCAGTGCTCACAAGAGCTGTGACATTATGATGCATGAGATGCTGCCTGACAGTCCCTGTATCAGAACTGTAATGCTGATAACACAGAAGTCAGTCAGAGCCATAATCAATTATTGCAAAAATAAATATAATTATAATACCATGCAAAATACATAATAACAAAACTATTCTTGTTTAGTTTCCAGTGCAAAGTTACTAATAGTCTCTTGTTCGCATTCTCAGGTTATAAGGACTTGTTACTGAAAATTGTTGTCCCTGAGCAATTCTCTATCTTTATTATTATTATTACTAGCTGGGATACCCGGTGTTGCCCGGGTTGAAGACTGGATCGGGAAGAACACATGCAACCTTTATTTGTGTACATTGTCCTTGCCTATAGCCTCATTCCACTGATCCTGAAAAAGGATCCCACTGTTTGCTATGGTGGATGCGTCTGCTATGGTGCCCGAGCTGCCACTGTGGCCCGCCGCTCCCCCTGCACCCAGTCACGCGCACAAGGTGGGCAGGTCCAGGCAGGGCCGTCGAGGGGGGCCCGGGTGTCAGCGATGTTGATTTGGTGCCGGCCCGCCAGCTGATTACAGCTGGCACACCGGCAGGAAGATATGGAGAGGACAGCGCTACCGGTGGAGCCTCCTGATTGGCTGCCAGTCCGCAAGTTCCGATTTGCTCAGGACCTGTAACTAGCTGGCAGAACGGCACCAAATCCACACCTACTGGCTGCTGATGGCACACAGGAAGAGGCGAGAGGGCCATGGAGGGGCACGGGGAGGTGAGTTGCTGGGGTCAAAATGTGTAAGGGGCACCACTATTGTGTGGAATAATGTGTTATATGGGGCACTACTACTATGTGGCATAATATGTCTAGTGTAAGGGGCATTACTGTGTGGCATAATGTATAAGGGGCACTACTACTGCATGGCATAATGTGTATAAGGAGTACTATTGTGTGCATAATCCGAATGGGCTCTGTGTGGCCTAACATAAATAGGCTCTGTGTGGGGGCAAATGTATGTTATTTTTTTTACCTCTGGATCTTGCTATGTGTCTAAGTTCGAGTTACACCCTTGCATGCAAACACAGAGGGCTGACTAATATAAATGATCACTTTAAAAAGGACTAACCTCTGGATTTAATATGAACTATAAAGTTTGACACTTGCTCAGCCTGTGAGGTTGAAAGGACACTTTTGTAGCTTTCACACAGGTCTTTGTCAGACTGCCAATTTACACTGGAACCAGTGCCGGAACCTGTGTAATGTAAGAGTGTCCCTATTTTTAGGGATTGTGTGAGAGTGTGTAGCCCTGATCAAGTTCAAACTAGGCAAAAACCTAATCCTGATCAAACTACACCACCATGCCAAATTTGGTGGAGCTAGGTCCTAAACTCCGGGAGTGCATAATTATTATTATTTTTATTATTACTACTACTATTGTTATTATTATTAGCTAACTGCATAACAACTTTTTTCCATTTTCGAATGTTGGATGCAGTGCCAGCTCCAGAGGTGGGGCTGCAGTGCAGTCCAAATTCAAATAGGGGAGACACACCAACTGCCAGTGAGTCCCGGCCAGTGATGTTTGGCAGTGTTTGGGGTGGCAGTTGGTTTGGCTCCCCTATCCCACCTCTGGAGCCGCTACTGGTTGGATGCGTTTCTCACGCCTTATTCCTATTTTCTGAGCTTTATAACTGAATATTTTTGAAGGTTTATTTTTAAAATACAAATAGTTACAAGTTATAACAAGTTCAGCAAATGTTCCATGAGATCACATATGATCTACTTAGAATGGATGCACCTGATCAGCAGTAAAGTGTTTACAGTAGGGGTGAGCGGGTTCGGATTTCTGGAATCCGAACCCCCCCCCGAGCCCCCCGATCCGAGGCCGATCCGAGTCAGGCTCGACTTTTCCCGCCTGACTCGGATCTGAAATCGAGGCAAAACGTCATCATCCCGCCTTCCGGGTCTCGCGGGTTTTGGATCCTATATAAGGTACCCGCGCCGGCGCCATTTTCTCACTCGGCTGTGGACAGTGAAGAGGGAGGGAGGGAGTTAGGGCTGGCTTGGCTGTGTAGTGTAGTGTAGTGTAGTGTAGTGCAGAGTAGTGTTGTGCTGTGCTGTGCTGCTGTTGTCCACTACTTCAAAGTCCATAGGGGCTGGCTGTGTTGTGCTGTGCTGCTGTTGTTAATAGGGGCTGTGTCCACTACTTCAAAGTCCATAGGGGCTGGCTGGACTGTGTTGTGCAGTCAGTTCTCCATAGGGGCTGTGTCCACTCCAAAGTCCTGTGCAGTGTCCCAGTCCTAAAGGGGTGCTGTAGTGTTGTCCAGGGGGTGCTCTGTCCATCAGGGGTGCTCCCCCCAAGAGCTAAAAAAATAATATTTTTTGTGTGTTTGTGAATTGTGTGCGCAGTAGCCGCACGTGCATCAACAAAGTAGTGCCAAGCGTGCGCCTGTGTCATAAGTAAAGGGCCGGCTGGCTTGACCGTTAAAGGGTGCTGTAACCCCCAAAGTACACTCCAGTCCAAACCAAAAAAAAAATTATTTTCTGTGTTTGTGAATTGTGTGCGCAGTAGCCGCACGTGCATCAACAAAGTAGTGCCAAGCGTGCGCCTGTGTCATAAGTAAAGGGCCGGCTGGCTTGACCGTTAAAGGGTGCTGTAACCCCCAAAGTACACTCCAGTCCAAACCAAAAAAAAAATTATTTTCTGTGTTTGTGAATTGTGTGCGCAGTAGCCGCACGTGCATCAACAAGTAGTGCCAAGCGTGCGCCTGTGTCATAAGTAAAGGGCCGGCTGGCTTGACCGTTAAAGGGTGCTGTAACCCCCAAAGTACACTCCAGTCCAAACCAAAAAAAAAAATATTTTCTGTGTTTGTGAATTGTGTGCGCAGTAGCCGCACGTGCATCAACAAAGTAGTGCCAAGCGTGCGCCTGTGTCATAAGTAAAGGGCCGGCTGGCTTGACCGTTAAAGGGTGCTGTAACCCCCAAAGTACACTCCAGTCCAAACCAAAAAAAAATTATTTTCTGTGTTTGTGAATTGTGTGCGCAGTAGCCGCACGTGCATCAACAAAGTAGTGCCAAGCGTGCGCCTGTGTCATAAGTAAAGGGCCGGCTGGCTTGACAGTTAAAGGGTGCTGTAACCCCCAAAGTACACTCCAGTCCAAACCCAAAAAAAAATAATTTTCTGTGTTTGTGAATTGTGTGCGCAGTAGCCGCACGTGCATCAACAAAGTAGTGCCAAGCGTGCGCCTGTGTCATAAGTAAAGGGCCGGCTGGCTTGACCGTTAAAGGGTGCTGTAACCCCCAAAGTACACTCCAGTCCAAACCAAAAAAAAAAATATTTTCTGTGTTTGTGAATTGTGTGCGCAGTAGCCGCACGTGCATCAACAAAGTAGTGCCAAGCGTGCGCCTGTGTCATAAGTAAAGGGCCGGCTGGCTTGACCGTTAAAGGGTGCTTTAACCCCCAAAGTACACTACAGTCCAAACCAAAAAAAAAATTATTTTCTGTGTTTGTGAATTGTGTGCGCAGTAGCCGCACGTGCATCAACAAAGTAGTGCCAAGCGTGCGCCTGTGTCATAAGTAAAGGGCCGGGTGGCTTGACCGTTAAAGGGTGCTGTAACCCCCAAAGTACACTCCAGTCCAAACCAAAAAAAAAATAATTTTCTCTGTTTGTGAATTGTGTGCGCAGTAGCCGCACGTGCATCAACAAAGTAGTCCCAAGCGTGCGCCTGTGTCATAAGTAAAGGGCCGGCTGGCTTGACCGTTAAAGGGTGTTGTATCCCCCAAAGTACACTCCAGTCCAAACCAAAAAAAAAATTATTTTCTGTGTTTGTGAATTGTGTGCGCAGTAGCCGCACGTGCATCAACAAAGTAGTGCCAAGCGTGCGCCTGTGTCATAAGTAAAGGGCCGGCTGGCTTGACCGTTAAAGGGTCCTGTAACCCCCAAAGTACACTCCAAACCAAATAACAAAATATTTTTTCTGTGTTTGTGAATTGTGTGCGCAGTAGCCGCACGTGCATCAACAAAGTAGTGCCAAGTGTGCGCCTGTGTCATAAGTAAAGGGCCGGCTGGCTTGACCGTTAAAGGGTGCTGTAACCCCCAAAGTACACTCCAAACCAAAAAAATATATATTTTCTCTGTTTGTGAATTGTGTGCGCAGTAGCCGCACGTGCATCAACAAAGTAGTGCCAAGCGTGCGCCTGTGTCATAAGTAAAGGGCCGGCTGGCTTGACCGTTAAAGGGTGCTGTAACCCCCAAAGTACACTCCAGTCCAAACCAAAAAAAAATTTTTTTTCTGTGTTTGTGAATTGTGTGCGCAGTAGCCGCACGTGCATCAACAAAGTAGTGCCAAGCGTGCGCCTGTGTCATAAGTAAAGGGCCGGCTGGCTTGACCGTTAAAGGGTGCTGTAACCCCCAAAGTACACTCCAAACCAAAAAAAAATTATTTTCTGTGTTTGTGAATTGTGTGCGCAGTAGCCGCACGTGCATCAACAAAGTAGTGCCAAGCGTGCGCCTGTGTCATAAGTAAAGGGCCGGCTGGCTTGACCGTTAAAGGGTGCTGTAACCCCCAAAGTACACTCCAGTCCAAACCAAAAAAAAATATATTTTCTGTGTTTGTGAATTGTGTGCGCAGTAGCCGCACGTGCATCAACAAAGTAGTGCCAAGCGTGCGCCTGTGTCCCATAAATAAAGGGCCGGCTGGATTGACCGCTAAAGGGTGCTGTAACCCCCAAAGGGCACTCCAAACAAAATAAAAAAATATATTTTTTGTGTTTGTGAATTGTGTGCGCAGTAGCCGCACATGCATCAACAAAGTAGTGCCAAGCGTGCGCCTGTGTCATAAGTAAAGGGCCGGCTGGCTTGACCATTAAAGGGTGCTGTAACCCCCAAAGTACACTCCAGTCCAAACCAAAAAAAAAATGATTTTCTGTGTTTGTGAATTGTGTGCGCAGTAGCCGCACGTGCATCAACAAAGTAGTGCCAAGCGTGCGCCTGTGTCATAAGTAAAGGGCCGGCTGGCTTGACCGTTAAAGGGTGCTGTAACCTCCAAAGTACACTCCAGTCCAAACCAAAAAAAATAATATTTTCTGTGTTTGTGAATTGTGTGCGCAGTAGCCGCACGTGCATCAACAAAGTAGTGCCAAGCGTGCGCCTGTGTCATAAGTAAAGGGCCGGCTGGCTTGACCGTTAAAGGGTGCTGTAACCCCCAAATTACACTCCAGTCCAAACCAAAAAAAATTATATTTTCTGTGTTTGTGAATTGTGTGCGCAGTAGCCGCACGTGCATCAACAAAGGAGCAGCGCCAAGCGTGCGCCTGTGTCCCATAAGTAAAGAGCCGGCTGGCTCATTTCTTAAAGGCTGGTGTAACCCACAAAGTGCACTACTCTCCAGCAAAAATAAAAAAATATTTTCTGTGTTTAGCCGCACGTATGTATCAAATCGATATAACATAAATGGAGGACCAAACTTTCTCCGATAAAAATAAAATAGAGAAAGATCAAGAACCACTTCCTCCTAGTGCTGAAGCTGCTGCCACTAGTCATGACATAGACGATAACATGCCATCAACGTCGTCTGCCAAGGCCGATGCCCAATGTCATAATAGAGGGCACATACAATCCCAAATGACAAAGTTCAGGAAAATGACCTTGAAAAAAACATTTAAATCAGCTGAAGAGAAACGTAAACTTGCCAATATGCCATTTACGACACGGAGTGGCAAGGAACGGCTAAGGTCGATCCCTAGTATGTTCATGACTAGTGGTTCAGCTTCACATGACGATGGAAGCCCTCCTCCCACTAAAAAAATCAAAAGAGTTAAGCTGGCAAAAGCACAGTGAAGAACTGTGCTTTCTAAGAAGATATCACAAATCCTCAAGGAGAGTCCAAGTGTGGTGGTGGTTGCGATGCCTGACCTTCCCAGCACTGGACGGGAAGAGGTGGCTCTTTCCACCATTTGCACGCCCCCTGCAAGTGCTGAAAGGAGCACCCACAGTCCACTTGCTGATATGCAAATTGAAGATGTCACTGTTGAAGTACAACAGGATGAGGATACTGGTGTAGCTGGCGCTGAGGAGGAAGTTGGCGAGGAGGATTCTGATGGTGATGTGGTTTGTTTAAATCAGGCTCCGGGGGAGACAGTTGTTGTCCGTGGGATGAAAAAGCCCATCACGGTCATGCCTGGGCAGAAGACCAAACATTCCACCTCTTTGGTCTGGCAATATTTCTATCCAAATCCGGACAACAACTGTCTTGCCATATGTACCATATGTAAAGGTGAAATAAGTAGGGGTAGGGATGTCAACCACCTAGGAACATCCTCCCTTATACGGCACCTGCAGCGCGTTCATAAAAAGTTACTGTCAAGTTCAGAAACTTTGGCTAAGACCGTAAGCAGTCCAGGGACACCTAAATCCCGTTGTCCTGTTGTATCCAAGCGCCTGCAAACCACACGGTCAACTCCCTCCTCGCCAATTTCATCCTTAGTCAGGATCGGAAGTAGTCCTGCAGGCCATGTCACTGGCATGACTGACTCTCCTATCCGGAGGATCCTGCATTGCTACGCCTACTGCTGCCGCTGCTGCTGTTGCTGCTGCTGGGAGTCGTTCATCATCCCAGAGAGGAAGTGGGAACACCACTACTTTTACTAAACAATTGACCCTCCAACAGTCCTTAGCGAGGAGGATGAAGTACGACAGCAGTCATCCTGAAGCAAAACGTATAACTGAGGCCTTGACTGCTATGTTGGTGTTAGACGTGCGTCCGGTATCCGCCATTAGTGCAGTGGGATTTAGACAATTGATGGAGGTAGTGTGTCCCCGGTTCCAAATCCCGTCTAGATTCCACTTCACTAGGCAGGCGATACCGAGACTGTACAGAAACGTCAGAAAAAGTGTCCTCAGTGTCCTGAAAAATGCCGTTGTACACAATGTCCACTTAACCACGGACATGTGGACAAGTGGAACAGGGCAGACTAAGGACTATATGACTGTGACAGCCCACTGGGTAGATGTATCACCTTACGCAGCAACAGCAGCAGCGTCACCAGTAGCAGCATCTCAGAAACGCCAGCTCGTTCCAAGGCAGGCTACGCTGTGTATCAACGGTTTCAGTAAGAGGCACACCGCCGACAACCTCTTAGAGAAACTGAGGGAAATCATCGCCCAGTGGCTTACCCCACTTAGACTCTCCTGGGGATTTGTGATATCTGACAACGCCACCAATATTGTGCGGTCATTACATCTGGGCAAATTCCAGCACGTCCCATGTTTTGCTCACACAATAAACTTGGTGGTGCAGAATTTTTTGAAAAGCGACAGGGGCGTGCAGGAGACGCTTTGGGTGGCCCGAAAAATTTCTGGCCACTGTCGCCATTCAGCGACTGCGTGCCGAAGACTGGAGCGCCAGCAAACACTCTTGAACCTGCCCCGCCATCACCTGAAGCAAGAGGTTGTGACGCGGTGGAACTCAACCCTCTATATGCTTCAGAGGATGGAGGAGCAGCAAAAGGCCATACAAGCCTATACATCCACCTATGACATAGGCAAAGGAGGGGGTATGCACCTGACTCAAGCGCAGTGGAGAATGATTTCCGTGTTGTGCAAGGTTCTCCAGCCCTTCGAACTTGCCACACGTGAAGTCAGTTCAGACACTGCCAGCTTGAGTCAGGTCATTCCACTCATCAGGCTTTTGCAGAAGCAGCTGGAGAAAGTGAAGGAGGAGCTAAGACGGAGCGATTCCGCTCTGCATGTGGGACTTGTGGATGAAGCCCTTCATTCGCTTTGCCAGGATTCCAGGGTGGTCAATCTGTTGAAATCAGACCACTACATTTTGGCCACCATGCTCGATCCTAGGTTTAAAGCCTATGTGGTGTCTCTCTTTCCGGCCGACACAAGCCTGCAGAGGTGCAAAGACCTGCTGGTGAACACACTGTCAGCTGAAGCGGAACGTGACACGTCAACAGCTCCTTCTTCATTTTCTCCCGCAACTGGGGCTGCCAGGAAAAAACTTAGGTATCCTAAGCAACCCGCTGGCGGTGATGCAGGGCAGGCAGGACCAAGTTTGGACATCTGGTCCGGACTGAAGGACCTGGCAACAATTTCTGACATGTCTACTGTCACTGCATATGAGACTGTCACCATTGACAGAATGGTGGAGGATTACATCGGTGACAGCATCCAAGTAGGCATGTCAGACAGTCCATACCTGTACTGGCAGGAAAAAGAGGCAATTTGGAGGCCCCTGTACAAACTGGCTCTATTTTACCTGAGTTGCCCCCCCTCCAGTTTGTACTCCGAAAGAGTGTTTAGTGCAGCCAGGAACCTTGTCAGCGAAAGGCGTAGGAGGTTGCTTCCACAGAATGTGGAGAAGATGATGTTCATCAAAATGAATTATCAGCTCTTCCAGGGAGACCAGCCTCCAGCACGTACAGAGGGACCTGTGGTGGTGGATTCAAGTGGGGACGAATTAATACTTTGTGAGGATGAGGATGTACACACTGAAGAGGGTGAGGAATCGGTGGATGAGGAGGATGAGGATGACATCTTGCCTCCGTAGAGCCAGTTTGTGCAGGGACAGATTAATTGCCAGCTTGTTTTGTGGGGGCCCAAACGAACCAATCATTTCAGCCACAGTTGTGTGGCAGACCCTGGCGCTGAAATGATTGGTTTGTTAAAGTGTGCATGTCCTGTTTATACAACATAAGGGTGGGTGGGAGGGCCCAAGGACAATTCCATCTTGCACCTCTTTTTTTCCTTTGCATTATGTACAGTTTGGGGCCTAGTTTTTCAAACTGCCATCCTGTCTGCCACTGCAGTATCACGCCTAGATGGGTCACGTGTTTGTGCCGCCCACTCGTGTCGCTTAGCATAGTCATCCAGCTACCTCGGTGCAACCTTTTGGACATAAAAACACTATTGTGAGGTGTGAGGTGTTCAGAATAAACTGGAAATGAGTGGAAATTAAGGTTATTGAGGTTAATAATAGCATAGGAGCAGAAAAACCCACAAATTCTGTGATTTTAGCTGTTTTTATGCTTTTTTTCAAAAAAATACAGATCCAAAACACAAAACCCAGAACCCAAAACACGGAAGGGTGGTTTTGGCAAAACCAATCCAGATCCAAAACACGAAGAAAGATCCAGATCCAAAACACAAAACACGAAAAGTGGCCGGTGCACACCCCTAGTTTACAGGAGAGTTTTTCATAGAAAAAGTATATATTTAGTCTTTAGTATGCAGTCAGCATGTCGGCACTCACTATGCTCACAGCTACTATGTCGACATGACAATGCCCAACACGGGTCTTACACTATTTGCAGCATTTCAGCTGTGCTGGTATTATAACTTTAAACATGCCTCTTACCAGCATGTTTACCGCATACTTGCCTAACCTCTCAATTCGGCCGGGAGCCTCCTGAAAATCCCGACCTCCCCCTTGCAGTTCCACGATAAACCCGCGGCAGCAGGGGAGACCCGTGAAGTGAGTCGCGCTAAATCGCGTCATTGTGGCCCCGCCCCCTGCTTCGCATTGCGGATAATCGCGTCATTGTGAAAAGGGGGTAGGGCCACGATGACGCAATCGCGCGGCCATGCCCCCTGCCCTCCCCTTTTTGCCGCGACATGCCCCCCGCTGTGAAAGACCGACAGCTCCCTCCTAGAAGGAGGGAGCTAAACGTCGATAAGTATGGTTTACCGTTAAAAGATCTGCATGGTTAAAATACTTTAAGTAGGCTTAGATAGTGTTGGGAATCTGGTGCTGGCATTATTATGTCAACATACACACTGTGGACATAGTTAGTGTCGACATAGCGTATGCAACATGCCCAGGAGGATTGGTGTAAAAGTCTGTATTAGTATAGGTCATACTTGCCTACACTCCCGATTTGGTCGGGAGCCTCCCGAAAATTGGGTGCCGCTCCCGACCTCCCCCGGGAAGGCAGGCAATCCTCTCGGCCCCGGCGATGTGTCCGCACCCCCCCGTGCTTTTAAGTAAAAACCCCAGCAGCAGGGGGGTCGGTGACGCGATTCGTGCTGAATCGCGTCATCGTGGCTCCGCCCCCGGCTGCACAATGCCATTAATCACGGCATTGTGTAGAGGGGGCGGAGCCACGATTACGCAATCGCGCTGTCACGCCCATGCTCCGCCCCCAACACCGTGTCAGGTGCCGGGCCCCGCCCCCTTTGGCCGCGTCAAACCCCCAGGCCTGTAAGCCCGACAGCTCCCTCCCGGAAGGAGGGAGCTAAATGCCGGCAAGCCTGGTATAGGTCACTGAAGAGGAGATGCAGAAAGCATGATAGCATTGGTATAAAATCCATCGGGCATGTGTCATACTTCCCCTTGCAAGCTGGCATATCATGCCATTACTGGAACCTAGTTTGAAAATGCTGATTTTACAGATGGAGTGCTTCACCTCTTTACCAATCTCTATACAGATGGGGTGCTACGCCTCTTTACCGATCTGTGCACAGATGGGGTGCTTCACCTCTTTACCAATCTCTATACAGATGGGGTGCATCGCCTCTTTACCGATCTCTATACAGATGGGGTGCTTCACCTCTTTACTGATCTCTGGGCCTGATTCAGACCCGCTCACGAGCGCTGAGCGCTCGCAAGCGGGTTGATGTTGCCCAAGTGCGCAAGCACACGACGGAGGCGGCTCCGTCGTGCGCATGCGCGAGACCCGAATAACGACGGCCAAGCCGTCGTTAAGGGTCTCGCACCAAAGGGGGCGTGCTGTCGATGGTGTTTGACAGCACGCCCCCTTTGGTGGGCGTGCCGGGGGCGTGGCTGTCCAGACGGAGGCGTTCCCATGGGAACACCTACCATTTGGGGCCGGCCCCACTCAGCAAGACCCTACTGCAAGGGTCTCGTCGCAAGCCCGATGGTCGCGATGGTCTTGACCATGGCGACCATCATTTTGGCCGCTCGCTATAGCTGTGGTTGGTCACCCACAGCTATGCGAGCGGCCAGGAGGCCGCTCCAAACAGTAGGAAGGACGGCCCTGATTCAGAGCGAGCACTCTGTCAGAGCGTCCGGCTCTGAATCAGGGCCTCTGTACAGATGGGGTGCTTCACCTCTTTACCGATCTCTGTACAGATGGGGTGCTTCGCCTCTTTACCGATCTCTGTACAGATGGAGTGCTTCACCTCTTTACCGATCTCTGGGCCTGATTCAGACCCGGTTGCAAGCGCTGTGCGCTCGCAACCTTGTCGATGGTGGGCCAGTGCGCACGATAGAGCCAAAAGCACTCCAGGGCTTGCGGCAACGAGACCTTACCCCAAGGGTCTTGTCGCAAGCCCGATGGTCGTGATGGTCTTGACCATCGCGACCATCTTTTTGGCCGCTCGCTATAGCTGTGGGTGGTCACCCACAGCTATACGAGCGGCCAGGAGGCCGCTCTAAAAACTAAGAGGGACGGCCCTGATTCAGAGCGAGCGCTCTGTCAGAGTGTCCGGCTCTGAATCAGGGCCCCTGTACAGATGGGGTGCTTCGCCTCTTTACCGATCTCTGTACAGATGGGGTGCTTCCCTGCTGTGGTGATAAGGCAACGAAAGCTGCAGCTGTAAATATCGATAGCTGCAGCTGTGGGAACGGTCAGTGACTGTTCATACATCTGCCTTCACAATAGCGCCCCTGTTATCCTGGATGCTATAAAAAAATAACTGTTAATAAATAAATAATAATCCCCTGTTGGCTTTTAATCTTCATTTACAGTGCACTGCTAGCTGTCATTTCACTTTAAAGACCATTAGCCTAGAATAAAAATGAAAAGAAGCTATTTTTAATTTTCACAAATAAAGAGCCCAGTATCTAATATCTGTCATGGTATAGGGACTTTTGCAGATATATCTCTTTTATATAAGGCAACTTGAATTTTAGGTTTATTGTTCTTTAAGTGATCTATTGTGATTACAGCCTGCAGCAAGAAGCTGTTGAGAAGGTTTTGCTGATATATTAATAATTTTGTCAGTGGCTGAACACCATGGGAGAAGCAATTTGGATAATGATGGATGCTAGGGACTAATCGTCTGTGTTTCAGCCTCTTTTAACTTTCATAATATTTAATTTTTTGAACTGTGTGTTGCACGGAGGTTACTGACTAATAGTAGGTGTGTAGAGCTCACATCAATCTGTTGTTAATTGCTACCAACTCCAGTGTCACACGTACGACCCACACACACTATGGCACCAGCTTAGCATTGCTGGGAAGTGGCTCTAGGGCTTGTAGAAAAGTTGCTGAGGAGTTTAAAGCAATTAAACTTCTGTGGAATAATATGTGAGTTGTAAAGCTAGGTCCCAGTCTGAGGGGTATATTTAATAAAGGTCGATTTTAATCAATTTTAATCGATTTAAGGGCTTGATTCAGACCCGCTCGCTAGATGTGTTCGCACGCAGCCGTCAGCTGCCAAAGTATGCAAATCCGGTGATCGCACGGCTTGACATTAGCACGCCCACTATGTCCTGGCGTGCGATCGCGGTGTGTATACTATTTAGACGCCCACCAGCCTGTCTTTCTTAAGATGCCCACTTATACGCGTCGTCTCCAGTAAGTGTATTCAACCATCGGTACCATCGAGTACCATCGGAAGCGAACGCAGCACTTGTGGTCGACCATACCCTACTGCAAGCACTGCGAGTGCTTCAGTGTGTAAAACAACCAGGTGACGTGTACTATGATGCTGCGTCTTAATTATGCACGCCTTTGAAACGGCGTTAAGACGCTCAGACACGCCTGTGTTCGCACCACCCGTTTCCATCGATAATCCGCTGTCACCACCCACAAACGGCATGTCCTGTCATTCTGCCGAACTGGCTATGCGCAGTGAGCGAATGCTTCCCAATCGCATGGACTAGTTCACGCACGTGCATTGCGATGCAAACGCGTGCACAGACTGCAAACATCGGCAGGCTGCGTGCAAATGCATCCTAGCGAGCGGGTCTGAATCGGGCCCTAAAAAAATAAAAATCGATTAACATTGATGTTGTGTTTCTGGGGCTAAAACACATTTACGAATACTTGAAAAAAAAAAAATCAAAAATGGTCTGTTAGTAAATGTGTGATTTAGCCCCAGAAACACAACATCGATGTTGATCGATTTTTATCAATTTAAAATCAATCAAAATTGACCTTTAGTAAATAGACCCCTGAATGTTCAACCATGAAAATATCTGAAGCAGTGTTATAATATAAAATATACAAAGAGTTAAAACACATTTAGGTGAAGGACTCAATATGCCCGCGACACGCCCGTCTCTGAATTGCCAGCCCTATGTTACCTCCCAGGCAGTGGCTTATCTATATAGGTGAAGGATGTTTGGTGCACACGGGCCCCCTGGGGGGGGCACATCGCACACCCTGCACCCATGTACTTAAATACCTCTCTGGAGTCCCGTATCGGAAATAGCAGGGCTGCGCAAAACACCAGAAGCATGGAGTGGCGGCCATTTTCCTGACATTTTCCCAGAAATAAAAACCCTAACAGGAATCTTCATGTCAAAGGCGGTTTAAGAGAGGAGGGTGTACAGGCTTCGATTGGGCACCCTCCTCTCCAGCGGTGCAGTAGACTCTGGCATTGTGCGCATGCGCACGTCTTCGAGAACACGGCGCCATGTTCCTGGGACATCTCTACTGCTCATGCGTGAATCCCTGGAAAATGGCAGAGGTGGAAGGTCACACTGTGGGAAAATCTTGATTTTATTTACACATTTTTCCATATTACTAAACACCTGGGGGTATATTTACTACAGTGAGAGTTTTTAGAAGTGGAGATGTTGCCCAGAGCAACCAATCAGATTCTACTTAACATGTAACTAGCACCTTCTAAAAGATAATAGCTAGAATCTAACTGGTTGCTATGGGCAACATCTCCACTAAAAACTCTCACTTTAGTAAATTTACCCCTTTGGATGGATTTTTTTTATTTTTTACCAATATTTCGCTGACTTTGGTCCAACATTTGGACATTTTTACAAAAATTAAATAAAAGTTCAATATCATGGTTATAGTATACATTTCTGTCTGTGCGCCACATAGAGGCAAAAACTTTTCCTCTTCTGCCATTCAGCTCTGTTATTTCTCCCAGATGCCAACGCTGACAGCTGCCCGCGCCTGAAAGTGACAGCACCCAATGCTCAATGATGCACTACATGGGCTCTGCCTCCCCCTCCCCCCCCCCCCAAGTAGGGAATCGGTATGGCCGGCGGTTTAATTCCCGGCAGTGCCTGGCCGACCAAAGCAGAGCCCGGCAGCGGTAGCCCGACAGCGCTGGTAATCCCGATCGTCGATAGGTATGTACTGACTAACCGAACCCCCTAACCCTAACCCTCCTCAGGGGTGCCTAAACCCTAATCCCCCCTCTAAGTGCCTAGCCCTATGTCCCCCTTCCCCGCTGCCTAAACCTGGGTGGGGTGCCTAACCCTAAGTCCCCCCTGGGGGTGCCTAACCCTAACCCTCCCCCTAGCCTAACCCTAACCCTCCCGGGGGGGGCCTATTCCCGGCGTCGGGGAAATGTCAGGCGTCTACATCTAGACGCCCGGCATTTCACCCTCGCCGGGATATGACAGTCGGGAAGCCGCCTGCCGGTATTAAGGCAGCCGGCTTCTCGATTGTATACCCCAAGTACTAGGCGGAGCTTTGAAGCTGTGGCAATTAAAAATGTATTTTCTCCATTATTAATGTACGTCAGATTGCGAAGTGTATATATTGTGTGGAATCGTATTAAGCATGCTCTGTAAATAGGCACATGCCAGTATGTGTGGTGTGATCCAGCCTTATGGTGCATACACACGGGACGATCGACAACGATAGCAATAACGATACTATCTCCCAGGTGTGCTGGATGTTCGATATCGATCATCCAGCACACCATGAACCCACCAACGATGGCCAACGATCGCGGGTCAGTATAGAAACCTGGTCGATATCAACCAGGTTGGCCTGCATGCACAGGCGATAGACAATATCGTTATTGTCCACACACGCTCGCGCATCACAGGTCGTTGGCCACCTAAAAATGCACGATATGACCGATAACAATATGATCGATATCGTTATCGTTCTTATCATCCATTTTAATTTTACCGTGTGTTCGCACCATTTCACATTTCAATCACAACTACATTTACGACCGAAGAGAGGCGTCAGATCCCTCACTGCAGCCAGGGCCATTGAGACATCCTCAGGGCCTGGGTATTGAGGGGCATGGCCAAATACCGGAGGCGTGACCACACCCCCCTCTGAAAAGAATTACTCTGCGTGATACCGTGAAGCAGCAGAGAACGCTGCAGGTGGGAACATTTGTCCCCCTCAGCGGATGGCCTGGGCTCCCACCAGACCCCTCTAACAGGCCCAGGCCCGAGTATTTAGTAGCCGCCAACCCCCTCAAGGTGCCACTGCCTGCAGCCTATAATGATAGCACAGTAGGTAAACCAGGCCCAAAATTACCAGTAAAGTGACAGCATAAGCTATAGCTTTACTTATTATTCTACTTATTACCACACTATGCGGTGATAAGAAATTATATTTTATGGCCACATTTTGTGAAAGATAATAAATAGGCCCCTGTATCTTACATTTATTGTATATGCTTTGTTTAGCAGAGCCCAATCTTAAGTCTAGTATATGATACTCCAAACTAAAAATAAAGTATATTGTACAAATAAACTCCCAGCTAGCCCCCCAGCAATGCATCTAAGGATATCCACAACCAGGAGCAGTTCCTCAGATATCGCTTAATGTGGTCACCCTGTACTTGCGTCACCCAAGGGTAAGTGTGCCCGTTTTATGGATGTGAACAGTTTATGTTTTATGTTTGATGAGTGTTATTTGTGGGGGTGGGGTGCAGGGAAGAGACTTGAAGGGTCCGTGGGTCCGATTTTGCTCCCAAGGCCTTTATTACTCTTTTGTTGCCAGGAAATTGGACTCCTCAATCGGGCAGAATTCACACCGGTTTAGAAGAGATCATTCTAAAGTGGTTTATATGCTGATTTCATTTGTGCGATATGTCCAGCTTTGGCCTTGAAGTTATGTCTTAAAGGAGGACATAAAAAAATAACAAGAAACTGATGTATAGTCATACTTGCCGACAATCAGCTCCAGCCTTCCGGGAGGGAGCTGATTGTCGGCTAATAGCAGGGGGCGGGGCCGGCCTTTGGGGGCGGAGCCGGGAGTGGGGGCGGCCATTTGGTGGCACACTGGGGGCGGGGACGGGGACGCACGATCGCGTCCTCGTGACTCCGCCCCCTCTTCACAATGCTCTTATTTTCAGCATTGCGAAGCAGGGGGCGGGGCCACGATGACGCAATTCTGCACGGATCGCGTCACCGGGCCCCCCGCTGCGGGGGTTTCCGTTTGTATCAGGGGGGAGGTTGGGAGGGTCAAAAGCTTCCGGGAGGCTTGCCTGCCTTTCCGGGGGGCCGGGAGCGGCACCCGAAAATCGGGAGGCTCCCGGCCAATTCGGGAGGGTAGGCAAGCCTGTGTATAGTATACATGATCTTAGAAAAGTATGACGGAAACAAGACAATAAAAAATTGTTTTAGTGAACAAAGAACTATTGGCTGTATTTATTTTATAATAACAGGACACATTTAAGTTTTACTACCTGCCACCAGATTGCTATAATAACCGTGTAAATCAAGTTTTATTATTCTTTTTGTTTATATAATGATAAGGTTATTTAGCTTCAGAAATCCATTCTTGGGGCCTGATTCAGCTTAGGGCGGTATTGCAAAGCTGCACGCAGGCTACAGATATGATGTATGCACTCGGCTATAGATATGATGTATGCACACAGGCTATAGATATGTGTGCACGCGGCTATAGATATGATGTATGCACGCAGGCTATAGATATGATGTATGCACGCAGGCTATAGATATGATGTATGCACGCGGCTATAGATATGATGTATACACGCAGGCTATAGATATGATGTATGCACGCAGGCTATAGATATGATGTATGCACGCAGGCTATAGATATGACGTATGCAAGCAGGCTATAGATATGATGTATGCACGCAGGCTATAGATATATATGCAGGTAGGCTATAGGTATGATGTATGTATGCAGGCTATAGATATGATGTATACACGCAGGCTATAGATATGATGTATGCACGCAGGCTATAGATATGATGTATGCACGCAGGCTATAGATATGATGTATGCACGCAGGCAGTTTTGCAATTCCGTCCTTGTAATTATGGTAATGCAGCAGGAGGCATCACGCATCCCTGCATGCATTATTTATCCGAGCTGCATCCAAGGACGCAGAATTGGATCATCTTTGATAGCATCGGCCGGCTGAGTGATTCATGGGGTCACACAAGCCGGCCGCCGCAGATACAAAAAAGAGGCCAGGAAATCTCCATCAGCCGATGGAGATCCTGGTCTCTTCCCTCACTCCCAATGGCGGCGACACACCTCCGTTTCGGGAAACGGAGGCCATCGCAGCCCCCTTCCGCCACAAACTGCAGCAGACTGTCAATCACTGACAGTCTTCTGCCGCTCTGCGTGCAAATACGCAGGACCCGTACTGTACATGCGCACTACGTGTCCGGTGTCTGTGCAGATTCCCGACCATCAGGAATCTGCATTCAGCACTGCACTAGCGATCACTGCTGAATAAGGGCCTTTATGTGTATAGGCCTGAGGAAAGTGTTGATGAAGCATCTGTGCACTATATTTAATATTTATATTTAATATACCATAAAATTTCTGTCTAAACATATTTTTGCTGCTACCTTATGGCCACAGTTTACGAATCACGTGTCATTTAAGCAGCTTTTTAAAGGCATCATATTCGTAACTCATCTGATTTACCCTCTTCCCCAGTGGGATGCAAATCTAAAGCATGTTTGGGTTTATGTAATAGGGGGCGTGCAGTCAGGAAGCCGACAGTCGAAATACCGACCGCCGTCTTCCCGACTGTGCAATCCCGACAGGGGACTAATGATAGGCGTCGAAATGCCAACGCCTATCATTATCCCTACGCCGGGAGCCCGACACCCGGCATAACGATTGAAGGTAAGCCGGGCGGCGGGCACGGACAGCTGCAGGTGGGGGAGGGTTAGGTGAGGGGCTCCTGGGAGGGATTTAGGGCTAGGCACCCCCCCGGGAGGGTTAGAGTTAGGCTAGAGGAAGGCGGGTTAGGGTTAGGCACCCCCGGGGGGGAGGTTAGGGTTAGGCACCCCCCCAGGAGGGTTAGGTTTAGGCTGCGGGGACGTGAGGGGGTTAGGTTTAGGCACCCCCCGTGTTAGGGTTAGGCGCCAGGGGGGAGGTTAGGGTTAGGCACCCCTAAGGGAAGGTTAGGGATAGGGGGGGAGAGGGTTAGGTATAGTCACTGCTGCCGGTCTTCCAGCGCCGGGATTTGAACCACTGAACATAGGTCCGGTGGTCATTCATACCGATCCCGTAATAGGGTTCCAGTTTTCAGAAACAGAAGCAATCTAGGCTGCGGATTTTAAGCAGCAATAATTTAAAAGGTTTTGATACATTGCACACTGAGAGGTACCAGTTTGAAACTATGTGGCCTGATGTACTGGCTTTGCTTCGCACAAAAATACGCATTTTAACCAACTGCACTTTGATCTCAGACTTGTAAAGCTAGAGCTGAGTCCCCTGTTGATGATTCCCTGTGCAATTGCCTAACTTACTACAGGTAGCCACCATGAGGCTCTCCAGCTATATTGGTACTACAAGTATCAGCAAGCCCTGCAAACCATTAGCCAGGACTTGTTCACAAACAGCTAGCAAGCCACAGGTTGAATAAACTTGTTACACAATGTAGAAAATACAATCATTTAGCTGCATCGTCTCCAACAGAGTTTATTTCTATAACATCAATATTAATACGGGCGCATCC
Source organism: Taudactylus pleione (assembly GCA_031769625.1). NCBI lineage: Eukaryota > Metazoa > Chordata > Amphibia > Anura > Myobatrachidae > Taudactylus > Taudactylus pleione. The sequence goes on from JAUIMM010000099.1 coordinate 12,791,618, forward strand.
TCTCTGTGTGCAGTTAAACCTGAGTGATTTTTGAATGCTATCTTTTTTGTATCCCGGAGATGACTTTATTTCTAAAAGCCGTTTCCAAAGCCATGCTCTCGCTCAAGTGATAAATATGTATGCAGTCATGATTAATGTTAATGTCATCTTAGCTATAATGTTTTACACAGGTATCGAGCACCAGGAGCAGTTAAGTGGAAGATAACTATTCTCATTAATCACATCTGATCACTCTCAGTCCCGAAAGGACGGGGTAGAGGAACTGGGAGTGGCTGGTCCATTCACATATTTAAAGAAAGAGACACCGTGTATCTTGGCCTAATTTTTACAGAAATAACTAATTGCAGGAACATTTAATCGCTAGCTGAATATGTTATGTCTGAGAAGAGCGGAGCACAAACGAGGCCTCCCAACTGCTAGAAATGTCAAATTTTTTGTAAAAGGACCATTATACCATTATACATTAGCGACCTTCACGTGGGATGTACTCTGCATCCCTATAGTCAGGATGTCGGCGATCACAATACTGACAGTGATATCCTGACTGCAAGAATCCCATCAGACTGTGGAGGTAAGTATTAGGGTCAGGGGGAGACTGAGGGCTGGGTCGAATATAGTATTTTTGTCACCCGGGGCAAGACAGTAATACGGCACCCCCCACTACCACAATAAAAAAAAAAAAAAAAAACATAGAGCACAAAAAGGATGTGTGGTTTTGTGACACAGTAATGCCCCTTACAACACATTATGCCACAGTGATGCCCCTTGCTACACATTATGCCACAGTAATGGCCCTTGCAACACTTTGTGCCACAGTAATGTCCCTTGCAACACATTATGTCACAGTAATGCCCCTTAAGGGTACACATTATGTCACTGCAACACAGTAAGGCCCCTTAAGGGTACACATTATGACACTGTAATGCCCCTTAAGGGTATACATTATGTCACAGTAAGGCCCCTTAAGGGTACACATTATGTCACTGCAACACAGTAAGGCCCCTTAAGGGTACACATTATGTCACTGCAACACAGTAAGGCCCCTTAAGGGTACACATTATGTCACAGTAATGCCCCTTAAGGGTACACATTATGTCACTGCAACACAGTAAGGCCCCTTAAGGGTACACATTATGACACTGTAATGCCCCTTAAGGTTATACATTATGTCACAGTAATGACCCTTAAGGGTACACATTATGTCACTGCAACACAGTAAGGCCCCTTAAGGGTACACATTATGTCACTGCAACACAGTAAGGCCCCTTAAGGGTACACATTATTTCACAGGAAGGCCCCTTAAGGGTACACATTATGACACAGTAAGGCCCCTTAAGGCTACACATTATGACAGTGTAATGCCCCTTAAGGGTACACATTATGTCACGGTAAGGCCCCTTAAGGGTACACAGTATGACACTGTAATGCCCATTAAGGGTACACATTATGTCACAGTAAGGCCACTTAAGGATACACATTATGCCACAGTAATGCCCCTTGCAATACATTATGCCACAGTTATGCCCCTTGCAACACATTATGTCACAGTAATGCCCCTTAAGGGTACACATTATATCACAGTAATGCCCCTTAAGGGTACACATTATGTCACAGTAAGGCCCCTTAAGGGTACACATTATGACACAGTAATGCCCCTTGCAACACATTATGTCACAGTAATGCCCCTTAAGGGTACACATTATGTCACAGTAAGGCCCCTTAAGGGTAAACATGTCACAGTAATGCCCCTTAAGGGTACACATTATGTCACAGTAAAGCCCCTTAAGGGTACACATTATGACACAGTAATGCTCCTTACTACACATTATGTCACAGTAATGCCCCTTATACATTATGCCACAGTAATGCCCTCCAGTGACAGCAGCCCCCCAGAACTGACAGATGAAACACTATTAAAATCGGACTTTCACATTAAAATGGGATCTCCCAGTAAGCCAGCTCCTTCCTTTTACCTTCCGGGGCTGCGTGGTGGGTGAGCTCAGGCGTTGCGGGATGGGACAAAGATGCCAAATGCCCAGGATCGGTCAGCACCACATTCTAATGTGGCGCTGGTCGAGAACCGATTGGAGCCTGCGGACCGGCAGCCACTGCTGATTGGCTGCCGGCCCGCAAGCTCTCAAGCTCTGACTGATTGGCTTGTGACCGGCGTGACATTAAACTGATGGCTGCACTGTGTATCTCAAGGCCGGACTGCAGACGGCTGCCTGCAGGTCCCACCGTGTTGCCCAAGCTCACACGTGCAACTACCTGAGGCCACCCCACATTGGCAGCCTCTCCCAGTCACCCCCTCAAGTCCAGCACCCAGGGCACACGCCCCCTTAGCCCCCTCCCCTAGTTGCGGCCCTGCTTCGGGTTAGGCACTAGGGGAAGGTTTAGGATAAGGTAGTGGGAAGGGAGGGTTAGGGTTAGGCTTCGGGACAGGAGGGTTAGGCTGCAGGACAGGAGGGTTAGAGTTAGGCTGCGGGAAAGGAGGGATAGAATTAGGCTGCAGGATGGTAGGGTTAGAGTTAGGCTGCGGGATGGGAGGGTTAGGGTTAGGCTGCGGGATGGGAGGGATAGAGTTATGCTGCGGGATGGGAGGGTTAGAGTTAGGCTGCGGGACAGGAGGGTTAGAGTTAGGCAGCGGGACGGGAGGGTTAGAGTTAGGCAGCGGGACGGGAGGGTTAGAGTTAGGCAGCGGGACGGGAGGGTTAGAGTTAGGCAGCGGGACGGGAGGGTTAGAGTTAGGCAGCGGGACGGGAGGGATAGAATTATGCTGCAGGATGGGAGGGATAGAATTATGCTGCAGGATGGGAGGGTTAGAGTTAGGCTGCGGGATGGGAGGGTTAGAGTTAGGCAGCGGGACGGGAGAGTTAGAGTTAGGCAGCGGGACGGGAGAGTTAGAGTTAGGCAGCGGGACGGGAGAGTTAGAGTTAGGCAGCGGGACGGGAGGGATAGAATTATGCTGCGGGATGGGAGGGTTAGAGTTAGGCTGCGGGATGGGAGGGTTAGAGTTAGGCTGCAGGATGGGAGGGTAAGAGTTAGGCTGCGGGACAGGAGGGTTAGGCTGCGAGTTGGCAGGATTAGAGTTAGGCTGCGAGAGGGGTGGGTTAGGGTTAGAGGGAGGGTTAGGTTAAGGTTTCTAACACTTACAAAAATCTGTTGGGATTTTGTCGGGATGCCACTGTCAGCATTCTAACCATCGGCATCTTGTCTGACGGGATCCCTATGTCTAGTGAAATGATTCTGTCATAAAATGGAAAGTTACACAAATATTTATAGTTCAATAATGGGACATACTGTATGTACATCCATCCGGTAAAGTTCAAATCTCAACTGCAGAAAATATGGATCACGCTGCTTCTTTATTTGGGCAAGTGCGTCTTTTGTTAGCCTAGCGCATTGCAGGGTGCACTGACAGTTTGCAGGACTGAGAAGAACTGACCACATCCAGGACAATTGTGAGACTGACAAAACAAGCCTGAAAATGCAGAACCTATTGTCACTTCATTCATTTAAGCTTTTTCTCATAAAATGCTGTTCAGATTAGCCTCATGTATGCAGGACTGTGGGAGGGGCTTGGACTCCCTGGGGGCCCAGGCCTGACAGTGTGGGGTAACAAAGCCTTCAAGAAGGAGCCTCCCCCCAATGGGGTGTGGCTACACTCTTGCATATGTCACCTTGTGCCAGGGCCCTGTCTGTCTCTTGATAGCCCTGCATGTACTCGTATGTCTCCATCTTAATCATAACAGCAAAGGGACATAGAGTCTGATTTTTATTACGTTACTCTTGTGTTTTGAATGTTTTTAAAAAGGTATAAAGTGCATCCCATTAAAAGTATAGGACTAGACAGACCTCTCTTAACCAATCAGCATCCTCTGCCATAGAAACCGCCTGCTGATTGGCTGACAGTGGTCTGACTCTTAGCCAGTCAGCACTAAAGTGCACATGGGAACTGTCATTGTCGGGCAAACACTGTATATACGGTTTGTTTTTTGCTAAGCCCCCTAGATGTCTACAGTACATGGAGAAAAGGACAGACCAGCACAATGGTGTAGGTAAGTATGTAATTTGAGTGTGAACGTGAATGCATGTGAGTTGTTAATAAAGGGTTAACATATTCGGTGTGTGTGTGTCGTGTCATTTTTAAAATACTTTCTTACACTGTAACAAACAATATTTTTTATATGTCACACATTAATCCTGCACGCACCACAAACAGGGGTGCAGGGAATAGCCCCAGGCTTCACCCCAGCCCTGGGGTATTCGCAGGAGGGGTGACCAGTTGGGCTGGTTAATGTGGTGGCAAGGGGACCCTGTGATGGGTTGTCCCCCTGCTATGGCATTAGCCCCCCCGGCTGGTTGAGCCTTGTGCTGGTTACTGGAAATATGGGGGAACCCCACACCGTTTTGCCTATTTATCAAGTACCAGAACGGGCTCAGATGTCCATGGCTGGTGATGGTTTATAGGTGGACTCCGCAACAATTTTTTAATCATTTTTAACCATTTTTTTTACACTGTAACACACAGAAGCACTGCACATATCTGTGCAGTGCTTCGGCACAACACGCAGCTCACATACCGGTCTACTGATTTACTGAACTTGCACACGACCAAACCCAATCAGTATCACCATCGGTAAACTAGAGACCGTCAAACATGATTGTAAGTAAAGCTTTGGTTTGAGGTGCAAAAAACTTGCCCGCATCCCAGCGTTGCCCAGCGTCTGGGCCAAACACGATTCTCTGTAACTTTCTCTGCTACATAAACCTTATTTCATTTAAATAATTCTTGAATCTCAGTTTTGCATGTGTGTGCAATAGTTCGCCCATTGGTGTGCCTATTCCACACTCACAGCCAGGACCATCCACCCATCCCTTCTCATCAGGATGTGCAAACTTTTGCAATCCCTCAGATGACTCCATCTTGGTCCTCAAATCCCTGTGCTTATCACTAAATACTGGGGCATTTGCTCATACCTCCCAACTGTCCCGATTTGGGTGAGACAGTCCTCTGGGGCTGCAGTGTCTTGTGAGGGTTAAAAATTGGGGGGGGGAGCACTTGTCTACATAGGGCTGAGATCGTAGTCCCTATTGATAATAATGGAAACCGCGATCTGCAGAGCTTATGAGCACGCTGACGGAAATTTCTATGCAATCTCCTGCATTGTGCCATTAGTACATAGCGACAATACATAAAATTATGCAGAACAGGGCCGGATTATAGGGAGGGTGACAGGGGGGGTCATCCTGGGGCCTCCACACATATGGTGCTCCCCCATACTGTCCCCGGCCGGCCCCTTCCCCAAGATGAACTGGGTTATTTTAATATCGGAGCCGCCTGCCACGACCTGCGATTAAGCTCCGCCCCTCCTGCATTTGGCTCCGCCCCTTCTGCTGCCTCTGAAGTAAGCAATAATGTTTATATGTGCATCTGTGTCTATGTCTATGCCTGTGTGTGTCTATATGCATGTATGTGTGTGTGTGTGTATATATATATATATATATATATATGTGTGTGTGTATATATATATATATATATATATATATATGCATACACACACACACACATCAGGCAGCCCGATGTATGTGTGTATATACATATATATATATGTATATATGTGTGTATATATATATATGATATATATATAAAACTTTTATTGATAGGGGCCCCAACACATTTGCTGCCCAGGGGCCCCCACAGACCTTAATCCAGCCCTGATGCAGAAACTGCAGTTTCTACATAATTTAATGATCAAAAGCTTAATGCATAGTCACACACACATCTAGAAATATATGATAAGCCACCCGCCGCATCAAGGCGCCTCTGCTATACTGCGCTTATACCCATAGACTTAGCAGCAATGCTTCCTTGGAAATTAGCTGAAAATGTTGGCAACTATGTATTTCCAACAAAACAACTCTGAAAAAAAAGGCATAAAATTCACGCCTGGCCGCAGGCTGCAGATCAGGAAGTTACTGGTCTCCTTAGTAAGTCAGATGGACACAAGCAGAATATCTGCTGTAAGGCCTGAGGGTCAGAACAAAAGTTCAGCTGTATCCTAAAATCTAATAATCAATGTGTAATATGCGACCAGCTTAGTTAAATAAAATGTGAAAGATGTATTAACGAACCCCTTCCGCTGTCCAACACAGCATTTCATGTCCCTTTGTACGAGCTGCATAATGCAAAGGCGGGGAATAAATGATAAATTAAACCCCCATCATATGTTTATAAATACAGTAACGTTAGCATTTTACTTCCTTGTAAATCTTCTCCAGCCATGATGGGAAAGAAAGATCTAGGGCTCAGTAAAACAATAATATATTTTCCGTCTCGGGGCCCTGACTAGTGGTCCATTCACTGGCGAGGCTGTTACTTGTCTCGCTGCCACCCCCTCATTTAAAAACCATTTTAATTTAAGGATGCTCGATGCAGTCCTAGTGGCAAATTTACTCATGAGGCAGGCAATAGAAAATTGTTTAATCTAGAGATACGGTTCAATGTGGTCACCCAGTGAACAGAGGCGTAATTACAAGATCAGCTCCGCTAAAACTGTTCCGAGGTTGCCGTGTGACCTATCATCTCCTAATCTGCATAGTGAAATACAGCTTCATAACTATAAATTGCTGACTTAATTAAAACCAGGACCTTTCTGTCATTTAATTACAGGGAAAAGGTTATTGCTTAAACGCAATTTTCCAAATGTGATTTCTTAACAGTTATTAACTGTCTCACCATCATTTATTGTTTCAGATTTTTCAATTTGAAAATAGTCTGTTTGACAGAAGTAATGACTTTATGAAAATCTCAATCTAGATACAGGCTAGTAGACCCATTTGTTTCCTATAAGTGGAGCAGACAGGAAAACTTGAAAATGTCACGGGAGAATATCACTTTATGGGAGTAATTAAAAGGCAAAGGGAGGGGGTTATCAAAGGTGAAGTCAAGAGGTTTATGAGAATTTCCATGCCGTGCTGTTGTCTTACATTTTATTCTCCTGATAGTGCAAATAAATGGTATAGCACTTAAGTGAATGGATTGGGATGGTCATTACACGTAGCACTGGAGACAGTCAAGAGCTGAGTTGCTGTTACAAATTAATTGCAGGAACGGAGTTCACTTGTGAGCTGCATGTCTCCATGTAATCGGGGGTCACAGGGAATTCTGTGCTTCCAATAAGAAACACTCAGAATGGTTCAATGTTCTACAAAGAGTTTAGAAACCTATTAATGGGCAAATTCTATGCACAATACAGTAGGATATTTATTGCAAAATACAGATTGGGAAGTTTGTGTGAACAAAAGAAATTGTTATATCAATGCATATTTTGTTTTAATGACACTATGGGCGGTATCCAATTGTTGCACCGCTGTATGCGCCCAACAGGAGCTATTCAATTGTTCCTCCTATCTGCGCGATCAGCTGCCGGCGCACCATTTCAGCTCGCAGCCCCAGCGGGGTGCGAGCTGAAATGGGCGAAAAGTGACATTATTGGGCACCCAAACATCACTTTTCGCGGTCGCGCCCAGCACTTTGGCCCTTTTAGCTGCTTTAGGCGGCTAAACCCAACCACTTTGGGCGCGATCAGTGTGAAAAACTGCAACAATTGAATAGCGCCCCGCGATCTCCCGCCACTTTAGACAGGAGATCGGGCGCACTATAACAATTGAGTACCACCCTATGAATTGCTCTGAGACAATCCGCACTCCGTAGCTAAATCTGTATATGGTTTCTGCGTAACCCTTGGATCAGGCCTAAATCAGGGATGTAAAATATAGTTTGTGTCACTCACTAATAGCAATGTAGTGCCTTATCCAGGTTATCTCAGCAAGCCCTCTGCAGGTAATATGTGAGTTATTCTTGTTAGCTAGGGACAATCCAGAATTCCTGCTGGACATGCCAGACACAAGTAATACTGTATATAATAAATGGGGTAAAAAGCCTGCAAGACATCTTTAATATAGGATGTAGTGTAATATGGGAGGTGTGAATGGAGCATTCTTACCTACTCTCCCAGAAGGTGTGGAAGTCAAGATTTTTCGTGGAGTCCCCAGCACCCCTGGAAGAGTGGGCAGATTTCCCATATCCCGGCCACAAATGAGCAGGGTGGGGAGATATTACCGGGAATCACTGGTTCATATGAAGAGGGTGGAGCTAAAATGATGTGTGAGTCTAGCTCCACCCCTACCCCACAGACTCGCAACTCACTGCAATTAGCCGTGAAGGGGACAGGGCCCTAATAAAGTGAGGAGACCCGCTCCCAAAATGGTCAGCTGCATCTCCTCTTCGGGTTCCTCCTGAAGAGACGCAACTAAAAGTTGTCAAGTATGGAATAGAGTCGTAAGTATTGCGGGGAAAAAGCTAAACACTCACAAAAAGTGTATAAGGTATTACAGAGGGGCGGAACTACCACGGCAATCAAGGAGCCCACAGCTAGCGCGTTATCAGAGAGCAGTACAGTACTAATAATGAGTGACACTAACTCATTATAGTACACTGCGGCCGGCCACAGGCCGTAACGAAGGAGGAGGCGGCCATCCGGCCCAGAGGAGAGGAGGGTGCCCCTAGCCTTCATGTCCTCTACCTGTCACTCTAGAGTAGAGTGACTATTTACATATCCCATCTCCCTCAGCTCCTCTGTCTATTTCTGTCTATTTCTACCCCCTCCTATGTCTGCCTGAGACCCCACCCCCCAAACCCTGAGTCTAGCCCTGTCTCTCCTTTCCTGTGCTATGGAGCTCAGCAGGGACCACACAGGTAAGTATAAATGGAGGTGTGAAAATTTATTAGTGTTATCTAGGGGGGTAGTATATTTATGTAATGGGGAGTGTATTTGTTTTTTTTCTGGGGGGGAGGGCATTAGGTGTGTTTTAATTCTGTCTGTGTTGGGGGTGGTGTATAAATGTACTGTGTGTGTGTGTGTGGGGTGTATTAAGTTTATGTGTGTGTGAGGGTTACATAACTTATATGTGGATCACTATCTGGCCATCACTTTGATGCTTTCTGCATTATATGGCGGGCACTGATGGTCTGTGAGTTATATGGCGCTCACTGAGACTCTTTCTGCATAATACTGTGGTCACTTCAATATTCTCTGCGTTATTTGGCGGTCACTGCAATGGTTATTGTATTAAATTGTGGTGACTGCGATGTTCTCTGTATTATATGGTGGTCACAGCAATGCTCACTATATTATATGGTGATAACTGCTTCACTCTATGCATTATATGGTACTGATACCCTGTGTGCTGTGAGACCACGCCCCTTTCCCCTTAACACCACATCCACAGTTCGGACACACACCCTAGGTGCGCACAAAAACTTCCTGATTTACAGTGTGTGTGTTCGTGGGAAGGGGGGAGCAAAGAATATTGTTGCACCTGGACCCGCACTCACTAGTTCCGCCACTGGCGTTATACAATTGGCATCAATACTTTGCCCTTGGACTAATATAAGCATACAAAATAATTCACTTATTCAATAAAAGCAATATCTTGCAATATACACTTACAGGGGCAAACAAAGATTTTCCACAGTGGGTTTCCGCATGCGTGATTTACTAACAAAGTAAAGAAAAACTGGGGCAGTCCTCCTAAAGCAGACACTTTATTTTTAGTTAAACTGTTCCACATACATATGGCTGAGTCCCAAAGTGCTGCTTATCCACACAGGATCTCATTCAGACCCGGTCGCAAGCGATGAGCACTCGCAACCAGGTCGATATTAAGGCCCTGCGCACATGCAGTGGCCGCACTGCGCATGCGCAAGCCCTGGAGTGAGAGAGAAACTCTCTCGCTCCGGAGCGCACTACAAAAGGGCCGGCTGTCGATGTTGATCGACAGCTCGGCCCATTTTGTAGCCGGGGCGGAGGGGTGGCTATACAAACGGAGGCATTCCAAGCGAACGCCTGCCGTTTTGTGGGCGGCCGCACTGACATCAGCAGTGATGTCAGTGGGGAGCTTCCTGCTCGATCTGAGCAGAAAGCTCCCTGGGGCTTGCGGTTGCCGAGACCCAACCTTAGGGTCTCGTCGCAAGCCCTGATGGTCTTGACCATCGCGACCATCAACCTGGTCGGTCGCTAAGCTGCGACCAGGAGGCCGCACTAAAAAAAAAGAAGTGGCCGCCCTCATTCAGAGAGAGCGATCGCTTCTTGCGACCACCTCTGAATGAGGACCACAGTCTTATCTAGTGACAATAATAATATATGTCAAGGGGTAAAATGTTTTTTTTTTCCACTATAATAATTTTACCTGCAGTGAAGTTTGCGGCATCTGCCACACAATGTATGTTGAAATATGTGTATACTGTACTGCCGGGGGTAATATAGCAGACTTATAGTACACACCAGCGGTTCTCCTAAGCAGTGGCGTCACAAGGGGGCTGTAGGAGCACCCGGTTGTCACTAAGGTGCTGACTCCCGCTCAGTGACAAGAGCCAGGTGCTGCACTGTAGCATTAAGTGCAGCACTCTGCTCCGGTCAGTGAGGTAGATGGCACTGCACACAGGGCAGTCCGCACCTCCGGCTCCCACCACCAACACCACCCCCGAGTGATAAGAACACTCGGGGGTGATGGTGGAGGGACGCCACTGCTCCTAAGTCAGAAAACAGCCCAGTACTTAACCACTGGGGTGGTTTATTTAGCAGTAATGTGGATGTACAGCCGTAATCACAGCTATGCATGTAACAGACACTCAGTGTTCCCCTATGGCACTCTAACACAGTCAGTAACAAGATGGCGCGGGGCATGCGCAGAAGACCAAAAGCGGCCATCTTGGTAAAGTACTCGATGCCTCCCTGAAAGACCATCATGGAGACTGCACAGTAGCACTCTCCAGTCTCCAACATGTATAGGTATGTTCAGGACTGCAGTCAGGGCCGGGGCAAGGTTTCTGGGCGCCCTAGGCAACAGTTCACCAACCGCCCCTGCTCCCTCCAATTCATAATATGCCGCACATCAGTCTCCCCAGTTTATAATATGCCACACAGCAGTGTCCCAAATTCATAATATACTATATAGAATATTACATACAGCAGGAGAGTGCCAATATCATAATGTACCTATAACACTGCCGCAAATTCATAATATGCCACACAGCTGTGCCACAAATTCATTATATGCCACTCAACCATTAATTATGCCATTAATTTTTTTTTGCGAGCTCAGTGGCACCCTCCTGTGGCCGGTGCCCTTAGGCGGCTGCCTAAGGTTTCCTAATGGTAGCACCGGCCCTGACTGCAGTAGGTAAGCAACAAGATACATTTACCATAGAGCCGGGGGCTGTGTCCATCATGTTCTTGATGCTACTAAATGGCTGCAACTAATATACTGTTGTTTTATGTTTTCATGTCTACCTATTGTGCCCTTAAAATACTTACTGTTTACTTACCAATATACAATCACAGCCAATATTACACATACCCATGCATGGTGATGGACTGCCTCTCCGAATCCTAAAAGCAGCCTAGCTTGTGCAGGGACTACTGACAGGGTTTGTTGACACATAGACAGGACTAGGTCCCAGACTCACTGTCAGGACAGGCAGAAGCATAACTAGTATTGAGGGACAGACACACTGACAGTGCTATAAGACAGGCTCATAGGTCAGAGACACACTGACATGACAGAGATACAAGCAGGACTGGCAGTGCTTTGTGTCAAACTCACAGGTCAGACGAACAGAGACACTGACAGTGCTAGAAGACAGTCTTACAGGACAGATACACTGACAATTGAGACAGAGACACTGACAGTGCCAGAAGACAGGGTCACAGGACAGACACACGAACAGATCAGACAGAGACACTGACAGTACTTACTCTCTTTCAAGATCAGGCAGCTGTAGACTCCCCTCTTTCCTTAGCTGTGTGCTGGATGCCTCCTGCTCCACGGGAGCTTTCTGTCCTCCCTGAGCTTGCCTTAGGACACCTGCATTACGGTTTGACAGGTACACAATTGTGTGGAGCCACGATGACGTGATCGCACAGTCACCCCCTCCCCCACCCCCCGCTCCGCCCCTAATGCCGGATAATGTCCCCGGCCACGCCCCCCTGTGCCAACCTTAGTGTCGGCAAGTATGCCTTGGTGGAGATCTCAGTGCTGTGAGTCAGTAACGCTAACCATTACACCATCCTTGCTGCTCAATTAATTCTATGATTCGCTAGATTTGGCACATTTTATAAACTGGAAATCATGACCAGCAGTGCAGACAATTCAAGGTTGTCCTTCTTTATAATGTGGGATCCCTGGACTTTATGATATAAATGCACCCTGCTTAAGCATTCTGCTTAATTCTGCATAAACTGTCCCTGTCGTGTATTGCTCAGCAATCTGTCCATGGCTGACACATGGAAATATCTATGCCGATGTGCTGTTTGGTTTGCTAACTAGGATGACCAGATCAATGAACTGACCAACGATCACCTGAATCAGTGTGGCTTTAATGTTATCATTCTAGCACTGGTAGAACCATTTTTATTGGTCTGATCAATTGATGTGGTCAGTCTTATAATAACACTGGATATATTCTTGTTATAAGCATCAGGATGGCAGCTCTCACTGGCGGATCCTGGAGGGAGATGACAGGTAAACAGTATACACTAGGATGCACATGCAGAGAGCTATTTCTCTTACATTCACTTAGACTTTTACACATTGCACCCCGGGCATCACCGAGTAGGGTAATAGGGGGAAAATAATGGTCACTGTAATTGAAAGAAAAACGCTCTACCATACAGAGAGCCATGGAAGTGTCTGTGCAGCCAATTCGCCGTACAATCCTGTGCAGGCACTGCAGCGTTGTAATTTAATTGACACAGTTAGTATTGTTATGTCACTTGCTTACTACATTGAATTGAAGTATCCTTGTGTGTTTGATGTTACAGTCAGAATGGATAAACATTATATGATGAAGAAACCTTTGGGCACAACAGTTGAACATGTTGGATATTTCGCTAGGCCGTCAACACACGAGTGAGAAGATTGAAGCTGTGACCCATTGAAGCAAATCATTGTTCGATATGAATTAACCCATTAGCAGCCTGATGTGTGAAACTCCATCTTTAAAATTATGAATCGGAGTTAGATGGTCTGCCCTGCACATCCCAAGGTGAACACCTAATATCTTTGATAAATCTGATAGGGAACACTGGGCCTTATTCAGACCTGCTCACGAGCGCATGGCGCTCGCAAGCGGGTCGATGGTAGAGTACTGCGCACTCACGGCACGCGCTGCGCACATGTGCAAGCCCCGGAGCGAGAGACTCACTACAAAAGGGGCGGCTATCATTGTTGATTGACAGGTCGCCCCGTTTTGTAGGCGAGCGCCTACAAAACGGGGCGGAACGGCAGGCGGAACGCCTGCCGTTTGTGGGAGGCACCACTGACATCACCAGTGATGTCAGTGGAGAGCTTCCTGCTCTGTTAGAGCAGGAAGCTCTCTGGGGCTTGCGACGGACGAGACCCTACCACAAGGGTCTCATCGCAAGCCCCGATGGTCGCGACCATCACCTGGCTGCCTGCAAAAGCTGTGGGTGGTCACCCAGAGCTTAGCGAGCGGCCAGGAGGCTGCAACAAAAAACGCCCTGATTCAGAGCGAGCGCTGTTAAAGAACGTCCAGCTCTGAATCAGGCCCACTGTGCTAAATATCCCATCAAGAACAACCTCACCCTGAGCCAGTGGCAGAACTACTGCAGAGAACATGCAGAGAGGCTGATCCAGCCTATGGGGCACCGGGTATGCCGTTATTACATGTGCCACATTTCTGAGTTTAAAGCTGTATTTTTACATTCGGCAAAGGGCACCTACATATGTTCCAAAGTGCAACTGGAATGCACAAAACGTCTCCTTGTAAAAGTAATGGATGGAATACAATGTCAAATCAGCTCAACTTCTTCCATAAGGTGGTGCAGTCCTTAGCGCCTCCGCAAACACTACTTACCAGGGACAAGCAGTCAGGGGAGGCAGAGATAAAAATGATTAGAATAATACAAAGCATATTTATAACTCATAAAAATCTTCTTTGTTTATTCTAATCATTTTTATAGTTAACATTCACCAGCTTTGTGGAGCTCCTTGAGACTGCAGGGAGATGAGAGATGAGGCTGCAGCAACTCAGCCTCGCTTCCGTATAGTCAGACACTGCTTGCAGAGCTGAGGACTGGGCCACAGCATGTACAGGAAGCTGCACAGAAAGAGAGCTAATGGAGGCATGCCTCTGAGTATGGGGGGGGGTGTGCCTTGAGCACTGATGGACACCTGGATTGTGTCATGTGACCAGGAAGTGCACTGCAGTGTTTAGAGATCGGATCTCAGTCAGCGGCAGCAAAAGATGACACGTGATGCAGGTAGAAGAATCAATGGACACTGAAGCTTAGTGTAGTGAGTGGAGAGTTACAGTGGGTAGAGGGTGAGACAGGCTCCCAGCACTCAGACCCATCTCCATGTGTGCCTCCCCAGCCATTGACCTCACCGCACGTCACTGCTACCGACTATATTGTTCCGCAACTCTGTACCCTTTCCCTGACATCTATGCGCACATGCAAAATTGGACAGGGATGCTGAGAGATCAATGGGGCCCGAGTATTGGCGGGGGCATGGCCAGATCCGGGAGATGTGACTACGCTCCCTCCCCAAAAACCACTGAAAAATATTAAGCACGGCACATGTGCAGCAAAAGGGGACTTCCCCCTGCAAATAGATGCGCACATCGGCCACACATATATTGTGCTTAGTAAATGAGGTCCACTACCTTTATACTGGACATGTCAGTAATAAAATACAGAGTAACTAAACAATGATAATGAATCTAAATGAGAAAACATACAGTCAGGTCCATAAATATTGGGACATTGACAGAATTTTTATATTTTGTCCTCTATTCACCACCACAATGGCTGTGAAATGAAACAAACAAGATGTGATTTAACTGCAGACTATCAGATTTAATTTGAGGGTAATTACATCCAAATCAGGTGAATGGTGTAGGAATTACAACGGTTTCTATATGTGCCTCCCACTTTTTAAGAGGCCAAAAGTAATGGGACAAACTAAACAATCCTAAATCTAACTTTCACTTTTTAATACTTTGTTGCAAATCCTTTGCAGGCAATTACAGCCTGAAGTCTGGAACGCATAGACATCACCAGACGCTGGGTTTCATCCCTGGTGATGCTCTGCCAGGCCTCTACTGCAAATGTCTTCAGTTCCTGCTTGTTCTTGGGGCATTTTCCCTTCAGTTTTGTCTTCATCAAGTGAAATGCATGCTCAATCGGATTCAGGTCAGGGGATTGACTTGGCCATTGCATAACATTCCACTTTTTAGCCTTAAAAAACTCTTTGGTTGCTTTTGCAGTATGCTTCGGGTCATTGTCCATCTGCACTGTGAAGCACTGTCCAATGAGTTCTGAAGCATTTGACTGAATATGAGCATATAATATTGCCCGAAACACTTCAGAATTCATTCTGCTGCTTTTGTCAGCAGTCACATCATCAATAAATACAAGGGAACCAGTTCCATTGGCAGCCATACATGCCCACGCCATGACACTACCACCACCATGCTTCACTGATGAGGTGGTATGTTTTGGATCATGAGCAGTTCCTTTCCTTCTCTTCTCTTCCCATCACTCTGGTACAAGTTGATCTTTGTCTCATCTGTCCATAGGATGTTGTTCCAGAACTGTAATGGCTTTTTTAGATGTTGTTTGGCAAACTAATCTGGTCTTCCTGTTTTTGTGACTCACCAATGGTTTGCAACTTGTGGTGAACCCTCTATATTCACCCTTGTGAAGTCTTCTCTGGATTGTTGACTTTGACACATATACATCTACCTCCTGGAGAGTGTTCTTGATTTGGCCAACTGTTGTGAAGGGGTTTTTCTTCACCAGGGAAATAATTCTTTTGTCATCCACCACAGTTGTTTTCCGTGGTCTTCCGGGTCTTTTGGTGTTGCTGAGCTCTCCGGTGCATTCTTTCTTTTTAAGAATGTTCCAAACAATTGATTTGGCCACACCTAATGTTTTTGCTATCTCTCTGACAGTGGCGGGCTGGGCCGGGGGGCAGGGTGCCATGTGCCCCCCGGGCTGCAGCGTCATGCGGGCCGCAGGCCGCGGTGCAGACTGTGTCACTGTGACACAGCTGCACCGCGTGTGTAGCGCTGACCGGATGGAGTTCGGTCAGCGCTACACAGCACAAACACACAGCCGCCGGAGCCGGCAGCTGTGTGTTTGCTTTAGCAGCTGATGAGAGTCAGACAGACTCTCATCGGCTACTGCTCCCACTGCCAGAGCCGGACAGCTTCCGGCTCCCGCAGTGGGTAAAATGGGAGTGACGCGTCACTCCCATGATGCGTCACTCCCATAATGCAAAGCGGCGGACGGAGGAGCTGATCTCGGCGGCGGGACCAGGAGCGAGTGTCAGGTAAGTGTTTTTATTTTTTTTATTATGTCTCAACTGCCGGGGGGACTCCTGGGAGCACTACAAGGGGGGGGACTCCTGGGAACACTACAAGGGGGGGACTCCTGGGGGCACTACAAGGGGGGGACTCCTGGGGGCACTACAAGGGGGGGACTCCTGGGGGCACTACAAGGGGGGGACTCCTGGGGGCACTACAAGGGGGGGACTCCAGGGGGCACTACAAGGGGGGGACTCCTGGGGGCACTACAAGGGGGGGGGACTCCTGGGGGCACTACAAGGGGGGGGGACTCCTGGGAGCACTACAAGGGGGGGACTCCTGGGAGCACTACAAGGGGGGGACTCCTGGGAGCACTACAAGGGGGGGACTCCTGGGAGCACTACAAGGGGGGGACTACAGGGGGCACTACAAGGGCAGGACTACTACTACTGGGGGCACTACAAGGGGGGTACTACTACTGGGGGGGACTACTACTAGGGGCACTACAAGGGGAGGGGACTACTACTAGGGGCATTGCATAGGGGGGAGGGGACTACTACTAGGGGCACTACATAGGGGGGAGGGGACTACCACTGGGGGCACTGCATCGAGGGACCACTGCTGGGGGCTCTATATAAAGGGCAATAGTGGGGGTACTGCATAGGGGGAAGACTACAACTGGGGCCACTATTTAAGGGGCACTGCATAAGGGTTACCACTACTGGGGGCACTATATAAGGGGCTTACTACTGGGGGCACAAGGGGCACTGCATAGCGGAGATCACTACTGGGGGCACTACTCGAGGCCTGCATAAGGGTGTCCTGTGGCACAGGGTGGCACTGCATATGGGCACTACGACAGGGGGCTGCCCCATATCTTTATTTTTACCTTACATTAATCCCATATGGACCCGCCTCCTCCCTAGAACACTTGAGAGGGTGGGGGGGGCGCCGCAGCACGCACGTTCTTTCGAGCACCCTGGCTACACGCTACTCGTCTGCCAGAGCCGCCTGCATGCATTTGCCCCCCAGGCTAAAAGTTGCCAGCCAGCCCCTGCTCTCTGATAGGTTTGTTTTGATTTTTCAGCCTAATGATGGCTTGCTTCACTGATAGTGACAGCTCTTTGGATCTCATATTGAGAGTTGACAGCAACTGATTCCAAATGCAAATGTCACACCTAGAATCAACTCCAGACCTTTTACCTGCTTAATTGATAATGAAATAATGAGGGAATAACCCACACCTGTCCATGAAATAGCTTTTGAGTTGATAGTCCCATTACTTTTGGCCCCTTAAAAAGTGGGAGGCACATACTGAAACTGTTGTAATTCCTACACCATTCACCCGATTTGGATGTAATTACCCTCAAATTAAATCTGAAAGTCTGCAGTTAAAGCACATCTTGTTTGTTTCATTTCAAAACCATTGTGGTGGTGAATAGAGGCCAAAATCTGAAAATTCTGTCAATGTCCCAATATTTATGGACCTGACTGTATATCCACCCTTTGTGGCAGTACTAGACTGATTGCCTTCACATTGTTTCAGTTTATTCGATGGAAAGGTGAAACCTGTTAAGACAATGTTTGTCAATTCCAGTTCTCATGGAACTCTAAGAGCAGTGTGACACAGGGAAGGGGAGGTTTGTGTACCCAGAAACTCCACCAATGTATTAATATTTTTTTATTTCTGAGATGGAGAGAGCGTTGTCTCTACTCTCTATATTTGGCCATGACCCATGATTAGAACCATTAAGACAATTTTGGCACCACCCCCTTATCATAGACCCACAGATCTCCCCTTCGGTGTGTGTGTTATATAACATTTTTATTTCAGTCTTTCAGTTGTATTAAGGAATCAGTACATTTTCACATTGAGTGGTAAACACACGACGCAGGGAACTGATCACAGGAGTGGCCCACGCAGCCAGCAACGATACACAGATTTGGGAGGGCCACGTCTCCACCCACCACTCACCCCTGAGATCACATGACCCTTCGCACACAGATGGTCTTCGGCCACACCTCCCCCACCACTTGCCCCAGGGCCACAGGGCCATTCGCATGTTTACTACTTACCTCCTTTAAGAACAGGCACAATGATATATGGAATGGGATTGAAATACCGGCGGTTGTTCAAATCCCAACAGCAGATGCCCGACAGGATGAAGATCCTGACTGGGGCATGTAAGTATCCTAACCCTCCCCTGTCACCCGCCTAACCCTCCCTTAGTGGTGCCTTACTCTATCCTCCCCCCTAGTGCCTAACCCTAACCTCCCCCAGGGGGTGCCTAAACCTAACTCCCTCTTACCACTCCTTAAACCTAACCCTACCGGGGGAGGGGGTGCCTGACCCTAATCTCTCCCTGGGGGTGCCTAACACTTCCCCCTATGGGTATCTAGCCCTAATCCCCCCCAAAACCTAACCCTAACCCCGCTAGACTCCCTAATCCTAACCCTCCCCTTCGCAGCTAAGGATGCCCTGGACTTAGCTTCGTTCGGGATGGCGTCCTCGGCATTAGGATTAACATAGGCATCCGTATTTTGACGCCTATGTTAAATCCCTTGCTGGGATTCCGATGTCGGGATTGTGACCAGCGGCTACATCCCTGATATATAGCCTATCCTGTTCCCTGTTTTATAACAAGGAATAGGAACAGGTTTTATCAAAATCTGTCTATTAGTATTACAGTTAACCTGTGTCACAATCTGTACTGGAAGCAATACCTCTGGTCAATAAGTAGAATGCTCTGCTGGGAGTTTTCCTTTAAGTCTGTGACAAACCTCACCAGAAGTGCTGCTCTTTTCAGTTTGTGCTGCAGCCCATGTACCCAAACAATCCTGGCCAGATCATTGTAGTCACAGTCTGAGCTCCAATGTACCTATACTCTACCAGTGCTCTCTGGAAACCTGTACCAGTGTCCAAACTATCACGCAAACCAGAATACCTGCTCCAATTTATTAGCTTTCGGGCACTCCTGTGAACTTGCTCAAGTGTTCCAGTTATCAGACATTGCCGTAAATCTGCTCCATTTTTCCAGCTATCAGTCACTCCTGCAAACCTACACCAGTGTCCCAGCTACCAGGCAAACCTGAATACCTGCTCCTGTGAGGCAGCTATCAGGCAATCATTAAACCCTGAATCTTTGCATCCAGCATTTGGGTAATCCTTAAACCTTGTACTGTACCTCTTGGGTTATTTTGAATTCCTGTTATCCTGCATAATCTGACTGGCCACTGCCATCGGGACTGCGATCGCAGTGACTATGCAGACTCATCACAGAGTGATTGACAGGAAGTGCCATTTGTGGGTGGTCAGCGAAATTCAGATGTGCTTATCCGTATGTGGATTCTTTCAAGGCATCGCATACCATGTGTTTAATCCCTCCGTACATATTGAGAGATGCTGTTTGTTGTCCGAAAAAATTTCAGGCAATTTTCAGGAATATTCAGCAGCTGCATGTAGAAGATTGCAGCACTTGCAAGAATAGTTTAATTTGCTCTTCCACTGAAGCAAGAGGTAGTAAGAAGGTGGAATTCCACCCTTTATATGCTTCAGTGGATGCTATGAGCCAATACATAGGGAGATAAGTAAGGTACAATACATGTACCTTACTCCAGCGCAACGGAGAATACTTTCCGTGTTGTGCAAGGTTCTTTAACCCCTTGAAGTTGTCACCTGTGAAGTGAGTTTAGATACTGCTAGCTGGAGTCAGGTGATTCCCCTAGAATTAGATTTTTGGAAAAGCAGAAACTGAAGGAGGAACTGAAACTAAGCGATTCTGCTAAGAATGTCGCACTTGTAAATCAAGTACTTTATTTGCTTTGCCAGGAACCAAGGGTTGTCAGCATCTTAAAATCAAATCAATAAATTTTGGCGACAGTGCTTGATCCTAGGTTTAAGTCGTACGTCGTGTCTTTCTGTCCAATGAACACAGGGCCTC
This sequence comes from Taudactylus pleione, assembly GCA_031769625.1. NCBI lineage: Eukaryota > Metazoa > Chordata > Amphibia > Anura > Myobatrachidae > Taudactylus > Taudactylus pleione. The sequence continues at coordinate 12,811,955 of JAUIMM010000099.1, forward strand.
ATTCAGCTTAGATCACAATTGCTAATATGCATGCAATTGGCCGAACCAGCCGCTGCGATCGGGACTGCAATTGCAGCCGCTACAAAGACCCATCACAATGTGATTGACAGGAAGTGTCGTTTGTGGGTGATAATGGGGGGGATGGTCGGCCAAACGCAGCAACTGCGGCTGCCAGGAAAAAACTCAGCTTTCCTAAGAAACCCACTGGTGATGCAGATGAGTCAACACAACATTTTGCTTTCCTTTACTTAAGCTGCTCACCCTCCAGTGTGTACTCAGAAAGAGTTTTCAGCACAACCGGGAACCTTGTCAGCGATCGGTGTAGGAGTCTATTTCCTCAAAATGTGGAAAAGATGATGTTCATCAAAATGAACTACAAATTCCATGAGGAAGACCTTTACTGGCAATTACATCAAAGTCCAGAGGCACCTGTGATGGTGGATTCCAGTGGGGACAAATATTGTGTGAAGATGATGTACACACTGATGAGGGTGAGGATGATAATGGTGACATTTTGCATCTGTAGTGCCAGTTTGTACATAGAGAACATTGCCAGCAATGTCAGCTGCCCATTGGTAGCTTGTTTTGTTGGGGTCCAAACAAACCAATCACTTCAGCTACAAGTAGCATAAAATAATATGGAAGACCACCTTCTCTTGGTGTAAGCGATGGGGTCTCCTACTTCATCTTTTATGTTTTTTAGATTGCTTATTTTCATATAGGATGTTCTGTAAGAACTTAGAGGCAAATATATTAAGCGTTGATAACCTTTGAAAAAAGCATTATTTTAGGCTTTTTAACATGTAAGAAAAGACATCACATGGAGAAATCAAGGGCACCGAGAGGGGAGAGAATTGGAGCGGATACTGATTAACTGGGCTTGCTGGATGGGCCCAGTGGGGGCTCGAGTCCGCTACCCCCTCTTCCCTCCTCTTAGTCGTGTCAGTGGCAGCAGTGCCCAGCACACATACTCCGTTCACATTTCGGCTTAGACCCGGGTTATTCCCAGGTCGGCCTGTTTACACTGCACATGGGTGCATTGTTAACTTTCCGTTGGCGCTTGGAGATGACATAATCTCAAACGCCGTTGAGCCAGCTGTTCCTCTGGTGTAAAAGGGGACCCGGGTCACCCATTTACACTGCCCCGTAACCCGGGTCCAACCCTGCTCGCTACCTGGGTTGGATTGCCGGGTCACTGGACACTGGTTATTTTTCTGGGACCCGTTTACATTGAGACACAACCCGGGTTGACATGGCAATGGCAATAACCCGGGTTATTTTGGCCAGTGTAAAAGGGGTATTACATACTTGAAGGTTCAGGTCTTGGCTCTTTTGAGCTATAGGGGGTGGGAGCACAGAAAAGTCTTCTAGATTTAAAGTGCCCACAATCCTCCTGCACCCACTATCTCCAAAATATGTGTCCCCAATGGAGTTAAAGGGAAAAAAATGTAATGTAAGTAGAAAAATTCAGTTTTTTTGTGAGTTGTAGCTATTTTAGGACAGGATGATCCAGTATTCATGTTTGTTTCTGTAAGCCCTACAGGTATATATTGTGCTTGCCCCTGAAAGTAAAGCAACCATGATGTCCTAGATCAGGGATTCCCAACCATGGTTCTCAAGGCACACTAACAGTATAGATTTTAAGGATAGCCATACTTGAGCACAGGTGACTTAATTAGTACCTCAGTTATTTTGATTTAACCATCTGTGCTTAAGCATGAATATCACTAAAACCAGGACTGTTAGTGTGCCTTGAGGGCCGAGGTTGGGAATCACTGTCCTAGATCATAGGTCATCAAACTCGGTCCTCAGGACCCCAAACAGTACATGTTTTCCAGGTCTCCTCACAGAATCACAAGTGAAATAATTAGCTCCGAGAGCTAGCGCTCACTCGTGTTATAATAAGCAGACACAAATTGTCACTTTCTATATCAATTTATTGAATAATGAATAGATAAAAAATTCCAATAAAAATTAGCATTAAGAAATGGCAATACTATTGCTTGCCAGTTATAGGTTAAAAGGGGTTTCTAATACCGGTATACAAACATTAGACAATACAAACATAAAACATATATAGAAAAATAAAAAATTGATTCAATGTCCTACTAATAAGGAAAAACCAGCAAAGTGGCAAAGGTATGTCTATCTAGTGTAGTTGGCATTTGATAGTAGATCGGAATTAAATACTTTTGTTCACCTACGGCGCTTCTCACCCGACATGGCAAGCAAAAACCAGCGATCTCAGTTTCCAAAGTGAAAAAGGAGTTTATCTTCTCTCTGGTGCAGCGTATCCCGGTCAAATTGAATTTATTATGGAAGAAATCAAATTCATTTTGAAACACAAGAAGAATTTCTACCTTCAACAGAGGGGAACAGCGATGGGAACTATATTCGCACCGTCGTATGCCAACCTCTTTTTAGCCCAATGGGAAAACGAAAACATCTGGACAAATAATAACAATCTTACTAATCTGATATTGTGGGCACGCTATATTAATGATATCATCATCATCTGGGATGGAACTAGAAATGAACTGGAAACGTTTATTATTATTATTATTATCATTTATTTATATGGCACCACAAGTGTTCTGCAGCGCCTTACAAAGTACATAAACAAATTGTAGACAAGTGACTTACAGAACAATACAATACAGGACATGGATAATATATATTGCTACATTAGTGACCATATCACCCAGATAAGCAACAGCACATAAGCAACCAAGTGTTAGGTGCCCTAGTGGTGAGTAAGAAGTAAATGACACTATAGTAAGGAGAAGCACAAGAGGGTAGATGGCCCTGCTCGTGAGAGCTTACATTCTAAAAAGGTGGGGGAAGACAAACTGGGTTGACACAGATGGGGTAGATGGGGACAAAGGAGCATGTAGCAAGGAGTTAGAATGATAGCTGGAAGGCTTTGATGAAGTAGTTTATAGAAACTATTAATAATAACTATGTAAACTTGGAGTTCACAAGTGAGATAAGTGATGAGAGGGTCAATTTTCTGGATTTAAATATCTTTGTAAATAGGAATAAAATTTAAACTAAGACATTTATAAAGAATGTAGACTGCAATAGCTACTTGAATGCTACCAGCAACCATCACAAAAAATGGATATCGAATGTACCACAAGGTCAGTTTAGAAGGATACGATGTAACTGTTCTAGACAAGAAGATTTTAAAGATCAATCTGAAATCCTTTTGAAACAATTCAAGGAGAAGAATTATGATGATGGTAAACTCAGAATGGACCAAGAAAAGGCAGAACTTATGAATAGAAAAGACCTCCTGTCTTATAAGAAGATAGAAGGAGAAAAAAGAGAGGATGAGATTATATTTATTTCGAATTTCTCTGGACAAAGTGCCATACTAGAGAAAAGTATTAGAGCTCATTGGCATATATTGAGATCTGATCCTGATCTGAAACCCTATTTGCCTGATAAACCAATAATAGTGTACAGGCGAGCCCCTACCATTGGCTCAACTCTTGTACGCAGCTATTGCAAAGAAGAAACCACTGCAAAGAGCAATACCTGGCTACCTATGGACAGTTCCGGCTTTAGAAAATGTGGAATGTGTATAGCTTGTCGCAAAACCCAAATCAATACCAAACTTGTAAATAAAATTATTTCAACTAGTAATGGCAAGGAATTTATTATCAAGGACTATCTAAATTGCCAATCAAAAGGAGTTATATATCTAATTCAATGTCCATGCGGCCTGCAGTATATCGGCAAGACGATTTGCAAACTATCTGTAAGGATTAATGAACATTTATGTAACATTAAAAACAAAAAAGAAAACCATAGCATTCCGATCCATTTCACAGAGAAACATGAAAACAATCCTAGCCTTCTGACATTTGTAGGCCTAAAGAAAGTAAGTCCCCCGTGGAGAGGAGGTGATTTCAACAGCATTCTCAATAAAGAAGAAACTAGAATCATCTATGAAATGGGAACACTTACCCCAGAAGGTTTGAACATCGATTTTAAGATTGCACCCTTTCTTAAATGAAAACTATCCTCCACTCTCCATAAACCCTTGTTTTGTCCTTTTTACCCTCTGATTGATTATTTCTCCATTCTAAGAACTGGCCTCCTTCTCTCTTCTCCCATTTTTTGACAAGTCCCCTTAGTCCTCCCCCCCTTCCCTTAAGTAACTCCTGCCAATCTCTTTCCTGTTACCATATCGTTTAATAGACAATTTAGCAACATCTCTCTAAAGTGACCCTTAGATATTAAGTATATGTAACAATGATGTATTTTTATACATCACTGCTATTTGTTTTAGGTCTGTCTTAAATGTCTGTTGTTTGGAGTTTTTTTCATTATGAATCTTTTTATAACTTTTTTATTTTTTATTTTCCAGCAATTGCTGTTTATAAATAAATGAATATATGTGTGAATACAGAGTTTTAACAGTGAGAACTACTATTTATTTAGAACTAATCATTGGACAAGCTGTGCACCTGTAAAGGATTAAAAGATTATCTACCCCTAATGAATTGAAGCACCAATTGTGAGCACTATAAAAAGAGCTTCAGTACAGGAGAGCAGAATTGCCTGATGAAGCCCGCTGTGACGGGTGAAACGCGTTGCCTTGTGGGAAAATGGTACATGCTGAATTCACACAGCGTGAGAATTAGTCTGCCGATGAACGCCCTATCACTGCATCTTGTTACCTGAAGTGCTCCTTTCCGGGACAGCGCAGCTACTTTGATCGGAATCTGCTACATCGTGGAGCCAGTAATTATACAGGCTCACCTTGCCTACTCAGGCCGCTATACTGCATAATAGTGATTTAAGCAATGAGATTCTGACCGGGATACGCTGAACCAGAGAAAAGGTAAAACTCCTTTTTCACTTTGGAAACTGACATCACTGGTTTTTGCTTGCCATGTCGGGTGAGAAGCGCCGTAGGTGAATAAAGGTATTTAATTCCGATCTACTATCAAGTGCCAACTACACTATATAGACATATATAGACATACCTTTGCCACTTTGCTGGTTTTTCCTTATTAGTAGGACATTGAATCAATTTTTCATTTTTTATTTTGCGATATATGTTTTATGTTTGCATTGTCTAATGTTTGTATACCGGTATTAGAAACCCCTTTTAACCTCTAACTGGCAAGCAATAGTATTGCCATTTCTTAATGCTAATTTTCATTGGCATTGTTTACCTATTCATTATTCAATAAATTGATATAGAAAGTAACAATTTGTGTCTGCTTATTATCACACGAGTGAGTGCTAGCTCTCTGCACTATTTACATTCACATATATGTAGATGGGGTGACCTACTGAGCTATAGCAGCCCTCAGTGCAAAGTATTTGTAGAAGAGCGCTTGTTCTCTTTTCTTTTGTAAATAATTAGCTCCACCTGTGGATCTTATAAAATGTGTCAGTGAGTAATGACTACACCTGTGCTCCTGCTGGGTGACATGGAAAACGTGACCTGTGTGGGGTACTGACTCCTGAGGACCGAGTTTGAGAACCATGATGTCCTAGATTATACAAATTTGGAAGAACTTCCTAATGACATTGTGGTATCGAGCAATCTCCAATTCATATTGCGGAACTACTTAGTTTCAATGTGCAAAGCAAGAATATTGCCATATTTGCCTGATTATTGCATAACATATGATCCTTCTATATTTGAGTGAACTATAGGCCTGTGTCAGACTTGTATGCTAATGCTGCTGCTGCTGCCCCGTGTACGCAGTGGGTGTGCAAATGTACCAGATGTCGAGGAATGTATTGAGACGCTCACCTGCGGCTTTGCGAATCCAATAACCTGCGTAAAGCTGCACCATTGGTCGCTTTCCTTTGATTACTGGTCTTTGCAGTAGCCAAAAGGCGCGCAGAATGGCTGTGTGTACCGAGAAGCTGGCGACATTTTTATTACGAACGGTATCGCAGGCGCATGATGTACACACCTCAAAATGGTCGCAACATGACTGCGTTCCTTGCCGCCAAGCTCCATTATTTCCAACAAACATTCCCTGAATGTCAATCACACTGGGAGTAAAAAGTTGCTGCGAGCGACTACGGTAATGTACCTTGATGCATGCGCAGTGCTAACTTTGATGCCTGCGCAGATTGCTGATTATCGCTCAACTCCAAAAACATCGGCACAGCGTACAACTCTAAATCAGGCATTATGTACAAAAATTACATATTTCAAAGGCACCATTGTCTTTTGTCACTGTCTTAATTACATGTTCCGATGATATGGATTCATTTGTGTCTGTATATTACTTGTCTCTCCTTTCCTAGCACTGTCTTCCACTGAAGCACTGCAGTAGTTTGCATTGTATACGCCGTACTATGGCAGTCTGTTGTACTGTTTCCAACCCTTGAGAAATCACATCTGACAATTTGTTCAGCACTTGCATTAAGAGGAAATTAAAAGATATTTACTGCTGAAAGCAAACACGGGTTTGTTGTGATGTGTGGACTGAATTTTTTTTTTTTTTTTCGTCAGCCATTCGTTGATACGTCTTAATTAAAAATGAATACAAGACCCTGAATATATTAGCAACTCATTTCTGAAACCAAAGGATATTTTGTTACAATCTAAATCCACCGAATGACAGAACGAGAGCATTTAAAAAAAATAAAAGAAAACAAATAAAATAAACGTAGAAGGGATGTTAAGAAGGACAGCTCAATCCGTTTTTTCTAATGGCAGAGGAACACATTCCTGCATCCGAATTTGGATATTAATCATATTTTGGATGCCTGGGCACCAACCGTATCCCAAAGATATTCCAGTCATTTTACATTTTTGTCAACAATGCAAATGTCCTGACACTGTTTGCACAGTAGGTAAAAATACACATTATTTAAACATGTAAATACTGCAAAATCTGAAACAGAAAGCAAATCTGACCATGAATCAAAGCCGTATTTATAATGGTTGCAGGGTGCAGGCCCAGCGACAGGGAGGTACAAAGTGGACACTTGTACTGGGCCCTCAGTTTCCGAGGGTCCCCAACCCCTCAGGAATCTCGGTAGACTAGTTCATGTGTCCCTCTTGCCGCTGCTGTGTTGTAAGCAGAGCACCGGTACATGTAGAGTTGAGGAGGTCAGCTGTCCGTCCAGCGTGCGTGACATCATAACATTGCGCCGCTGGATCTGAGAGGATCCCGACCCAAGCCACCAGGGAAGAGGCACAACCGCACAGTGCAGCAGGCAGTAGGTAAGTGGCTGGGATGGAGAGACATGGGTTGGGTAGTAGAGGGCTGGAGATGAAGGGGGAGAAGGCGGGGGGTGATGGAGCTGAAGACACATGGCTGAAGATGAGAGACACAGGGGCTGGGGAATAAAGATGAGAGATGATGATGTCCTACACAACGTGTCCGGAAACTCCCTGACATTATCTTCTAGCGTACGCTCTTAAGTGATCAGCGAAGCCGAACTTGGTCTTGAAACTTTGGTTGCAGGTGGCACAGTATAACTGTCCACTTGGGTTGGCTGTGTATTCATAGGAGGGTTTCGAGCAGATTTTCCAGATTTGGCGCTTGGCATCAAGATCTTCTAAGCACAAATGTTCAAAGTTGTCAGTTCCATTTTTGACAGCATTTCAACACTCTGTTCTACCCAGTGCGAGTTCCTCCTAGATGTCGTGAGACAGGTCGCTTGAAGCCAGGTGAAACATCAGGACATCCTTGTACCGCAGGTATTGACCCCCAGCCTTGTGCTTTCCACTAGAAAACTCGGTGTAGAAAACCGACTTTGGCAACCTCGAGTCATTCATGCGCACTAGGTCTCCACGCCATCTCAACTGGCCCCTCATCAGCAAACACTCCATGCCGTTCATCTTAGTCCTGATGAAGAATTTCGGAGTTTGGGACACGAACTTGACAATTCACATGCAGAATTTCCCAAAGTAATTTTAGATGGAGACTATCCAGTCTTCTAATGTCTTCCCTGTAGAGGCACCAGGTCTCAGAGGCATACAGCAATAAGGAAGGCACAATTGCTTTATATACAGCGAGTTTAGTCTGCAGCTGGAGATCGCGAGACTTCCATACTCTCTGAATGAGTTTGCTGAAAGCAGCAGCAGTGTTGCCAATACTTGTTGCAATTTTGGACTCGAGGTGGTTGTCATTGCGTATTATGCTTCCTAGGCACTGAAACAATCGTACTTCTTCCAGCTGTTTTCCACCCAGGGTGACAACAGGGTCGTTCGCAGGTGTACCTTTTACAGGTTTTTTTTTAGTATCTTGGTTTTCGACACGCTTATCACCGGGCCAAATTTATGGCATGAGGCATCCAAGTGGCCCACATATTGTGGCAGGTATTCCATGCTGTTACCTATAAGGCAAACATCATCGGCATACAGAACTTCTAACACAGAAACGTGTCTGACTTTCTGTTTTGCCCTGAAGCGAGATGGGTCGAAGACGCACTTATCAGTCTTTACGTTTATTTGTATTTGTCCACTGCATCATTTATCACAGAAGCGAAGCAAATGGTGAAGAGTTTACAGGAGCCATTATACAGCCTGGCTTGACACCGCTGGTGACTGGGAATCTGTCTGTGAAGTCATGTTGTATTCTGGCCATCATGCCATCATGGAATTGGCTTACTAAGTTAATCAACCTCGCAGGACATACAATCTTCTCAAGCTTAATCCAGAGAGCAGTCTTTGGTACCCTGTCAAAAGCTTTCTCAAGGTCGACAAAGCACATATAGAGAGCCCGATGTTGTCCCAGGCTTTTCTCTTGAAGTTGCTTAACAACAATGATTGCGTCAACCATGCCTCTATTAGGACGAAACCCGCACTGACTCTCCGGAAGAAGTCGCTCTGCCAGCATGTTCAGACGTTTGTTAATGATTTGACTCAGAACTTTACCAGCAGCACTAAGAAGAGCTATGTCCCTGTATGATCCGCATCCGAAAAATCGCCCTTACCTTTTGTACAGTTTAAACAAGCAAAAATGGCAGCTGCTCAATCAATCTAGCAGAACTAATCAGGTGCATGAAAGGGAGGGGTCATACTAAGTAGATTTAACCCCCTATTGTTCCTCAGCACACTGAATAGTACTTGCAACAATATATGAAGACTATATGGTCATAGAAATTCAGAGATATTGGTTGCATGTATTTGCAAATACATGGGAAGCTGCTAGGCCTCGTCACAGCTTCTCTGTCACTAGCAGTCCCTAACACAAGGAGGTTCACATCCAGGGCGCAGTGCACCCTGAAAAATGTCCAGCCCCCCCCAGGGCATCACACAAAAATTGGAAAAAGAGTGACAGTGCAGTGTAAAGTATAGATGTGTAAGACTAATTAATGAGTGTTGAAAAAAGGGGTTAAAATATATGTGAAATATTACATGAAAAAAATACAAACATAATATGTGATGTAAAAAGCAACTATGTGTATTAAGTGATTTCTACTTAGTATGACCCCTCCCTTTCATGCACCTTGTTAGTGCTGCTAGATTGATTGAGCAGCTGCCATTTTTGCTTGTTTGGTATTAGTTGCATGAAGGAGCCAGCATTAGTGGGGCATGCTAGTTCTAGTAGTGCTAGTTGGAGTTCCCAGGGGTGACTCCCAGGTAAGCTGGCTCTCAATGTGGATGCATTTATGTATGTGCCTTTATCAGGAGGCCTTACATTTGACAAAATGTATATGTGCCTTTATCATGAGGCCTTATAATTTGTATATTTTACATTTGGGGTGAGCATTTGGGCGTAGGGCCCTCGGGGCTGGTCTGGCTGTGCCCCCTCATGGCATCACCACTTAATATACATAGTTGCTTTTTACATCACATATTATGTTTGTATTTTTTTCATGTAATATTTCACATATGTTTTAACCCCTTTTTTCAACATCATTAATTAGTCTTACACATCTATACTTTACACTGCACTGTCACTCTTTTTCCAATTTTCATGTGATACCCTGGGGGGGTCCTGGGCTGGACCATCAAGACCATCACGCTTGCGACGAGAGCTTTGTGGTAGGGTCTTGTTGCCGCAAGCCCTAGAGAGATTTCGGCTCTTAACAGAGCCGAAATCTCTCCCACTGACATCACTCGTGATATCAGTGGGGCCGCCCACAAACGGAGGCATTCACATGGGAACGCCTCCATTTGGGCAGCCACTCCCCTGGCCCGCCCACCAAAGGGGGCGTGCTGTCACTCAACATCAACAGCACACCCCCCTTTGGTACAAGACCCAGAGCGACGGATTGCCCGTCGCTATCCAGGTCTCGCACATGCGCATGAAGGAGCCAGCTCCATCGTACGCATGCGCTCTGAGTCACCATCAACCTGGTTGCGAGCGCTCAGCACTTGCGACTGGGTCTGAATCAGGCCCTGTGTTCCCAGTAGGTTAGATGCAATAATTAGATTTTTGTCTTTAGTAAAAAAGAATTCTCAAAGAACTGCTATGGGGTTTCCCCCAGGCCTTAAATGTGAAACTAAAGCCTATTGTTAATGAGCAGCCATCAGTCAAAACTGTTAAACAAAAAAGAGAAAAGCAAGATAAATTGGTAAATGTTGCGCAAATTGTCAGGTGACAGAAGGGTTCAATACAGGCATCACTCAAAGGTAAACATAATTACTTCAATACTCCAGGGATAGCATTCATCAACAGTGAGTATAACTATTCTATTATCCCACCCCTGTAAACTCTATGGAGCATGTGCGCTGTCTGAAGGTTTTGAGCACAGGCAGTGGCATCAACACATCTATACAATTAGAGGCTAATTTGCAGCTGGATGAATTGGCACAAGAAATAGCATAATTACTACTAAATGTTGAGTTGAACACATCTCAAGATGCAAAACCAAATGGATAATTCACATTGGTTATTTTGCAGTTTAAGGAATATCCCCTGGGACTGGAGAAATGCTTCAACAATATCATGTTATTAGTGTATTTAGCCAGCAGATGGAGCAAACTAAGGTGCAGCAAGAGATGAGTGATACTTTCTAAACAGTTGCAGAATATTCACCTCATTTCACATTGGGGCATGGAATGTTGCACATTTCTTCTGCAGAACTTCTCCTCACTACACTTTTGTCATCCCAGCTCTATTTCTAACCTATAGCCTTTTATTTGGGTCTGTTTTGATACATAGATACGTGCATACTATATATAGGAAGCGGTCATAATACCAACAGTCAGGATCCCGGCGCTTAGAATGCCGGCACCTGAATCCCGACACCTGTCAGAATCCTGGTGCTGGAACCCTGACAGTAAGTACTGGGGATAGGGGGAAAGATGGTTTAGGCACTAGGAGGAGGGTTAGGGTTAGGCACTAAGGGGGGTGGATTAGGTTTAGGGTTCAGGGGAGAGGTTAGGTTTAAGCAATAGGGGGGTGGTTAGGTTTAGGCAGCAGGAAAGGAGGGGCAGGGAGAGGGTGAGGGTTAGGATGCTGACTGACAGGCAGGGCTGGATTAAGGGGGGGCAACAGAGGCAGTCGTCCTTGGGCCCCCACACACAGAGCGGCCCCCACACAGGGTCAGTGTGACCCTGCCGAGAACAGGTGTCCAGTGATACCTGTTCCCAGATTGAGGCTCACTGCTGCGATCCGCTGTTAATGTATGCAGCAGCACAGTCAGTGCCGCTGCATATAGCGCAGAGCGGCTCCAGAGTCTTCTCACCAGCACCACATGACACATTAGGTCCGTGACGCTGATGATAGGACCAGAGAGCAGCTCTGCCGGGAGGAGATCACGCCAGCATACCGGCACTCAGGTAAGTCAGTGGCGGAGGCTTTGGGGGTAGGAGGGCAGAAGGCTTAGGGGGAAGGGGGAGCTCCATGTGGCTTGAAGGGGCCCCCACAAATTAGTTGCCCTGGGACTACCACTAGCCTTAATCCGGCTCTGCCGACAGGTGTTGGTATCCTAACCCTGTCGGGATGCCAGCTTCGGGATTCTGACCGCCAGGATCCCGTACCCAACCCCTATATATAGTATTATTTCTTTCTATACAAGCATCCTGCACCCCTTCATCTTACTAGAATGACTCACAATAGATTAAGGTTTTACCTTTTTCAGATGGGGACAGAGGAAAGGAGATGGAGAAGGTGGTGGTTGGGTTTTGAGAAATATTAAATCATATTTACTGTACTTCTCCAATGAGACGTCAGATGATTGAAGGGTGAATTTAATCTTCAACTTGGTCTGCATGTCCTTTATATAGAAATTGCGCACAGATGCAGAACAGCTCAGAGACGCAGTCTCCCAGTCCAGCCCAGCACACAGCAGCGTGTGCTGGGCTGCTTTGATGTAAGAGGGATGGAGGGCAGCGCTGGACCCAGGCCCCTCCATCAAGCCCAGGCCCGGGTAATTGGTACTCACTCCCCCAACCCTCTTGGCGCCCCTATCCATTGGCAAGTGTGTACGGGCAGGACCCACGGCTGCCGGATAGATGATCCACCATCATCTACAGATGTATCTGCAGATCACTCAATCTGCAGATATATCTCTCAGGTGTGTACCCACTTTAAGCGTTAGCTTACCACTGTTACTGAACAGATGTCATAACCCCTCTTAGCATTAAAAACAAGTGGGTTATGACTGGGTTATGACTCTTTCTTGAATGGAGCCCTTAATATGTTAACTTACACTGTTTCTGATTAGGAAGAAGTCAGGGAAGAAATACCAAGATACATTTACTTTTACTGCAGTGAGACATCAGCGGTTCGGGTTTCTTTAAAAGTAAAGTTATAAGAACGTTCCCATCACCTATTACATTCCACCACCATTAAAACACACTCGAAAATACAAAAGAAGATGTCACATATTGTTCATTATGAAAATGTAACGAGTGCTCCTATCAGTACATGATAAGACGGAAGTTTTTTTTTTTTTCAACTGTAGTTTCTCTTTAATATAGGATGACCTCAAGTTACTTGAAGTTAGGAGCAGAACAGAGTTACTTATCTGTGTTTAAATAGTAATGTTAAATTGTCACAAAATATTAAAACAGTAAAAAATATTTTCATGGGTGAGCACATTATTTTGTTCCCATTTATTCGGTGGACTCACTGTACTTCCTCCTCCTCTCCTAATCAGTTCTGTCTACTAATCATATAACTATAGAGTCAGCTGCAACATCGGAACTTCAGCCAATAATCATTTCAATGACTTCCGAGCCGTCACGGAGGAGCAGGAGAAAGCATTCTCATTCATTATTAAAGGGTCGTAAGCCAACAAATTAAACAATGCAATGCCCCCGGGCATGTCAGTAAATGCTATTTGTTATGTTTTCCTTACTAATATCTATATATAAAGTAGTTAAAGTAATAAGGATATTTAGGTATATCATTTGAAAATGCCTATGTACAGTAGATGTAAAAGAATACGATATTGAAGGCTAGCTTTCGTTAATTAATGTGGTCAAAAATCAAACTTTATATATAGAAAAAGGGTAACATGGAACAACAGAACATAGCCGCTGGTATACAATTAATATATTTTGTAGGGTTAAAATGAGAAGACGCACATTGCTAATTATATATATGCGCACATCTGTGAACATTTTAATTTAGTATAATACCTTCTTAAACATAACATAACACCTCAGTTAATGTTATTTATGAAGCACTACGACTAAAGCTGGGTCAAGGGATCACCATCATAATTTATTTATTTAAAAGATAGAGCATTAGGGACTATAATATAGCAAAGTTATAACTGTATTGTTTGTTAAGCTCACTTATGTTTATTGTTATTCGTTAAGCTCACTTATGTTTAGTTTTATACCCAATAAATCTATTATATAATCCTGTCTTGTGTCAAGTCTAGCACAGGTGCACTGGACACTGTACACACACAGCCCACCTGCTGGTGACAGTGAGAGGGAATAATGAATGAGAGCTAGAGGGTGACAACTCGCTCTCCACCCCACTGGAGGAAGAAGGTCCTCTTCACCCCGAGCCAGGGGCTAACACTAAACTGCCCCATGCAGGCCAGCCCCGCTCTCTCACCTCAGGCACAGTGAGGCAAGGCTAGCAAGTTCACATAAAAACAAGCCCTAGCTTGAGCAAGACCACCTAATGCTGGGAGTTCCCACCACCCCAGTGACCACACTACGCAATTCGCAACTTACATATTGTGAGAATGTCCTCCCTGTTAACTGCTGCATTTGACGAATGGAGTTTTTGTGATTTACTGGCAAGACACAGGTGGAATAAAGGCAGAGGAGGGGGTGAGAAAGACATGGGAGGAATAGGGGTAGAGGTGAGGGGGGTGAGAGAGAGAACCAGGAGCATTAGGAGAGGGGGTTAAAATAAAAAAAAAAACATAGAAGGTATATATGAGGAGGGGGGTGAGGGAGTGACAAAGACATGGGAAGGGGTGGGTGGAAGAGAATTGGAAGGATTAGGGGGAGAGTGGAGGGAGAGACATGGTAGGAACAGTGCAAAGGAGAGTAAGGGTGGGATATACTAACGCAAAAATGCAGGCAAAAATCCCATATGTAGAGAGCTCTGGAAAGCGAAACATTCCGGAGCTCGTTCCCGATAGTCAGCGCCATCTATAGATAGAACCCAGGGATGTGTCATACTCCTGAGACTTCATATAAAAATGATTAGAATAATACAAAGAAGATATTTATAACTTATAAACATCTTTGTTTATTGTAATCATTTTTATAGCTAACACTCACCAGCTTTGTGGCGCTCCCTGGGACTGCAGGCAGACGAGAGATGAGGCAGCAACAGCTCAGCCTCGCTTCTGTGTAGTCAGAAACTGCTTGCAGAGCTGGGGACGGGGCCACACCAGGGGCAGTAAGCTGAACAGAAAGAGAGCTAATAGAGACATGCCTCTGAGTATGAGGGGTATGCTTTGAGCACTGATGGACACCTTGGATATGTCATGTGACCAGGAAGTGCACTGCAGTGTTTAGAGTTTGGAGCTCAGTCAGCAGAAGCAAGAGAAGACCCGGGAATACAGGTAGGAGAATCAATGGAGACTGAGGCTTAGTGTAGTGAGGGGAGAGTTATAGTGAGTAGGGGGTGAGACAGGCTCCCAGCACTCAGACTCAGCTCCATGTGTGCCTCCCCAGCCATTGACCTCACAACACATCACTGATAGAACCCTATGGGCTTCTCACTGCATAACTTCCAGAAAGGGATTCAATACAATCTTTCCCAAGTCTCCGCAGCTTGTACATGTGCTGGCCGACGGTCTCGCATGTGCAGAAGGACTCCCGGGTCATAAAACAGAAGTCCACTTTTCGAAAAGGACAGCTCTTTTAGGAAGAGCTGTCCTTTGTGATTTTAATTGCAATTGTACTTGAATACCGGTGTTATTAACGCCGCTATGCATGCGGTAAGTGGAGGGATGTATTGCATTTAAAATGTGATGCTTGATACATCACACCCTAAGAGAGACACGAGAGGAGTAGGGAGAAGAGGGGATGACACGGGAGGAATGGGGGAAGCAGAGCAAGGGGAGAGAGGTAGGAATGGGGGAGTGTGGGGGAGAGAGACAAAGGAGGAATAGTGTGAAGTGGATAAAGATACAAGATGAATAGCAAAAGGGGTTGAAAGAGAAACATGGGAGGAATAGGGGGAGTGTGTGTGAGAGAGACACAGAAAGGTTAGGGGTGTGGGGATAGAGACATGGGAAGCATAGGAGCAGGGCCGGTTCTATGGTTACTCCTCCCTTCTAGTGCCCCCAGTAGTAATCCTCCCTTCTAGTGCCCCCAGTAGTAATCCTCCCTTCTAGTGCCACCAGTAGTAATCTCCCCTTCAAGTGCCCCCAGTAGTAATCCTCCCTTCTAGTGCCCCCATTAGTAATCCTCCCTTCAAGTGCCCCCATTAGTAATCCTCCCTTCAAGTGCCCCCAGTGGCACTAAAAGGGAGGATTACTACTGGGGCACTTGAAGGGGGGATTACTAATGGGGGCACTAGAAGGGAGGATTACTACTGGGGGCACTTGAAGGGGGGATTACTACTGGGGGCACTAGAAGGGGGGATTACTACTGGGGGCACTTGAAGGGGGGATTACTACTGGGGGCACTTGAAGGGGGGATTACTACTGGGGGCACTAGAAGGGGGAACTACTACTGGGGGCACTTGAAGGGGGATTACTATTGGGGGCACTAGAAGGGTTGCTAATACTGGGGGCACTAGAAGGGGGGATTACTACTGGTGGCACTAGAAGGGAGGATTACTACTGGGGGCACTTGAAGGGGGGTTTACTACTGGGGGCACTTGAAGGGGGGGATTACTACTGGGGGCACTAGAAGGGGGGATTACTACTGGGGGCACTTGAAGGGGGGATTACTACTGGGGGCACTTGAAGGGGGGATTACTACTGGTGGCACTAGAAGGGGGAACTACTACTGGGGGCACTTGAAGGGGGATTACTATTGGGGGCACTAGAAGGGTTGCTACTACTGGGGGCACTAGAAGGGGGGCTACTACTGGGGGCACTAGAAGGGGGGCTACTACTGGGGGCACTTGAAGGGAGGATTACTACTGGGGGGACTACTACTGGGGGCACTACATGGGGGGGAACCTATACTGGGGGCACAACAATGGGGGGGAACTACTACGGGCACTATAAGAGGGGGGATTACTACTAGGGGCACTACAAGGGGGGACCACCACTGGGGGCACTATATAAGCTTACTAATGGGGGCACAAGAGGCACTGCACAGGGGGGACCACTACTGCGGGCACTGCATAGGGGGGGCGCCAAAAAACCTACTCGCTTACCAAAAAATTTGAGCTAGGGCCGGCCCTGCATAGGAGGAGGAGTGGTGATAGAGGAATGAGGGAAATAGGGGGAGGGGTGGTGAGATAGCAACACAGAAGGCAGGGGAGAAACAAGAGGAATAGCTGAAGAGGGGGTGAGAGAGATACGGGAATAGCAAAGGGGGTTGTAAGAGAAACATGGGAGGAATAGGGGGAGTGTGTGTGAGAGAGACACAGAAAGGTTAGGGGTGTGGGGATAGAGACATGGGAAGCATAGGAGCAGGGCCGGTTCTATGGTTACTCCTCCCTTCTAGTGCCCCCAGTAGTAATCCTCCCTTCTAGTGCCCCCAGTAGTAATCCTCCCTTCTAGTGCTACCAGTAGTAATCTCCCCTTCAAGTGCCCCCAGTAGTAATCCTCCCTTCTAGTGCCCCCATTAGTAATCCTCCCTTCAAGTGCCCCCATTAGTAATCCTCCCTTCAAGTGCCCCCAGTGGCACTAAAAGGGAGGATTACTACTGGGGCACTTGAAGGGGGGATTACTAATGGGGGCACTAGAAGGGAGGATTACTACTGGGGGCACTTGAAGGGGGGATTACTACTGGGGGCACTAGAAGGGGGGATTACTACTGGGGGCACTTGAAGGGGGGATTACTACTGGGGGCACTTGAAGGGGGGATTACTACTGGGGGCACTAGAAGGGGGAACTACTACTGGGGGCACTTGAAGGGGGATTACTATTGGGGGCACTAGAAGGGTTGCTAATACTGGGGGCACTAGAAGGGGGGATTACTACTGGTGGCACTAGAAGGGAGGATTACTACTGGGGGCACTTGAAGGGGGGTTTACTACTGGGGGCACTTGAAGGGGGGGATTACTACTGGGGGCACTAGAAGGGGGGATTACTACTGGGGGCACTTGAAGGGGGGATTACTACTGGGGGCACTTGAAGGGGGGATTACTACTGGTGGCACTAGAAGGGGGAACTACTACTGGGGGCACTTGAAGGGGGATTACTATTGGGGGCACTAGAAGGGTTGCTACTACTGGGGGCACTAGAAGGGGGGCTACTACTGGGGGCACTAGAAGGGGGGCTACTACTGGGGGCACTTGAAGGGAGGATTACTACTGGGGGGACTACTACTGGGGGCACTACATGGGGGGGAACCTATACTGGGGGCACAACAATGGGGGGGAACTACTACGGGCACTATAAGAGGGGGGATTACTACTAGGGGCACTACAAGGGGGGACCACCACTGGGGGCACTATATAAGCTTACTAATGGGGGCACAAGAGGCACTGCACAGGGGGGACCACTACTGCGGGCACTGCATAGGGGGGGCGCCAAAAAACCTACTCGCTTACCAAAAAATTTGGGCTAGGGCCGGCCCTGCATAGGAGGAGGAGTGGTGATAGAGGAATGAGGGAAATAGGGGGAGGGGTGGTGAGATAGCAACACAGAAGGCAGGGGAGAAACAAGAGGAATAGCTGAAGAGGGGGTGAGAGAGATACGGGAAGGATACAGGGGGACAGAGAGGGGGAAATAGAGCGGGAAAAAGACACAATAGGAATAGCAAAAGAGGGGGTGAGAGAAACACGGGAGGAATAGGGGGAGTGTTAGATAGAGAGACACGGAAAGGTTAAAGGTGTGGGGATAGAGACATGGGAAGCATAGGAGGAAGGGTAGTGAGAGAGAGGGATGAGGGAAATAGGCGGAGAGGTGGTGAGATAGCAACACAGTAGGCAGTGGAAAAACAAGAGGAATAGCGGGAGGGGGTGAGAGAGATAAGGGAGGGATACAGGGGGGCAGAGGCGGGGGAATAGAGGGGGGCAGAGACACAGGAGGAAGAGACATGTGAGCAATAGGGTGAAGGGAGACAGGAGGACTAGAGGAGGGTGGGGGAAGAGAGAGGGAAAAAACCCTGTAATGGCACCCAATATACCTAGCGACGTGGTGAATGATGACCCCAAAATACTATATATACAGCCCTATAATTGCTCTATAAGATGTTAAGTATATACATCAATTTACTTAGTTGGGAGTTTGTTTAATCTAAATATTTTGTTATAATAATGGTATTAATAATACTACTGCTAATAATGATGATAATTGATATTGTGACCTCAAGACCTTAATTCCCGACCTGGCCTTAGGCGATGATGTACCATTGCTGGGGATGAGAAGAACACATGTAGGGTACAAATGTATGCCATCTTCTCTATTTGCTATACTACTTATACACGTTAGACAATTGGCTCTAGGTATCTCTTGCTAAAGGCACAGTAATATAAAATAGTGGTCGCTCAGATCAACTTAATGGTCATTCACAGGTGAAAAAAAAAAAGAAAAAATGTCCCCCAGCATACTGCAATAGACCAGCAATAACATTTGAATACAATATGGTAACAGAAATCCAGAGATCTTTGTTGCATATATTTGCAAAGATATGTTTTAGCACCAGGCCACGTCAAGGCATCTTTGTATGGTGTCCCTATCGCTACATTATAATAGCACCCACTTTGGGTCATAAAATTATATACTGTTATGCCACGTGATAATAGCACATACATTAATATATCTAAGATGAGAGCCAACTCACCTGGACGTACACCAGAATCCTCCAAATAGCACTACAGGAACTAGCACACCCTCCTAATGCTGGTCCCATCCATGCCTCTCAGAACAGTAATATAAAATAGAGGTTGCTCAGATCAACTTAATGGTCTTTCACAGATGCTTGAAAGGGAGGGGTTTTAATCTGCTGGTTTCTGTAGTGCTATTTGGAGTACCCTGGAGTACCTCTAGGTGAGTTTTCTAACAGTATGCAATAACAGTATGCAATTATATGACCCAAAGTGGGTGCTATTATCATGTATCATTAGGGACACTGCGGCCTGGTGCTTAAACATATCTTTGCAAATATATTCAACAAAGATCTCTGGATTTTTATTATCATGTAGTATTCATATCTTATTTCTGGTCTATTACAGTGTGCTGGGGGACATTTTTTTCTTTTTTTTTCTAAAGGCACAGTAAACCAACAGTGGGAACCCCACCCCTGAAAATAGTAAAAAAAAAAAAGCTACTTCAGGTAGGTCACATTTTCGTGCAAACCCTGGTCCTGATGAAAGAATGAAACCCTGCTACAAACCCACTGTGATGCACAGAAGGGGGGTCAACTCCTTCCCAGCCACTGGGTCAGAGATTCATCTCCGGCATAGTAAAGCTGGACATGGAAAAAGTGCTGGGTTTATGCAGAGCAGCTACAAATGGGACCTACTTCCCCAAATGAAGCCATGTATCAGGGCAAAGCTGTCCTGATCAGGAAAAAAAGACAGTATTGGTAATCGGTATTGTTCTGTCTAAAGCGGCACCGATGAGAGGTATGTTTTAGCTTCTAGCTAGCGCTGTTTAGGTGTCTAGGAACAAAAGCTGATATATATCTTATCGGTACTACTAGAAACTCAGCCGCCACTCACATTTAAAAGCAGACGTACACAAATGAAACTATATGAAAATATATCCTCATAAGTTTTTTCAGAACATTTATAAAAAAAACGAAATAAAGTTTATATAACAAGTACTTACATGTATGTATACAGAAAATAATATAATAATTATAGGTTCTCTTTAAATGTCCTACTGTTTTATACAGAAGCTTACTAACTGCTAAATGAGGGATTTTACAATAGTAGAATGCAATTTGCAGATCTGTTTCTATAAAATAAAATACAGAGAGGTTTGGAATGCTCAAGTTCCAAATTGCGGCTACGTTCCCAATGGATGACATATCTATAATTATCTAATTAATGGAGCTCACATCTCTCCGTAAACGGAGACATCCACATAGGTACCTGAGCATCCTACATCTGAATCTATTTGTCAGTCAGTTTAATAGCTGAGCCACTCGCGGTCTCCACAGTGCAAATTATGTCGTTTAGCAGCGCTCTTGCAATGGGGAGAGTTGCTTGTTATTTTAAGGCAGTGATGCAGAGCACACAGAACCTATCCTTGGTCTGGCATGCTTAGCAGATGTCTACAGATCACTTTATGTTAATTTCAACATAAAAATCTAATATATTTGTGGCCTTTTCTTGTTACTTAAATAATTATTTATAGTATGAAGAGAAGATCCCGAAAGCGCCCATCTCCCATGTTGATGTAAGCGTGCTTGACATCGCTATTTTCTTGCTTGGTCAGGCTCTCACTAAAAATCCCCCATCCTTACTTCCATTCTATCTCATAAGCCAAATGGCTATTCTGAAAGGCAAACTGTACGTGGAGCATAATTATTGTCTTGACACAGTTAAAATACCCTTGTCTACGGCACCTATGCTTTATGGAACTCACAATGCCATTGTATTCAGTGGTCACTAAACTCAAAATACAATTTGATCTAAAGCGAAAAGGCATCTTGTAGTAATCATGAACGTGTAAAAGTCATCAGGAAAGATGTTTATAGACTGAGTTATCAGATTATTTTGTCCTGTACAACTCCCCTTCCCATGTATCTGATGGCTCAAGCCTGACGATCATGCATGCAATCATATTTAAAGCAGGTAGGCAGGTATCAATGGATGGTGTGTTTGGAGGTGACTTTCAAAGGCACCTCCATAGACACTTCATGCACCAATTTAGTGATGTCAAGTAAAGCAACACTAATAGGGATTTTACTTAGTACAGACTCCATTTTATCAAATGTATTACCCAACAAACCCAGCTTTATTTATAAAAACAAGTGGACAACTTCAAAACTAAACTAGTCAAGAGCATCCTTGAGTATAATACCACGAATCCGAAGTACATCATTGATATGGGTATGGTAACGTGTCAAAATATTCCCAATAAAAACTCCAAAACTAAATTTGAGGTGAACGGTAAAACATACACCATCTCAGACTTTATTACCTGCCACACCACCGGTGTGGTCTATATCATAGAAAGCACCTACTACGTAGTATGCACATCAAGATCATTGAAAAAATGTATGGCAGAAAATCTCCGGAACATCAAAAAGGGTTTAGAAACCCACTCCCTATTGGACCAAGTATATGGGAACTCCACCAATTACATCAAAAACTTTATGTGAATAGAAGTGAAGGCTAGGTGGAAAGACGAGACGTTGAATCTAAATTGGCAAGGAGCGAAATGAGATGTATCGATAATCTCAAAACCATCACTCCAGAAGGACTCACAAAGACTTTGAACTGAAATGGTTTTTATAGACTTTTACCTCAGTGTCTTAATTTGTTTTTATAAAAAAAAAAAAAAATCAAAAAATTATAATAATTTTTATGCAAATTTCTTATGCTAATTTTTATGCTATTTTATATGCTGATTTTTTTGGACATCTCTTTTACACACTTCCCTTCAATATTACATAAAGCATGCAAAAATATGGCGGCTTTACTGTGCTGTTTAGTCTGAGAGAAGATGACTTGTAGTACCACGGTAATTGGACAACTGCAGCCTGCTTCTGCCAGAAGGTGAGCATTACTTTACTTATTTCAAGAGTACTAAAGAAGCTGTGAATTGAATTGACCTAAGGCCGTTGTTTTCACTGCCTTTAATCCTTCCTAATTGTACTCACTTATATAAACGTATTTACTTCTTCCCATTAAATTGCCGTTAAAACGTAACAATTGTCCTACAGCAATTATCATACTGTCTGTGTGTATTTTTCCAGTAATGACGTTTTCTTCCAGGGAAATTGTCGTCTCCTCATTATCTGCATTTTTACACTTTGCTTAATTTTCTGTCCCCACCAGTGATGCTAGAGAAGACTTGCGAGTGGGGATGAAAAAGTGATGATTTGGCAAATTTCTAAGTGAGAATATTTATGTGTTAATTCTTACACCAAATGACTGCTCTAAGTAATGTGCCGCACTGAATGAGGGTCTTCTGAATGTTCTGTGCCCGCGAGTTTTTCAATTTTCTGAACTATTTCTACAGTACACTTTGTTTTTCTAGAAATTCCATGTAACAAATATGGTGGACCATTTTGCTATGAATGCATTTAATAATATATTAATACATTTAATAATATATGTTGACAATCATTATGTCGACGGGAGAATGTCGACATGGTCGATGTCAACATTATGACATCATTCATGTAGACACTGATGAAATGTCGACAAAATAGAATGTCAACTTATAACCGCTGGTGGCTCCCGATGGGCTCCAGTGGCATTTTACGGGTCCTGGCGGTCCTGTGACTGACAGTTTCGGCAGAGTCATCTGACAGAGCGGCGTTCCGGTGAGTATACCTGCGCTATCCCTAACCCTAATCCCTACCACTACCTGTAATGTGCCTAACCCTACTGTCCTGCATTCTAATCCAAATGTCGATATTCTGACAAAATTGTCCCATTCCAAATGTCGACATTCTGAGAATGTGGCAATATAGACTAATAGTCATAATTGGATTTTGTGGGTAACAGTTATGTTCATATTTTATTAATATTAATATTTAATTATATGGCGCCAACAGAAAAAATGCTTAGTAGGACTATATGATCCAGTCACACAGTAACGTCAGTTTGAGGTCAATGAGTGGTCTGAGTATAGGGAAATAAATGTAAGTTTTGCATGGACTGAATAGTGGGGCAGCGATAACCCATTAGGTGTACCCAGCCTTGTAGGGCCCCTCATGAAGTGCTGCCCACTGACATGAAGGAATCATCTAATAATTTGGCAAGCAAAACCCTTTCTGCCATAAGTAGATGCTGTAACTTGCTGTAGTAATGAGTAAATTACTTAAGAATTAATATTGATTTTGTAGGACTGATGCAGAGTTTAACGCATTGAGCCCTATACTCTGTACATCTGCAAAATAGATAATGCACAACCCAGCATTGTCGCAATTTCATCAAAACATCCTCACTTAATTCCCAAAAGTTGCGGAAGGCTCCCGAATTTTTGGGAAACCCCCCGCAACCCCTGGAAGAGTAGGCATATCTCCCGCATTCCGCCCACTTCCTAGTAAAGTGGGCAGGATGGAAAGATTTTACTGGGAATTTCCGGGACAGAGAGGGGACGGGGCTAAAATGATGTGAATCGCGCCATTTAGCCTCGCCCCCTACTCGCGGACCCGTGAATCGCAGCCTTTTCATGTGGTGGGGCAGGGGCTAATGACATACAGTCTAGCCCCTCCCCCCTTAGATGTCAACAGAATCTTCTCCCCGTGCTTCTACCGAGGAGGAGCTATATAAAGTCGGCAAACACCCACTGTCTTCCAGTTACGCCTCTTCTACTGCAAACAGAGATGCAACTGAATTATGTACGGTCAGATACAGAGCAAGCTCAGAGCAAAAACACTAGATACATCTGCAAAACCGTTTTGCAATCAGGGCCTGATTCAGTGTTGTACCCCAAAGTTTTGCGTATAGCCAGGCTTGCCTACCCTCCCGATTTGGTCAGGAGCGTCCCGAATATCGGGTGCCGCTCCCGACCCCCCGGAAAGGCAGTCAAGCCTCCCAGCTGCCACCTGCCCCCCTGACTAACTACTAGAAACCCCCATAGCGGGGTGCCCGATGACGCGATTCACACTGAATCGCGTCATCGTGGCTCCGCCCTCTGCTTCACAATGCCTTTATTTTTGGCATTGTGAGGGGGCGGAGCCACAATGACCCAATCGTGCGGCCCCTCCCCTGGCCACGCCCCCAATATGGACCCATTGCCCGGCCATGCCCCCCACTGTATGCAGGCATTCAGCTCCCTCCCGGAAGGAGGGTGCTGAATGTCAGCAAGTATGCGTATAGCCCAGATGGTGGCATGTCGGCCCAGTTTTCTGGGTGTACCGAGGCCAGTAAGAAGCAGCAACGGATCACAGAAGCTAGTAGGGGGTGTAAGTTACACAAGACACCTCCCGCCGCATTAGCATAATTTCACATTCGCTCAAAAATGCAGGGCCAATGCAATTAGTGTGCATCTCCAAATCAGGCCCTCAGCCCACTGCATCAGTCCCTATTACAGCAAGAACTCATGACTTGCCCTAGACAGGGTCACTGCTGGGGAATTACAAGGTCGTTGCCTATAACTTGGAACAGGATATGGGGCCTGAGAAGAGGAAATGATGAATACTGTGAGTATTAGTTGCAACAGCCACTGTGGTGGACATTTTTATCTGTTATTACATAAGAAGAAAAAAAGTACATATGGGGAAATGCAATGTACACAAATGACACTAATTTAATAAGCTTGTATGTATGTATTGTGTTGTCTTCCGAATGTAACAATGAAGAATCCAGTAGGAAATTATTATTATTATTATTATCATTTATTTATATGGTGCCACAAGTGTTCCGCAGCGCTTTACACAGTACATAAACAAATAAGTAACCAGCGACTTACAATACAATACAATACAATGCAGGGCACGGACATAGATAATAAACATAGCTACCGTATATACTCGAGTATAAGTCGACCCGAATCTAAGCCGAGGTACCTACTTTTACCACAAAAAACTAGGAAAACTTATTGACTTGAGTATAAGCCTAGGGTGGGAAATGCAGCAGCTGGTAGTGCCCCCAGTAGTAATTCCCCCTGGTTGTGCCCCCAGTAGTATTCCCCCCCTGGTAGTGCCTCCAGTGGTAATCCCCCCTTTTAGTGCCCCCAGTAGTAATCCCCCCTGGTAGTTCCCCCAGTGGTAATCCCCCCTTTTAGTGCCCCCTGTAGTAATCCCCCCTGGTAGTGCCCCCTGTAGTAATCGCCCCCTGGTAGTGCCCCCTGTAATAATCGCCCCCTGGTAGTGCCCCCAGTAGTCCCCCCCCCAGTAGAGAGACGTAATAAAAATTAAAAAATAAACACTATCCTAAACCCCCCGCTCCTGGTCCCGCCGCTAACAGCTCCTCCGGCCGCTTTGCATGGGAGAGACGTCATTACTCATGACGTCTCTCCCATTACCCACTGCGGGAGCCGGAAGATGGCTCCCGCAGTGGGAGCAGCAGCAGCCGCTGGGAGTCTGACAGACTCTCAGCAGTTGCTGATTACAACAAACACTCAGCTGCTGGCTCCGGCGGCTGTGTGTTTGTGCAGTGTAGCACTGACCGAACTCCGTCCGGTCAGCGCTACACACTTCACTCGAGTATAAGCCGAGGGGGTACTTTTTCAGCACAAAAAATGTGCTGAAAAACTCGGCTTATACTCGAGTATATACAGTATATTAGCGACCTTTACACCCACATAAGCAGCCAAGTGTTGGTTGCCCTAGTGGGGACTAAGGGCTCTATTTACTACAATCCGCATATTGAATGCGGATTGTAGTGTGATATTACCGAGTGAATTCGCATTGCGAATTCCGGCAATATCACAGGGATTTACTATAAATCCCTTGCAGGGACAGAGCTTGCGATAAAGCTCTGTCCCTGCGGATCCCATCAGCACTCTAGTCGCGGTATTTTCGGAAAAAATACCGCGACTAAGAGCCCGCGCATGCGCCGACCCACCGTCGCTACTACCCCCCCACCGACGCTAAGCCCCGCCCCCCGGCGCTAAGCAGTAATATGCAATCTCATTACATCTCATGTGTCCTCAGTTACTGGTTGTCCGTACGCCATATGGCGCAAGACAGGGCCTGACTGGGACTAACAATAGGCCTTGGCATTTTAAAACACACAGGCCCACCTCAGTGTCAGCATCTGGTTCCTGGCACAGACTCCTCCCTTTACTATTCCTGACTCCTCCCACTGCCTAGTCTATGCTTTTACACATATAATTAATAGTAGAACAATATAAAAGTATACATTATTCTCTGTATTAAAACACACACAACAGAGCACATCCTGCCCCCTGCCATAATCAGACATTTTGTGTTTGGTTAGGTAAAGCTGGCGCTACATTGGTGTAGATCACACCCAATTGACCAAGTACTAGCTTAGCAGTTGTAGAGGATTAGACTGGGATCACTGTAGGTTTTTTTTAGTTTGCAAGTGACCAATCAGAAAATATTGATTGGTCAGATATGCCGGAGGGGGAGTTACAGAGAGGGTGAGGGGAGGTTACAGGGAGGGGGAGGATGGGGATACTGAGGGGGGTTACAGGGAGGGTGGGGGATTGGTCACTGATTAGGGGTTACAGGGAAGGTGAGGGCTGGGACACTGGGGTTACAGGGAGGGTAAAGGAAGAGACACTAAGGGAGGGTCACAGGGAGGGTGGGGGCTTGGTCGCTGGGGGTTACAGGGAAGGTGGGGGCTGGGACACTGGGGGTTATAGGGAAGGTGGGGGCTGGGCTACTGATTGGGGGTTAAAGGGAGGGTGAGGATGGGGACACTGAAGGGAATTACAGGAAGGGTGGGGGCTGTGACACTGATTTGGGGTTACAGGGAGGGTGAGGGCTGGGACACTAATTTGGGGTTACAGGGAGGTTGAGGGCTGGGACACTGAGGGGGGTAAAAGGGAGAGTGAGGAAGGGGACACTGAAGGGAGTTAGAGGGAGGGTGAGGGCAGGGACAGGGAGAATGAGGGCAGAGACACTGATTTGGGGTTACAGTGGGTGAGGAGAGGGTGAGGAAAGGGACACTGATTTGGGGTTACATGGAGGGTGAGAGCTGGGACACTGAGAATTAAAGGGAGGGTGAGGACGGTCACACTGAAGGGAGTTACAGGGAGGGTGGGGGCAGGGACACTGTGGGGGTTACAGGGAGGGTGAGGGAAGGGACACTGATTAGGGGTTACAAGGAGGGTGAGGGAAGGGAAACTGAGGGGGTTACAGCGAGGGTGAGGGAAGGACACTGATTTCGGGTTACAGGGAGGGTGAGGGCTGAGACATTGATTGTGGGTCACAGGGAGGGTGAAGGGACACTGAGGGGGGGTTACAGGGAGGGTGAGGGAAGGGACACTGGGGGTTACAGAGAAGGTGGGGGCTGGGCCACTGATTGGGGGTTACAGGGAGGGTGAAGGCAGGGACACTGATTTGTGGTTACAGGGGGGTGAGGGGATGGTGAGGGAAGGGACACTGAGGGGGTTACAGGGAGGCTGAGGGAAGGGACATTGATTGGGGGTCACAGAGAGGGTGAGGGAAGGGACACTGAGGGGGGGTTACAGGTAGGGTGGAGGCTGAGACACATTGGGAGTTACAGGGAGGGTGGGGGTTGGGACACTAATTGGAAGTTACAGTGAGGGTGGGGGCAGGGCCGCAACTAGGGGGGACTAGAGGTGCATGTGCACCGGGTGCCGGAATGCAGGGGGTGAAAAAGGGATGACTCACGGTCGCTTGGAGGCTGGAGAGTCAGAAAACGGCCATCCAAAAATGGCCGCTGCCAAGGAGGAGACAGATGCTAGAGGTCCTCTAGTGTCTGTTAGGCCAGCTGAAGTGCTGGGAGAAGATGCTGAAAGCTGCATGTTCTCTTGTGAAACCCCCTGGCAACGAGCATGGAACCCCCTGGCAATGAGCATAAAAACCCCTGACAACGAGCAGGTAATTTTAAAGTAATTAGAAGTCTTACTGTGGGGCATAAAATAGTGTCTGGCAAATATGTAAGTGTCACTTTGGTAATAGGCATTACCGTGTGTGGCATAAGGTGTAATAGGCATTATTGTGTGTGGAATAATGTAAGTCACTATACCAGGGACGTTTGACTAGTGCACTGCCTTATGGAGGAGCAAGGACAAAATCCAGGTACAGTAAGGGAGGGGGCACAAAATTGCTACCTTGCACCGGGTGACAGATATCCTAGTTTCGGCCCTGGTGGGGGCTGGGACACTGAGGGGGGGTTACAGGGAGGGTGAGGGCTGGGACACTGAGGGGTTTACAGGAGTGGAGGCTGGGACACTGATTTGAGGTTACAGGGAGGGTTAGGGCTGGGAAACTGAGGGGGGTAAAGGGAGGGTGAGGGCTGGGACACTGAGGTGGTTTACAGGAGTGGAGGCTGGGACACTAATTTGGGGTTACAGGGAGGGTTGGAGCTTGGACATTGAGAGGGGATTACAGGGAGGGTGGGCACTGGGACATTGAGGGGGGTTACAGGGAGGGTGATGGCTGGGAAACAGAGGGAGATACAGTGATTATATATATGTATATATTGTAATTGCAGGAGACCTGCACTCCCTGCATATATAAAGCTGTCTGTCAGTAGGGTAGATAGTAACAGATTTAAAAGGAAAACAAAGTGCACGCACTTACCTGATAGTGGCCCTCATTCAGAGCCGTACGCTCTGAGCAGAGCGCACGCTCTGAATGAGGGCCGGGCTCCATTTTCATGGAGCGTCCTCCTGGACGCTCGTATAGCTGTGGGTCACCACCCACAGGCTATACGAGCATGCATTGTGATGGCCGCGATGGTCGAGACCATCGCGACCATCGAAATTGCGAGCCGGAGCCTGCGGTTGAGGTTTTCAACTGCAAGCTTCGGAGTGATTTTGGCTCTATCAGAGCCAAAATCACTCCCACTAACATCAATAGTGATGTCAGTGGGCCGGCTTTTGACGGGAGGCGTTCCCGTGGGAACGCCCCCGTCAGGGAGGCACGCCCCCGGCACGCCCACCAAAGGGGGCGTGCTGTCAATCAACATTGACAGCACGCCCCCTTTGATCGGACACAACGAGCGAAGGACTTTCCTTCGCTCGTCGCGTCTGGCGCATGCGCACGACGGAGCTCCCTCCGTCGTGTGCATGCTCAGTCCATAACATCGACCCACTTGCGAGCGGACAGCCGCTCGCGAGTGGGTCTGAATCAGGCCCAGTGTTTGGTAGTGCCCCCTCTCTTCTCCACTTCAGGTTCCAGGAGATGCAGCTGTTGCATTGGGTCTCCTGCTTCGGCACTCCCAGTTCTTCACACACAGCAGGCAGGGGGGCGTGTCCGCTGGCAGGACATGGCCAGTGGACACTAGAGGACCAACACGACCTCTTGTAACATTGCAGTTTATGTGCAAAAAATGTCTTCTTTCAGGCGGCGGCCATTTTGGGAAAGACATCTTCAATAGCATCCATGCTGACGGGGAAATTATACCTTTTCATGCGGACAGCCAGACCGGCCAACTTGACCATCGGCCCTTCTGGCATTTGCCAGAAGTGCCAGATGGTCAGTCCGCCCCTGGCGCAAGACGTCTGGCTGCATCTGAGTTTTTTTTACACAGATTCAGACTAAGGGCGCATATCCACTACACGATTCGCCCCACTAGTGATATAGTGTAGTGTGTCCCCGGCAGTGGTGTGCTCAATGGCCCTCATTCAGAGTCGATCGTAAGAAGCGATCGCTCACTCTGAATGAGGGCGGGCACTTCTTGTTTTGAAGTGCTGCCTCCAGGTTGCAAGCTAAGCTGTGGGTTACCACCCACAGCTTAGATTGCAATCAGGGTGATGGTCACGATGGTCATCACCATCGCGGCTTACGACCAGACTCTAAGGTTGGGTCTGGGCTCTCGTAAGCCCCAGGGAACTTCCTGCTCTGTTTGAGCAGGAAGTTCCCCACTGACATCATCAATGATGTCAGTGGGGCCGCCCCCAAACGGCAAGCGTTCGGGCTCGAATGCCTGCGTTTGGCCGGGCACGCCCCAGGCCTGCCCAGCAAATGGGGCGCTACTGTCACTCAACATCGACAGCTCGCCCCGTCTGCTACGAGACCCCTAGCCGTGGGGACCATCGACCCGGTTGCGAGCGCATCGGCGCTTGCGACCGGGTCTGAATGAGACCCAATGTCCTTAACAACATTTAGCACCCACACTGAACGATATATCGTTCAGTGCCGGCACCCTTCCTCATCCCCGAACCTGCACAACCTGATGATATCGTCAGGTTGGACAGTAGGTTAGGGCGATGAGCAACATAGTCAGCGACCAGCGGGAGTGCGCATCGCTGGTCGTTGACTGCATGTCCACTAGACGATATAATGAACGATTGAACGATAACTATATCGTTCATTATATCGTCTAGTGAATACACGACATAAGTCGTGCACAGATGTACAAATGCATAGCTGCCAACTGTCCCGCATTCAGCTGGACACTCCAGTTTATCTGGGACTGTCCCGCTGTCCCACCCGCGGGCCACAGTGTCCCGCGGTGGGGGGGGGGGGGGGAGTTGGGGAGAGCACACCCAGCAGCGGGTCTGCAGAAGGTGAACAGATGCCGTGCGCATTGCACGGCATCTGTTCACTAGCACAGGGAGAGCCTGGGGGGCTGCCCAGCATCTCGGAGAGTGCTGGGCACGCCTCCTATAGTGACGAAAATGGGGGGTTGCCGTGAGGCTCTGTCCCTTTTAGAGAAGCTCCGCCCCTTTTCTGAAGCCCCACCCCTTTTTGGCCCGCACGCGCCTACGGTGTGCGAAGGGTCCCGCATCCCTCTCTTCAAAAGTTGGGAGGTATGCAAATAGAAAAGAGAGGGGGGTTTTAACCCCCTATTGTTCCTCAGCACACTGAATTGTACTAGCAACAACATATGAATACAATATGGTAATAGAAATCAGAGATATTGGTTGCATGCATTTGCAAATACATGGGAAGCTGCAAGGCCTCTTCACGGCTTCTCTGTCACTAGCAGTCCCTAACAATAAGAGGTTCACGTCCGGGGCGCAGTGCACCCCAAAAAAGTCCAGCCCAGGACCCCCCCAGGGCTTCACACGAAAATGGAAAAAGAGTGATAGTGCAGTGTAAAGTATAGATGTGTGCAAGTAATCAATAAGTGTGGAATGAGAGGTTAAAATATATGTGAGAAAATACATGAATAATAAACAAACATAAAAGGTGATGTGAAAAGTTACTATGTGTATTAAGTGGTGATGCCCTGAGGAGGCCCAGCCAGGGTAGTCTCGGGGGGCCCTACGTCCAAACACTCACCCCAAATGTAATATATACCAATTAAAGCCTCATAATAAAGGCACATATATTTTGTCAAATGTAAGGCCTCATGATAAAGGCACTTACCTAAATGCATCCAAATTGAGAGCCAGCTTACCTGGGAGTCACCCCTGGGAACTCCAACTAGCACTACTAGAACCAGCATGCCCTGTTAATGCTGGCTCCTTCATGCATCTCATAACCACAAACAAAAAAATGTCAGCTGCTCAATCAATCTGATAGTACTTTTCAGGTGCATGAAAGGGAGAGGGTCATACCAAGTAGAAAAGAGAGGGGGGTTTTAACCCCCTATTGTTCCTCAGCACACTGAATTGTTCTAGCAACAACATATGAATACTATATGGTAATAGAAATCAGAGATATTGGTTGCATGCATTTGCAAATACATGGGAAGCTGCTAGGCCTCTTCACGGCTTCTCTGTCACTAGCAGTCCCTAACAATAAGAGGTTCTCGTCCGGGGCACAGGACCCCCCCAGGGCATCACACGAAAATGGAAAAAGAGTGATAGTGCAGTGTAAAGTATAGATGTCTGCAAGTAATCAATAAGTGTGGAATGAGAGGTTAAAATATATGTGAGAAAATACATGAATAATAAACAAACATAAAAGGTGATGTGAAAAGTTACTATGAGGGGTATTCAATATGAAACGTTAACTTCACTGTCAAAGTTAACGTTTCATATTGAAGTTTTTTCCTGCGTTAAAGTCTGGTGCGCGCTCCCGCTTATCCCCGTATTCAATATAAAATTAACGAAAACGGGAAACTCCAAAGTTGGATTTGCGTAAAGTTAAGAATTTTTCCTTAAAATAATTGTAAGACCCCCTAAAGTTGTAAAAACATGGGGGAACACTATGGGTACCCCCGTTTTAGCCTTTAATTGAAAGTCGGGAATTTAAATAGCCGCAGCAGGTGTTTTTTTCCCGACATTGAAGAAGTGATGCAGAAGAGCACTTAGGTTATTTTTTTCGTTTTTTTAAGTGGTCCCATCAAATTTGGGGTACATGAAAATGGGTACTAGCATATTTTGGTGTCCCTAAAGTAATTTTTTAAAAATTCTGCATTTGTGCACCTGCCGCTATAATTCTATTCTAGAAAACATCTGCCGCATACTTGCAGAATAGCCCTGAACCTATTTCCCTATTGTTTAACAATTTTTTCCCATTTTTTTTTTTTGCACCCCAATTTTTTAAGTCATTTTTTGGGGTGTCCCTATTTTTTTTTTTTTACTTTTTTTGACACAGTTCTTTTTTAAATGTCATTCTCAGGGGTGCAGGCTATTTTTTTTAAGCCTGCACCCCTAAACCCCAATTCTGCACTTTTTTTCAACACCTATTCAATGGTGAAAAGTTATCACCGTTTTTTATCAAAGACTTGTCAAAACTGCGATAAGTCTTTGAAATTGAATACGGTGTAAAACTAAAACCTGCGATAATGACGTCATACCTCCGATATTAACGCAAAAACGATGTTACCCATATTGAATACCCCTGTAAGTGTATTAAGTGGTGATGCCCTGAGGAGGCCCAGCCAGGGTATGCAAATGTTGTACACCAAATTGATCAGTGCAAGCTACCAGAGTAGTTTTGTCGCTCCCATTTGTTTTATTTATGCAAATAAGATGCACATTCCAGTGAGAAAGACACTGAGGGGTATATTTGCTAAAGTGCGGGTTTTTAAACGTGGAGTTGTTGCCCATAGCAACCAATTAGATTCTACTTATCATTTATACCCCTTTTCCACTGCCAGCAATAACCTGGGTTTTTACACGTGAGCGTGCAGCAACCCGGGTTATTTTGCTGTGTGAACGTGTAGCGTTGAACTAGGGTTGTAGGCGGGTTGCTAGATAATACTACAATCTGGTTGCTATGGGCAACATTTCCACTTCTAAAAACCTGCACTTTAGTAAATATACCCCTAAGCATCTGAAGTTGTCCAAACGCTACTCCAGCCCTGGCTGTACATGTACTGTGCAATCACATAACGGTATACAAGCTATTCTCTTTATTACGAGGTATCTACACTTATGGAATATTTATTATAAATAGCATTACATCCTGCGCTGGGACATTGTTACACAGTGTGACAGTGAGCATTGCACTGAGCTGCCTTCAAGACAAGTGTAACATAATAATGACATATACAATAGTAGTAACTCCAGGCTGCTGCTGCATGCAACGTGGCGCACTGGCCCCTCCCAGTCATTGACTCCATTCTGGCCAATCAGAAGCTGTGTAACAAGGGAGGATGCAGGACGTGTTGCCACATCGGACTGGCTGGGAGCGGGGTCTCATCCCTGTTCGGAGCAAGTGAGTGCAGCAGGTCTCCCGGTGCTTAGTGTACTACTAGGTGGATGTAAGAGTCTTTGCTGGAGGGTGTGTGGCCAGGAGACTGTGTGGTGGCAGATCAGCTTGCTGGAGACTGTGTGATGGCAGATCTGTGTGTTGGCGGGGGACTGTGTGTAGTTTCCTGAGAGTTCGTAGCTGTGGCTGTGCTGCTGTCCTCCTGAAAGAGCGCTCTGAAGTATCCTTACATACTGTGTGTGCAGCTTCACCCTAACATAGTGCTAGTGTGAGTGTATGCTTACACAGGCCTTGGGGGATCTTCACCTGAGTGTGCCTGGGGGGTCTGCATCTTAGGTGCTCTGCACCTGAGGGTGTCTGGGGGTGGTGTGCACCTGAAGATGTGTTTGGGGGTGGGGGTTGGGTGTTACAAACTGTGGGGGTCTGGAGAGTTTGTTCATTTGTGCTGAAGCTGGTCACAGTGTGGGAGTGGGTGGGTGCTGAAGCTGGTCCCTGTACTGCACTGGGTGGGTGCTGAAGCTGGTCCCTGCGTGGGACTGGGTGGGTGCTGAAGCTGGTCACAGTGTGGGAGTGGGTGGGTGCTGAAGCTGGTCCCTGTACTGCACTGGGTGGGTGCTGAAGCTGGTCCCTGCGTGGGACTGGCTGGGTGCTGAAGCTGGTCCCTGGGTGGGTGCTGAAGCTGGTCCCTGCGTGGGACTGGCTGGGTGCTGAAGCTGGTCCCTGCGTGGGACTGGCTGGGTGCTGAAGCTGGTCCCTGCGTGGGACTGGCTGGGTGCTGAAGCTGGTCCCTGCGTGGGACTGGCTGGGTGCTGAAGCTGGTCCCTGCGTGGGACTGGCTGGGTGCTGAAGCTGGTCCCTGCGTGGGACTGGCTGGGTGCTGAAGCTGGTCCCTGCGTGGGACTGGCTGGGTGCTGAAGCTGGTCCCTGCGTGGGACTGGCTGGGTGCTGAAGCTGGTCCCTGCGTGGGACTGGCTGGGTGCTGAAGCTGGTCCCTGCGTGGGACTGGCTGGGTGCTGAAGCTGGTCCCTGCGTGGCACTTGCTGTGTGCTGAAGCTGGTCCCTGCGTGGGAGTGAGTGGGTGCTGAAGCTGGTCCCTGTGTGGGACTGGGTGGGTGCTGAAGCTGGTCCCTGCGTGGGACTGGGTGGGTGCTGAAGCTGGTCCCTGCGTGGGACTGGGTGGGTGCTGAAGGTGGTGGAGCATTATGTGGGACTGCGTGAAAGCTGAAATGGAGATGCAGAAGGGAGATTTAATGAGGGAGAAGTGCACAAGATGTAACATATAATGTGAAAGAACATGGTATGATAGGAGATTTTGAGTGCAAACAGATAACATGTGTGTTAGGGAGTTCTGGCATGTACAGTATGTATGCGTGTGAACTTAGAGTCCATATGAGTTGAACAACAGTGTAAGGCCAAGAAGCATTTGATCAGGGTGGTGGTATATATTTAAGAGTGTGAGGAAAAGGAGGCGTGTGTTTCTGATGTCACAATGAAAGAAATGTGTATATGTGTGTAGACACACTGAGGGGTATATTTACTAAAGTGCGGGTTTTAGAAGTGGAGATGTTGCCCATAACAACCAATCAGATTCTAATTAACATTTATCTAGCACCTTGTAGAGGATAATAGCTAGCATCTGATTGGTTGCTATGGGCAACATCTCCACTTCTAAAAACCCGCACTTTAGTACATATACTCCCTGAGAGTGATGTGTATGCTAAAAATTGAAAGGTATCATGTGAATGTAAGTTAGTGGGAAGAAATATGTGAGTGCATGACTAGCAGTAAGTGCGGGTGCGCGCTAACAGCGGTCTCTTTTCTTGCAGTTCCTCTGCTTATCTGAGGGGGAGGGCAATGGAGCTTCATAGGTTCTTCTACTTGCTGCTGCTTTGTGCTGGAGAGATATTCACTAAACCCACCTTCCGCAAAGAGAGGATCCGCCTGGACCCTGAGCTCACAAATCAGGTTCATGAGGATAACCAGAGTTTCCAACAGGACCATGAAGCTTTTCTGGGAAAGGATGAGGCCAAGACTTTTGACCAGCTCACTCCAGAAGAAAGCAAAGACAGGCTGGGGTGAGACTCCACAAGGGTTTTGAGGGGTGCGTGCTCATGTAACGTGTGAATGTGTGGTCAGCGGCTACTAGACAGTTAACATAAGGAGACTGTACAGTACAGCCAGTTCCTCTTGCGTTAGGATGATAAAGGAGTCTCTTACCTTGCTGATAACGTGACACATACACTTGTGAAACGGTGAGTGTTGTCAGTACGTCAATGAACTCCATTCACTGGCAGAATTGAAGAGACCTGGGGGGCTTATGTACTAAGCTCTGGAAAGTGATACATTGGTTGGTAGTTTATCACTCTCCAATCAGCTCCTAACTCTTTTCCCAACAGCCTGTAAGATGACAGGAGCTGACTGGTTGGTAGTTTATCACTTTGCAGAGCTTGGCACATCTCGTCTCTGGTGAGATGGGAATGGTAGCTGCAAGACGATAGGTGATCGCCAGCCATTCATTGTCCTTCACCTTGAATGCTGTCAAATACAGTCGTTGGTTCGATGTATACATGGCTGCAGAAAAACTTTTTGTATCTTTTTTTTGTTAATTTAATTTTTTGTATAAATATTTTGGCTCCTTACCCTTTAGTATTGTAGTCTTTGATGTTTTTTTTTGATCGTTGATTACATTGCTCTTAAAGTGTACCTATAAAAAGCTCGTAGGTTTTATTTACACACACAAAGATTTGTATGTCCCTTATGAAGGGAGATTTATTCTCCAGAAGTATGTCTCTTTACGCTCAAAAAAATCCTACAATTCAGAATGGTCTGACATTTATAAAGCCTCAGAACACCACGCCATGCAAATTCTTCTAATGTCTTTGAATACTGTGAAAAACTACTAAATATATGGGATACAGGTTTATTCTTCTAAAAGTCCGGTGTGGCAATTTTCTTTAGAAATTGGAAGCTTACAGCAGAAGAGTAAAATGTAAAACTATTTTTACAATTTTTCTTTTAATTTTTTTTTATTTTTTTTATATTGAATAAAGCTCCGCAAACCTTTGTTCAACACAAAAATCTTAAATAAAATGTTTTTGTTTTTCTTGATCCATAATAAAGAACTTGCCATCTAACTAGACTTAACTGAATCAACAGGTGGCACAGCAATACAATTCGGTAAAATATGAATTCACACTATGGGCTAAATCTGCTGAGCAGCCTATTTCAAAACTGCAACATTTTTGGTGGTATTAGCTGCTGTATTTAAATATTAATACATAAAAAACACACCTGGTTTTATATTTAATATAATGACCCCTACAAATTCAGTGGCTGAAACTGCTGAATTCGTGGCTACTTTGACAAGCACTGTATAGTACATTTAGCCCCATATGTATTTTAGTAGCTAACCGTTCTATAAGGTTTGCATATGAGGCTCTTTTTTTTTTTTTTTTTTGCTTTAGTTCGGCCCAGGCAAAAATAATCCTGCCACCCTGCACTGTGACACGGCCAAAATGAAAGGCGTGCTGCACTGACATTTCACATAAAATAGTCAGTGCAGCGAGACTTATCGGCACGTCACAGTGGCGAGCGGCGTTCGGTTGGAAGGCAGAGCAGATGAGCA
The DNA here is from genome assembly GCA_031769625.1 of Taudactylus pleione. Taxonomy (NCBI): domain Eukaryota; kingdom Metazoa; phylum Chordata; class Amphibia; order Anura; family Myobatrachidae; genus Taudactylus; species Taudactylus pleione. The sequence goes on from JAUIMM010000099.1 coordinate 12,849,358, forward strand.
CATCCCCAGTGTAGACGGCGGGAACAGTCGCCAGTGAAGAAAGTGGACTTGCCGCATCCACTCTCTGCGTTTCAGTTGCTGCGTGTTTGTTACTGGCAGGCCTTCTGTGTATAGAGCACAGGTTCTAAAACTCGGTCCTCAGGACCCCAAACAGTGCATGTTTTCCAGGTCTCCTCACAGAATCAAAAGTGATATAATTATCTCCACTTGTAGATCTTTTAAAATGTGTCAGTGAGTAATGAATACACTTGTGCACCTGCTGGGTGACCTGGAAAACGTGACCTGTGTGGGGTCCTGAGGACCGAGTTTGAGAACCTCTGGTATAGAGCAAGTGTGGTAGTATCTTGGCAACACTACCATCTGTGTCCAGCCACCATGTTGTTGTTTTGTTACTGGGGGGGCCTTTTGTGTAGCCAGCATGTGGGGTAGTATCTGGTCAGCACTTTAAAAAAATTCTGTGTCCGAAGAGCAAGTGGGTAGTATCTGGGTCTCTCTAAGGAATTTCTACTCTAAAACGAATAAGAACCTGTTTAAGGAATGGCATGAAGCAGAGCACACTAAATTAAATCTCATGCCGATTTCACCAGACGGACCAGATCCTACAGACTTTGATTATGAAAAAGCTGCTTTTAAGAAGAAGAAAATAATTTATAAATAAAATGTTAAACTCTAGTTTAAATCAATATAAGGTCGGGATTTCTAACATTTAATTATTGCGAAGAGCCCCACCCTGCTACTTCTTGATGCCACCCGGCTGGCAAAAATGTTCTGGGGAGATCACGGATTTCACAAAATGTCTTTAGTATAAGAAACATCTGACACACGATGCAGCACAGTATAAGATGCATTTCTTACATTGTACGGATGGAGTCCTGGTTATTTATTTATTTGTTAACAGTTTCTTATATAGCGCAGCATATTCCGTTGCGCTTTACAATTGTACACATTAATAGAACAAAACTGGGTAATAGACAGATATATAGGTAGGAAGGCCCTGCTCGCAAGCTTACATTCTATAGAAATATTGGCACAACCGACTTTCTCATGTCGTCTTAAATGTTTACAGAGGGGGATGCTAATAGGGAAGGAGATGGCAGGGTTTCTTTTACTTTGTACCATACATTGCTAGAAAGACTTTTAGGCCAACTAGATTTATAAGTGGGAGAGGATTCATTTGATTTGGAATTTAACAATACCTGTATTTGAATAATATCAGTGTCATGTGGTGGGTTAGACTAGATTTGTTTTATTCACAGAAACAGACAAATCTCAGGTGCACTCCAAATTATTGATAATATATAAATGCAATAAAATGTTGCAATCAATAGAGGTTTTTAGCATAATCATGGCCAAGGTTATGGGCCTACCCACCATATCCAGGTAACCTCTTTAGGGTAGGTCCCTAACATACTAGGGTTCAAATCCAGAACGCAGGACCCCCCCAAACTGGCCCAGCTAAGCTGCCCCAGGACACCGTCATAGTAAGAAAAGTGCAGTGTAAAGAGATAGTTAAGAGCAGTTGCAGCTGTTACTAAAAGTTTGTATTGAAGAAAAACTGTTAAGCCGCGTATCCACTTGCCGATTAAACAGAGCGATTGAACGATTACGATGTCGTAATCGTTCAATTACTCATTAATCGGGCATGAAAATGTCGAAAGCGACCGGTGATGCGCGCTCCCACTGGTCATTTTCGACATCAATCATCGCCTGAACATGCCGATCACGACAGATTGGGCATGTTCAGGGATGAGGAAGGGTGCCTGCACTGAACGACATATCGTTCAGTATAGGCACTACAGGGGCTGAGGAACGACTGTACGATTACGATGTTGTAATCGTACTGTCGTTACCCCATCGTCTAGTGGATACACCCCTTTACCAACAGTTATTGAAGGAATGTACCGAAAGGATACAGAACGATAACACCATTAATATAGTAAAAGTAGCAATAGGGTAGATGCAATATAAAGACACACGACTGTCTTCTATTTCATTTATTTTTTTTTACAATGTGCTGTTTGTATGACAACTGCTTTTCCTTTTATGGGCATCTAATAAGACACAAAGTGAATTCTATGACCCAAAACTATGTTTGCCCTTAAAACTAATATTCATGTGTTGATTTTTGTTCACAGAAATATAGCCAACAGAATAGACGGTGACCATGATGGATTCATTAATACAGAAGAGTTGACCGCGTGGATCAAACGAGTCCAGAAGAGATACGTGTATGAAAATGTGGCAAGGGTTTGGAAGGATTATGATGTCAATAAAGATAACCAGATTTCATGGGAAGAGTACAAGCAAGCCACATATGGATACTACTTGGGTAAGTCAGCCTTTTTGTATAGTAGGTGTTCAGTTGCCCTTGGGTGGTTTTTCTATCTTTTTTTTTTTTGTATGCAGAAATAAACACATAACAATAATACTTTCTGTAAACAATATATGACTTCAGTACATGGGTGGGCAATAAGCAGCTCTCCAGCTGCTGTGGGACTACACATCCCAGCATGCCTAGCCACAATTTTGCTATCAGGGTATGCTAAATCTGTGTCAGGGTATGCTGGGACGTGTAGTTCAACAGCAACTGTAGGGCCGCTTATTGCGACGACCCTGATTCAGTGACTGGTAACTACGGTGGTATGTTACTGTATTGTGTAAGTTTACAGAGGGCTTGTTCAGATGGTCAATTTCAGAGAATTACAGGCAATGATCCCTATTCCTGCACAGTCAGATGGCCACAGGGATGGCAACGCAATCTGCTTGTCGGCGCAAAATCCCATAGCTACCATTGTCCAGCACTTTGCTTTTTATGACCCTTTGATCACCTTGTCACCCATATAAACAGCAGGCAATTGGGGCAAGATTTACTATCGCTTCTAAAGCTAACTAGCAGTGGCTTCGCTCATAGCAATCAATCACCTACTATCTATCATTTTCTAGAATGCAATAGAGGAATGATACCTGTAATCTGATTGGTTGCTATGGGAAACGCCTCCACTTTTCATTTTTAGAAACGTTTTAGTAAATCTACCCCTTGGATGCTAGTGTGTGTGCAGTATTACAGGTTTTCTTGCATCACGTCTCATCTGGAAAACCTGAAGGTATGAGTGAGCTTTTACAGAGGAAACTATTTACTTTCAGAAATTGGTGATTTATGAAATGTATTTTTCTTCTAAATAGCTTTACTTTTCCTTGGTCTAACCCTTGGGCGCTATTCTGATTGCTTATATGCTCTCTGTCATGTACAGAAGAGCTGCCCATCTGGATACCTGTTTAGCAGAAAATCGTTTATAATGTAATAGGATGTATAAGCACATCTGCGCCGTATAATGGTTGCCTGTCTATCAGTTTAGCCTTGGTTCATGTATAGTCTGCAGTTTGTGAGCTACAGTCACTAATCTAACTAAGTGGTCAGTGAAGACTTATGGGGGTATCCACTTAGCGATTTAACCAAGCGATTGCACGATAACGACGTCATTATCGTGCAGTTGCTTGCAAATCGCGCATGCATTGGTCATGTTTTGGTCGGAAGCGACCAGCAATGCGCGTGCCCGCTGGTCGCTTCCGACATCGCCCGTACATGCTGGTCAACCTGACGATCTTGTCAGGTTCAGCATGTGTGGGGATGGAGGGATGTTCCTGGACTGAACGAGTGAACGTTCAGTGTTGGCACATCACTAGATATACAAACGAGAGCACGACAGCAATGTCGTAATCGTGCTCCCGTTTGCATATCTATAAGTGGATACCCGCCTTTAGGGCCTGATTCAGCTTTGGGAATAGAGTGAGATATAGCACGTAACTGATCATCTTGGTGAAACCATGCTGCACTTCAGGTGGGGCAGATGTAACATGTGCAGAGAGATTTAGATTTGGGAGGGAGGTGTCCAAACTGACATCTAAAGTGCAGTGTAATAATAAAGCTGTGCAGTATTTGTGGGCTACATACATAAGCAGCCAGTATTTACACTACATGCAAAATAATATGTATTTATTTTTACACCCCTTGCATTGCAACATGGTTTGTCCAGGTACACATTTACGTGCTAATTCTCACTCTATTCCCAAAGCTGAATCAGACCCTTATTCATGTCATGAGTCCTTTTACCCCTGTTTCATCTATGTCTTGTTGCAGCAAACCCTGAAGAATTCCAAGATGCAGCTGAACAGTTCAGCTTCAAGAAAATGCTGCCCCGTGATGAAAGGAGGTATAAGAGAGCCGATCTCAATGGGGATCTGGAAGCAAGCCGTGAAGAGTTCACCGCTTTTCTGCACCCAGAAGAGTTTGAGCATATGAAGGACATCGTTATATTGGTGAGAATATAATCCGTACTCCAGTTCTACCGATCCGGGAACAGTCTTAGGGATGTAACTCTACTAGGTTGCCTATTGTATTCATTTTCATGTCGGTGTCGTCCGTTGGTCCACACTTGTTTTTGGGTTGGTAGTACTGAGCGTCTGAATTAAGACTCATGTACTGTGACTCCATCTACCTCCCTTGGGCCGCAGGGCTGGTGATTTCGGCGGGTCTCGGCTGAGCTTGCGAGCAGGGATGCTGGGACCCGGACTGCAACCCTGGACGCATGGAGATGTCGGGTAAGGTGATTCCTCGCTTACAGGGAATCGCGCGCGGCAGTCCTTGCTTATGGCGTAAGAGACGCACGAGAAGCCACTGCAGTCAGAGCCTAGAGCATCCATGTTCTCACTAGACCAACGGGGCCTTGTCGTCTGACGTCAGGGATCGGCAGCAGGCGCTTCTGCTGCCACGAGGTCGGCGTACCCGGCCGGTTGATGCAGCTTAGGGGAGGTAGGCGCTCCCCCGGCAGCTCCTCCCCAGACGCAGTCCCTTGAAAGTTTATTGTGCATCTGGGTCGCTCCTCCTACCCGCCTTCTGTTTGAGACGCTCACAGTCCATTATCGGTGCGCTGCTGTAGCTGTTGGTCTCAGGAGGTTTTGGGTCAGTCTCCCTGTATACCTCTCCCATAAGGGCCAGGTATATATTGCTCTATATCCTACCAAGCGTCATGGTTTCAGTAGTTGATTCAGAGCCCGGTGTAACATCATTTGCTTATGCATTGTATGTGACTGTTTGCTAGCTGCTGTGTTAATAGTTATAACTTACAGTCAGAAATAAGACACTATCACTGTTTTCCTCCTCATCCCTCTGTTTCAGGTATGTGGGGTTTTTCGTTATACTTCACATTTATTTGTAAAGGATGTCACATTACATTACATTGTTACCTTTATAATTGATATGTCAAAATGTAAAGGGAACAAGGAGGGGGAGGCCCCTGTGCTGGTTTCATGTAAAACCTGTTTGGTGGGTTTGTCCTCTCAGGACTTTATAAAGTATGGTTTGTGTGCTGTCTGCTATAAAGAACCACCTCACCAGTCCAGTATACCAGTCCCTGTACAGGAGCCATCTTGGGTGTCCTTATTGTCTCAGGTTATGAAGCAGTTTGTGGATCGTATGGCTGCTCCCATACTGCTGTCTTGTATGGGGTATCCACAGCATGCTATGTTTGCACCTCCTATACATCCTTCCTGGATAGTTGCTTATGCCCACTCAAGTCAGAGTGTGGCTCAGTCAGCTGTTGCAAGCAGACCGGTAGTTACTAAGGTGCCTAAGCGAATGTTTTCTTTTTATCGGTCTGTTCAGCATATGGATTCAGATGCATCATCAGGGAAATCAGATGATGCACAGGGTTCTTCTCCAGGGTCTAGCTCGGGAGAGGAGGACCATCGGCCCGAAGTGGACGTTCCTTCTTTGGTGAGGGCGGTTAAATCAATCCTGGATATTCAGGATGATGAAACAGTCCCTAGTAAGAAGGCTCCAGTTTTTAAAAACCGGAAGGTGACCAAAATGGAGTTTCCTAAATCCAAGAAGCTCACTGAGCTTATGGAAGAGGCATGGGGTAACCTGGATAAACTGTTTTATGTGAATAAAAAATTAACAATGTTGTATCCTTTCCCAGCTTCTGTATGTGCTAAGTGGGAGGTACCTCCTACTGTGGATGCTCACGTGACAGGGCCTGATTCAGGCCCGTTCTCTGGATGCTGCCGCTCGCTCCCTGAGTATGCAAATTCAGCTAAGTGATGTCAAGACAGGCGATCGTACGGCAAGGCATAAGCATGCCCACTATGTCTTGGCGAGCGATCACTTTGTGCATGCAGATGTCCATTAGCGTATGGTGAAATGCCCACTAGTGCACGTCATCTCCAGGAAGGGTATTAAAACATTGGTACATCGAGGACCATCAGAAGCGATAGCAGCGCTTGTGGTTACCTCTACCCTACCGCAAGCACTGTGAGGATTTCAGTGTAAAACAAAAAAAAAGGCTGGTGACGTGTACTATGACGCTGCCTGTTAATTATGCACACCTCTGAAATGGCGTTGAGACACTCAGGCACGCCTGCATTTGCACCTTCACACCCACGTTTTCACTGGACTGCCCCTGTTACCACCCACAAACGGCCTCTCCTGTCACTCATTACACTGGGCTGTCTTCGCAGGGCGAGCGAGCGGGTCCCGATCACTATGAGTAGTTTGCGCACGCGCTCTGCGTTGCATGCGCAGATTAGCGACAGTGTTCTCCCCAGAAAATTTTTCCAGCCGGGTGGCATCAAGAAATAGCCGGATGGGGGCCTTCGCAAAAATAATAAAATGTTTTAAACCCTGACCTTATAATGATTTAAACTTGAAATAACATTTTATATATTAATTCTCCTCTTATTAAAGGCCCAGTCGTCTGATTATGAAAAAACTGCAAAGTCTGTAGGATCTGGTTCTTTTTATACAGCTCCCAGATACTGTCACCACTTGCAGGCTTCCAAAGTGTCGGGTCGTAGGCTGTTTCTTGCCGGGTGGTGCACCCGCAAAAAACAGCCTGGGGAGAACACTGAGCGAACATAGGCAGCAGTTGAATCAGGCCCTTAGTCAGAAATGCTACGTTGCCTATTCCGTCAGCATCTTCTCTTAAGGATTCTACAGGTAGGAAAATTGAAACATGTCTTAAGGCAATATTTGCATCATAGGGAGCTGTTACTCGTCCAGCTATGGCTGGAGCCTGTGTAGCCAAAGCTGTTGAAGAATGGACAGAGGCACTGGAAGACTCTCTACCAGATGCTACTAGAGAACAGATGATGTGTATCTCCCACATACGGGAAGGGGTCTCCTATTTGGCAGGAGATGCTGGAATTTTAGCTTCTAAAACATCAGCAGCTTCAGTAGTGGCGCACAGGGTCCTTTGGTTAAGACCCTGGAAAGCTGATACAGGATCAAAGAAGGCTCTGAAAACCTTACCTGTTTATGGAAATATACTTTTTGGAGCAGAGTTAGATAAGATAATAGCTATTCTGGTGGCTTCAAAGTCTGCAGGTCTGCCATCTACTGGCACAATAAAATCTAGGCAGTTTTCTTTCCGGTCCCTTCGTCCTCAGGGACGAGCAAAGGAACAATCTTCCTCCAAGCCGTCTAGTTTTCGCAGCACATCCAGGCGACAAACTAAGAGGCCATACGTCCAGCTTCTAAGCCAGACGACAAACCCTCGGCATGATGGGGGGCGGGCCTCCACCTGAGGGATCACTGGCAACAAACAACAACAGATGCCTGGGTCCGAGAAGTGGTCTCTCAGGGGTATGCCCTCACTTTCTGGTGGCGTCCTCCATAGAAGTTTTTTGTACAGATCCTCCATCAGGTGCGGTCAAGGCCTTGGCCATTCAGTGGGCCATTCACTCCCTGCCGCAGTCAGGGGTAATCCTGTGTTGCAACAAGGAAGCGGTTATTATTCCAATCTATTTTTGGTACAGGAACCGAATGGGTTTAATCGCCCTATTCTAAATCTAAAAACCCTCAACAAGTTTATCCATGTACCCAAGTTCCGTATGGAATCTCTCTGGTCATTTATTTTGGCAATGGAGCCTGGGGATTTTATGGTTTCCCTGGACATTCAGGATGCGTATCTGCATGTTCCTATTACGCCATCCCACCAACAATTTCTACAGTTTGCTGTCCTACAACAACATTACCAATTTCAGGCACCGCCCTTTGGCCTATCAACGGCCCCCCGGGTATTTAATGGCAGTCATGACAGCCTATCTCAGGCGTCAGGGAATCGGAGTACTACCATATCTGGATGATCTTCTGATATTGGCACAAACGCCAGTTATTTTACAACACCATCTTCAACTGACCATAGCCTGCCTACAAAAGCACAGCTGGGTCATCAAATGGAAAAAATCCTCTCTTTCTCCAACACAGCAGATGTTACGTCTGGGAGCACTTTTGGATTTTCAGGTACAAAGGGTGTTTCTACCAGAGGACAAGATTGCGTCCCTATCATTGCGAGTACGCAATCTATTACGCAAGCAAAGGTTATCCATTCTATCAGTGATGCAGGTCCTGGGATCAATGGTATCCACCTTCCACATGGTGGAATATGCTCAGTTTCATTCCAGGCCTCTGCAAAGATTGAGGACTTCATTCAGAGTCGGTCGTTGCGGCCGCACGGTCGTAAGGGAAAAGGGGCCGGATATGCAAATGATGCACTCGCAAATTGCGTCCTTAAGATCGGATCGTTAGCTGGCCGACCAAGGGGAGGATGCGGCCGTAAGACAAAAAATACGCCCTCTTCTCGTACGCATTACACGTCATCTCCGGCCATATAAGGATTAATCGTGACCATCGGTAACCATCGGAACTGGTCGTAGAGCTTAAGGTTGACCATACCTTCTCTTAAGCACTACGATCAGGTCAGTGTACAAACCACCCATATCACGTGTGCCATGACACTACTTTGTTAATTATGCACTCCCATAAAACGCTGTTCGCATAATTAGGCACGCCTGCGTTCGGATCTCCACTCCCCCGTTTTCAAGCACCTTCCCCTGTTACCACCCACAAACGCCTCATTCTGTCACTCAAACTACCGACCTGGCTGTGTTCAAGGAGAGAGCAATTTCTGATCGTAGCAGCTAGTTTGCACACGCGCATTGCAAACTTTACGCATGCGCAGTTTAGCGAACATCGGTGGCGTACGACCGTGCGGCCGCAACGACCGACTCTGAATGAGGTCCTGATTCTCTCCAGGTGGAACGGATAGTATCATCTAATAAAGTCCCAGAGGATCCTTCTCACTCTAAAGGTTTGTCTCTCTCTTGTGGTGGCTACAAAAGGATCATCTGGACAAAGGTCGCCCATTCTGGATTCCAAATTGGGTTCTTCTCGCCACGGACGCCAGTCTTCGTGGAACGGGGGCAGTGACAGGTCATCACATCTTTCAGGGATGATGGACAAATCAGGAATGTCATCTGCTTATAAACATTCTGGAGCTTCGAGCAGTATACAAAGCACTCATCGTGGCACAGGGCCTGCTTCAGGACAGGCCGGTCCAGATTCAGTCCGACAACGTGACCACAGTAGCCTATCTCAATCATCAGGGAGGCACGCAAAGTCATGCAGCTATGAAGGAAGTAACAAACATTCTGATTTGGGCAGACCATCATCTTCCGGTGATCTCTGCAATATTCATCCCAGGAGTCATCAATTGGGAAGCGAACTTCCTAAGTCGTCAGAACATATACACATGGCATAACGTTACAAGGTGTCCAGGTCCAGGACCAGAGATCCCTCAGCAACCTTCGTAGAGGAACTAGCAGTAAGGTGGGACTTCAGGCTGGCGTATCTCTTTCCTCCGATTTCCCTCCTCCCAAGGGTTCTCAGAAAATTCAAGCAGGAAGTTGAACGGTAATACTAGTGGCTCCTGCTTGGCCTCAGACGTCATTGGTTCACCGACATGGAATCTATCCATAGACAGTCCGTATACTCTTCCTCTATGGGCGGATCTGTTAACACAGGGTCCCTGCAGGCATCTGGACTTACCTCGTCTGGCTTTGATGGCGTGGCTCTTGAATCTTCCATCTTAAGAGCCAAAGGTTTCTACAGGTCTGGGATTCAAACGATGCTTAGGGCACGAAAGCCTGCCTCTGCCAGCATCTATTACAGGGTTTGGCATTCTTTTAGTCAGTGGTGTTTCCACAGAAAGTATGATCCTAAGTTGTTTAGGGTTTCCGGGGTACTGGCTTTTCTCCAGGCTTGTTTAGACCTTGGTCTCCATCTGGCCACTTTGAGAGTGCATGTTTCGGCATCGTCAGTCTGGTTCCAGAGAAAGATTGCTTCATTACCAGATGTTAGAATTTTTTTTCAGGGAGTTCTGCAAGTTCAGCCTCCTTTTGTCCCACCGGTAGCACCGTGGTATCTGTCTTTGGTTCTTAAGGGGCTGCAAGCTCCCCCATTTGAACCTATGAACTCTGTAGACTTAAAATTGTTGACAGCGAAGACACTTTTTTTCTCCTCGTTATCTCTTCTGCACGCAGAGTCTCTGCTTTGGCAGTGCTCTCTTGTCGCTCCCCATTTTTGATTTTTCACCAAGATAGAGCTGTTCTTCGTACTAGGGAGGGTTACCTTCCTAAAGTAGTGTCCCGTTTTCATGTAAATTAAGAAATTGTAGTTCCAACTTCTCAGACTCCAGACCCCTCTGTAGGTTGAAGCCTCCCTGGATGTAGTTTGTGCTCTCCGTATATATGTGGAGCGTACAAACTCTGTTAGAAAATCAGATGCTCTTTTTGCATATATATTTTCACAAATGATGGCCAGCTAACAAGCAAACCCTGGCTCGATGGTTACATATGACTATCTCTGTGTACACACAGGCTGATCTCCCTGTCCCAAACACAGTGACAGCACATTCTGCTCGGTCTGTAGGGCCATTGTGGGCATTTAGTCATAGTGCCTCTGCTGAACAATTGTGCAAGACAGCCACGTGATCTTCTGTCCACACTTTTCTTAGGTTCTACGCCTTTGATACTCTTGCCTCTTAGGATGCTTCCTTTGGGTGACTAATTCTTCTTTCTGCTCAGGAGCATCCCCCACCCTTAGGGGAACTGCTTTAGGACATCCCCATGGTATCCCTGTGGATCCGTATTCACTCCGAAGAAGAAATTAGGAGTTATGGTAGACTTACCATTGATAATTCTTTTTTTCTTCGAAGTCCACAGGGCACCCACCCTGACGCACCTGGCTGCATTGGGTATTTTTTCTTTCGGTCACGGAATCCCTCACCTTCTCCTGCCTTGAGGCTTGTTTACAAAACTGAAGGCCTGTGGCTGGGGGCGGGGTATATATGGAGGAGGATCCGAGGCATCCTGAGAGCTGAAAGCTTTAACTGTTGCCTGGATCTCCCCAAGCACATTACCCCCCATGGTATTCCTGTGGACCCTATGGACTTCAAAGAAAAAGAGTTATCAATGCTAAGTCTACCATAACTCTCTTATTTTTCTATCACAACAAACTGCTGAGATACAGACCAGAGTGTGCTAGAAGCAACAGAGCAGAGAGCATCCTGCATTTGTCACAACCCCAGGCAGGAAAGAGGAACTGCACGGGTTGTGACAGATGCAGAATGCTAGATTGAACACTAGGGGGTATATTTACTAAAGTGCTGGTTTATAGAAGTGGAGTTGTTGCTCATAAAAACCAATAGCTAGAATCTGGTTGCTATGGGCAACACTTTCACTTATATAAACCTGCATTTTAGTAAATCTACCTCTATGCTGTGTTAGTTTTCAGCAGGAACAAGCAGGTACTCTGTTCCTGAACCTCTCATTAACTATGACGTAACGTCCTGGGCCAAAATTTATTTTCCATAAGATAAGTTTCATTTTAAAGTCCCTTTTGAGTGTCTGCTTATATAAATAATATATTGTTTTTCTATGGCTACACCCCCAGTAGCTCCACACACAGGGTCTGATTCATACCCACTCGCTCTGAATCAGGGCTGGGTGACCACCCACAGCTACAGCGAGTGGCCATGATGATGGTCGCGATGGTCAAGACCAACGCGACCATCGGGCTTGCGATGAGACCCTTGTGGTAGGGTCTCGTGGCCACAAGTCCCAGAGAGCTTTCGGCTCTAACAGAGCCGGAATCTCTCCACTGACATCACTTGTGATGTCAGTGGGACCACCCCCAAACGACAGGCGTTCTCATGGGAACGCCTCCGTTTGGGCAGCCACCCCCCCAGCCCGCCCACCAAAGAGGGCGAGCTGTCACTCAACATCGACAGCTCTCCCCCTTTGTTGCGAGACCCGGAGCGACTGAGTGCCCGTCTCTAGCCGGGTCTCGCGCATGCGCACGACGGAGCTGGCTCCGTCATGCACATGCGCTGTGGGCCACCATCGATCCGGTTGCGAGCGCTCAGCACTTGCGACCTGGTCTGAATCAGGCCCCACAGTTCCTGAATCTATATTTCCAGAAAAATAGCCCTGCCCTATGATTCTGAAATATATAATAAATGATTGATCAGATCTGTCTGATGCATGGACAATATAGCCTATTTCTACATCAGGGTCCATAGGGTAGCCACAGGATACCTTGGGGTATAGGTGATGACGTCAGGCATCGGGCACCATAGAGTTAAGTTTTTAGCCTCCCAGGATGCACTAGGGTCCCCCTCCTATATCCCGCCCCCGAGCCAAGGCATCCCAGTTTCGTTGGTGCCCGGCTCGGAGTCGGAGCACCTGTTTAGAGGGGGGCTAAGGATAGCCCCTGAAGTTTTATTCAAGGCAGCTGTGGCTGCCCATCTGGAAGTACAGCATGGACAGTCATTATTGACGTCCATGCTGTCTTCCCTACACCCCCGCCGGTACTGATCCGGGGATGCTGGTAAGCATCTGGTGTCACAGCTAGCGGTGACCCCAGATGTTTTGGACCATGGCCGGATTCAAGGGGGGCAGCAGGTAAGCAGCGGGGTCCCGCGGTGGGTCCCCGCTGAAACATGGTCCAGAGTCCCCAGGCAGGGGGCTCCCTGGGAACTGGCTGCAGCGTGGAGCCAGGTAACAAACCTGCGCTTCCATTACCCCCCTGGGACAGCGGACCGCAGCTGAGCGGTAGTGCTGCGGCGTCCCAGGGGTTAATTGCATGCCAGGGGAGCGCGCCTTCCCTGTACACAGCCGGCGCCTCCCCTGCAGCACACAGCCTTCTCTGCACCTGCCGATTGGCCCTGTGGCAGCGCTCATCCCCCAGGCCGGCCTCCTCTCTGCTCCTCAGTGGCCATCTTTACAGAAGAATGGTGAACGCTGCTGATCGGTGGCATTGTGGTCTGGGTCCCCCGGCATACCTCTCCTCCGTTGGAACAGGTCTGTGTATGCAGCGCTGTGTCCTACCAGACTCTGTGTCTGTGTAGTTGAGGATCAGCGCTGATAGTGCAGGGATTAATTTCTTTGCATTGTATGTGACTGCTGCTGGCGTCTGCTGCTTGTACATTCACTTTCTACTGTCAGCCTTTTCAATGTCCCTGCTCTTCTTCTGCTAAAGCCCTTGCGGTGCGGTGATTGCAGGGCGGTTCTCCCACTATACTAACGAGTATCAGTGAAAGGGGTCACATACTTGCCATCATGTCTGAGAGTGATTTTCCTCTCCAGCTTCTGTGTACTACGTGCAAGGTACCTATAGCGGAGGGGGAGGGTAGCGCGGAGGGGCTATGTCGGCAGTGTTTTTTATTGGCGCAACCAATTACTGTCACGGCTCCTGGTACAGGAACCTCCCTGGGCTTGTTTCGCCAAAGCACTTACAACCCTAGTGGGCCAGTTAGCTCCGCAACCTGCGCTCTCTCAGATGGGATTGTCCCAGCAGTCAGCGGTGTCGTCACCCATGCAGGGGTTCCCGAGACAACTTATGGTACCCCACAGTCTCCCTATTTCCCCTCCTCAGGTCTCTCAGGAGCCTGCGTGGGTTAATTCACTGACAAGCTCTGTACAGCATTTGTCGGACGTGATACAAGGGGAGTCTGTGTTGCGGCCTCACAAGCGGCCGGTGGCTTCTGTCTGCTCCTTATGAGGATGACGACGGGACGTCCGATGATGGGGAGATTCTGGATCTTTCTGACCAAGAACCTCTCCGTACTAAAGAGTCGGACGCTAAGTCTAAGGTTTATATTCCTGGCCTTATTCGTGCAGTCCGCACAGCTTTAGTTATTGAGGATGATGATCCTCCGTTGTCCAAGTCCAAATATGCCTTTTTCAAGGACATTAAGGGTGACGCCACAGTGTTTCCTCTTTCGGGTCAGTTAGTAGACCATTTAGAGGAGGCGTGGAAACATCTTGGCAAACGGTATCAGCCTCAAAGACGTTTAGCGGTGGCTTATCCGTTTGCGGACAATTATTTCTCTAAGTGGGAATCCCCTCCTCAGGTGGATTCTCATGTGACACGCCTAGTCAGAAGTGCCACATTGCCCATGCCCTCCATGTCCTCCTTGAAGGATGCTACGGACCGTAAGGTGGAGATCTGCCTAAAGTCCATTTATTCCCTCGCGGGGAGGCATCCCGACCGGCTATGGCCGTATGTTGGGTAGCCAGAGCTATGGAGCGCTGGGCCGATAGTTTGGAGGCGTCTTTGGATTCTGACTATTCGGCTGAACAGTCCGAGTTGATAGGCAACCTACGGGATTCGGCCACTTACATCAATGAAGTGGCCTTGGATATTAGTACCCTCACTTCTCGCATTTCCTCGGCACCTTATGGTTGAGATCCTGGAAGGCAGACGCTGATTCCAAAAAGGGATTGGAAGCTTTGCCATTTAATGGAGAAGTCCTCTTTGGTCCGGATTTGGACAAAATTGTGGCCACGCTGGCGGCAGCCAAGTCTGCATTTCTCCCGTCTGCTGGGGTCCCTTCCAGTTCGGGTACGTCGTCCTTTCGGCCTTATAGGGCCCAGGGTAGGCCTAAGGCACAGTCCTTTCCCCGACAGGCTGGGCCCAAGAAATCGGCCAAGTCCAGGAAACAGGCCTGGAGTACCAGACGTCCGGCCCCTAAGTCTGATGACAAGCCTGCGGCCTGACGGTCCGGGCCTCCCTTTGGGGGATCCCAAAGTGGGAGGCCGCCTGCTGCAGTTCGCCCAGTATTGGTCGGCAACTACGACAGACACTTGGGTTCACGAGGTGGTTTCTCACCGGTATGCCCTCTCCTTTCGGCACAGGCCCCCATCCCGATTCTTCACCACGGGTCTTCCCTTAGACCAGACCAAAGCCATGGAACTGCGGAAGGTTTTGCACACTATGCTCCAGGCTGGAGTTATAGTGCCTGTTCCATTCTCCCAGAGGGGCTAGGGTTTCTATTCCAATCTGTTTTTGGTGCAGAAACCCAATGGGTCGTACTGTCCGATTCTCAACCTCAAGGCCCTCAACAAGTCCTTGCGGGTGCCACGGTTTCGGATGGAGACCCTACGGTCCATCATTCTGGCGCTGAAACCTGGGGATTACATGGTGTCGGTGGACATACAGGACGCTTACCTGCATGTCCCTATTCTTTTGCGTCACCAACAGTTCCTCAGGTTTGCAATCCGCAACGATCACTTTCAGTTCTGGGCGTTACCTTTTGGCCTGGCGACAGCACCACATGTATTCACCAAGGTTATGGCGGTCATGGCGGCGTCCCTGCGGCTGCAGGGAGTCCGCATGTTGCCGTACCTAGACGACCTTTTGTTGGTAGCAGGGTCTCCAAAGCTCCTTCTATGCCACCTGGATCTGACGATTGCAGTACTGCAACGCCACGGCTGGTTGATAAACTGGCGAAAGTCCACCCTGATCCCGTCTCAGAGGATTCTGCACCTCGGAGCCTTATTGGACTCCAGTCAGCAGAGGATCTTTGTGACGGGGGAAAAGATCTCTGCCTTGCAGCTGAGGGTGCGCAGTTGTCTGCAGAGTCGCCGTGTGTCTCTACACTCGGCGATGAGGTTACTGGGCTCCATGGTGTCAGTATTCGACATGGTGGAATATGCCCAGTTTCACTCCAGACCTCTGCAGCAATTGATCCTGTTCAAATGGAATGGACTGCCTCAGAGTCTAAAATCCCAGACTATGGTGCTCACTCCGGCGGTTCGCCTGTCCCTTGCCTGGTGGTTGCAGACGACCCATCTCAACAAGGGTCGTCCGTTTTGGGTGGGGAGCTGGGTCCTATTGACAACGGACGTCAGCCTTCGGGGCTGGGGAGCGGTCACGGGTCCACACTTGTTCCAGGGCAGATGGACTCAGACGGAAACGGAGCTTCCAATAAACATCTTGGAACTCCACGCCGTTTTCAATGCTCTCCAGTAGGCACAGCGGGTTCTCCAAGGTCACCCTGTGCAGGTCCAGTCGGACAACGCCACCACCGTGGCCTACATAAATCGACAAGGAGGAACCCGAAGTCGGGCGGCACTCGTAGAGGTGTCCCGCATTCTGGTCTGGGCGGAGCGCAATCTCCCAGCCATATCAGCAGTATTCATCCCGGGAGTTCTCGACTGGGAGGCGGACTTTCTCAGTCGCCAGGACGTTCATCCGGGGGAGTGATCCCTGCACCAGGACGTCTTTCAACTTCTGGTGGACAGGTGGGGTCTTCCAGAGATCGACCTCATGGCGTCACGGCACAACAACAAGTTGCCGGTGTACGGGTCTCGCACAAGAGACGAAAAGGCGTCTCTGGTGGATGCTCTGTCCGTCCAGTGGACGTTCGGTTTGCTTATCTATTTCCTCCGTTTTCCCTTCTTCCATGGGTAATCCGGAAATTCAAACAGGAAGGAGGAACGCTCCTGTTGATGGCTCCCGCGTGGCCCAGGAGGCACTGGTTCTCAGACCTTCAGGGTCTGTCCGTGGACAGTCCTCTGCGGTTGCAGCTGCGACCGGACCTACTGTCTCCGGGTCCTTGTCTTCACCCGGAACTAACTCGGCTGTCTTTGACGGCGTGGCTGTTGAGACGGCCATGTTAAGGTCCAGGGGGTTTTCCAGCTCTGTAGTACGAACTATGCTAAGAGCTCGGAAGCCTTCTTCTGCGAGAATATACCATCGCGTGTGGCATACGTTCTTCCAGTGGTGTCGGCCGAGAGGTTATGCACCTCGGGAGTTTTGTCTGTCTAGAGTATTGGCTTTCCTACAGGCGGGACTAAACCATGGGCTTCGCCCTGCTTCTTTGAAGGTGCAGGTGTCTGCCCTGTCCGCCTGGTTCCATCGTAGGATTGCTACAGTCCCTGATGTGCGCACCTTTATGCAAGGTGTTCTTAGAATTCAGCCGCCATTTGTTCCACCGGTGGCGCCTTGGGATTTAGCTGTGGTCCTGAGGGCTCTCCAGGGACCGCCGTTTGAACCACTGGGCTCAGTGGACCTTAAATGGCTAACAGCTAAAACAATTTTCCTTCTGGCCATCGCTTCGGCCAGACGTGTTTCTAACTTAGGGGCTCTATCCTGTAGACCCCCTTTTCTGATTTTTCATGGGAACAGGGCAGAGCAGCGCACTCGTCCTGAATTGTCTTCCCAAAGTTGTTTCACGTTTCCATATCAACGAAGAAATCGTTGTGCCGGCTTTTAACTCACCCGACCTTTCAGTGGGTGAGGCCACTTTGGACGTTGTGCGGGCCTTAAGGATTTATGTTGACCGCACTTCCTCGTTTCGGAAGTCGGACGCCTTGTTTGTCCTCTATGGCTTCCGTAAAAAGGGTTGGCCTGCGTCAAAGCAGACTTTGGCAGGTTGGATTCGGATGGCAATTTCAGAGGCTTATCTTCATGAGGGCCTTCCGGTTCCATCCTCTGTGAGGGCTCATTCCACTAGGTCTGTGGGTCCTTCGTGGGCAGCTCGACGTGGTGCCTCTGCAGTCCAGATCTGCAAGGCTGCCACGTGGTCCTCTGTCCATACCTTTGTGAGGTATTACGAGTTTGACACCTTTGCCTCTCAGGATGCTTCCTTCGGGCGGCGGATTCTCCTTTCAGCACAGGAGCGTCCCCACCCTTGAAGGATACTGCTTTGGGACATCCCCAAGATATCCTGTGGATACCTTATGGACCCTGATGTAGAAAATATGAGATATGGTAAGAACTGACCTTTTGTTATCTCTATTTCTACGAAGTCCATATTGTTCCACAGGACTCCCGCCCTGTCGCACCTGTGCTGCAGATGGGCTTTACTCTGGTCACCGGTTTTTCCGTCTCCCTCTGGTGAGAATGTGATTCTTGTGTGTGTCCAGATCTTTTTTCTCTCTCTTCCTTCTCCTCCTCCGGCCTATGGCTTGGTACGTAACTGAGATGCCTTGGCTCGGGGGGGGAGTATAGGAGGGGGACCCTAGTGCATCCTGGGAGGCTGAAAACTTAACTCTATGGTGCCCGATGCCTGACGTCATCACCTATACCCCAAGGTATCCTGTGGAATCCTATGGACTTCGTAGAAATAGAGATAACAAAGGTAAGTTCTTACCATATCTCATATTTTTTCCTTCTGGCAGGCTCCAAACGCTGTTATGTGGATCATACCAAAACGTCCATCTTTTTGTATTGTATTAGAGACAGTGTTTTCACTCTTCTCGCTTCACTTGCCTCCTTGCTATAATTCCCATTTCTGCTCCTTGTCCCCAACAGTTGCCTTTATCCTAATTCTGTTCATTTACTCTCCTGTTTGCTTGCGTACTATTTGAGTAACTAATTTAAGATTATTATATTTTTTTTTTATCCTCCCTTCCAGTGGCATCCCTACCCGCAGTGACACCTGGAGCGGGGAGGGATGCCATGCACGCGGCGCCGCCAAAAAAGGGGACGTGGCCTCGGGAAGGGGCCGTTGCCTCGCGGCCCATACCCGGTCCCCGACCAGTGTTTAAACTTATCAATGGGGTGGTGCCGGAGGGTGGTGCAGGAGGCACGGGCAGTGTCGGCTCCCTCACTGTGACAGGAGCCGAGTGCTGCACTTAATGCTACAGTGCAGCACCCGGCTTCTGCCACTGAGGGAGAGTCTGCACCTTGGTGTCACCACTCGGCGGGTGGCACCCGGGTGCGGCCCGCACCCCCCTTGTGACGCCACGGCTCCCTTCACTACTTGCAATCGGTTTACGTCTCCTTCATTCACTAAAGTTACCAACAATTGTGTCTGGTATGGATAAACTTACTAAGCAGCGACTTCCAAACTTCTCGGAGTGTTTAAGCAAAAATTTTAAATGGCAACATCAATCAAAGCAAAACGAGGCATTATTTGCTTTGAATAGTATTGCCGTTTTAAATATCCTGCTGTAAACATGCTGAGGAGCAGCAGTTTTTGCAAGCTGACTCTTAGTAAATGTACCCCTAATTCACTATCACTCCACCATGTTCATCTTCTTGTACCTCTATGCTGTGTTCAACACCTCTCTTCACTCAATTCTCTTCCTACCTCTCCTTCCAATCTGCTTCTACCCATTGTTAGTCACTTTCTGATGGCGGCCATGCCGCAAATAAGTTGCTATCTAAATAAACATATTATTTAAAATACATTTTCTTGTGCAGGAGACCTTGGAAGACATCGACAAGAATGGAGATGGGTTTGTTGATGAAAATGAATATATTGGTAAGATGGACCTCAATTAAATTTTACGTCTATTCGTAAACATACCGGGGATGCGAAGTAAGGTATAAAATGCCTTCTAAAATCAACACTTGTGTTAAAGACAGCTCGTTTTTAAGCAACAAATAAAAAAAAAAATATCTCCCTAATTGCCATATAAAATTGATAACGCTTGGACTCGGCAGCTATATCCGGTTGCTTCAAAAACTCCCTATAAGAATGAAGACAAACTTAAAAAAATTCGAACAGTGTTTGAGAATAAATATAAATAATATAAGACTGATGACTCATACAGTATTTACTAAACGTTGGATTTTCAAAGCCGCCAAGAACTGGTGGCTTTGACGGATGTTTTTTCAAATGGCAATATACATGTACAGTAGTTTTTGTCAATCTGAAATACCACAGATGCTTAGGGGGCACCAGATTTTTAAAAGCTGCCGATGTTAGGTGGCTTTCACCAATTTTTTTTAAATGGTAATAAAAATTAATGCTGAATCAGGGTTGTATGGCATTAATTATTATTAATTAATTAATTTATTGTTAATGATAATCTTTGCAACAAAATGTTATAACTAATAAAAAAACAGCAGCAAGAAGAACGACTAGTAGACTACTAAAACTTTTGACTCCTCTGATATTGCAGTCTGTTTCCTATTCAGAGCTAAACACAGGAGGGACACAAAGCAGATAGAGCCCATACTGTGATCTCGCATAGCAATGAGAAGGGAGTGAATCTGGGAAGGCCAGACCCGTGTGAAGTAAAGGCCTGAATCCGGCCTCCTGCCAGTCTGCACCAATATAAGCTGCATCCAATAACAGCTGGATGGATCATAACTTTTTTTTTTCCAGATCTTCTGTAATGTACACCGCTTTGACATCCTTTCACGATGGCCCAATGAATGGGATTGCACCAATATCTGTGAAAGTGAATTTTGTAGGAATTTTAAAACATTTTACAGGTGTTTTTTTTTTTTTTTTTAATCTTATTTTTTTCCTGTTTCTCTATATTTCATAATTTTAAATAATTGTCACAATAATCCACAAAAGCAGCTGCATCTGATCCAAAAAGAAAAAACAATATTTACGTAAATGTGCAATCCCATGTAGATTTTTTTTTTTTTTTTCATTTTTA
Organism: Taudactylus pleione; assembly: GCA_031769625.1. NCBI lineage: Eukaryota > Metazoa > Chordata > Amphibia > Anura > Myobatrachidae > Taudactylus > Taudactylus pleione. Next base: position 12,869,881 of record JAUIMM010000099.1, read on the forward strand.
AACCGTAATGCCGGACATACATGGTGCGATGAGGCGACAGGGGATCCGACGTCTGACATATCGGGAGGTCCACACACATGGTGCGATTGGGTGGCAGACCGTCCGATATGCCGGCTCCCTCACTTGCATAGCAATACATGGGATCGCACATCGCATCCCCTGATTGCATGGTTCTGCAGTGCGATCAGGCGATGTGATGTACGACCCCACGGGAGCACGCTTTGTACTAAATCCGGCCAATACACATGCGATATCGTACCAATCCATCGGATCGTCTACTTTATCACACCGTGTATGGGCCGCCTAAGGTTTATACCTGCTTTACATGAGTATGAAGCTGATAATCATATCTCTTGGTGGGCAAAGCCAGTCAGTCAGGAAGCTCCTAAGAAGTCATGTGGTGGTAAAGGAAAGATGATGGAGAAGGGGCTATCTGCTACATTGTATGTCCTATGAATGTAGTTGTCATGGCAGTCATATTACAGTAAATGGAGGATCATAAACAGCAGCTTGCATTAAATCATTAGGAGCAAACTAACGGCTCCACTGGTGTGTTCTTACAGGTAACCAAAATGTATTTGAAAAACGTGCCTCAATTTGAAGCTGATTTATTGTGAACCTGGCACATCTAAAATAGTGAAAAATTATTGACCCCATACATCAGTGATGGATTGTTGTAATTCACCAATCGCCATCTTGGATTTCTCTGATTTGCCGATCCTGACCAATATGTAATCGGGATCAGCAAATCGGGGATTTTTACAATGAAGAATTTCCCCGACAGATCGGCGATGATCGATGGCCCCCAATTTGCGGTTCCGGATGGCAGATTGGTAGTTCCGGTCAGATTGGGGAATCTGCTGCCTGAGGGTTGGGGACCATAAGTTGGTCATTGAGGTACTAATGACCCCATTTATCAACTAGTTTTATCATTCACAACGAGTGATTAAACTCATTGCGTATGATAAATGGGGCTCCAGATGACAGTTAGGAGCTGATTGGCTAGAGCACCATTGTCATACGCAACAAGTTTTATTACTTGTGAATGATAAAACTCGTTGATAAATTTGGCCCTAAATATGACCGGTCATTCAGAGATTATTAGCAGCTATGTTTGTAACCCTTCCTTAGTTACAATCTTATATTTAGAAAGCTGCAGAACATTGCGACAGTATGAAAAGTTTGGAGCAGCGGCCTAGATTTGACTACTCACACTGTGAGAAATGAAACTTAGCTTTTTCTTATATATATTTAAATTTATATATATATACATCTGATTTGAAATAATGCAGGTGCGCTTAAATTAGACCTATAATTGTGTCCCTTTGTGTATGATGAAATGAAGCAGAAACACATCTGACTATAAGAGCAGGCAAACTGTCTCCCAAGATGTTTAATGGGCTTTTGGCAATTAAAATGTTTCTTTGGTCAAAGTTCTGTTCTCGGTTGGTGCTTACCTACCGCCCTGCTGTTATGCCAGCGAGCGTAAAGTGGTACAAATTGTATATATTGTTTTATATACAATGTCACAGTACTGTAGAAGTCAGCACCCCACTTGGTAATGACAGGATGTGTTCCCAGAGTGGTTTGAGTAATGGAGAGAGGTAAAGTAATTTAATTTAGGTGTTGATCAAGAATGTTGTTTTCACAGCAGTGGAGAGAAAAAAAATGACATTGTTATTTGAGGTTTACACAGTTTTTGTGGCCAAATCAAAATTGACATAATGAAACCTTTCTTTCTTGTCTGATTATCCTTCCAAATCCAAATCTTGTATGCTGTATAGCACCAATTTGGCCTTTTTAATATTGTAGACGTGTGTGTGTGTGTGTGTGTGTGTGTGTGTGTGTGTGTGTGTGTGTGTGTGTGTGTGTGTGTACTGTACTTTTTGAGTTTGAATGTTTATCATGCAAGCAAAGAAAACATTTTTTTGTAAATTGAAAGTAAAGGCCCTGCTTATGTAGATTTACAAGCTAGTTGTCTACATTGATTATTTTGTTGTCGTGAAGAATAAATCATTCTGTCTGACAGCATTACAATAGCATTCCTAACCACGTCAAAATGAGAGAACATGCCATTCTATTCCCACAAACATGTTTGTTTTCATTAAAACATTTTCGTTTTCCCCCGCTTTGGGCAACACATAACTGTGCCAAAACCTCATCATCTTTTTGATAAAAAGTCTTCTCTTTTTTATTTTTTTTCTTGTGGATTCCCACACACAACATGTACGTATATTAGAAACCGGCGAATAAATTCAGTGTGAGTTGAATAGCGCCAGGAAGTTGGTCCCGGAGCTATTCAGTTCCGCACGGTGCTTAGTACGACTATTACAACTAAAGTCGGAGAATGCAGGTTCTCGGGACTTGACCTGGGTGTTTAGTTGCGCGAACCGGCATTCACCAACTAAAGTGCCGGCCGCGAGGCTGTTAGCGCCGCGCTAAGCCGGGAAACAACGTCGTGGCTGGCACTTTAGTCTGATTTCTGCTCTAATTCTTTAGTTGCCCTAACAGCAGGCTGAAATAAATAGCTCCAGGACCAACTTCCCAGCGCTATTCAACTAACGCTGAATTGAATTGCCCCCAATGTGACAGAATTGTAAGCAGACGATATTGATGATATACAAGCTTATGCTGTATATTATCAGGATAGTTTAAAGAGGACCATGGACTAGTTTCTGTAAATAAAATTATTTTTGTTTCTGAAGTCGCATCTGCAATTTTTCTCACAAGGCTGAACGAGGCCCTACTACTTCATCTTTGCGGAACTGCGGGGATATACAGAATAGCCCTATAGTCAGACAGCTCTCCGCTTGCTGCACTTAGCTAGTGTAAGTTTCCCCCTGGGCGTGTAGATAGAATTGCACCTAGGGGAGGACCGGTGCAAATGTACGTTCATAGTAATGACAGCCGCTCTCACAGGAGGATGTATAGGGGAGGTGCAGCCACATAGATCTGGCCAACCCTGAATACAGGTGGAAATCTGCAGCAATTTTTCACCACGCTATATCACTTGTGATGCGGCCGCTATGTGTGCGACTCTAAATCAGGACTCTTTGTACATTTATGAGCTGAAGCTACTGATTGCCGAGCGGGTTAGTTGCCTTGTCTGAGAGCAGGATAGAGACTGTGCCCAGTCACTCTTATTAATAACAGATAAAGGGCGGCCTGACGAGGGTGCACGCAGTGTCGGTGCCGAGCGCTAACCCGATGTTTTCAGTCTGTGTATGTGTCCTAATGGTTACCGCCGGGAGCCGCAGAACAAATTTGAATGCAGAAAGAGGCAATTTCAATGGGCGTTTCTGGGTGGTAACAGGTGGGTGGCTAGCCAGACGCGGGCATGTCGCGGTCAGCAACTGCGTCTATTGCTGCAGTTGCACGGATTCCGGCGGCCATTTTCAGAAGGAGATTCTGCGCCTCCATAGAGCTGGTGCAGTGTTTGATGGTATGTCTTAATGCTCACAGTGGCGCATTAGCCCCGCAGCCAGCGGGCGTCTCTGTACGAATCCCATGTGCAGGATTTCGTTATACACTTATTCGTGGACCCAACTCTCCAATCAATACACTCCCTGCAATGTTCTAGATTTTTTTTGGTAGTTTTTTCAGTACGTTTTTAATATCTACATTTGTCATTTAGTTATGGCCAATAATATCCCCGCTACGGCTATAACCAATAAAATCAGATTTGTAAACTCCTTTTGTTATAGCAAAATGTCTTACCTACCCTTTTCTAGTCGTCCCCTGGTGAAATCACTTGTGGTTATCTCTGATGAGAGCACCAGAATATTCATTAGAATGTAAGCTCTTGCGAGCAGGACCCTCTACCCTCTTGTGCTTCTCCTTACTTTATTTTCATCTACTTCTTACTCCCCACTAGGGCACCTAACACTTGGTTGCTTATGCTCAGTTGCTTATTTGGGTGTTATGGTCACTAATGTAGCAATATACAGTGCATCCGGAAAGTATTCAAAGCGCTTCACTTTTTCCACATTTTGTTATGTTACAGCCTTATTCCAAAATGCAATAAATACATTTTTGTCCTCAAAATTCTACACACAATAACCCATAATGACAACGTGTAAAAAGTTTTTTTGAGATTTTTGAAAATTTAATAAAAAAAAAAACAACTAAGAAATCACATGTGCATAAGTATTCACAGCCTTTGCTCAATACTGTGTTGATGCACCTTTTGGCAGCAATTACAGCCTGAAGTCTTTTTGAATATGATGCCACAAGCTTGGCACACTTTCTTTGGGCAGTTTCGCCCATTCCTCTTTGCAGCACCTCTCAAGCTCCATCAGGTTGGATGGGAAGCGTCTGTGCACAGCTATTTTCAGATCTCTCCAGAGATGTTCAATCAGATTCAAGTCTGGGCTCTGGCTGGGCCACTCAAGGACATTCACAGAGTTGTCCTGAAGCCACTCCTTTGATATCTTGGCTGTGTGCTTAGGGTCATTGTCCTGCTGAAAGATGAACCGTTGCCCCAGTCTGAGGTCAAAAGCGCTCTGGATCAGGTATTCATCCAGGGTGTCTCTGTACATTGCTGCATTCATCTTTCCCTCTGTCCTGACAAGTCTCCCAGTTCCTGCCACTGAAAAACATCCCCACAGCATGATGCTGCCACCACCATGCTTCACTGTAGGGATGGTAATTGGCCTGGTGATGAGCGGTGCCTGGTTTCCTCCAAACATAACGCCTGGCATTGACGCCAAAGAGTTCAATCTTTGTCTCATCAGACCAGAGAATTTTGTTTCTCATGGTCTGGGAGTCCTTCATGTGCATTTTCGCAAACTCCAGGCGGGCTGCCATGTGCTTTTTACTAAGGAGTGGCTTCCGTCTGGCCACTCTGCCATACAGGCCTGATTGGTGGATTGCTGCAGAGATGGTTGTCCTTCTGGAAGTTTCTCCTCTCTCCATAGAGGAATGCTGTAGCTCTGACAGAGTGACCATCGGGTTTTTGGTCACCTCCCTGACTAGGGCCCTTCTCCCCCGATCGCTCAGTTTAGACGGACGGCCAACTCTAGGAAGAGTCCTGGTGGTTCCGAACTTCCATTTACGGATGAATGGAGGCCACTTTGCTCATTGGGACCTTCAAAGCAGCAGATATTTTTCTGTACCCTTCCCCAGATTTGTGCCTCGAGACAATCTTGTCTTGGAGGTCTACAGACAATTCCTTGGACTTCATGCTTGGTTTGTGATCTGACATGCACTGTCGAGTGTGAGACCTTATATAGACAGGAGTATGCCTTTCAAAATCATGTCCAATCAACTGAATTTACCACAGGTGGACTCCAATTAAGCTGTAGGAACATATCAAGGATGATCAGTGGAAACAGGTACATGTGATTGCTTAGGTTTTTTTTTTTATTAAATTTGCAAAAATCTCAAAAAAACTTTACACGTTGTCATTATGGGGTATTGTGTGTAGAATTGTGAGGACAAAAATGAATTTATTCCATTTTGAAATAAGGCTGTAACATAACAAAATGTGGAAAAAGTGAAGCGCTGTGAATACTTTCCGGATGCACTGTACATTATACCTGTCCTTGTCCTGCATTGTATTGTACTGTACTGTTAGTCACTTTTTGTTTATGTACTGTGTAAGGTGCTGCGGAACACTTGTGGCGCCATATAAATTGATGATGATGATGATGATGATAATAATAATAATTAGAGTAGAAAAGTGAATAAACTGGAAATCATATCACTTTGATTTTCCTTAAAGGTGATGTGGTTGATGGCCAAGAGGTTTTAGTTTTTTGGCCTACCAAGAGTCTTTATACACCTTTTTATTAGGGCATCTACACATTTAAATCTACCGAATTTGCCATCAAAATCCAAGCATATGGGTACCATAAGGCAAATGACATACTCAACGTGAGATGTCTCCACCCCATCTGCTTTCTCCAGCAGTCTCTTTCCATTACTCTCGTCACAGTACTTATACATCTCTCCAAGGTGTCTTCAGTTTTCCCTGGTCAGTTCCATTTTTGGCCACTAAAAATTAAGTTTTCATTTTTTAGAATTTTTATATGCCATATTATTACAGGTTTAGGGAGAATAGGATTCTGTAGGACAAGTGGAAATTTCATATAGACTTTTAAAAAAAATAAAAAATAAAAACCTTTTCTCCTTCCTAGTCTTTGAAGTGACTACTAGCACTTCTATGTATTGTCAGCTTCAGGTGTCCATGTTTTTCCTTTGGCACCACCATAGAGGAGCAACTTCAGCTGTCTCCCCTACGGTTCCCTAGTGGCACTATATCAAAGGGTAGTGTAAACCCTCTCCCCCTGGCCCTCACCAGTGAGTCCAACATCGCTGCCTCTCTCCACTATGTTAGCGACTAATTAAGCAGACACATTGGCCACCTAGGTTATTGGATTGCTGAAACATTTGGGTTCTCAAACAACACTAAAGTGATTGCAATATCTTAGAAAATTAATGCGAACTCTGACCCAAATGGAGACTTAGGAGGTCTTCTAAACCTTTCTCTACACTTTTGTTTATATAGTTGTCCGTGTCCTGCAAGCATAATCCTTGTCTTTAGGAAATTCAGAAGCAGGAATTAAATTCAAAGCAGATATGCAAATCTAGACATTGCAGAGAACAGTTACCACTCCACTGAGCAAGCATTCCTAGATTCCAATGGATAAAGGGTTTAGGCAGCGATAATTAATGAGATCCCACCCCAAGTTGTGAAGGAGTGTCCAAAAAGAATGAAATCTCTTACATACTTATGCATAATACCAACCTTGAGCGTTTTATATTAGGTGCTTTGTGACTATTATATCCCTCATACAAAGGAATTTCTTGTAACATTTTCATCTTTTAGAATGTAAGCTCTTGCGAGCAGGGCCCTCTACCCTCTTGTGCTTCTCCCTACTTTACTTTCATCTACTTTTTACTCACCACAAGGGCGCCTAACACTGGGTGTTATGGTCGCTAATGTAGCTATGAATATTATCCAACTCCTTGTCCTGTATTGTATTGTATTGTATTGTTCTGTCAGTCACTGGTCACCTATTTGTTTATGTACTGTGTAAGGCGCTGCGGAACACTTGTGGCGCCATATAAGTAAATGATGATAATTTAAAGAATGTAAAGCATTGATGGGAATATTTAAACCTTGGGCTACAGAATAATCTCTATTTCCATCAGCCCTTCTATCAGAAAAAGCAAAATAGTCTTCTAACAAACTGTACCAAATATTAACAGGTAGCATATGAAGGGTTCAGTACGGGATGCCTGCACTCGGGATCCCAGAGGTCAGAATCCCGACGCCTGCATCCCGACAGGGTCACAATCTCGACAGAAGGAGGTAAGTATACTCTCCTTCCTATAACCCTCCCTCCCTACAGCCTAAGCGTAACCCTCCCCCTAACCCCAATACTTATGGTCGGGATGCCGGCGTCGGGATTCTGGCACCGGCATATCGACAACCGGGATAATGGCTACATCCCGCATATGAATATTGCTTCTAGGCGGAAGTATCTGTGGACCTAGATGGCTTCCTTGGAATCATTTTTTTTTGCATAAACCCAATGTTTGGCGGCACTGCTTCTCCTCCAGTAAAACTTTAACTGTTCGGACAAACAGATCCTGAATTGACTATGCAGTTCATTAATTACTGTCTGCGGCAGAGAGAGTGAATTCTGTACAGTATTCCATCACCAATCGTATTGAGGAAATCAATGGTTTCCTTCTGCAGAGGTTACCGTGTTTTGGTCATCATAAAGGATATCCAAGGCCTAACAGTAAGCATCTAATAAAGTACTTGATTCTTAAGCTCAATTCCAAAAGCCCAGGTTTATGGATCTCCTTTAAAGCCTCATTCTAATGCCAACTCTATGTTGCTTTGATGAGCGAAGTTTCCTCTTGAAGTGAAGGTTACAGCCATCACACAAATTCCTAAAAGCTTTGTGATTGCCCAAACAATGGTCATTTGCTGATCAAAATGGTAAATTCACATTCAGCTTGGGTGCCACAGCTGCAGCTTGCACGTTCTCTAGAGAACACATCCTGGGCAGCAAATCCAGTGCCAGCTGCATATTTATCTCCGTGATCATGCAACTCCAAACACAGATTCCTTGAACCAGGCTAGTTGCAGTCTTCGCCTTTTTCCATAGCGCAGAACATGCTCCTTGCTGCTAATTTCCTCTCAGGTCTTTGGCGCACAGTAGTAGCTGCTTATTCAGTGGAGGTGCTGGCATACGAACACTCAATGAGGACTTTCAAAAAGGTGTGAAATCATATATATATTCTGTGAACTGTGCAAAAATAAAATAATATGGATACCTACTAATGAAAGTCCAGAGACCGCCCGTACACTGGCTGCAGGTACCGTCGACCCTTACATAACAACTGGGCGGGCAAATTTAAATGTCCACCCAGTTGTGATGTTAGCCCAGATATATTGAGTGGCCGATCGGTAAGTGTGTAACTTATCAAATCGTCCGCTCATTCGGCACGTCGGCCGGTCAGCATCGAGTAAGTGTGTACCCAGCTTAAGCGCTGTGTTCAATTAGAGTGGCGAAAAGTCAGAATCCGTGGAAAAGTATCGCGGATGACGTCATTTTGCCAGGTGGAAAGTTTCCGCCGTATCCAATTCCAAAGACTTTTCGCATACGCGAAAACTCAATGCAGTGTAATCAGCGGAAAAGTTCGTCTATGTATAGCAGGCGGAAAAAAGTGCAGAATTGAGGTTTTGGGGTGCAAACTTCGGGTAACCCCCCTGCACCCTTGGGACAGTCCCTCAAAGTTAAACTGTGTCAAAATGTTAAAAAAAAAAAAAGTACTTTAGAACACCTCAAAAAAGTACTTTAATTTTGGGGGCGAAAAAGTGCAAAGTTGGGGGACAAACTTAAAAACTAGCGAAATAGACTTCAGGCGGTTCCCCACGTCTGGGCCAGGTGTTTTTTTGATTGCAGGTGCTTGCGGCAGGTAGATTTTTTACGTAATTTAAAACTTCACTTTAGCAACTTAAAAATATGCTAGCACCAATTTTCAAGTACCCCAAATTTGCTGGGTAGTTATTTTCACACAAAAAACTGCTTAATGCAATTCTTCACCACTTGTGTTTAAAGCGCTAATTGGCACCAATTGATACAACTTAAGCACCCCAAATACCTTCATTAGGGCTAAACGGGGGCACCTATAGTGATCCCCAATGTTGGTGCATCTTTTGGGGGATGTCAGGCTGAGTTCCCCATTTTTGACAGGACTTTTCACCTGTTTTAGTTTCGCCAGGTGCAGTTCTCGCGTCCTTTTGTAATTGAATATGGCGAATAGCGGGAGTGCACACTATACTTTTCCGCATGCAAAACACGCGATGTAGGCATGCAAAAAAGTATCGCGGGTGCGGAACTAATTGAATACAGCCTAAGAGTCAAATAGGATCTACTTTACATTTTAAAGTGTCCCCGTCACTTACACACAAATGAGACGGCTATGGTCAATGGCTTGCTTACAGGACCCAGAGTTAAGACCTTATAACTGGCTGTCTGCATTGGTTTGCTCCAAAAATATGAAAACTGTCATAAAAATAGCTCTTCTATGGAAGAACGTTCATCGTCTTATTTTCGATCTAACAAATATCGCATTCCTGACTCCTTTCAGTTCTCTTTACTTACCAGAGCTATTCCAGGTTTGCAAAAAAAAACAAACCACACATTAATGTATCTGGCATAATTTACGGACTATGAAATGCTATTTTGTAATTCATTGGAAACAACCATCTCCTCTCTCAGCTATAATCAGTAGAGTCTGAGTAATATATAAATTAGAATATATCACTAGCATACATGGTAATACACCGACTAGTTGTACATAAACTTCAGTGTTCTCCCCAGAAAATTTTTCCAGCCGGGTGCTATCAAGAAGTAGCCGGGTGGGGCCTTCGCAATAATAAAATGTTTTAAACCCTGACCTTATAATGATTTAAACTTGAAATATGCAGTGCCCCCAGACTGGCCCCATATGCAGTGCCCCCAGACTGGCCCCATATGCAGTGACCCAAGACTCGCATCACTGGGAACGCTTGCCTCTGAAGCAATCGGAGGCTTCTTTAGCCTCCGGTCGCTTCAGAGGCCAGCGTTCCACACCAGGAGGCGGAGGGTGACCAGGAATGCGGCAGGGGGAAGTGCTGGGCGGAGGGCTGTTTCTACCGGGCGATTCGCCCGCATAAAACAGCATGGGGAGAACACTGAACTTAGTCGACATTCACTATCTAGACACCATAATGAGAACTTTGCAAGATGAGTCTGTACCTCCAACCCCAATTGTAGAGCTTTACACACAAAATCTCCTTGAGCGCCTCCTATAGATTCCTCATTGAGATTGTTCTCAAATGCTGATGGTTTTTGTATTCTGTGCCAGATGTGCTCGTAAGTGAACAGTGCTTAATATTTTTGAGCTGTATGGTTTTATATGGGAAGATCTCTGATTATTGTTGTTTGATTGGACTTTCCCATTTTTTTTTTCCTATAACCCCATTGTTTCAAAATGAATTCAAATGTATTGTAGTAAAAAATACAAAAAGAGAAAACAAAACTTTATGAAAAAAATTATTTAGTAATTGAAAAGGCGCCCTGTTTGTCTCTTTTAGAGGACATGTTTTCCCACGAAGAGGGGGTCCCAGAACCTGACTGGGTAGCCACAGAAAGGGAGCAGTTTTCAGATTTCCGTGACCTTAACAAGGATGGAAAAATGGACAAAGATGAAATCCGCCACTGGATTCTTCCTGAGGATTATGACCACGCACAGGCAGAAGCCAGACATCTGCTCTATGAGTCAGACTTGGACAAGGTATTTACTTTCCTCAGCTTAATTGTTTTTGTTTTTTGATTTTTTTTTTTTAAATCAATACCAGCCATGTCTGTCGGGTCCATCTGCGATGAGTAATTCACTTCATGGCTTATTGAAAATGTAAAAGCGTGGTTGGTTCATTCTTTTATTGCCCTTTCTGTTTGGAGAGAACTGTTATGTTTGTAATGGACCGTGCTGGAGAATGTTCCGCAGTAGCTATACCCATGGCACGCGGTTATGCCACGCATACTTGTGTATTTGTCCTGGTGTGCCATAATAAAAGCGGCATATCAAACTGATAGTGGTTCACTTACATCTGTGAGGACCGTGGTAGTGAAACCAGGAACTATATAGGGTGGTTCCTGATCTCGCAGTCATTACACGCAGCATTCAAGTAGGCTCGCTTCAGCAGTTCAATGGCGCGCTATGTTATTACCCGCGCATACAGCTTGCAAAAGTAATCAACTTGACCGACGACCTTCACATAGACCGTGATGAGTGTGCAGTCTTCATACTGCCCCCCTCACTCTCCCAATGATTCCCAGAGGTCAAAACTTAGAAGTACTTAAAGAAGTGCTTTTTATTTGACAGTGGCATGGTCTTGCCTGTCTTTCTAAAGTGTCCTATATTCTAGTTTGCTTAGACCGTGCTGTATGCAGTTAGAATTGTTTTCTCAATTGGTATTTAACTTTTTAAAGCTTGCCCCTTCCAATATGAATCGTTGTGAGAAAATGGTCCACTGAGTGCAATTATCTAATTTGGATGAATATTTGATGCTAGAATACACCTTTAAACATCAGTGATGGCATTGCAAATTCTTTCTCTCTATACTTTCTATAAAGCTGGCAATACATTTCAGTATTATTGTTCCAACTGGCCAGCTACACGACATTCTGAATGTCAACATTATGCCTCTATACCAAAAGACTAGTGTAGGCATACCTCCCAATATTTGTAAGTCCCTGATTGGGCCCACTGAAGAAACTACAGTCTGAGGACTACCAAAAGTCCAGATTATTTGCTCGTACTGCTTGTTTGTTTCCTCTCCATTAACTTCTTGTTCATGAGAACGCAAATTTCAGTTTGGAAGACCATATCGGTGTGCTTTTCAAAGAAACTTTCTTTTAGTAGGAGAGGAGAGTGCTTCGTTGGACAGAGAGCCATCAAAACCACATAGCAAGAATTCTGTATTAGGTGGAGTTATCTATTAAGCTATAAAAATATACTTCCAATCGGTGTGAAACCTTTTGTTGCAGCGGTGGAATTTTAAGGTTACTAATGGCTGTTGCTTCACGTGCTTTGGTGTCATCAAGGACTAGTTCTTTGCCCCTCACAGTAAAGAGTTAAAGTAACATAATGACACTGTAGTAAAGTGCTTCTTGTTTTTTTTTGTTTTGTTTTCAGACTCCTATTTAATATTGATATTTTTCCATCTAGGATAAACTGTTGACTAAAGACGAGATATTACAGAATTGGAACATGTTTGTGGGTAGCCAGGCCACAAACTACGGCGAAGATCTCACCAGGAACCACGATGAATTGTAATAAAATGAAAAGCAACTGTGACTTTTTTTTTTTGCTATTCCGTTCACTTGACTTTTACTTTATCATAGTATTTGCACCATCACAAACTATACTATATTTATTACCTCAAAATGGGTATAATTACCCAAAAGTTTAGTGTTTGAAAGAGAGCTATGAACAGATTTTTATGTGATTAGAAAAGCAGTTATATAGATATTATTTTTGTTCCTGTTTTTTTTTTTTCTTCTTTTGTAAAGCTTTTTTGTTTTTACTGTAATATGTATTAAAGCAGTAGTGGCAGTTGATTGTTTAAACTAATTTGTGAATGTTAAATTAGGTTGTTTATTTTAAGAACTTCTGCCATGTACGCGTAAGAATTTTTCTTTACTGTATATTGGGGATGGAAATTTTTTTGTATCAGTACTGATCTTCGTTTTCTGTAAACAGATAACAGGGTCTACATTAATAATGTCAGTATTTTAATAAAACTTTTTGTAAGAAAGTTGGTATGTTTTAATTCCTTTATGAGGAACTGTTAAGTGAGAAGTTAATATTTTTTTTACAGTTTTGTTTCTTAATACTCGGTCAACACGTTACTCCTGTCTTTTTGGAAATTTGTGGTATTCAACATATTCTTTACAGTAGCTTACAGACGTGCATAACATTACAAATGCATCTAGTGCATAACATTAGAAATTGTAGATTTAGAATTAGGACAATTATTTTTTTTATTTTTTTTTTGCAACTGTTTTGGATGATAAAAAATGTTTGTATTGTTTATAAAAAAATATCTCTATTCATAAATTACTTTTTTATGACCAAAGTGAAAAAGACATAAGTGAACTTAATTTATAGATTCTTCTAACAGTTACATCGGATTTTCTGAGAACCTGATATATGAAGACATGGTCTAGTATAATCTAGACATAGCAGCTGTGGCTAAGGAATCCAACAGTGTCACTATTTATGACACTGCTGGCCTCCTAGTTCCTGTATATATATTGACTCATAAAGTATTGAGTGGAGTGCGGGTCAGATCTTGTGTAAACATTATATTTTTCTTTGTCCATACATTTTTAAAGTAGAAAAATATAGTATGTTATGTGGCCTCTTTAATTACAAGTTTATATATACAGTGGTAAATAGAATCGTTTTTTTTAGAATGTTAACAGCTAATGATTTATGAAATATTTTTGTTTTGTTTTTTTCTTCAAGAAAATCAGACCGTACCACCAAATATCCAAAAGTTATTTGCAATTTTACTTAAAAAATATTTTCCAAGCTCAAATTTAAACCCATATCTAACAGTCTTTGGCCCAGTCTTTGGCCCATGACATTTGGTACAAAAATATATATATATTTTGGTATATAAATAGATTATTTTATATATTTTACATTTTATATTATTGCAATCTACCTCGAGTCAGACTGCAGTGTGGAGCATAATTTCTTAATTAAGATATTCAATGTCCTTTTCAGTGTAATTATTAAATCTTATTTTCCATGTAAATGGGAGTACAATAAAACATTTTGTGATAAAATATTGCGTCTGTTGCTTGCAGGTAAATATCAGGTCACCCAGGCAAAGTGAATTTAATTATACCATGGTTGTAGCACAATTTATGTCTCCCTATATCACTTGTAAATTGCATACATAAAAATTAAGTCAGTCTGAGAAGCAAGATAAAGGAAGAATAATTGGGGAAAACATTAATGTTCTGATAAACGGTCTAATTTTAATTAACTACACTAGTGTGAGTGACTGAATTCCATTTCCATTCAGAGAAGATGTGCTGTCTCTGTCTGATTTTTGACATCTAGATCTGGCTATTGTGAGTCCTATAATCTTGCTGGAGACCTATACAGTCTAGTTTAGATGAACTTGTAGTTGAGGAGTTCATATTGTGCTAAGAATGTATGTTGGATCTATTATTGTAGGCACTGGTGTGAAGATGCGATTCTAAGCCAAGGTAACTGGGTGTTAAAATAAAATTAATTTTAATCTATTTGATAAAAAATACATTTAACTTGTTATGCTGTAATGTGTGTGTGTGTGTTTAATGATGTTATTCAGGGCATCTGCTGCACAGTTGAAAACTTGCGTTCTTGTCATTGGCAGCACATTATAAGTAGAGTTTCCACATGTAGAAGAACATTTTTTGTTTTGACTCCTACTTGCTGACATTTGAATGATTCTAGTGGGAGGCCTGGTTGCCATGAATGGCGTCACCAAACTTTAATTCCTGTTTTACAATGGTGCGATTCAAAGCGTGCTGCATGGGCAGTGGCTACAATGATGCAATTCACTGTAAATTGCATCATCAAACCCTCATACCACCTACTTCACTGGATCTGTTCTACTCTCCCAGGAGTGTGGGAAATCTCTGTGAAATGCAAGAGTCCCCCAGACACTCCAGGAGAGTAGGCAGATGTGTGTTTTTTAAATAGCGTAGATTGAAGGCATTTGTAAACGCATCAAACTGTGTGTATGCATCCTAATTTACAATAGTGAATTGCCTTAGCTGGAATGATATGATACACGAAATTCTCGAAGACACCAGTGCATTGGTTTTCAGATGGCTGTGCTCTCACAATGTTTACTATCTGCATATTTCACTGCTAAGTTGATTTTAGAATCCTGAATAGAAGAGCAAAATGTTAAATGATGTGGAACTAATTGAATGTGACTGAAAATTTGAAGCCATACATATTTCATGAATACTTATTGAAAGCTAAATATACTTCTTTTTTTTCCCCAAGAATGTCTGTATTCTTCCCTGTTTGTACAAAGGTATGTGTTTTTAGTAGTTTTAATAATTTAGCTCCACTTAAACTAATATAACATTGAATAATAATTATGTTTTGGTTACATAATGTTATTACTTGTAATTTTAAGAGGGTCTCCAGTCCTTTATTTATTATTTATTTATTAACAGTTTCTTATATAGCGCAGCATATTCCGTTGCGCTTTACAATTGTAAGCGTTAATAGAACAAAACTGGGTAATAACAGACAGATATATAGGTAGGAAGGCCCTGCTCGCAAGCTTACAATCTATAGGGAAATAGGCAGTGATACACAAGGATAGGTGCTATATATTGCATTTTGTTCCAGCCAGACGGCAGAGTTTCTTGGTGGGCTGCATGATCCAGTCACACAGGAATGTCTGCCAAATGTCATGAGGATGTGAGAGATAGATGATGTGTGAGATTGTGGACTGTAAAAGGGGATGTAATTAGAAATGGAAGCTATGAAGGTTATGTGTGTGTGTGTGTGTGTATATATATATATATATATATATATATATATATATATATGTATATATATGTATATATATGCGCACAAAGTCCAGTGTTTCCAATGATGATATCAGTCCCAAATGAAATTGTCTTTTTAGTAGTCAGTGCAGCTCCATCCCAAAAGTCCGTAACCACAGGCACAACTGGGGTTTATGCAAAAGAGAAAGGGAGAGCGCACGTATCAGTAAACTGGTAACACTTTAATCAAAAAAAGCATAGCTCACATACATTTAAAACTGAATATAACGGCATGTCACTCAGCCTCCTCAATCCGCCTTTGTCTCCACGACATATAGCGTCTGTCACGGGGCTGGTCAGTAGATCCACGCCGTGCTGCCGCACGGATGTCGGGCAGGGAAATCCTCGCTGGGACCAGCGTTTGACGTCACCACGTCCTCCTTAAGGCAAGCCACGCCCAACGCGTTTCGTCACTATCCTTGAAGTCCCGATAGTGACGAAACGCGTTGGACATGGCTTGCCTTACGGAGGACGTGGTGACGTCAAACGCTAGTCCCAACGAGGATTTCCCTGCCTGACATTCGTGCGGCAGCATGGCGTGGATCTACTGACCAGCCCCGTGACAGACGCTATATGTCGTGGAGACAAAGCGGATTGAGGAGGCTGAGTGACATGCCGTTATATTCAGTTTTAAATGTATGTGAGCTATGCTTTTTTTGATTAAAGTGTTACCAGTTTACTGATACGTGCGCTCTCCCTTTCTCTTTTGCATATATATATATATATATATATATATATATATAATTTTTTGTTTTGTATACTGGCTACAGGTATCAGTATCTGTTATTAATTACTTTGTATGAGGTAGCATTAATTTAAAATCTATATAATCCCTCAAGACTATGTTTCTATGACATACGCAGAGAGGATCGGAAGGTGGCGTGTGCGGACGCACCATGCCAGCCACTGGCTAAAAGGGTCCCGCTGCCACGAATGCTGACAACTGGCTATGTTGCCTATGCAGACAATTCCAATGTCTCCAGTCCTCTATGCCCCCCTATAGGGAGCTGCTGTGGTCAAACCACATAATCAAACTGCTCTTTATGCTTCCAGGGCAGGATATGGAAGTGCCAGACGCTGGATGAGCAGGACACCCCACAGCCTGCTTACTTTGTTGTGTGGACCTGTTGGAAAGAGCTGTCCGGCAGTACTCCCAGCGGGAGGTGGATGAGGGGAAGGTATGAAAAGAGACAGTGGAAAGGATGTGAGGTACAAAGAGGAGGGAAGAAGAGACAGACGGAATATGATAGGGGTGAGAGAGATGGGATTTCTGGGGAAGAGGGAGGAAAAATACTTGGCACAACAGCTAGTATAAAATATTTAAACTTTCTATGGCAGCAAGGCTGGGGGACACTGGACCATGGGCTTGTGGATGGGGACCAAGGAGCTGGCACTTAAACTAAAAACTATAACTTTAAATATAAGCGCCTCCCCTCCGAAACTTCCCACACGCCAGTGCGTTTTAAGTGCCTGTGGAGTTGAGCACGATTCCAGGGGGCAGCCCCAGCTAGTTAGTTTTTCTTTTTCATCTGTAACTTTTATTTTTTACCGGTTTCAGGTTTTCGTCTCTGGCAACGGCCACTTTGGAGGTACAGTTCTCCGGTCAGGCAGCCTGAGAGTTCCCTCCCCTGGGGGTGGCTGTTGAACATCCCATGGTCCAGTGTTCCCCAGCCTTGCTGCCAGAGAAAAGAGGTTTTTTGGTCACTTACCATTGAATCCTTTTCTCTTAAACAGGCTGGGGGACACTGCGTTCTCTCCCTCACGCTCAGTTGTGCTGGGTTTAGTCTCAATTTGTCTTTTCCCTACTGTTTTGTTGTTTTAACAGTTTCACTGGGTTACTGCCTCTCCTCCTGGGCTCTTTTGAAGATGCACTGGCTTGTGGGGGGGAGGAGCTTATATTTAACGTTACAGTTTTTAGTTTAAGTGCCAGCTCCTTAGTCCCCATCCACAATCCCATGGTCCAGTGTCCCCCAGCCTGCTTAAGAGAAAAGGGTTCAACGGTAAGTGACCAAGAATCCTCTTTTTATGGTACTAGATACTGTCGTGATTTAATGGCATGTGCATGAGCAGATGAACTGGAAGCCTGGACTTTGGTAATCCGGTTTTGCTTTCTTTTTTTTAAGGAAATAAAATGAAACAAAAACATTTAAAAGTTTAAATAAATGAAGATGTTTTTCTGTGGGCTGCCCCCATTACAGCCATACTCAGGTGTTGGTATCGATTACAGGATCCTTAAAGCATGGGAAAGCTTTCACTGGTGAAATTCGGCTAGTAGTTTATCCACAAGGTCTACTGTCAGCAGTATTGAGTGGTAATGCTTTAGTACACAGGTTCTCAAACTCTGTCCTCAGGACCCCAAACAGTGCATGTTTTGCAGGTCTCCTCACATAATTACTAGTGAAATAGTCAGCTGCACCTGTAGATCTTTTAAAAAGTGTCAGTGAGTAATGAATACACCTGTGCACCTGCTGGGTGACCTGCAAAAAGTGAACTGTGTGGGGTCCTGAGGACCGAGTTTGAGAACCACTGCTTTAGTAGATACAGAGATGCCCTAACTGGCGCAAACACATTTTGCTAGCGAAATGGCTATAATATATAGACACCCATGTATGAGAGTCTAGGAAGACATTTGAGGACTATAATCCATGGTTTACTTTTTGATCTTGGTTATTATGTGGGATATGTACCAAACGTTAGATAGTTGACATATAGTTGATAGCGGAGACATTGCCTGTAGCATCCCAATCAGATTCTAGCTATCATTTGTCTAGTACATTCTATAAAATGATACCTGATTGGTTGCTATGCTCTATAGAAGGTTTGAGACATCTTCCCTTCTGTATCCTTATATTAGCATTTTCCAGTACACAGAATAACGGGGACAGTGCAGAGATAATGATTTAAAACCTCTAATTGTCCCTGGAAATTAGTGAGCAGCTATGGTATATAGATGTATATTGTCATCATTGTATCAAGTGATACAACAAGCATACACTGTATAGGAACAGAACAAGGACAGCCAGGTTTAATATTTTCATATCACTAGATACATAAATAGGGGAAATGGATTTTTTTCCTACAATCTTATAATTATAAACACCTTTCTCTCTCTTTCAGTGGTTGTTTTAGATGTGACTTTCTGGACTGCACACAGTTCTCCTTTACATTGCCTGGGACTTCGAAATCATTGACATGTTTCTGACTTAGAATAATTTGGACATCTAATGTACCACAAATGTAAAACAAAGGAGGCGTACCCGTGGAATAGGCCAAAAGTTCACTTTAGCTGCACGGTCATTGTCTGTGAGAATCCCTCACTCCTCCACATTTTCTTCCAGACCCCCCCCAAAAAAAAGAAAGAGTCCCAGAGGGCTTAAGCTGCATACACACGTAAAGATTTTCTGTCCAACCATCCAACTAGTTGATTGGTTGGAATGAAAATCTGGTAAGGTATGAAAACAAATGACAATCGGCAATTTGCTCCCAAACGCCGGAAAAGGACAAAAACTTTTGTTTGAACCAATAGTTTAGCTCAAACATTTAACAAACTTGTCTGACGACCATTTTCATCTGTTTTCTGGCCTTTAGGAGCAAATTGCTGATCATCAGTTACTCCCATACCTTACCAGATTTTCATCCCAACCAATCAACAAGTTGGATGGTTGGACAGAAAATCTTTAGGTGTGTACCCAGCCTTGGGCCCGTATTCAATTAGGGAGCGAAAAGTCTGTGCTTTTCCGCTCCACATCGCTGATTTTCTGGGGATAAAGTATTGGGCGCCTGCCCGCTCTATCCCCGTTTTCAATTATGAAGCAGCGAAAACGAGAGCCAGCGGAAAGGTAAGTATCGCTAAAAATTCGGGAATTTTTGGGTTTTGTTCCTAGGACCCCCCCTAAAGATGTTCAGATATAGGGGCTCACTGTGGGTACCCCCGCAGAATGTGTTCTGCATTTTTAAATAGCAGCAACAGGTGTTTTTTCCCGATATTAGAACAAGTGATGCAGAAGAGCACTTAGGTTTATTTTTTCGTTTTTTTAAGTTGTCACATCAAGTTTGGGGTACTTGAAAATGGTTACTAGCATATTTTTAAGTCCCTAAATTTATTTTTTAAAAATTCAGCAAAAATGCACTTGCCGTTAATAGCCTATTGCAGAAAACACCTGCCGCATACTTGTAGAACACCCCCGAATCTATTTGGCTATTTTTAAACACTGTTCCCCAATTATTATTTTTTTTATTACCCCAAATTGAAAATAATTTTTTTGGGGTGTCCCTATTTTTTTTTTTTTTTTTACTTTTTTTGACAGTTCGTTTTTAGGGGCTTTTCCCATGAGTGCATGACATTTTTTAAGCCTGCACCCCTAAACCCCAATTCTGCACTTTTTTCGCCAGCTAAAGGCTGGTGAAAACTTATCCCCCGTTTTTTGTTTTTTTTAAAAGACTTTTCGAACCGGCGAAAAGTCTTTGTAATTGAATACAGGGATAATTGAAACATGCGAAAATTACATGATCGGCGATAATTTATTGCCGATTTTGACTTTTCGCAGCCTAATTGAACACCCCCTTAGTGTGTGTAAGCTTGATTTAGTGGATTAGTGCTTTTTGTTTATTATGATTAATTTTTATAATTAATCATTTTTGTGATCACATTTTCTCATGCGCCCATATTAACTAGTTATCTAACTTGTGTCAGCTGTTTTCCTAGGTGCTTTGCAACAGGTGTGCTTGGTAACTGTCTCACATTTAAAAGCAAAGTTGCTGTGAGCTTTAAACCTTGATAGCATACCCTGAGTTTAACACTAATGTGATGGCTATGTCCATGTTATAATTCTGAGCAATAGAGTACGAACTTGCAGTAAAGTGGGGCCCCGTGACGATGGGCTGCAAGCTTAAATGCATTGATCAATTCATGAACCACTGTTTATTATGTTTATTATTATTAGTTATTATGGTGAGTGCAGAGCCCCTGTGATTTATTTATATATATATATATATATATATATATATATATATATACATACAAATAAGGTTTCTATTCCAGCTTTTAAGCAGTTGTAAGCATTCAGCAAAGAGTCCTGTCAGAGCGACCCATTTGTCTATGAGTTAGACACCCAGATTGAAACATCAGTCGATGTGGCAGCACCGATCAGCATGATTCCAAGTGAGGTTTAATGTGTTGCATGAATATTCTTTATATTCCCTTGAAATTAAGGGCGGAGTCTCCCCAGAATGTATAAATTAATACTCTACTTTTATAAACAGCAGGATGCAGTATTGCCTCAATTATGAATACGATATATTAACTTGATATGTTTACCTACGTGAAATGTCAAGGTCACCAGCTATTGTCTTGAGAAATACCTTCCTACACTTATATTTAATAAGGTCAATAACTCATATGCGCATGTCACTAAGTGACCAGCACATATTTACAACAACATCTACAAACAAGATAGCCTTGTTCTCAAAACATGGCTTACTTTACCAGATAAATGTGACATAAGGGTCACAAAAACAACTTCCATTAACCCTACTGGTTACCAACTATGTGAATATCAGCATTGCGTGTGGTTAGCATGCAACTCAGAATCAGGCCCTATATGTGGTGTTTGGGAGGGGGAGCTGTAAACAGCCAGAATAGCCCTCTCTCATTCAGCCCTGACACTTGTCCGACTCACATTATCCTTTCACAATATTTTATCTAATAAGTTTGAGTGGTTGAAGGTCTGTGGTATAAGATGAAAGAACCAGCACTGTTCAAGTTACTGAGATTCCTGTATCCTGATTGGCTCTTTTTCTGCCCCATATTGGTATACCCATAAAAAAACAATATTTGTGGAAATGTTACATTTTCTAAAATCTTTATTTCAGTACACATTCTTCATAACTTTGGATGTACTATTTTCAGTTTGCAGAGGAGCATTTAAACTTTACTTACATACAGAAAACCAAAACATTTTAACTTACCCTAACGCTTCGGCATTTTATTCTACATGGTACATTTTTACGAAGATGTATTTTGGAATTGGTTAATTTTCTAAATATTTTATAGAATGTGATAAAGATCCCCAGGGCAAAGTTTCACCTGGAAATATGTTTTCTATTTATCCATTAACATCTCTTTTATTAACCCGGTGACACATGAGCGTCTATATTTTCAGATGATTATAGGAGGTGTTACAGTTCAATTTCACAAGACTGAACTGTAGATTGTGCAAATTACATGGAATTTATAATTAATGCCATGTTTAAAATGTTTGAAGTATGACAGTTTTTGTTACATTTCAGCACAATGAAGACAGATTGGAGGGGAAATATACTCCGCAGATGAAGTCAGCAATTGCCTAAAAGGTTTCTTATTGTCTCCGAGCAATAACACGATACAAGAGTGGATTCGGTTGATTGAAACACTGTAATATTTACAAGCCTGCAGTCTTTAACCTTGGGCAAAGGGCTAAGTTAATGAACACATTTATAAATTGAACACATGTTATAATCCTATCGAGTATGTCTGCTTCATTGCCATTACGGGAGAAAAAAAATTGACCAGGTTAGGTTGGAAAAAAAAACCCTGCAATTTTCCACCGTGTTATGTCCTATATAATATAACACACACCAAATGTAATTACCTGAATGCTACTTTTGTTATAATATCAGCAAATTAAACAAGTTTTTCTGTGACAATTCTATCAGGAGAAGAATTGCAATCTCTATCGAGATAGCATCTCATGGGAGAAATGAGGCTTCACAGATGTTGCTGATGCTCATTCAATGACACAAGTGCAGGGAGAGTTTCATCCAGCTTGGAACTGTTAAAATTAGAGTAATTTGGTCAGACTACCTGCTGCTGCAGCCAAACAACGGATGTATCCTAAGTGGGTGGATCATGTTTTGAGTACACATACTGTAGACAAATAGGTCAGATGCAATAAGTTTGCCCAACAATAAAAGTCACTTCACACTTCCCGACTCTCCATGAATGTCAGGGAGAATAGATACAGTATATGTATATATTAGAGATAAACGGTTTGGTTGTGGCTCAGACCTTCCCACCAAGTTTGGATCTCAGAGTGAGGCAAAACTTAATTTTTCACGGATATAACTGCACTGATATCTATGAGAGATGATCTGCCTCGTTCTGAGACCCGAACCTGACGAAAAGAACTGAGCCAAAACCGAACCGCTCAACTCTAGTATGTATGTATGTATATATATATATATATATAATATATATATATGGAATCCCGGTTGCCGCATGGCCAGCAGTTCGATTACCGGCAGCGGCAGCCCGACAGATCAGCAGAGCCCGGCAGTGGAAGCCCGACAGCGCTGGAAATCCCGATCGTCCCTAAGGTAAGTATAAACTAGCCTAACCCTCCTTAGGGGTGCCTAACCCTAACCTCCCCCCAAAGTGCCTAACCCCCCCTTCCCCACTGCCTAATCCTAAGCCCCCCCGGGTGCCCTAAACCTAACCCTCCCCCCCGCGGCTGTCCGCTCGCGGCGCTCCGCATTCCTTCGATCGGGATGCCGGGCGCCTGTCTCCCGGCGTTGGGGAAATGACAGGCGTCTAGATATAGAAGCCCGGCATTTCACCCTCGCCGGGATATGACAGTCGGGAGGCCGGCTGCTGGTATTAAGGCAGCCGGTTTCCCGATTGTATAGCATATATATATATATATATATATATATATGTATATATATATATATAAAATCTGTAACAAAAGGAAACAGGGGGCATTCTATCATGCATGAATTGATTTAATTAATACACAAGTTTAAATCATAGAATACTTTGCAAGTATTGCTCGTACCACCGTGTGAGATAGCGACAGTCAGGCTCCGCCCTAACGTGTTTCCTATTACACTTCGTGCCTGAGATGCTGTAGACCAGTGTTGGCTAACCTTGACACTCCAGCTGTTGTGGAACTATATATCCCAGCATGCCCTGCCACAGTTTTAGCATGCCCTAATAGCAAAACTGTAGCAGTGCATGCTGGGTTATGTAGTTCCATAACAGCTGGAGTGTCATGGTTAGCCAACACTGCTGTAGACACACTATAGCAGTGCCGTCAGCCAATCACTGCACAGCAGCCCATTTAAAATTTACATATGTAAACAATCACCTCATCGGGGCCGGTAAAGTAATTTGCCTTTAGCCATATATTGATCTTCCCGATCTAAATGAAATAATCCTATATTTTCTGTTTTATAACCTATATTGGTAAGGGATGAGCCCTAATATTTGAAAAACTTCTAGGAGTACTTATATAAATGGCTAATTAAGCTCAACACTACCTACCAATTGTCATTCATTTTGGACTGCATACTGTCTATTACCCCGTGAATCCCGGGTTTATGTCAAGGGGAGCAGCAATCATATGTGAGATTGGGAGTTTTATTGGGCTGAGAGCAATAGTTGGGCCTAAAATATTATCATTTATGTGTACAGTATACAGCTGATGTGAAAGCGCACAATAATGTATTGTATTGATGCGGTGTCGGGATTCTGACCTCTCGGTAGGTATCCTAAGCCTACCGCTTTCCCTAACACCTAAAGTGCCTAACCCTCCCTCTAGTGCCTCACCCTAACCCCACTTATTTACCGATGGGATGCGGGCACTCTGGTGTCGGGATTCCTGTGCCGCCATTCTGAGTGCCGGCATCCTGCACGGCATCCATACCGAAGCACCATCTGCGGTGCTTTGGTATGCGGCCACACCATTTACATAAAAAAAATCATACAAAGTTGGCACTCGCTTGAATTTCAAGCTGTAATTCCTTTAAATTCAGGAAATGTTAGTTCCAAAATATTGCAGTAATTTGTGCAGCTGACCAACCACGTCATGGTCTTCCCATCTGGTCAGTCCCTACACTGACTCTATGAGCATGGCTCTGCCACATTTGGCTCCAGCTATCACACAGATTTTAAATACAGTTTATGCTTCTTCTATGAGTAGAGTATGGGTCCTGGCTTAGGGAGACTGATACCTCTTTTACACCAAAATCCCAGGTCCGACCCTGGAATTTGAACACTGGTCAATCCCGGGTCGAACTCGGCTTCAGACCCCGTTTACACTGCAACTTGACCCGGGTTATTCCTGGGTTTGCCCCGTTCACACTGAACCCGGGTAATCCCCGCTTTTCTCTATAGAAGTCATTAAAAATGGTGCGTTTTAAGGTCTGACAAAGATGGTCACCAAAGGCAACAAAAGA
The DNA here is from genome assembly GCA_031769625.1 of Taudactylus pleione. Taxonomy (NCBI): domain Eukaryota; kingdom Metazoa; phylum Chordata; class Amphibia; order Anura; family Myobatrachidae; genus Taudactylus; species Taudactylus pleione. The sequence goes on from JAUIMM010000099.1 coordinate 12,894,735, forward strand.
GAGGGGTGGGGACTGCTTACAGCATTGCTACAGGTTGCTGTTCTGGCTGTGGCAGGCTGTGTATTAGCCTGCGTTTGTGGCTGCTGGTCAGGCTGCAGTTCTGGCTGTGGTAGGCTGTGTGCCTGCCTGCTTTTGTGGCTGCTGGTCAGGCTGCTGGGGTGCAGGAGGTTAGGCAGGCAAGCGATGGCTTCATGTGCATCTCTCTATGCAGGGCACTGACAAATTACATCATCTGCCAGTAACCCAGAAGCACCAATCAGCATCTTTCAGAGCTAGCTGGGTCAAATAAGCAGGGTAGCACCCGTTCACACTGCCGCATGACACGGGAATAACCCGTGTTCAACCCTGCTCTCAACCCGAGTGAGATTCCCGGGTAAATCAACCCGGGAAATTTTTCTGGGAGCCGTTCACACAGAGCATCGACCCGGCAATAACCCGGGTTATTCGGTTGGTGTAAAAGGGGTATAAATCACACACAGTCATATCAGTTAATGAGCATCTGGGAATAAGCTGACAAAGTTTGGCTTACAGTTATTCAGTTGAAAAAAAAATGAGCCATTATATCAGGCTAGTCCAACTTTTAACTAAACATATACCCATAAAGTACTGTTCATCTGACCCTCATTTATGTTTTATATAGCCTGTGAAATAAGAGGGCTTTGCCGATGTCCGTTTACAATTGACAAATAAAATATATTTTTGAAATATATTTGTTTAATTATGTGTACTGTATGTATGCAGCTTGTGCCCAATGTGAGTCTAGAAGGCGCACTGTGCTTAGCGTTTACCGATTGGAAAATCTATATCCACCAGGTGCGGTAAGTTTCAAGTCCATATGCATGGCTGAAAAATCTTGTGGCACATGGCAACAGGGATGCCTTACAATATATAACATTTTCACCACAACCTAAATCACTAAACAAAATAATATTTTTGTAGGTGAGGTGCATTACGGAAATCACATACACAAAGAAGAAAAGTAAGTAGTTTTAATGGGTGCACTGGGACCCACGTTGGTAATTTAAAATGTAATATTTTTAATAGATATGCATTAAAATATCTCACTGTATTAAATTTGTTAAGAAATGTAAAAAAATAGAATTGTCCAAAAGAGATGTTAATGTGTATAATACAATATGCATAACGAAACCGTTGTCAATTTGTCATTCAATATGATCAGTGTTTAGTAACACAGTGGTTCATTACTTATTATAGTTTATTCTGTTATTTATGTTGCAAATAATTATTTCTTAAGGCTAAATGCCCTCATCAGCTTCTAGAAGGAAGTAGCAAATTGTATCAGACAATACAGTGACTAATAATGTGTATAGTCAGAATTCCAAACTGATCCCCTGTCTTCTCTTCCTATGCATTACATCATTACACTTACAGAAACGTTGATGTACATCTGTTTGCATTGGTTTTTCCATCGTTCTGGGCAAGTTGTTCACACATTCCCACAAAAAGAATACATTTTGGTGTGTCTTTCATGTTCGGTCCTGTAACATTAGGTACAATTGAATGGCGTCACAGGCTTATTGCGCTACATAGACCTGTTAGACTATATGACCCGTTTGTCAATTCTACGTGTAGAGAATATGGTGGTGTTAGGTTTGTTAATATTTTGGGCTTTAGTTACACTACAAGGAATTCTGCAAATCATTTCAAATGAAACTAAAGAAAACCTCAGTAGACAATGGAGCTGATCTTCTGGTACATTTTCTGGGTAAACATCTAGTGCAATAATAAGGTTTCAACTATACCCTCTGCAGTAGCCATAATGGATTTGTTGTTTATCAATAAAGTCTGCAGGCTGTTCCCTAAATGCCCCCTATATACTGTACTTTGAGGACCGTGCACCTTACACTATATAATATTTAGGCCACCATTTATCAATGAAGCATAACCCCATTACCTTCATTGATAAATGGGGGCCTTAGTCTATGATTTCCTGCTTTCCTCCATTCCCCCTTTATAACATGACACTGCCCCTGTCTGATGCAGTCCTGTCCTCATACAATTAGGGTTTACCACCTATCCCGGATTACAGCAACTTGGTGGTCTGAGACCATGGATGAACTTGGGTACTTGTTTCCTTTATATGGAAACTATATCAAAATGAACCCTCCTGCTAATCAGAGGACAGTTCTGACACACCCCTGTCCCCTACTTTAGAAGAGGGCCTGTATTCTGCAGGATGACCTTTCTAATGGTTGGCTATGTTCCTTTTCGGTGGCTGGCTGCACCCTCTCTGTTGTCTAGCAACATCTCATAAGCTTGGCCCCCAGAGCCGGCCCTAAGTACTTCGATACTCTAGGCAAGATTTTAGTTGGTGCCCCTTAGCAGATAATCAAACCACCAAGCTTAGTGTTTATAGACGGACACCAAAAATAATACATTGGCTCATGGCTAATTTTTATTATTAAAGAAACACATGCTAAATGCACATAATATACAACTATCCAGGCATCCTCCTTTGTTACAGCCCGTGGTGCAGAGGTGCAGTAAATCAGACTTATTATACTGCTGCGGGCCCCCTTAATTGCGGCGGGCCCAGGTCAGTGCAATGTACCAACTGCACCTTCGCTAGTTCCGCTTCTGACCCAGCACTCCTCTCCATGTCTCCCAGCACAGCACCTATCACCAGCAGCACAGATCACAGAGACAGCCGACAACACCCATTACCCCTCTCTCACACAGCAATCCTCATCCAGTACCCCTCACCTAGCACAGCACGCCTCATACAGAACCCATGCCCTCTCCCAGCACAGCACCCCTCACCCAGATCACAGCCACACCCATCACCAATCACCCATTATCCGGCCAGCACACAGCATCCGCCCCCGTCACAGCAATCAGCTCAGTACCCCTCACTACATACTGAGTTGACTTTAATCAAAATATTTTTATAACACAGTCACTTACTTTTAAAACTGGCTGGCTGGCTGCCTGTGCATCCGCCCCTGCTGCTTTGCAGCTCATGCTGAATCCTCCTCACTGCGCTCTGTGGGGTGCCGCTGGCAGGCTGCATGGAGTCAGTGCAAGCTCAGCCTACTAGACTCCGCAAAGGCCCATGGGAGGAGGAGCTGCTGCGGCTGGGCCCAGTGCAGTGTCCACTGCCCCCACTGTGCAGAGTCTGCTACTCTGCTCCAGCCAGAATGGGTATGTAATGCCGGCTGTCGGGATGCCTCCTGTCACAATACCGACAGCAACATCCCGATGGTTGGTATCCCAACAGGGGTTGGGTACGTATACTTACCCTCACCCCTTTTCCCCCTAATGCTAACTCTCCCTTTTTGTAGCCTAGCCCTAACTCTCCCCACCCCGCACCCTAACCCTCCCCGTTAGTGCCTAAACCGGTTTCCGGCCTTGGTGCCTAAACCGAACCCTCCCAACTTAGTGCCTAACCCTAACCCCCCAAAACCTACGGCTAACCCCGCTAACTTACCTAAACCGAACCCTCCCCCACCGCGGCTAACACTAAGGGCGCCCCGGCTTACCTTTGTTCGGGCACACGTCCTCCTGGATTCCGGTGTCGGGATTAAGATAGGCATCAGTATTCCGATGCCTATCTTAACTCCCTTATCAGAATTTCAGCGTCAGGATTGAGATCCCCTCCAGCCCCCCTGGACCTGCTTGCTCCCGCAGCGACAGCCCGGGAGCAGGGAGCTCTGGTCACGGCCGCCTAACCACTAGCAGAGCCACGCTGTCCAGGTGCCTCACCTCCGCAACCTCTGCCAGCTGTTTCGCCACTGCTTGCCCGCTCACTATTTGCTGCTCCGATCTCCCCGGCAGCAGTGCGCCGCAACCCACAAAATGTGTCATTTTACTACTGGGAACTATATTTTAGGAATTACCATTCACTCCAATTTTGGAGGATTACATTAATATTGAACAATATATTGGTGTCGAAACAACTTTATTCAAAAAGAATCATCTCGCAAACTGACTAAAGGCAAATTCGGGTGAGATAGAGAGTTCTCTCTTCTCACTCGTAAAACTCGGGTGAGATAGCAAACTCGAATTTATCACCATCGTGCAAACTCGGAAGTACTTTTTACCTAAAAGATATAGCTTGCAAATTTACCAAGAATCGAGATGACAATCTCGGGTGAGATGACAGCAAACTCTCTGCCAAATTGAAGTTTTAAACACGCACCTCCAGAGCTACGGGTTTGCCTGAAACATACACAGATCAGTGTGAATTGTGTATGTTTCTGCCTGTAAATAGTTAAAATAGGTTTAATTTTTTTTTAACATGACGTAGGGTCCACCCCCCAAAAGCATAACCAGCCCCGGACTTGTCAGCCAGTTCTGGTTCTGAAAATTATGGGGAACAAAATGAGTAGGGTTCCACCATACTTTAGGAACCAGCACCAGGCTACAGGGCCAGTCCTGGTTTCAAATATAGGGGGGGAAAAATGCATAGTGGTCCCCCTATATTAAAAACATTACCGGACCCAAACCGACCGGGGTGTAATGGCTGTAGAGAGCCTGTCCAGGCCCTGATATTGACAAAGGGGCATGACCTAAAGTAAGGGCCTGGGTACAGCAAGTCCAGGCCCCGGTAATCAGTAATGAGCCATCACTATAGGTCAAAGATAACTGGTGCCAATCTACAGGTCAAAGATAATTTTTTTAAAAAATGGTTATCGTACTCAGGTTACTCCATGTTGCTTCTGGTCAGCAGCCAGTACATCTCCGGCGACCTCAGCAGAAGAGGAGGAATAAGGTTCGGAGTATAGAGCACAGAGTTGAAAGAATAAAGAAGTGGGGTGGTGGACGTTGGTTGAGGATGGTGGGGTGGAATGCATGTGGCTAAAAATTGACAGTAACCTGTGATGTGATGGAAACTTGGGGATGTACAGAAGAGCAGAGGTGAGGGCGCGTAGCATGTGACACCGGAAGATCTGCGCCCCTTATGCACAAACAGTGGCTGCATGCTACCTCTATGGTAGTAAGTAGAATGCGCTTCTGCACAGGATAGGAGCGGAGGCACTTCCATTGGCACCGTCCTGCACCGTGGACAATCCTGGCGGCTACTCACTACATTTTAAGAATATATCATGGGAAGTCTGTCTCTGGCGGCGTCTCCTATGCTCTCCGGCGGCTGCAAATATTATCACTCTGTAACCTTATTTTTATCCCATGTAGAAACTGGGTTGTAGTCATAATGTTGACATTTTCAATGTTGAAATTTGTAATGTCGACATCATTATGTCTACAGCTACGATGTTGACATTTGAACATGACAGCATACGCAGAACGTCGACATGTTCACGATATTGACATATGAAAGACCGACATTCTGCACGGAGCGGCAGCGAAGGTTAGGGTTAGCAATACTCACCACCGGAAGCTGTGCAGAATCCAACTGAAGTCAGCAGGACATCACTGCCGGACCCGGGAGAGACACCCCTGGAGCTGCCGGACCAGGTAAGTCACCAATGGACCACCAGGGATGTTTTGTCAACATTCTAAGGATGTCGACATTTCATCAGTATCGACACAATGGATGTTGAAGTGACCAATTCCGACACGCCAAGCATGTCAACATGCAACATGTTGATAGTACGCCGATGTCGACAAAATATACCACACCCATAGTAACTAGATTGTTAAAGAGTAACTATACTTTTTTGTGTACACCATAGGGGGAGATTTATCATACCTTCTAAAGAGGACAAGTGGAAATGTTTCCCATAGCAACCAATCAGATTATACTTATCAAAAATGTAGTAAATAAATGATGCCTTGAATCTAGTTGGTTGCTATGGGAAACACCTCACTTGTCCTCTTTAGAAGGTTTGATAAAACACCCCCTATATATTTTAGTGCTTTGATTAATAAAATAAAGATAGAAATGGATCATTGACTAGTTAGTATCGTGGTATCGACAGCAGGTGTCACTGTTCCTGTGTGTACAGAGGTTTTAATTAGAAATGAAGTCTTTCCATAGACGACAATAGCGACAGTGACATCTGCAGGATTCAGCATAAATTATCCTGTATCTGTATTTTTACAAATGGAACAAATAAGCTAATTTCAATTACATTGCATAAGTATCTAATTTCTGTCTATCTATCTATCTATCTATCTATCTATCTATCTATCTATCTATCTATCTATCTATCTATCTATCTCTATCTATCTAGCCATACACATATCAGTCAATTAAAAGTTCTTTTGTTATTTCTATAAGATGAAAAGGCTCTATCTTTTCTGCACAATTGTTACAATCAAAACAGTAAATAAATAACAAAAATACATATAAAATAAATAACCCAGTGAGTAAAAAACAAATAAACAAACAGTGAAATAAAGAGGCTGTCATTTACAATGCAGAGCAAAGACAAACATCTGCCACAGCTAAGAAAGCCAAAGAGATTGGAATAGATGGAGACAGAGACATAGGGAAAGATCTGTATGCCTTCAGCAGTGTCACAACCAAACCATGCAAAGAAATGTGACAACTTTAAGGTATACAGACATCTACTGAGAGACTATGTATATATACTCTGCTCTGTGCATACTGTGCTATTGTGCACCAAGCATTAACTCCTGGCCTGCCATAGGGAACTTTCCTATAAGTGTTTATTGCTCAAGGTCTGCTATAAAAATGAAGACAGATACTTGGTTACTATTTTCATTGTATTTCAATAAACAAACGCAACAGGGTGCATAGGAAAAATACTACTGTCTACAGTGAATTCATGATTCATGATTTACCGGCTGGCGGTTCAAATCCCAACAGTGGCATCCCGGCAGCACTGAAAATTCCGATCGTCCCCAGGTAAGTATTCTCTAACCTATTCTACCCTCTAACCCTAACCCTCCCTTAGGGGTGCCTAACCCTAACCTCCCCCCTAAGTGCCTAACCCTAATCCCCCCTCTAAGTGCCTAAACTTAACCCCCCCTTCCCCGCCGCCTAAACCTAAGTCCCCCGGGGGGTGTCTAACCCTAACATCCCCCCGGGGGTGCCTAACCCTAACCCCACCTTCCCCTAGCCTAAACCTAACCTCCAGGGGGGGTGCCTAACCCTTAGTCCCCCCCGGGAACCCTAAACCTAACCCTTCCCCCCCCGTGGCTGTCCGAGACCGTCGCCTTGCTTACCTTCGATTGGTAAGCCAGGTGTCGGCCTCCCGGCGTAGGGAAAATGACCCTTGCCGGGATTATACAGACGGGAAGCCGGCGGTCGGGATTCCGTCCATCGGCTTTCCGACTGTTTCCCTTTACAATAATCTAAAGACAAATTATTTAAGGTAAAGTTCCCAGCGTGGTATAAGGACCACTATGTGATGTTCAGGTAGAAGGTTAAATAAATCTAATGTGCCTTCTGTTCGAGCTTTTAAGTAAAACCCAATGAAAAGATTTAGAGAGTATTAAGCTGCTATATAATACAATTTAAAAGTCAGTCCCTCTTTTATAAAGCTAAGACACTTTCTCAGCAGTTCAGTTGAGCAGAAAACCCTGATCCTGCACTGATGAGTCCCAGTATCGGTGACAGTCCTTCTTTGGGTGGGTTCTGTCTAAGCGTTGGCTAGCATCATGCTCTCAATATCCATTTTGCAAACTGTCGACCTAAAGGAATGTCATTTCTGTAACTTACAATAGAGGGGACTTTTCTTATTTTCCTTAAAATGTGAGTGACAATAAAAGATCTTGTTCTGGGGTATTAATGACCCTGCAGTCACCGGGACCACAGGTCCACAGCAATGGGACAGAAATAAAGTGATCGCTTACGCAAAGTAGGATCATAGCAGGGATGAAGAGACTTATATCATCGTTATAATAAGAGCTGGACCTTATTCCCCACTTCAAGGTAATGATGTTACCAACTTTATATAAGATTATGTCAAGGTAAGGCAGCGCCCAGCTCTTTCATCTAATCTAGGCTAACCCTGTGTGTGAGGATCGGCCTTGTCACGCGTAAGGAGCCGATACATCAGCAATCACAAAACAACGATTCACTGTTTTTTTTTTTCCCCCAAATTTAAAAATTCCCTGATCCCCAACTTAACATCACTCCTCCTGATCCAGAACAACATATCGCTGCAGCCACGTGGTGATTATTTCATTCCAGCCTACACTGGACCTGTGACCTGGGGACTCACTGTGTGAATTGTGTGAATTGCCTATCGCTTACTGGACACCGATTTATTTGGTCACTGGACCCGTCTGATTAAGGGGGTCATTCAGACTCACTCGTGAGCGGCAGTACGCTCGCAAGCGGGTCGATGTTCCCCCACTGCGCATGCGCACGACGGAGGGAGCTCCATCTAGCGCATGCGCGAGACCCGGCGAGCGACGGGCTCTCCATCGCTCCGGGTCTCGCACCAAAGGGGGCGTGCTGTCGATGTTGACTGACAGCACGCCCCCTTTGGTGGGCGTGCCGGGGGCGTGCCTGCCAGACGGAGGCGTTCCCATGGGAACGCCTACCGTCTCGAGCCGGCCCCACTGACATCACTAGTGATGTCAGTGGGAGTGATTTTGGCTCTGATAGAGCCAAAATCACTCCAGGGCTTGTGGCAGCGAGACCCTACCGCAGGGTCTCCGTCGCAAGCCCGATGGTCGCGATGGTGTTGACCATCGCGACCATCATCATGGACGCTCGCTATAGCTGTGGGTGGTAACACTCTGGTCAGAGCGGTCAGCTCTGAATCAGGCCCTAAGTCCATAACACACTCGCTATTTGGGGAACTCATTGTGCACAACCAACCTATATTATCAATTGTGTGGACACTGGACTGGGTAACTATGTGGCTGGATATTGATTTTTAGTTTATTATCCTCCATTATTATGGACAAATGAACTTGTTCTCTGGGCCTGATTCAGAGCCGGACGCTCTGAATCAGGGCCCTCCTACCTAAAAATGGAGCGGCCTCTTGGACGCTCGCATAGCTGTGGGTTACCACCCACAGCTCATGCGAGCGTCCATGATGATCGGGCTTGCGACAAGACCCTGCGGTAGGGTCCTGCTGCCGCAAGCCCTGGAGTGATTTTGGCTCTATAAGAGCCAAAATCACTCCCACTGACATCACTAGTGATGTCAGTGGGGCCGGCTCCAGACGGTAGGCGTTCCCATGGGAATGCCTCCGTCAGGCAGCCACACCCCCGGCACGCCCACCAAAGGGGGCGCGCTGTCAGTCACCATCGACAGCACGCCCCCTTTGGTGCGAGACCCCGAGCGACAGCTTGGCTGTCGCTATGCGGGTCTCACGCATGCGCACGACGGAGCTCCCTTCGTCATGCGCATTAGGGCACCATCGACCCGCTTGCGAGCGTCCTGCGCTTGCGAGCGGGTCTGATTTAGGCCCACTGTGCGATCAGGACTTACTAATTGAGAGTTTTCATGCAAAGATATATCAATATGTATACATATGTATACTAATATGTATTCCTAAATATAGGTTTTAAGCTTTTTATATGTGCTATTAAGGTAAATTACCTATGCAATAATAAATATACAATTTACTGTTAATATTAGAGCGCTGTTTATCTTTGTTTGTACATATTCTGTTATTTAGTGAGGACTGACTATCCCCATATTTACAGCTGCTCAATCGTTTTGTATGTTCACACCCCACTAGTAGCGTTCCATCAGTAGAAATACTGTTCTTTTTCTTTTGACATGTACAAACATCACATGCTACAGCTAGCTACATCATGTGTACTGTATTGTTCCAAAAATTGCCATGTTAAAATAAATGATTTGCTTGAATTCTAAATAATACAATTAGAGCGATATCAAAGATTAATAGTTCTATGTACTAAGCCTTGGAGAGAGAAAAAAGTAGACGGATAGAAAGTACCAACCAATCAGCTCCTAACTGTAGTTTACAAACACAGCCTGTAACATGACCATTAGGAGCTGATTGGTTGGTACTTTATCTAAGTCTACTTTTTTTTTTATCTCTCCGAGGCTTTAGTACATTTAGACCCCTGAGTGTAGGCAGTTGGATTTACTAGACGGAATGAGAGGAATCATACTTTCCAATTGGCTAATATTGAATAATAGGGACAACAATTCATTGGTTTATACCCCTGGAAAATGTCAACTTCAAGGTGGAAGATTTAGCAAACCTTATATAGAGGACAAGGGGAGGTGTTACCCATAGCAACCAATCAGCTTCCAGCTATATTTTATGTACTTGTTAAATGATAGCTACAATATAATTGGATCAGAGAGTAACGTTCATGGAAACAGATGCCATGCACTGATATAGTGCAACTCATGAGGTTTGTGTGTAAAATGCAAATTTCCATCCCGCACATGTGCACTAGAAAGACTTACACCTGCAAATGTATGCAGACAGTCAGATGTGATCTATAGGGCTCTATTATTAATATTATCATTTATTTATATGGCGCCACAAGTGTTCCACAGCACCTTACACAGTACATAAACAAATAGGTGACCAGTGACTTACAGTACAATACAATACAGGACAAGGATATGGATAATATACAATGCTACATTAGTGACCATAACACCCAGATAAGCAACAGAGCATAAGTAACCAAGTATTAGGTGCCCTAGTGGGGAGTAAGAAGTAGATGAAAGTAAAGTAAGGAGAAGCACAAGAGGGTAGAGGACCCTGCTCGTAAGAGCTTACATACTAAAGGGGAGGGACAGATAAACAGGAGTGACACAGATGGGGTAGGCAGGGAGGAAGGAGCATGTAGCAGCAAGTTAGGATGAGAGCTGGAAGGCTTTGATGAAGTAGTGGGTCTTGAGAGCCCGTTTGAATGATTGTAGAGAGGTGGAGTCTGATGGGGAGAGGGAGAGAGTTCCAGAGGTGGGGAGCAGCGGGCAAAATCTTGGAGGCGGGAGTGGGAGGAAGTAATCAGTTGGCATGAGAGGCGGCGTGTATTTGTTGAACGAAGAGGGCGGACAGGAGAGTAAAGGGAGATGAGGTCATAGATAGCCAGAACGGGGATGGGAATAAGCGCACAAGCATTGACTGAGTAAAGTTAGGTGTTTGCTCATTTAACTGTGACCCAAGTAGACCCAGACATAGACGCACATAGGTCTGTCATTTGGGCCGCAGCAGTTAAAAATATTTCCGTTTCATCTGTAAAGGGGAAGACAAGGGATGACTGTATTAGATTGAATTCTATGTGTACTTTTAATGTATACTTTGGTCTGTATTTAAATGTATTTTGCAGCATAAATGCAACTTTCGTCTTTATTTATTACACTGTACAGACACTTCATTACAGTATTCTATTATATTAGCATTTGCTACACTTTGTACACATATTTTATTGTTTTCTCCTGGAGTAGACCTCAGCATACTTACATAATGACATCATTTTATCAGCCACTCGTTACATCTGTTTTTTGAGGGCTTTTTTTTTTTTTTACATAAAATGCGTCAATCTCTACATGAGTCCCAAAATGCACTTACTAAATGTATCCCGTATGCGGCTAGAAGTCTTAATATGGTATGCTAAGCCTGACTAATGTAAAAGTGACATTCAAAATACCTAATGTTGAGATTTTATTCTTTGTTAATGATGCAAAAAATTGACAAACAAAACTGTTTGTTTGACACCAAATATCTTTGTGATCCCCAGTTTCAGTCTTTTCATGGAAACCAGGTGCCCTCTAGTGGAATATTTAGGCACTGCCCTAATCATTGATTGACAGCACGGTTCTGTAACACACTTGTCCAGCTATCAAATCCTCCATATTACATCATGAATTTTGATAAGCCTATTAGCTAGCAAGGCAGTCAGGAGGAGAAAGATCCTCTCACTAGATGACTAAACAATGAGGAGTAATATATTTTAATTTAAACACCATAAACCTATTGAGTGCTTAATTAACTTTAACCGTCTTTAGGGGAATGGAGCCAATTTGAGAGGGTCAAAAGGAGTTGTTTCAATATCAAACAATTTTACATTGTCAATCCATTCATTCAGCCTACAGCGACTGATTAACACACAAAATTAACATGTTAGTGAAAATTCATAACCAATTCTCCGGGGAAATTAAGATCCACATGCTCAGTGCGTGATTAGCACATGTATTGTTTTTCAGTAACAATATAATTTAATGGGTTCTTACAATCACAGAGAGAGAGTCTCATTTCTGGTGTGCACTGATTATTTAACATGCCGTTTGGTAATAAAGAGGGATTTCAAAGAAAACCCGTTCTAAATGGTCCCCTGGATGCATAACCTGGGATATTTCACATTTACAACCAGAATAAAAGAGACTGTTTCAGTTTGGCATAATCCACTCCTGTGTTATTTGTTTTACACAGACCATAATATCTACAGAGCTCTGTGATCGGTCTGGCAGCAGGTAAATGCCGGATGATGCAGGGGGGGTCTTTGTTGTTAGGAGTGATAACCTTGTGCCACTTCCAGTTCTGAAACTCAGAAGAACAGGCGGTGCCTTAATGTTGTCCCCGCTGACAGCCATTGTGAATTTATCTTTGGAGACCTATTGTTATAGTGTAATTTGCTGGTAAAAGAATACATAACCATATTGTCACATAAGAGCACTTTATCTGCAAAGTAATGCAGAAACCTCAGGATCGACGCACTTCTTTACAGTACTAAGGGGTCTATTTACTAAGCACTGTTAGGAGACAGAGTGAAAATTGATCAGAAAGTGATAAGGTGCCAGCCAATCAGCTCCCAACTGTCATCTCACAGGCTGTGTTTGAAAAATGACAGTTGGGAGCTGATTGGCTGGCACCTTATCACTTTCTTATCACTTTTCACTCTGTCTCCTAACACTGCTTAGTAAATAGACCCCTTAGTCTTAATAGCCGACGCATTTCGTGGACAGTGATCTGATGGTAGAGATCAATACCATTCAGTTTAAGCTATAGCAGGGATATTATGATGTTCTCATTGCTTCTGGTATTAAATGTTTTACAGTAAGGACTAATGTGAAGAACAGGCCCTCATTTATTGTTAGGCCAGATGCTAGGGCATTATAATTACATGGTCTTTACAACGGTCCCTTCAGTTCCAGCTTGTGGTCTGTAAATCTATATTTTTAGACATTTGACTTTTATTTTATGTGCATCTGTGTTTCTGCTGTGGGGATGCAAGTATGTTTTTACACAATAGTCATAGGGTAAGTATTGTTGGGATGTGGTGAATTTCATACCATGGACCTTACAAACAGGGGTCACGTGGCAACAGTGATTGAGGGGTGCAAAAAACTCAAATCTTGTTCTTTTGCTGCAAACCATCAACCTTTTGTTCTGGATGAGACCCTTGTCAAGATGTCCACCACCTATTCTACTGTGATAACTCCCAGCTGGGGTTATCATAATTGTATACATATGTATGTGATTGTGAATGTATATTTTTACATGTTTTATGTTAATTTATTGATGGCAAATTGCATCTAATATAAGTAGCGTTCCCGCTAGGCTGTTTTAGCGGGGCGTGGCGCCCTGCCCTCCTTCTGGAGGGCAAAAAGCAGCCTGCCCTCCAGGAGGAGGGCATAAAGCGCCCTGCCCTCACAGCCTGTGGGTGCCGTTCTCACCCGCGGGACGCAGTGTCCCGCGGGTGGAGAAACATGCGGTGTCCCGGTCACCGCCGGAGAATAGACGTCGGGCGCATGCGCCCGGCATCTATTCTCCCTTTCTGCAGCGCTTGGGGGCTGGCCGGCATGTCCGTAAGCGCCAGGCACGCCCACCAAGTATGATGAAAAGGGGACGCATCTTATAGACACGCCCCCTTTTCATGACCACGCCCCCTTGTCGCGTGCGCCTTCGGCGCGCATAAGGTTGCCCTCTCTAGCTCCGGCGCCCTGCCTGCCGCCAGAGCTAGAGTGAACACTATATAAGGGGTGCTCAATTCAGTGGGAATTGAATATCGCCGGAAGGGAGCTCTCGGAACTATTCAAATCAGCGCACTGTTTAGTCCAACTGCTGATTTCTTCTCACACGCTCCTTAAGGTGCGAGGGGGTCGCGAGGCTGTTTTCAGGTTTAGCATGGTGCTATCAGCCTCGCTGCTGGCACTTTAGCCAGACAATGCCGGTACTTGCGACTAAACACCCAGGTTAGGTCGCGAGAACTGGCATTCTACGACTTAACTAGTATCCTGTCGGAGTAAACATCGCGGTGAATTCAATAGTTCCGGGGGCTCCCTCCTGTCGCTATTCAACTCCCGGTGAATTGAATCGCCCCCATAGTGAGGGTATATCAATACCTACGTGCACCTCCTCAAAATCTATGGTAGCTTTTGTGCATCAATGATATTAATTTAATAAAATGCGTTGCCGTGTGGATCTGCATGTGACATTTTAAGGAGGCCAGGAAGGTTAGGTTAGGCACACCCCTTGAGTCTGACTACACCTCAATGTGAAATAGTCACAGTCCCATTATGACATGTCCATGTCCCCTTTTAATGTCCTGATTAAAGATTTTGGAAAGTTGGGTGGTATACATTACTGCACGAGGTCCAAGCTCCAGCATCACCAAATCCATCTCAGTATTGGGGTCCAGATTTGAAATGAAGAAAAGAAAAACAAACAAATCCCACATTACTAATTAAATAGAATCTAAAAAATAATTGATAAAATATCTCAAATAATATAGTATAATTTAAAAAAAAAAAGAAAATAATCTCATAAATGTAGTGTGAAAGAAAATGTAAATACAATTTCTATGGTGGTTATTAGTGACAGCAAAAAAAATAAGCAAAGAAATAAAATCTCTCTCTCCCCCGCCCCCGTCCGGTTTAGGGGTCCATTCGTTCGGGCTAATCTCTAGAACCAGTGGACAAGTTTTCAAGGGGGATTTCTATACAGCATTGGTCGTGGAAGGTTCAAGTGTTTGAACCATTCATCTTTGTCAAAAGGGAGCTGAGCAGTAACGATTTTAGTGAAGCAAGTCACATAAAAAATCCTGCGCCAGGCTGCTGTATAAGAGCTGGCCAGGGTGCTGAAACAGCAAGAGAGCATCTAAAACTGAGGCTTGGAATGAAGCAAGTCACAGAAAAAAATGGTGTGCTGCCTGCGTGAGTGACTGACTGCTGCTGCAGGGCCGAAGGCTGCACTCTGATTGACTCTATGAGACAGTGAGAGCCAATCAGAGATGGCCATGTGCCCTGTTGCTTAGCAGCAACCTAGGGGAGGGAGTCAGGGACTGAGCAGGGTCACATCTGAGGCAGACACAGAAGTGAGAGACAGTCTCCAATGAACCATGAAGATGCCCTGATGCAGACACAGTAGACAAGAAGGAGCCAGGGGAGGCATAGCTACCAGGAATTAAAAAAAAAACCATCAGAACACCGTCAAATGATTTCTATTCTTTGGTGGCAAACATCAGACTGCCACCATCAAATGGTAAAAACACTACAATTGGAACAAAACATCAATGGTTAGTAACCCGCAGATTCCGATGTCCATCTCTATGCTAAACCAGCAGGTGGACTCCTCTCCTCCACTATGAAGTGCTCCATACCCAGCATGATGTTCCTACTCAGCCACACACCCTTGGTGAACAGGAGGCACCTCCCATGGAAGTCAGCACTGTTCTCAGACAGGGGCACCATGGCGAGGAAGCTCAACAGGAAGTCCAGGAAATACAGGGTACATTGTGCAAAGAGGATATTGCTCATCATCATGTTCGGCAGCTGGGAAGGGGTGCGCAAAGAGGCTGCGGAAATATGCACAGGTGTTCCATCCCTGGGGACATAGTGCTGATAATGCTTATGGTAGCTGCACTACAAATCTCTCATCCATGAGTCTCCTGCCCTTCCCATCACATTCCAGTGGCCGGGCGCCAGACAGCTGCAAGGTACCAACAATGGGGGTTGTGGTGACACTGGTGAGATGCCAGGGCCAGAGTGAGAAGCAGGGGGTTTTGATGAGATATTGTACAGGGGACTGTGGTGACATGGCCTAGGTTGTTATGATATGTAAGGGGCTATGGTGAGATTAAATTTCTCCCATGCCAAGCCGGGACTGGTTGCTAGTTAATCATAAAACTCTCTCCATATGACCAGTATACTACACATGACACATCTTTTATACAATACAGATCTACATCTAATGACCAGTATACAACACAGGACACATCTCATATACAATACAGAGCTACATCTAATAACCAATATCCAACACAGGACACATCTCATATACAATACAGACCTACATCTAATGACCAGTATACAACATAGGACACATCTCATATACAATGCAGGGCTACATCTAATGACCAGTATATAATACAGGACACATTTTATACAATACAGTGCTACATCTAATGACCAATATCCAACACAGGAACCATCTGATATACAATACTGAGCTACATCTAATGACCAGTATACAACACAGGACACATCTCATATATAATACAGAGCTACATCTAA
The DNA here is from genome assembly GCA_031769625.1 of Taudactylus pleione. Taxonomy (NCBI): domain Eukaryota; kingdom Metazoa; phylum Chordata; class Amphibia; order Anura; family Myobatrachidae; genus Taudactylus; species Taudactylus pleione. The sequence continues at coordinate 12,911,090 of JAUIMM010000099.1, forward strand.
TAGCCAATATCCAATACAGGACACATCTCATATAAAATACAGAGCTACAACTAATGACCAGTATACAATGCAGTACACATCTCATATACAATTCAGAGCAACATCCATTGACCAATATACAACACAGTAGACTACAGAGCTACATCTATTGACCAGTACACAACACAGTACACATCTCATTTACAATACAGAGCTACATCTAAAGACAATACAATACAGGACACATCTCATCTATATAATAAAATAAAAAGTGTGTGTGTGTGTGTGTCTGTCTTTTTGTCCTTTATGCATGGCCAGAGTTTTGTACCTAGCTCCACCAAATTTGGCATGGTGGTGTAGTTTGACCATGATTAGATTTTTGTCAAGGTTTGAACTTCGTCAGGGCCACACACTGTCACACAATCCCATAAAACCAGGATACTTATCTTAGACAGGATCTGGGACTGAGGGGCTGGCTTCATACACACACTGCAACACTGTCATCTCTTACAAAGTGCTGTGTTATATCACTTATCCAACAGCTGCATACATGAAATACAGAGTTAGTCAGCCCTCTGTGTTTGCATGATAAACTTTGACATTAAACAGTGTACATTATTAGCATTTCACTTACTATCCTATCTTACAGCAACCACCCTGGGGGTCTTAGTAGAGTGCCTGGCAGGCTCATGAGCAACTCTGCACATGATATATTCAGACTGTGGCAGACAGCATAATCAATCAATGATCTTTGAACCTTGCAAATATTAGCATATGGAGATTACAAACAGCAGGGGAGATTGATCGCAGACGCAAAGTGTCACTGTGGACGGGTCCCCTTCTGACTGGCAACAGGACTCCAGTCCCGGCTTTCCCACCTATGATGACAGCACTGCTAGACATGGTCTTCAATGTTGGTCTGCAGAGTGATTTCAGGGGGTGACTCAGCTGCAGAAACAGTGATTGGGATCACGCATATTCCTGATTTTGGGGAATCTGCGCATGCGCCTGACCCATATTGCACATGTGCAGTATGGGTCTGTGATCCCTCACGCAGTCCGGCAGCAGACTGTCACTGATTGACAGTCTGTTGCTGTTTCTGAGTGGGGAGGTGGCGGCGACGACCTCCGTTTCCCTAAACGGAGTCATGTTGCCACCGTTGGGTGGGAATGTAGAGGCCAGGAGCTCCGTCTAATGGGGGGAGGTTAGGATTAGGCACTAGGGGGGGAGGTTAGGGTTAGGTACCCCTAAAGGTGGGTTAGGGGGTGAGAGGGTTAGGAATAGTAAACTTACCTCCACTGTCGGGATCTCCTCCATCTGGCTGCCGGCGTCAGGATTTGAACCGCCGGGCTCAGTCCAGCAGTCAAATATACTGGATCCGTATACAACATAGGACACCTCATATGCAATACAGACATACATATAAAGACAACTATACAACATAGGGCCCAACTCATGTACAGTACATTGAATGACCAGTAAATAACACACACTACATCTCACATATAATACAAAACTAGATCTAATGACCAATATATGACACAGGACACATTTACAGTACAATACAGTTTCCATTCTACTCAGCATACCCATTAAAATACCATTAATATACTCAGCAGTAGTAACATGAATACTGCACACATTTACTGTAGCCCTGTGCTCAGTACCCAATAAGCTGGGCTCTCCCATACTCCTTTCACAGCTCCTCTGTGTCCAGGTTAACTGTAATACTTATCATTAGGAAGCAGCTTATGATGCTGCTATTTACCTAAAGGACTGTCCAGGGCTACGGAACCCATATGGTGCCTTAGAAATAAACAATAATAATAATAAAAGTACTCTTTTGGCCAAGTTCTACCGATCTGACCCCCTTTTACACACACACACACACACACACACACACACACACACACACACACACACACACACACACACACACACACACACACACACACACACACACACACACACACACACACACACACACACACACGTAGCAGATATGGTCAGATCTCTCCATAGGTTCCCCCTTCTTCAAACCCAGTGCAGCTATCACCAATCTGTGAGCTGTCAGCACAGGGAGAGGGAGTCTATGGAGAGGCATTGATAGTATGGATGGCCATCGTAGAGGTTGCCTAGTGATGGCCATTTAATTTCCTACTGTTGGTAGAGGGATGAATAAGGAGCAAGACTAACTGGCAGCCAATTGGTTAAGAGAGTAGAACTGCACAGGATGCTGGGGCAGAGCTAATAAGAAAAAAATAAACATGGGTCTTCTCTGTCATCTGTGGCAAGGAACCATCAATCTCTGTGATTGATGGCAAAACCAACGAACATCGGTGAATAACCATCCATGGTTGATAACCATAGCTGGTCGATAGCCATCCCTAATCCATAAACTCTTTCTCCCTTCACTATGAGCTGAAAGAAAGACTGACTCCAGACAGCCAGAGGCTTCAGGTAAAGGCAGCACTGAGGATGGGAGCATAAGAAAGATTGGCAGGGGCAGCACTATAGGTGTTGCTTGTGGTGTTACCGCTATGATGCCCAGCCATGAACCTGAGTCACCCACTATACAAATGTTCACTATGTCCTCCTAAATGTGCATGGGGTGGTGCATTCACAGTGAAGTCCCATTGAGGCATTCAGCATTTACGCTGGCTATTACACATGCTAAGAAAAGTAGACAAAGGGCCTAAGGAGGAGATAAACACATATCAGCAAGCTCCACTCCTTAATTTTGCTACAGTACCTGGTGATTGTGTATTGTGTCCCTATAACGTCTATTCAAGGACAGTACTCCATGTTTGATGATTTGTGTAATATTGAACTAATTAACAATTGAGTGATCCATCCAGTTGGAATCAGAGGTGCATGCAGTACCGATGTAAGCGCAGTTGAGCGATGTTTTACTGCTGCGCATGGGCAATAAGTCTACAAAAACCTTACTGCACAGGCCCACGAACCAATGTGTGCAATGGTGTATGCATTTCCATACAACATGTGTTGTGACCTAAAGCCATTGCAAATAAAGGAGGTGGCATGGGGGTGTTATGGAAGTGGCATGGGGGTGTTTCGGCATTGGGCTGTGATCTCTAGTATGTACCTGCCAAAAATGAAATGTATTTGCAACCCTTGCATTGCAACATGGTTTACATAGTGGAAGCTTGTACAGTGGATTAATCTATAGGTTGTATCCTGGTGCCGGATTGGCCATCTGGCACTTCTGGCAAATGCCAGAAGGGCCAATGGCCTCAGGGACAGCTCGAGGAGGGGGGAAGTGCCCCCGCCCTCCACCAGATACATGATATGAGCTCATGGGGAGGGAAGGGGTGGCAACAGTGATGGGCTGGTGCGCTCTGCTCGGCCGGGAAGAGACGGGGCGTGCCAGGAGGCCAGGCCCCCAGGACTCGCGGAACGCCTCCTTGAAACTTAACCACACCCCCTTCACGAGCGTCCGCGCACAGGGCAGACTGCTAGGGCTGATCTATAGCCCAAGTCCATCCCTGGTGGTATCTGTATATCTGTAGCATGGTAAATGGCCAAACCTCTTCTTATAGCATCTAATCCATGGAGGCCTTTCACCGTATATCTTTCTAGTACATAAGGAGTTATTTTTAGGCAGAATATTCACCAACCTCCAAATGACGTAACGGTCGCGGGTTCCTATAGTAAACGGCTGGCCTGCATGCGCGAGAGATGGTTAATATCGACCATCGTTTGGTCGTTGTAGGGGTTAAAAAAAAGGACGATATAAAAGATCAAATGATAAATGATGTTGTTACCGTTTATATTGTCCTTTTTATCTGACCGTGTGTATGCACCATAACTGATACATGTTCATCCCCTTCTTAGACCCTTTCTTCTGCTTTTCTTAGTATGTGCAATGGCCAACGTAAGTGCTGAACACCTCATTGAGGCTTCACTTGCGAACGCACCAGCCCCATGCACACTCAGGAGGACATACTAGTGGAGGTTTGTATTGTATAGTGGATGAATCTGTAGCATGTATCTATATATCTGTAGCATGGTAGATGACGAGTCTCTTCTTACAGTATAGCGTCTAATCCCTGGAAGCCTTGCTCAGTATATCATTCCGGCACATATGGAGTTATAGTTTAGATAGAATACTCAGAAAAGCAAAAAAAATAAATAAATCTTCCTTTCTCTCTCTCTCTCTCTCTCTCTCTTAATTATTTGGTGTGCGTATTCTTGATGGGAATTTGGCACAGAAGCTACAGAGATGTCTGGCAACCCAAGCTATAAATTAACAGTGAGCTGTGCGTTGTTGCTTTTTTTTTTTTCCGTCTATTTTTTTTATTTTTTTTTCCTCGGATGATGGAATAAATTGTTGTGCCATGATATTCTTCTGTGTACTTTTCTTTGAACTGCAAATGTTGTTTGGAGCCGCTGTTAAAACAAAGCTGAACAGCGAGCGCCTTCTATTATAATCTTTTCAAGCAGAACAAGCAAAGGTTTCTGGCAAGTTCAATCTATTTCTAGGATGTTAATAAACACAAGTACCATAATTGTCACTTAATGGGTCACAAAACAAAAACAAAACTGTCTTGGTGTTATCTGCTCTCTATAGAGTACACACGTTATTCCGTTTTCATACTTAGGAAATGTAATTATGTCTCCGTCAGTTTAAGTGACAGAATAACTTAGGTGCTAATTCCATCACTGTGGTTAAATGCCCTGCATGTTATACCTGATAGGGTACAATCCTGCCATGGTGTATTGTGATGACCTGTTATGCAGACTTTGATAGACGTTCTGGAATGGATATCCGATTGTACTGAAATCTGTAAGGCCTTGGCTGGATGAGTGGCCCTGTGAAATAAGTAATCAGGGATGCACAGAATCCAGGATTCAGCTCAGGATTCGGCTAAATCCCAAGGGCTTTTAGCAAGACTCGGCCAACCGAATCCTAATCCTGATTTCCCTGCGATGTTATAGTGCAGATGGCGCAGGGGTTGCGCTAACATTACAAATATGATTTCATTTTTTTTTCTTGAGCACCTCCTGCTTTATTTTAATATGTAAATTAGACTTTGCATTCGGTTCCTTTTGTAAAAGGATTAATTCTAAATCCGTCTGCAACATTTCAAATGGAAAAAGAGAGAGATGATTAAGGTTTATTATAATGCAACGCTCCTTTATTGTGTCTTCAGAGATGCACTTTAGCAGGTTTGCAGAAACAAATTGGGTCTGATTAATAGCTAATGGCGCCGCCGCTGAGGCTTTTTACCTAATGGATGTGCGAAAATAGGCAAATGTTGCAGAAGAATGAATTGAGAAGCCCACCTGCAGCATTTCAGTACAAAGACGCAGTATTGGTTGCAAATCAATCGATTATCACAGATCTAGTTGGGTGTGGGCAGCTGGCCCTCGAGATCCCGTCGGTCAGAATCCTAACGCTGGCATCCCGACAGGGTTAGGATACCTAAACTTGTCGATAAGTATTCTAACCCTACCCAGGGGGGCCACGCACCGCAGACCCTGCACCCATAATATTACTTACCACTCCGGAGTCCCACGTCAGCGCGGGCGTCCGGCACTGTAAAACCACTGGAAAATGGCAGCGGCGCCCATTTTCCCGGTGACCTGTGCATACACTATAGACTCTGGGCCTAGAGTTTATAACTCTAGGCAGCGCACAGTTCAGTGCGCTGCCGGCCGTCGGGCGGAGAAGAGGGGGCCCGTGTCGGAGAGTGCACACGGGCCCCCTCCTCTCTAGCAACGCCCCTGACCCTACCAATACCACTACCCCTCCTTCCCCGCAGCCTTAACATAACCCTGCATCCCTAATGCCTAACCCAATCCCCCCCCCACAGCCTAAACCTAAACCTCACCCCCTAGTGCCTAATCCTCCCCCTAGTGCCTAACCCTCCCCCCAAACCCACTATTTAAAATCGGGATGCCGGCGGTTGGGATGCTGGCACCGGTATTCTAACTGGCACCAGCATTCTAAGCATCAGCATCCCGACAGCTGGGATTGAAACTACATCCCGTTCTGTCTGACCCTATAGTGGTGTAGAATGGCCGCATGTACTGTGACACTGGAGCCGCTTTCACTGCATAAGTAATCGCAGACACAGGCTGTGACACACCCCTAAACAGTCGCGACACGCCTGCGTACTTTACCGGCACTCCCAATTACCTCCAACAAACGCTCTCTGGTTGTCAATTACATTGAGATGTAAACAGTTGCTGCGAGCGACTATGGTAGTGTACCTTGACGCCTGCGCGGATAGTCCATAATCGCTCAACCGCGAAAACATTATAGTGCGGCTCCTTTGTCCTCAGACTCCACATTACCTCTCACTGCTACAAACACCAAAACAGTCACATCTGCAGTAACAAACAGTGGCTGATACATGGTGAAGCCAAGCAGAGCAATAAAAGAGTTATACTGTACAGATGTATATATCAGTCCTAAGAGAGGGACAGTCTGAACCAAGAAAAGGACAGTGGGACGTATACAATGAGACAGAATTTATTTGGCATGTGTAAACCAGGGTGATATCATTATAGTAGGTGATTCACTATTAAATAATCTGCTATTTCCACATATATAATGAGTCTGTAAATCAAAATTAAGTATATTTAATTATAGTTTATTTTTCCATGCTTTTTGTATGATTGTAATTACTATTGCTGTTGTTGTTGTTGATGTATAAGGCACCACAGAACTCGGTAACACCACTGTGTAGGGGAATAGAGCGTACGCAAAAAAAACAGGGACATACAAGCTAAACAAAATAGATGCAGATGTGAAAACAAAGGGCAGGGAAAGCCCTGCTTCCGAATTAGCTTACAGTGTACTGGGAAAAGCGCAGAGATGAGATTAGAAGAACAGCCGAGTATATGAGTAGAGATATGGACAGTAGCTAGGGTGTACCAGTGCCAGTACTATAGGTGGATAAACAGAATCAGTGTCTAAATGTAATTTCGAAAACTGTGCTAGATAAATGACAGTCTGAAGCTGTTTGGTTGCACTGGGCAACTTCTCCTCTTTAAATCTCTCCAAGGCTTGGTACATATCCCCCAGAGTGTTCAAAGAGGAGCAGTCTGCAGGAGTGTCTAATCAGGCATGGTACGGAGTCCATAGATGGGTAGCAGCACGGGTGAAGTCTGGTAGGCCAGCATGGGAGGTGGTTATGAGACGTGAGGTGAAGAGATGGTGAGAGGTGCATCTAGCAGGGTACGAGGGAGAATATTTTGAAATTACCAGTGGCAGATTTTGCCTAGGGGTGCAGGGCTGCAGCCCCCCCAAGTAAAATCTGCCAGTGTAGTCAGTGCAGTCCGGCAGTCTCAGGGGTATGTGTCTCTTCCCCCAGGGACTGCCAGTCCGGGCTGCTATTAGCAGAGAGCGGCTTCCAGTAGGAAGCTGCTTCTCTGCTTTTCCACCAGCCCTACCCAGCTCCATGCAGACGATGCAGTCATTTGGAAGCCGGTCATATGCGCATGTGCGACGCCCCTCCGCTGGTACACATGCGCCGGTCCTGGCGCCTGTCAGATCGATTGCACAGGTGTCGGGACCCGTCCTGGAAAAGTCGGGAGAGAAGATTTTGGCGGCGGCAGCCCCCCTCATCTAAGAGGGTGGGAGTTGCTGCTGCAAATTACATTTTAGATGTATTTAAGGGAGGTATTGTTTAGGCTTTGTAGGTTAGGGTCATTTGATTTGTATTCTGGAGAACGAGGGGACCCAGTGTAGGGATTTGCAGAGCGGTATGGTGGCAAGAGAATTTAACCACAACATTTTGGGAATTTTAGTCAGACCCAGGATTTGTTTTTTATTAACCCTTTGTCACACTCACATCACCCTTACTCGGGTTAGGGCTGACGGCAATCAGATTGGACCTCCATTCTTCTAATACAGTGGTGCTCAAACTCGGCCCTCAGAACCCCAAACAGTTGATGGTTCCAGGTCACCTAGTAGGCACACAGGGGTATTACCAACTGTCACATTTTAAAGATCCACAGGTGACCTGGAAAACATTAACTATTTGGTGTCCTGAGGACCGAGTCTGAGAACCACTGTCCTAATAAGAAAACTATCTGACAAGTCAGGATGACAGGACCTGGCTGGGCTGCACCTGTCAGCTCCAACTGTGACTGGCAACTCCTCTCTGCCTCTAATGGGGTTAGGCAGAACCCTTCTCTGATCACAGATGATCCCGCACTCTAGTACATTCCTAATCACCACAGTCCTGGAGTCTCTCTCTCTCAGTACACAATACTGACTCACACTTAACTCTCCTCGCCCCGATATCTGGACACCCTGACTGAATGGAGCATATAGGCCGGTAAGTAAAGGTGTAGACCCAAACTGAAGAACTAGTTTGGACATGTATATGCTTTGGTCCGAAAATGGTTCCAATCATCCCACATCACTCAGGGGATAGATTCTTGGGGGTCTGTTCATCATCACTTATATTTCTACAAAAGTAGGTGAAAATTAAGATTTTCACCTATTTTTGTAGAAATTAAGTGCCAGGGTAATTAATCATTCTTGTAGCGCAGGAGATATCACTGATATCTCCTGGTTACAATTATCTCCCGATAATTTCCACAGTCCCCATACTATAGTACTATATAGTCCCCATAATTAAGTACTAATGTAAGCTCTTATGAGCAGGGCCCTCTACCCTCTTGTGCTTCTCCCTACTTTAGTTTCATCTACTTCTTACTCCCCACTAGGGCACCTAACACTTCGTTACTTATGCTCTGTTGCTTATCTGGGTATTATGGTCGCTAATGTAGCAATGTATATTATACATGCCCTGGTCCTGTATTGTATTGTACTGTAAGTCACTTGTCTACAATTTGTTTATGTACTTTGTAAGGCGCTACGGAACACTTGTGGCGCCATATAAATAAATGATAATAATAATAATAATAATAATATGTAGTCCCCATACTATAGTACTATACAGTCCCCATACTATAGTACTATACAGTCCCCAAACTATAGTACTATATAGTCCCCATACTATAGTAATATAGAGTCCCCATACTATAGTACTATATAGTCCCCATACTATAGTAATATAGTCGACATACTATAGTACTATATAGTCCCCATACTATAGTAATATAGAGTCCACATACTATAGTACTATATAGTCCCCATACTATAGTAATATAGAGTCCACATACTATAGTACTATATAGTCCCCATACTATAGTAATATAGAGTCCCCATACTATAGTACTATATAGTCCCCATACTATAGTAATATAGAGTCCACATACTATAGTACTATAGAGTCCCCATACTATAGTCAGAGGAGTAGTGTGGAACCATGGCGCCCAGAGAAAGTGCATGTCATAGTGTGGGGGGCCCCTCCCTGTACTGTACTGTGCCAGTGGGGTATGGCCAGCCTGTGGGGAAATACTGAAGTGAAGAGAAAAACAACAAACAGTAGCAGTATCACACTTGGCATTGAGGTCCCATTGGTGTAATAGAATGCTTTAGTGATGCACTATCTGACATTAAGGGGTAGCTGCTTTGGCACTGCATTATTTGTGTATAGCACCTAGGATCTGACTTTTATGTCCTTAGAATCATTGTTATTAGTCAGTAGAGGAGACTGTATTATATATTCTGATCATTTAACTTAAATTGACAGAATACATGTGCTAGAGTGAGATTCCACAGGGTGCACAGCTTATTACTGCAATTACTGCCCCGAGCAGCTGTCACTGGAGTGGGAACACCTATAGGAAGCTCCCTTCTCAGCTATGCTCCTACTTAGCAAATATACATTGCACCTATATTAATGTGAGTACTACTAACCATTAGGGGTGTGCACCGGCCACTTTTCGTGTTTTGTGTTTTGGTTTTGGATCTGGATCTTTCTTCGTGTTTTGGATCTGGATTGGTTTTGCCAAAACCACCCTTCCGTGTTTTGGGTTCTGGGTTTTGTGTTTTGGATCTGTATTTTTTTTTAAAAAAGCATAAAAACAGCTAAAATCACAGAATTTGTAGGTTTTTCTGCTCCTATGCTATTATTAACCTCAATAACCTTAATTTCCACTCATTTCCAGTCTATTCTGAACACCTCACACCTCACAATAGTGTTTTTATGTCCAAAAGGTTGCACCGAGGTAGCTGGATGACTATGCTAAGCAACACGAGTGGGCGGCACAAACACGTGACCCATCTAGGCGTGAAACTGCAGTGGCAGACAGGATGGCAGTTTGAAAAACTAGGCCCCAAACTGTATATAATGCAAAGAAAAAAAAGAGGTGCAAGATGGAATTGTCCTTGGGCCCTCCCACCCACCCTTATGTTGTATAAACAGGACATGCACACTTTAACAAACCAATCATTTCAGCGCCAGGGTCTGCCACACAACTGTGGCTGAAATGATTGGTTCGTTTGGGCCCCCACAAAACAAGCTGGCAATTAATCTGTCCCTGCACAAACTGGCTCTACGGAGGCAAGATGTCATCCTCATCCTCCTCATCCACCGATTCCTCACCCTCTTCAGTGTGTAAATCCTCATCCTCACAGAGTATTAATTCGTCCCTGCTGGAACCACAGGTCCCTCTGTACGTTCTGGAGGCTGGTCTCCCTGGAAGAGTTGATAATTCATTTTATGAACATCATCTTCTCCACATTTTGTGGAAGCAACCTCCTACGCCTTTCGCTGACAAGGTTCCCGGCTGCACTAAACACTCTTTCGGAGTACACACTGGAGGGGGGGCAACTCAGGTAAAATAGAGCCAGTTTGTACAGGGACCTCCAAATTGCTTCTTTTTCCTGCCAGTACAGGTACGGACTGTCTGACATGCCTACTTGGATGCTGTCACCGATGTAATCCTTTAACAGACAGACGCACGCTTGTCGCTGCTGCTTTGAGGATGCAAGTGCGGCTACAGCCCACACAATTCACAAAGACAGAAAAAAAAAAAAGAATATTTTTATTGTTTGTGGAGCGCACTTTGAGGGTTACACCACCCTTTAACAGACAGACGCACGCTTGTCGCTGCTGCTTTGAGGATGCAAGTGCGGCTACAGCCCACACAACTCACAAAGACAGAAAAAAGAAGAAGAATATTTTTATTGTTTGTGTAGCACACTTTGAGGGTGTCACCACCCTTTAACAGACAGACGCACGCTTGTCGCTGCTGCTTTAAGGATGCAGGTGCGGCTACAGCCCACACATTTCACAAAGACCGAAAAAAAAAGAACAATATTTTAATTGTTTGTGTAGCACACTTTGAGGGTGTCACCACCCTTTAACAGACAGACGCACGCTTGTCGCTGCTGCTTTAAGGATGCAGGTGCGGCTACAGCCCACACAATTCACAAAGACAGAAAAAAGAAGAATATTTTTATTGTTTGTGTAGCACACTTTGAGGGTGTCACCACCCTTTAACAGACAAACGCACGCTTGTCGCTGCTGCTTTGAGGATGCAAGTGCGGCTACATCGCACACAAGTCACAAACACATAAAAAAAATAGTTTTTTATTTTTTGGAGCACTTTGAGAGTTACACCACCCTTTAACAGACAGATGCACGCTTGTCGCTGCTGCTTTAAGGATGCAGGTGCGGCTACAGCCCACACAATTCACAAAGACAGAAAAAAGAAGAATATTTTTATTGTTTGTGTAGCACACTTTGAGGGTGTCACCACCCTTTAACAGACAGACGCACGCTTGTCGCTGCTGCTTTGAGGATGCAAGTGCGGCTACATTGCACACAAGTCACAAACACATTAAAATTTTTATTTTATTTTTTGGAGCACTTTGAGAGTTACAACACCCTTTAACAGACAGACGCACGCTTGTCGCTGCTGCTTTGAGGATGCAAGTGCGGCTACAGCCCACACAATTCACAAAGACAGAAAAAAAAAAGAACAATATTTTAATTGTTTGTGTAGCACACTTTGAGGGTGTCACCACCCTTTAACAGACAGACGCACGCTTGTCGCTGCTGCTTTGAGGATGCTGGTGGAATCTAGACGGGATTTGGAACCGAGGACACACTACCTCCATCAATTGTCTAAATCCCACTGCACTAATGGCGGATACCGGACGCACGTCTAACACCAACATAGCAGTCAAGGCCTCAGTTATACGTTTTGCTTCAGGATGACTGCTGTCGTACTTCATCCTCATCGCTAGGGACTGTTGGAGGGTCAATTGTTTAGTAAAAGTAGTGATGTTCCTACTTCCTCTCTGGGATGATAAACAACTCCCAGCAGCAGCAACAGCACTAGGAGGAAGTGGTTCTTGATCTTTCCCTATTTTATTTTTATCGGAGAAAGTTTGGTCCTCCATTTATGTTATATTGATATATACGTGCGGCTAAAGCGCACACAAACACAGAAAATATTTTTTTATTTTTGCTGGAGAGTAGTGCACTTTGTGGGTTACACCACCCTTTAAGAAATGAGCCAGCCGGCTCTTTACTTATGGGACAAAGGCGCACGCTTGGCGCTGCTCCTTTGTTGATGCACGTGCAGCCACAGTGCACACAAGTCACAAACACAGAAAATATATATTTTTTTGTTTTGGAGTGTACTTTGGGGGTTACAGAACCCTTTAACGGTCAAGCCAGCCGGCCCTTTACTTATGACACAGGCGCACGCTTGGCACTACTTTGTTGATGCACGTGCGGCTACTGCGCACACAATTCACAAACACAGAAAATAATTTTTTTTTGGTTTGGACTGGAGAGTACTTTCGGGGGTTACAGTACCCTTTAACGGTCAAGCCAGCCGGCCCTTTACTTATGACACAGGCGCACGCTTGGCACTACTTTGTTGATGCACGTGCGGCTACTGCGCACACAATTCACAAACACAGAAAATAATTTTTTTTTTGGTTTGGACTGGAGTGTACTTTCGGGGGTTACAGCACCCTTAACGGTCAAGCCAGCTGGCCCTTTACTTATGACACAGGCGCACGCTTGGCACTACTTTGTTGATGCACGTGCGGCTACTGCGCACACAATTCACAAACACAGAAAATATTTTTTTTTTTGGTTTGGACTGGAGTGTACTTTGGGGGTTACAGCACCCTTTAACGGTCAAGCCAGCCGGCCCTTTACTTATGACACAGGCGCACGCTTGGCACTACTTTGTTGATGCACGTGCGGCTGCTGCGCACACAATTCACAAACACAGAAAATATATTATTTTTTTAGCACTTGGGGGGAGCACCCCTGATGGACAGAGCACCCCCTGGACAACACTACAGCACCCCTTTAGGACTGGGACACTGCACTGGACTTTGGAGTGGACACAGCCCCTATGGAGAACTGACTGCACAACACAGTCCAGCCAGCCCCTACGGACTTTGAAGTAGTGGACACAGCCTCTATTAACAACAGCAGCACAGCACAACACAGCCAGCCCCTATGGACTTTGAAGTAGTGGACAACAGCAGCACTACACTACACTACACTACACAGCCCTAACTCCCACCCTCCCTCTTCACTGTCCACAGCCGAGTGAGAAAATGGCGCCGACGCGGGTACCTTATATAGGATCCAAAACCCGCGAGACTCGGAAGGCGGGATGATGACATTTTGCCTCGATTTCAGATCCGAGTCAGGCGGGAAAAATCGAGCCTGACTCGGATCTGACTCGGATCGGGGGGGCTCGGATTTCAGAAATCCGAACCCGCTCACCCCTACTAACCATGTCATGTTCTGTCTACCACCATTATTATTATTATTTCAGGTCTCATAATAATATTATTTAAAAATCCTTTACTTATTTAGGATATAGAGCAAACTAACCAAGATAGAACTAACAGGTGGCCATCAAACTATGTAGCGCCCCATGAATTCCGGAACTCTGGATGGCGCCCTCTGTCCATTTTGGCGCCCGGAGCTCATGCTCCACTGGAACCACCCTCGCTACTCCCCTGACTATAGCACTATATAGTCCCCATACTATAGTACTATACAGTCCCATACCATAGTACTATATAGTCCCCATACCATAGTACTATACAGTCCCCATACTATAGTACTATATATAGTCCCCATACTATAGTTCTATATAGTCCCCATACTATAGTTCTAGATAGTCCCCATACTATAGTACTATATAGTCCCCATACCATAGTACTATACAGTCCCCATACTACAGTACTATATATAGTCCCCATACTATAGTACTATATATAGTCTCCATACTATAGTTCTATATAGTCCCCATACTATAGTTCTATATAGTCCCCATACTATAGTAATATACAGTCCCCATACTAGAGTACTATATAGTCCTCATACTATAGTAATATAGAGTCCCCGTACTATAGTACTATACAGTCCCCATACTATAGTACTATATATAGTCCCCATACTATAGTTCTATATAGTCCCCATACTATAGTACTATATAGTCCCCATACTATAGTATGGGTTGTAGAAATTCTGAAATTCATCAAGTTCTGAAAAAGCATCCGATACAGCTGTGTCCTCTTACTTTAATGAAGCTCCCTCCCGACTCCCCAAACTCTCCTCCTGTGAGCCGGGAACAAGGGAGAAGGCACAGCAGCGGTGATGGGGGACTGACGCTGCGGGGCTGCACTGTCTCAGCGGGGGTCACAGACTCCCACGGTGGTTGCAGCTCTGCGGTTCGCGGGGGTGAGGGGATAGACAGCGGGGTTGGCTGGGGATGAGTGTGGAGGTGCGCCGAAGGGAGCAGGGGTGGGGGCTGGACTCCTGTCTTAAAGCTGCACATGCGAGAGGAGACAGTGAAGCAGGAGAAATGTCCCCTTTTTACGAAAAGCTGTCTCCGTAAAGGATGCTGGTGGGGCCAAATATGACAGAAGTTCATACATCTCACTTGTTAAACTCAGAGTGGATCTTGTAGATTTAGGGGTCTACAGTATGTACTAAGCCTTGGAGATCGATAAAGTGGACGGATATAAAGTGCCAACTAGGGGTGAGCGGGTTCGGATTTCTGAAATCCGAACCCCCCCGAGCCCTCCCGATCTGAGGCAGATCCGAGTCAGGCTCGACTTTTCCCGCCTGACTCAGATCTGAAATCGAGGCAAAATGTCATCATCCCGCCTTCCGGGTCTCGCGGGTTTTGGATTCTATATAAGGTACCCACGTCGGCGCCATTTTCTCACTCGGCTGTGGACAGTTAAGAGGGATGGTGGGAGTTAGGGCTGGCTGGGCTGTGTAGTGCAGTGTAGTGTTGTGCTGTGCTGCGCTGCTGTTGTCCATAGGGGCTGTGTCCACTCCTCCAAAGTCCATAGGGGCTGGCTGTGTTGTGCTGCTGTTGTCCATAGGGGCTGTGTCCACTCCTCCAAAGTCCATAGGGACTGGCTGTGTTGTGCTGTGCTGCTGTTGTCCATAGGGGCTGTGTCCACTCCTCCAAAGTCCATAGGGGCTGGCTGTGTTGTGCTGTGCTGCTGTTGTCCATAGGGGCTGTGTCCACTCCTCCAAAGTCCATAGGGGCTGGCTGTACTGTGTTGTGCAGTCAGTTGTCCATAGTGTCCACTCCAAAGTCCTGTGCAGTGTCCCAGTCCTAAAGGGGTACTGTAGTGTTGTCCAGGGGGTGCTCTGTCCATCAGGGGTGCTCCCCCCAAGTGCAAAAAAAATAAATATTTTTTCTGTGTTTGTGAATTGTGTGCGCAGTAGCCACACGTGCATCAACAAAGGAGCAGCGCCAAGCGTGCGCCTGTGTCCCATAAGTAAAAAGTAAAGGGCCGGCTGGCTTGTCCGTTAAAGGGTGCTGTAACTTCCAAAGTGCACTCCAAAAAAAATAAAAAAATTTTTTTGTGTTTGTGAATTGTGTGCGCAGTAGCCGCACGTGCATCAACAAAGTAGCGCCAAGCGTGCGCCTGTGTCATAGGTAAAGGGCCGGCTGGCTTGACCGTTAAAGGGTGCTGTAACCCCAAAAGTCCACTCCAAACCAAATAAAAAAAATATTTTCTGTGTTTGTGAATTGTGTGCACTTTGGCTGCACGTGCATCAACAAAGGAGCAGCGCCAAGCGTGCGCCTGTGTCCCATAAGTAAAGGGCCGGCTGGCTTGTCCTTTAAAGGGTGGTGTAACCCTCAAAGTGCGCTCCACAAAAATTTTAAAATTCTCCTTTTTTTTCCTGTCTTTGTGAATTGTGTGGGCTGTAGCTGCACCTGCATCCTCAAAGCAGCAGCGACAAGCGTGTGTCTGTCTATTAAAGGGTGGTGTAACCCCCTAGGTGCACTCCAAAAAAATAAAACATTTTCTTCTGTGTTTGTGAATTGTGTGCACTGTACGTGCATTCTCAAAGCAGCAGCGCCAAGCGTGCGTCTGTCTGTTAAAGGGTGGTGTAACCCCCAAAGTGCACTCCAACAAAAATAAAAAAATTTCTTCTGTGTTTGTGAATTGTCTGTACTGTACGTGCATCCTCAAAGCAGCAGCGCCAAGCGTGCGTCTGTCTGTTAAAGGGTGGTGTAACCCCCAGAGTGCACTCCAACAAAAATAAAACATTTTCTTCTGTGTTTGTGAATTGTGTGCACTGTACGTGCATCCTCAAAGCAGCAGCGCCAAGCGTGCGTCTGTCTGTTAAATGGTGGTGTAACCCTCAAAGTGCGCTCCACAAACAATAAAAAATTCTTCTTTTTTTTCTGTCTTTGTGAATTGTGTGGGCTATAGCCGCACCTGCATCCTCAAAGCAGCAGCGCCAAGCGTGCGTCTCTCTGTTAAAGTGTGGTGTAATCCTCAAAGTGCACTCCACAAAGAATAAAAAATTCTTCTTTTTTTTTCTGTCTTTGTGAATTGTGTGCACTGTGGCTGCACGTGCATCAACAAAGGAGCAGCGCCAAGCGTGCGCCTGTGTCCCATAAGTAAAAGGCCGGCTGGCTTGTCCGTTAAAGGATGCTGTAACCCCCAAAGGGCACTCCAAACAAAATAAAAAAATATTTTCTGTGTTTGTGAATTGTGTGAGCTGTAGCTGCACGTGCATCAACAAAGGAGCAGCGCCAAGCGTGCGCCTGTGTCCCATAAGTAAAGAGCTGGCTGGTTCATTTCTTAAAGGGTGGTGTAACCCACAAAGTGCACTAGTCTCCAACAAAAATAAAAAATTATTTTCTGTGTTTGTGTGCGCCTTAGCCGCACGTATATATCAATATAACATAAATGGAGGACCAAACTTTCTCCGATTAAAATAAAATAGGGAAAGATCAAGAACCACTTCCTCCTAGTGCTGAAGCTGCTGCCACTAGTCATGACATAGACGATAACATGCCATCAACGTCGTCTGCCAAGGCCGATGCCCAATGTCATAGTAGAGGGCACATACAATCCCAAATGACAAAGTTCAGGAAAATGACCTTAAAAAAACATTTAAATCATCTGAGGAGAAACGTAAACTTGCCAATATGCCATTTACGACACGGAGTGGCAAGGAACGGCTATGGTCTTTCCCTATGTTCATGACTAGTGGTTCAGCTTCACATGACGATGGAAGCCCTCCTCCCGCTAAAAAAAAATCAAACGAGTTAAGCTGGCAAAAGCACAGCGAAGAACTGTGCGTTCTAAGAAGATATCACAAATCCCCAAGGAGAGTCCAAGTGTGGTGGCGGTTGCGATGCCTGACCTTCCCAGCACTGGAAGCAAGTGCTGAAAGGAGCACCCGCAGTCCACTTGCTGATATGCAACTTGAAGATGTCACTGTTGAAGTACAATAGGATAAGGATACTGGTGTAACTGGCGCTGAGGAAGAAGTCCTGGCGAGGAGGATTCTGATGGTGATGTGGTTTGTTTAAATCAGGCTCCGGGGGAGACAGTTGTTGTCCGTGGGATGAAAAAGCCCATCACGGTCATGCCTGGGCAGAAGACCAAACATTCCACCTTTTTGGTCTGGCAATATTTCTATCCAAATCCGGACAACAACTGTCTTTCCATATGTACCATATGTAAAGGTGAAATAAGTAGGGGTAGGGACGTTAACCAACTAGGAACATCCTCCCTTATACGGCACCTGCAGCGCGTTCATAAAAAGTTACTGTCAAGTTCAGAAACTTTGGCTAAGACCGTAAGCAGTCCAGGGACACCTACTATACAATTGATTTATTTAAAGATATACAGCAGTATTGTACATTATTTTAATCTGTCAAATGTATCACCAATCCTGAGATGGTTAAAACAGAACAGGTATTTTGCAAATACCACAATAATTGTTAAATAGGTTTCCCCATACAAATATTATCTTTGTGTTGTAGGGACATCACAATAAAAGAAAGAATGTCATCTTCATGCACAAATGCTCTATCTTGGCATACAGCACCTGACGCTAAGGGTTAAATTTACTAAAGTGAGAGTTTTTAGAAGTGAGTTTTAAAAGTGATGTTGCCCATAGCAACCAATCAGATTCTAGCTATTATCTTCTAGAAGGTGCTATTTAAATGTTAAGTAGAATCTGATTAGTTGCTATGGGCAACATCACTTTTAAAACTCACTTCTAAAAACTCTCTCTTTAGTAAATTTACCCCTAACACTCAACCTCAGGAGTTTGCATTGTACACTGCCAGCCCATCATCAATGTCCCTCAGGAAGGGGCTTTTGTACAGCAACTTCTAGGTCTCAGCCATGTCTTTATATCATTAGCAGGGCCGTAACTAGGGTAGTGCGGCCTGTACCATGGCACAGGGCACTGCAGGGCAGGGGGCGCTGTTTGGGCCTGTCAATTTTCCTGTTTATTATCATTCTCACTTGTACCTTCCTCTTCTTTTATCCCCAGCATCTCCTGGCCTCCCCTATCTCTTCCCTGGCCCTTACCCATGAGGCCATGGTCCTTTTTCGGATGCACTATCTTCTAAAAACTCTCTCTTTAGTAAATTTACCCCTAACACTCAACCTCAGGATTTGCATTGTACACTGCCAGCCCATCATCAATGGCCCTCAGGAAGGGGCTTTTGTACAGCAACTTCTAGGTCTCAGCCATGTCTTTATATCATTAGCAGGGCCGTAACTAGGGTAGTGCGGCCTGTACCATGGCACAGGGCACTGCAGGGCAGGGGGCGCTGTTTGGGCCTGTCAATTTTCCTGTTTATTATCATTCTCACTTGTACCTTCCTCTTCTTTTATCCCCAGCATCTCCTGGCCGCCCCTATCTCTTCCCTGGCCCTTACCCATGAGGCCATGGTCCTTTTTCGGATGCACTATCTTATGTCCCTATTTAAATAATTGTGGGGGGGGAGTTTGGATTTGTTCCGCAGGGGTATGACACAAAACAGTAGTCTGGTGAAACTGTAGCCATTGCTGAAAACCAAGCAAAGCTGTGTTGTATTCATTGACAAATAATGCAAAAAACCCCCTCTATTTGATGATAGAAGACATTGCTGAAAAACACTTATGGAAGCCACTATGATAAAACTTTGTATTTAGTAACATTCATAGGAAGGCACAATCAACAAAATAGATTGAAACTATCAGGGGGTGGGGGGGTGTAGTCAAAAGGTCGACAGTGACAATGATAATGTCGACAGTTATGGGTTAGACTGCGAGCGGGAGGGTTAGGCCGTGAGGGGAAGGTTATGGTTAGGCTGCGGAGGGGCAGTTAGGCTGTGACCCGGAAAACATATAACCGCCAGTACACGAAAGCCGCACTGAACTCACTGCAGCCGTAGGGAGCAGGTAAGTCACCACTGGGACACCAGGGACGATATGTCTGCTATCTCACATGTTGATATTTCATCACTGTCTACATGAAGAGTATCGACATGGTCAGCATCGACATATGGCTGTCGACTTATCATACCACGCCCGAGGGTGGACAGCTCTGTTATTGCATGTACCTGTAGCTTGTGTCCATTCCATAACTGAAACACAGAAATCAGAGTGGAAGCTTCATTTTTAAATATCATTAAGAATTCAAAAAATTCAGAGAGCCTTTGTGCCAGGCTGATCGTAGTGAGATACTGCCCATACTTCACAGCATATCACCATAAAAACCACAGTGCAAATGGAGATGAATGGGACGCAAGCCACTGAGGTAATTAAAAATGTATTTTCCATCTCCTAGTAATTGAATTGTGTACAAGCTGCAAGTTAATGAGGTCATCTAGCCTCGAGCAGGGACAGGGAAGCAGGAATAATTATCTTTCAGTTTTTTCGTATGTAGCAATTAATTTTAACCATTCATCTCCAGAACAGTCCCTTTTCTCTGCCTTGGACTAGTCAGTCTCGGACGAAGTTAAGCTGAATTGACAAGCGATTGATACGGCGTAAAGGCAGAGCTGTCCGGAAGGATATGGTAATCCAAGGTATACAGCTGTTGAGGGCCGGCGGCTTCCAGGTGTGTGTCACCAGAGGTTTGGTATTCGACCACGGTGATGATGGCACATCTGGTGCCAGTGGGCTGTTGGGAGAATGTGGACAGAGCAGAAGGATTGATGAATTATCTGTTGTTCTAAGTAATTGTTCCTCTGTGTTGTTTTTTTTACTGAAGATTAAACATATTGGGGCAGATGTACTAAGCTCTGAAAAGTGATAAATTGGAGCATGATAAACTGCCAACCAATCAGATCCTAACTGTCATTTTCAAACACAGCCTGTAACATGACAGTTAGGAGCTGAGTGGCTGGTACTTTATCACTCTCCAATATATTACTTTTCAGAGATTAGTACATCTTCCCCATAATGTAGAAATGCTGTTACTATACAGTAGGTATATAAACTCATGTTACTAGTAATATCTGTATGAACAGTGAGCCAAATTCAATTCAGTGCGATAATGAATAGCCACAGGAGGGAGCTCCCACAGCTATTCAATAAGATGCGCTGTTTGCCTCGTCCGGAATTGGTTAGGTCAGAGAATGCCGGTTCTCGCGACTTAACCTGGATGTTAAGGCATGGTAACCGGCATTCTCTGACTAAAGTGCTGGGCGCGAGGCTATTAGCGTTGCGCTAAGCTGGCAAACAGCATACGTGCCTGGCACTTTTGTCGGATTTCTCCTCACATCCCCAGGGGGGTGCGAGAAGAAATCCTTTAGTCGCCCAAACAGCGCAGTGCATTGAATAGCATCGGGAGCTCCCATTCGCGGCTATTTATCATCGCACTGAATTCGGCCCAGTGACTCCTGATGTCGTCACTTCAGTGTCTTTTAGGAAAACCCCTGTATTATAAAATACAGAATGGGATTGAAATGCAGACGGCTGTGTAACCGCTAGTTCAAATCCCTACAGCACTAGCCAGACTCGCAGGAAATCCAGACAGCGGAGGTAAGTAATCTAACCCTCCCCTCTCCCCCCTAACCCTCCTTTAGGGGTGCCTAACCCTAACCTTCCCCCCTAGTGCCTAACCCTAACCTCCCCTCACTAGTGCCTAAACCTAACCCCCCCTCCCCGCACCCTAAACCTCCCGGGGGGGTCCCTAACCACCACCCCCTAGTGCCTAATCCTATCCCCCCCTTTCCTAGCCTAACCCTCCTCAGGGGGGTGCCTAACCCTGAGTCCCCCTGGGGGGGGTCCCTAAAACTCAAACATTCAAAGCCTAGCACACCGGAGGAACTAGGAACTCCCTCAAGATGCTTGGGACACCCCTCTTCCCCCATGGCCATAACATGACTCCTTTTTGTGTGCATGATGCAATTTGCCCCAATTACCATTGTCTCTTTGGAGGGAAGTTGAGCATGTCACGGACCTCCAAGCCTTTGTTGGATCATACAAATCCCTAACCAAACACGAGAAGCTCTGTGGAAGAGGTCATCTTGCTCTTACAAGACCAAGAACCTCTTCTCCTGCAGTAAGCCTACTGACTGCAGAGGCTCATTGTGAATCCTGAAGCATGCCCATGTGTTCATGGAGGGCTGTGTGTCCAGTTGGGCACCAATTGCTTCCAGAATAGGAGCTGGGTGAACATAATGTTTCGGCCCAGCCTTGCATCATACTAATGTGCAGTAATTTCATAACTGTTTATGCCACTATGTTTAGTTGCAGGCAAGTCGTATGTAGGGATGTGCACCGACCCTGGTGTTTTGGTTTTGGATCTGGATTTGCAAAACCACCCTTAAGTGTTTTGGTTTTGGATCTGGATTTTTATTAGAGATGTGCATCGACCCCCGTGTTTTGGTTCTGGATCTCCCCTGGTTTTGGACCTGGATCTGGTTATGGATCTTTTTTCTTGGTGTTTTGTTTTTAGATTGTGGTTTTGGATCTGTATTTTTTCCAAAAAATTATATAAACAGCTAATACCACATAATTCAGCCTATTTTTGTTCCTACATTATTATTAACCTTAATAACAATCAGTTTCAGGCATTTCCATGCATTTTTAACCACCTCACATCTCACAATATTGATTTCACTATAATTCACCAATATAGGCCAAAGGCTGCAGCGAGCTGGCTGGCTAAAGAAAGCAACAAAGCAGCGGCACAAATGCACGGCAGTTTAAAAAAATATAGGACATCTATGAAACATTTCCACACAGCAGTGGCAGACAGGATGGCAGTTTAATAAACTATAATAATGTCAGTTGGCAATGCCCCAAATTGTGCAAAATGTAAAGAAAAGAGGTGCAGGATGGAATTGTCCCTCCCACCCACTTTATGTGGGATATTAAAAAGGACATGCACAGTTTAACAAATCAAGCACTTTAGCGACTAGGACTAACACTTTCGTGGCTGAACTCCTTGGTTTGTTTGGGACCCCACAAAACATTTTTTGGAAGGACTACCTTCAATTAGTGGTGCAGATTGCATGTGCTGGTCCAAACTGCTGGTAGCTGATACTGGACTGCTTGTTATTAATTTACAAATTATTATAATTTTGTTAAACAAATTGCATGAACTCGCTGCAAATGACTTAACAGGGAGGAGGTGCCTAGATGGTTAACGTCCCTTCCTCTGCTAACTTTGGCTTTACAAATGGAACAGATGCCTTCACAACTGTTGTCAGAATTTAGATTAAAATAATTCCACACCCAAGACGTGGCTTTTCTGGCTTTCTTTTTATCATGAGCAAGAACTGCTGCCACTGGTGGCCGATTTACGCAAAACACACCTTCATCATCAACATCCTCTTTAGCGTCAGATAGGACACAAATTTCCCCCTCATCCTCCTTTTGCCCTTCCTCCACACTATCATCCTAATTTTTTATTATTTCACCATCTAATACTAGCACAGCCGTCATGGCATCAGTGATCCACTATGCAACAGGGTGACAGCTGTTATACTTACTTCCTCTATCAAAGGACTGCTTAATAGTTAATTGTTTTTTTTAAATTACTACTAGTAGTAGTCTTCTTGGTCCCTTTCTGGGATGAAGATTCACCCCTAGCAGCAGTAACAGGCATAGCACTCAAGGATCCTTCTGAGGAATCACGGATAGGAGAGGAGTCAGTCATGCTTATGAAATTGGATACAGGACTACTTCCAATCACGAATGAGAATGTTGCTGATGATGCAGATGTTGGTGGTGGAGAGTGCAGGTGCTTAGATCCAGATAGAAGGGAGCAGCTAGGTGACACTGGACTGATTGTTATTCGTTTTTTTGTCCACAAAGTTTTGTAATTTGGAATACCCTTTCCAATTTGATGAATGCGCTGAAAGTGACAAAACAGGAAGGAGGTTCCAAGATGGTTAAGGTCCTTACCTCTACTCACTGTTACTTGGCAATGGTTACAAATGGCTTGGCAAAGGTTGTTCGGATTTGGGTGGAAATAATTCCACACAATGGAAGTGGATTTTTTGGTCCTTTGCCCAGGCATGGGAACAATGGGATTTTTCCCACCATAGGCAACAACTGTTGCCTGATTTACAGTTTTTACACAAACATCCTCGCCATCAACATCCTCATCATCATCAACATCCTCATCATCCTTGTTGTTATCGACAATTAGATAAATATCCTCCTCATGCAATTCCACAGAAGCATCCTCGATTTCCATGTCAGAAGGCACACAAATGGTGGAAGGGGAATCCTCTTTAAGTACAGTATTACTAGAAAGATCAGGCTCACACATGGCAACAGTGGACACACTTAGACTCTCCTCGGGGATTTGTGATTTTTCAGAACACACAGTTGGTTCCGGTGTCTTACTCGTCTTAACAATTTTTATTTTTTTTGTACCTCTCCTAAAAGCAGAGGGGCTTAAATTATCTTTAGAACCATCTGTCAGCATAAATATAGGCCAATGACTTATCCTTTCCTTGCCACTTTGTGTAGTGAATGGCATATTGCCAATTTTATGTTTCTCTAAAGCTGACTTAACTATAATTTTTTATTGCTTTAACAGGGTAAAAGTTGATTTTTTTTTTTAGCCTGACTTTTTTTTTGAACACTGGGGTGAACCTCTGAAAGAAGCAGCAGCCTCTTGACAGATGGCAGGACAGCACCCCTGCGCACCTATGCCAATGACAGGTGTGGCTATCATGCACACAAAAAAACTTTATTTTTTTTATTTGAACACTGGGGGTGAACCCCTGAAATAGACAGCAGCCCCTTGACAGACAGCAGCACAGCACCCCTGCGCACCTACGCTGATGACAGGTGTGGCTAACATGCACACATAAAAAATTGTTTATTTATTTTTGGGGCAGCAGCCCCTTGATAGACAGGAGCACAGCACCCCTGGGCACCTACGTCGATGACAGGTGTGACTAACACACACACAAAAAAAATGTTTATTTTTTGGGCAGCAGCCTCTTGACCGATAGGAGCACATCACCCCTGCGCACCTACGCCGATGACAGGTGTGGTTAACATGCACACAAAATAATTGTTTATTTATTTGTTGGGCAGCAGCCCCTTGACAGACAGGAGCACAGCACCCCTGCGCAGCTACGCTGATGACAGGTGTGGCTAACATGCAAAAAAAAATAATATTTTTTTTTGAACACTGGGGGGTGAACCCCTGAAAGAGGCAGCAGCCCCTTGACAGACAGCAGCACAGTACCCCTATGCAGGTGACAAGTATGGCTAACACGCACAGAGAAAAAAAAAAATTCACACTGGGGATGGGTGAAGAGCACTCCTGAAGGACAGAGCACCCGCTGGACAACACAGCACTACAGCCAGCCAGCCCCTATGGACAGGACAACAGTCAGCCCCTATGGACAGGACAACGACAGCCAGCGAGCCCCTATGGACAGGAATCCAGCAAGCCTCTATGGACAGGACAACAGCCAGTCAGCCCCTCTATAGACAACAGCCCTTATGGATAGGACAACAGCCAGCCCCTCTATAGACAACAGCCTGCCCTTATGGACAGGACAACAGCCAGCCCCTATATGGACAAGAGTAGCCAGCCAGTCCCTATATGGACAACAGAAGCCAGCCAGCTCCTATGGTCAGCGTCAGCATCAGCAACAGATCCCAGTTCCCTCCCTCTTCACGCTCCACAGCCGGAATTAAAAATGGCGGCGATCACGGGACCTTAATAGAATCCAAAATCTGCGAGAATCTGACAGCGGGATGATGATGTTTTGCCTCGTTTTCAGATACAAGTCAGGCGGGAAAACCCGAGCCGCCTCGGATCTGACTCGGATCCCCGTAGTTCGGGCGGGTTCGGATCTCTGAGATCTGAACCCGCTCATCCCTAATATTTACCCTTTCAAGAGGACAAAGTGGAGCGCTTGATTTGAAAAAGTACAATAAATATTAAGATAAAATAAATATATTTAATAAAATTAATATAGCATATGCAACGATATACACATCAGTGCAAAAGAATCGCTCAGGGTCAATCCCAACTATCCAATTTAAAATGCACTAAAAATTGGTAAATATTATGTAATCAACATTCATAAACACTAGGGAATATTACATAAAACTCCTCAATAGTCCCTCTCCTGTGAGATTGTCCACAAATAATCTTTCCAGTTGATGGAGCCTTCACCTCCACTTTGTCCTCTTAGGTTTGTCTTTTAGCAGGTGGCAGATCCAGCTGTTGGAGCCGCTAGATTCAATTAGTTTCATTTATTGATTGGTTGACATGCGCACTAAACTTTAAACATTATATTTAGATTCACTGAAATCTCCTGGTTAAGTCCGTCTGCGTTAATTTCCACACTCCCAATACTCTAGTATGGGGATGTAGAAATTAGGCTATTCATCAAATTCCGAAAATGATGTATATTCGGAATTTGATGGTGTTACTATACACCACTGTCAGGGGGCGTACAGCGTGATATACTTACCTGCTTTCAGCTGGGCAGGTCCTCCTCCGGCTCATTCCGTCGCTCCTGGTCCATTCTCAGGCTCCGGCAGTGTGTTCTCCCCGCCGCAATGATGCCGCCAGGCAGCGTCTCCCCTCTGTTCCCTGAAGCCCCTTGTAAGTGCTTCTTCAATTAACTGTTTATTTACTATAAACAGTTAAATAAAGGAGCACTTACAAGTGCCATCAGGGGAACAGTGGGGAAGGGAGACGCTGCCCGGCAGCAGCAGCCGCAGCGTTGCGGCGGGGAGAACATAGTAAACATATAAGATCAAAAATACACAAGACTCAACATCAGGCCCTTGGTTTAATATTAAATGGCGGCAGTGAAGTATTTATGATTCATATTATGGCAGTGTGCCTTTATTGCATTATATTTCAATTTCCTTTTTTCTCTTATTTGGGAGGTAAATTGGTGGTAACCATAAGCCAATCCCACAAATGGATTCCAAGTCGCTCACATAATACACAACCTCCTGGTTGTATGCAGAGAAACTGAAAGACGAATGGACTGACCTCAATCACAATAAGGCTATCGTTCTTGCCGGAACTCAATCAGGATTCAGTGCTACATTTTAATTCGGTGTTCTCTCACAGCTATTTTAATTACAATTGTTAGTTTGCTCATGCGTAATTATAACCATACAATAACAATGTGAACAGGTATAAGCACCGTCTGTTTTAACATTTGATAACATGATGAAAATGTAACACATTTCTGTACAGTTAATCATTCTGGGGGCTGAGCAAGTGGAAGTTCATAAAATAATAATAATAATATTAATAATATGAATAATAATAATAATATTAATAATAATAATAAAATGCTAAGGTAATCATAATTCGCTCATCTGCTGTCATAGCAGCACTGTTCTTCTTTGGGACTATAAATGTGTACCCCATACCTCACATATGTGTCCATAAAGGTATACAGAGTACATCTTACCTCCAACCTCAATGTGTACAAATAATCTTATTTATTATAGAGATAAGCAATATCTACAAAATGTTATGGACTGGGATTTTAGTGGACCCAGGGTGGAAACAGAAGTGGAAGCAGGAACAGATTTAAATTGGAAAGTTGGCTATTTTATATGGATATTAGTAGACATGAAAATATACAGATAGTAACTAGAGTCCCAATGTGAATAAACTTAGAACCGGGGTATGTGGATGATAGGTCACTGTAGTGGGAGAGAACAAAGTCAGTGTCCAGGAAAGTGACAGAGATGTCTAAAGTGAGATCCAGAAATAATGCAAATATGGCTAAATGAGATATCCTGATATCCTGTAGAATGGCTTGAATGAGATATCCTTGATGAATGGCTGAACGAGGAGTTAACGACAGGTTCAGAACACAGGAGTGGGTACCCTGTGGGAGACAGGGCAGTCACCACCAGACTGGAGGTTGTGGGACTGGTCAGAGTGATGCTGGGAGATCTGTGGTAGCCGATTAGCTGACAGGAGGCAGAGGTAGCACCGGAGCAGGAACAGGGAAATCTCTCACAGCAAGCTGTGAAACACATTGCACTGGCAACTACAGGGAGCTCCAAACACCCTTAAGTACCCAGCAGCAGAGCGTGTGGCTGGGAGAGATCACCTGATGCATCAGGATAGACAGTGCCAGATTAATGTCCCCATGGGCCTGGAGCTGAAATTTATGAAGGGCCTATTGTGTGCCGCTGCAGGGGGTGTGACAAGCGCTGCAGCACTGTGACTAGTGATGTGGGGGCGTGACCAGTGTTGTATGAGTGTGGTCTACACAGAGGGTGTGGTCTGTGCTGTGGGTGTGGCTATCTCCATGGAGGGCATAGTTAGCAAATACCTTCCACCCCTTTTTAGTGGAGCTACTGTATATACAATACACACACGGGTGATGCTAGGCTGTCTGTCATCCGGGGCAAAGACTCAGGGGTCTATTCACCAATACTAAAACTTGTATAGTGTTACATTAGTTTAGAACTCGCATTGAGTTTTCCATAAATATCGGAGCAATTCAGCATGGCTCCTCTACATAAGTATCTCTTCTGCGGAGACAGTCTTTCAGAATAGAGATACATTCCTCCTTCTCACCTTACTGACTGCCGCCTGGTTTCCTGTCTGTGCATGCACCGCCTTCCATATCATATATATGTATACTGCGGCCAGCAGAACCAATCAGCGCCCAGAACCCCTATTTCCACTCTCTGGAACCCATTATCTCCACTTCCTGGGGGTCTATCATGACCATAGAAATGTGCAGGAGAATGAAGGCTACATGCTACCAGAATTTGGTGGTCCTAGGATTCCAGGAACCCCGAAACAATCCCCCAGAGTGGCATCCAAATTGGTTTAGTGTTCTTTGGTTCTACTCTTTGTGACCCATTATTTCCGCTTCGCTGGGGTCTATCGTCAAAAGGTGCAAGAGAATGGGAGCTAATTGCTACTAGAATTTGGTGGTCCAAGGGGTCCAGGAACCCCAAAACAACAGCCACCAGGGATACCTTCAGCTTTTCCCTTCACACTGTCACCCCCCTCCCCAGGGAACCGGAGATACCGGCAGTTACAGGAGTCGGACTGGAGGTGGCTGCAGTTCAAACGTGAGGCTGCCCCGGGCTGACATATGGCTGCAGGTGCAGTGGAGGGAGATAACTGGAGCCGGAGGCAGTGAGTACACATTGGGGGGATCAGAAAAGATCTCTCTCCCGCACAAGCTGCCGTGTACTCTGCGATGGCATTCTTTCTGTATGATCGCAATGCTATCTCACGCACGCGCACTGCGATGCATATGTATGCGCAGTACGCCCCATCTACCAATTTGTGTACGTGGTTGCAATTGTGATCCATAATGAATCAGATCCAAAGTCCACACACTCAATCACTCACTATGGTAAGATAGGGTTAAGAAGCTTCTGTAGAGTTATACACTTCTCACAGGTCCCAAATGTATAAAGTTCTCTGTAGATCTATCCCAGAGTGAACGGAGGGCGGGATCCTGAGACGGATGCAGTGAGCATCACTGGACGCCAGGCCCGGCAACAGGGGGGGACTACGGGCACAACTATACCAGGCCCCGAGATTTTGGGGTCCCCGGGGGGGCCCTGAGACAAACCCAGATGTAAGCGCATACGAGCTCAGTGGCATAATGTCCGGCTGGCGGGGCCCGCGGTAATGAGGGTGCCTAGCCGACCCCCCTCCTCTTACCTTGAAGCTTCTCCTCTCTCACACGGCTGCTGCTGCCGGGGGCCTGATGTCACCCTCTAGTGACCGGCCCTGGTGCAAGAAGTAAATGCGATCATATATCTGGTATATCTATATTCCTGGTCTCCTCCGTCACTCATAGGACTTTGCCATGCTCAGTCGGCTAGGAGAAGATGCCTGCTGCAGATAGTTACTGGGTGAAAGGTGAGTTCCTTTTTTTTTTTTCTCTCTTCCCCCCCCCACACCCACCCAATAAACTTTGCCAACCCAATTAACCACCTGTACAGAGGTCTGTAAATATGATAAATGAGAATACTTTCATACCCAACACACATAGGGACATATCATTATCACTGTGGGCACAGAACTCATCCTGCCAGACAGTACCACCTTCTAGATCACTTTAAAACGCATAAATTGAAGTCCTAAGTCAAGGTCATTATCTGGTCAAGGCTGGGGAGGGGACAGGGCCAGTTTGTGGGAGCTGCAGTATAAAGTAGGGGTATGTCAGAGGACCAGCATCCACAGCACTGTAATCCACATACACAGAGATACTACAATGACATTCATACTGTTCTTTACTGGGCCCAAGAGCTTACAATCTGTAACATTCAGTGACCTGCTGACTACTGTACACACACATATACATCTATAAATCCCCATACAGCTGCCATCCTATGTACTGCAGCAAGAGAGACTGCTAAACAAAGATGAATTGTTCTGACAAGCTATAACAGTAGGAGAATGAAAGGCTATTGACCCTCAGAGCTTGCACTCTAGACGCCTGTGATCCCTGCAACCCTCACCCCTGAGAAGAGCCAGGCAGGGGTGACACTTACCTGAGCTCAGGCTGCTCTGGAAGTAGCATATGACCAGTATGAAGGAGCCCAAACAGGTGGCCAGGACCATCACCTTGCTTCTCCTCATGCTGGCTGAGTGTGCACTCAGAGGCCTCACTTACACTCTACCCTTCACTCATTGCCTCTCACCAGAGGGGTGGACCATAGCATGACCAGGTTCCCCTCCGGGCACACTGGTGAAACATTTTCTGGTGACAGGGGCGGAGCTTAGCATGAGCGGGGGGAGGGGCTTAACTAGACTAGGAGGCTTCTACATTGGTGCTTCAGTGTAGGATTTCCAGGGGCGGAGCTTAGCGCGACCAAGGGGCGGGGTTCAGTATGACCAGAGAGCTACCACACTGGACACAGCTTTGGAAAGCCAGGGCGGAGCTTATCGCAACAGGGGGCGGAGTTTATTACAACGAGTGAGCTGCCACGCTGGAGACAGTTTCTTATTGGAGGGGGTCGGAGCTTAGCGTGAGTAGGGGCGGAGCTTTGGTTCACCTCCGCGGTCGGTGTCTAGGGGAAGGGGTTGTTCGGGAGGATAATGTGCTGAACTGTTGGTGGTGGCAGGAAATTTTTTTTTTTTTTTTTCTGTCAATACAGCATGCACTGCAGCAGATCTTGTGGGCCTATTTTCATGGGAGGCCTGGAGCTGTAGCTCCACCCGCCCCATTGTTAATCCGGCCCTGAGGATAGACCCACTATGTCACATGATCTGAGGCAAGATGGCCGCATCCAGACACCCGCAGCATGGTGAGGCTGAGAGCTTTACCACTGCCAGCAGGACTCACAGACATCAGACCCCTGCGCGCACCCAGCGCCAGTCTCCAAGTACCAGCTCCCCCGCCACGCCACAGCGTCCGCACTGGTAAGCACTGCAGGCTCCTGGGAAGAGATACCCTGGTCGTGACACCAAAAGGGTCACTGATAGCGATAGACACAACCAGAGAGATGCTTTGCCAGGCTTCTGATTTTTTTAAAAAAAGGAATGCAGCGGTAAAATTAACACTGCAATCCTCCATCTGTTATCAACGTCTCTAGACGGCAGAAAATATATGATAAAAAATGCTTTATTGACAAGTTTTTCAATATATACATATACATAACCTATTAAAGGTACCCCACATATGCTGGGTCCCCTAATTCCATCCTCTGCTCTGCACCATCCCCTCCTGGCTCTATGCAGCCAACATCCCATCCACTACCACCCGGCTCTATCAATCCCACCCTATAACCTGAAATGCTATGTGTGGACCCTAATTCAAGCACCTAACACTGCACCTCTGACACTCTACCAAGCTAATTACCCGTGTTATCACAGGATGTATAAACAAAGGTCCTTTGAGATAGTATAATATCTCACGATTCAAACACTTGCACTTTATTGCAACTCTATCTGTCTATCTATCTGTCTATCTATCTATCCTCATTCATCACACCAATAAAGGAGGGGCAATTGTAAACAGAATATAGGGGATTATGACATATAGATGGGTAGATTTTAAGCCTATGGTGATGAGAAAGGGAAAGGCTTCTAAGTCTGGATGGTTGTACAGGATCACATATGAGTTTTTGACTAGGGACCATCCAATGTGACATTTGTTGTATACTGTTCATTGCCAAAACTACATAGGCCTAAGGGCTCTATTTATTACAATTGGCATTTGTAATGCAGATTGTAGTGTGATATTACCGACTGAATTCACATTGCGAATTCAGGCAATATCACAGGGATTTACTACAAATCCATTGCAGGGACAGAGCTTGCGAGAAAACTCTGTCCCTGCGAATCCCCTCCGCACTGTAGTCATGATATTTTCACAAAAAAATACTGTGACTAGTGCCCCGCGCATGCGCTGACCGGCCACTGCTGCTCCCCCTCCCGGCGCTAAGCCCCGCCTCGACATTAAGCCCCGCCCCCGCGATCGCAGACCCCCCGCAACCCCCCCTCCCATAATAGCACTTACCTGCAGTCATCGTTACTCTGGTGATGTCTTCCATGCCTCCGGTCAGCTGATATCCCATACTGCACTGGGACACGATCACCTGATGACCGGACTGCAGTGCAGCATGGGAGACCAGCTGACCGGAGGGGAGTCATCACCAGAGCCCCAACCACCGGTCCCTGGAGTCAGGTAAGTGAATTTTTTTTTTTACTATTTTTTTTTTTTGCAGTGTATCAGCTTGCGGTCTGTTTAGACCACACAGCTGATCACTGGGACCGGCTCCGGGCTCTGCTCTGCCTTTTAGAGCAAAGTAGGAGCCCGGTAACAGGGTGAAACCCTGGGTAACGCCACCTCCAGGTGGCGTTATTATCACAGGGCTTTCCCCGATATTTTTTACAATTTATTTTTAGTAACTTTGGTCGGATCACATTTC
Organism: Taudactylus pleione; assembly: GCA_031769625.1. Taxonomy (NCBI): domain Eukaryota; kingdom Metazoa; phylum Chordata; class Amphibia; order Anura; family Myobatrachidae; genus Taudactylus; species Taudactylus pleione. Next base: position 12,943,596 of record JAUIMM010000099.1, read on the forward strand.
CCATTACAATTCTTGGAAATGCGATCTGTTTACTAAAAATAAGTGATACTTAGGGGTTGGAGTAGAATTTTACAAACTCTACTCCAATTGCCCTGTAATAACTATAGGGGATACTAAAATAATGTGAAATGGGTGTGAAAACACCCTTTTTCACTTTATTTTAGTAAAAATAATGTTAACAAATAGAGCCCTTAGTCACGAGGTACACCGGGTTTCCCAATAATGTATTTCTGGGACTGTACTACAGTTATTAGTTCAATATTTAGATCTTTATCCAGAGCCTTGTGTCATTAAGATAACTAGCTATCTAAATGATAAAACATTTTTAATGAGTTTGAAGAAGGTGCTTAATATCTCAATATTTTTAACATTCAATTTATGGTGTAACATGTAAGCTGTATGTGAGGTCCTTGTCAGAAATTGCATTTTAATTGGAGTTTTCAAAATGGATATTGGCAATTGTAATTATTTTTTTATATGCGGGCGAATACTTAATTATTTTTTTATATGCTGGCGAATACTTCATACAATCCATAGGCACTGTAATGAGCTCTAACATAGCACAAGCTTAAGCAAATATATTTATTCCAGCATATCAGGAGAGGCTAATTGTGTCCTTATACTTTGCCTGGATTGGTAATTATCAAATACAAATAATGTGTTAATGAGCTGAAGAGTTTCAGTTCTTGAGTTTCACAACATATTGAGGGACTTGAATGCTCAAGAGTCACCGGTACATTTTATGTATGAGATTGATAAGAATTATATAACCATTCTTGTGGTCTGGGAACTATTCTTTATCGAAAGACAACAAAAAGGAATACTATACATCAAGCCATCACCCGATTCATATCAAAATACCTGCGGCTCCTGAGGAGATTAGTTCTGAAAGGGACAAAGCTGATAAGGATGGTTAAGAGATTCCATAAAAAAAGGTCTATTCCAATAAAACAATTATTGACTAGAAAAAGTAAAATAAGGCCACTTAGTTGGTAAAGAGAAGCTAGAAAAGCATCTTCAGACATTGGACAAAATGGTCATAAGTACCACCTTTGATACCAGCTCTAATAAAGTTATTAATGCATTTAAGAAATATTGCGATGGCAACTGAACTGCCTTTTGAGAAAATCCTAAATAAATTACCACTCTTCATGTCGTAGTAGAGGGCAGGGCAAAAAACAATTATTATGGGTAGATACTACCATGGAACTCTTGATAGGCTGCTACTCACTTCAACAGCTCTAGACCACACTGCCTGTACTCTAGAACCTGTAGAGGCATGAACACTGGTTCTTTCTTCTCACATCTCCCCAAAGGGTACAAGATTAACATTAAATATTGATAAACGTGTATGTATGACTTAGTGGTTTACACTCTCTCAAGCCCTTATGGGTATATGTATGTTGGGAACCCAAAAGAAATATAGAGAGAGGTTGGCAAATCACAGGTCTTCGATTAGATTAGCAATAAAGATAGCAAAACATTTATTTTCTGCAAAGAATCAGTTATCCAGTTAACATTACATGTTAATTAACACAGTTGAAATGAGGGTCAGGATACCGGCGAGATATCCCGCTCGCCGATATCTCGACACTCACATCCCGACATGGGACTAAAAATAGGCATTGAAATCTCCACTACTAAATCACGACCCCTGGCTTGCCGAACGAAGGTAAGCCGGGTGTGTTAGCATGTAGCCGCGTGGGGGGAGGAGGGTTAGCTTTAGGGACTCCCGGGGGGACTTAGGGTTAGGCACCCCCTGGGAGGATTAGAGTAGGGTAAGGGGGGGTTAGTGTTAGGCACCACTAATGTGGGTTTAGGGTTAGGCACCCCCCCTGGGAGGGTTAGGTTTAGGGTGCGGGGATTCATTTAAGCACTAACGGGGTGGGAGGGGTTAGGGTTAGGCACTACGGGGGGAGGTTAGGGTTTGGCACCACTAAGGGTTAGGGTAGGGAGATTGGGAGGTTAGAGTACTTACCGGCTGTAGTCAGGATTTTGACCCATCGGGCTGCCGCTGTTGGTATTTGATCCGGCAGCTAAACAGCCGCCGGCATTACATACCGATTCTGAAATGAGGTGGTGAGGAGGGAATCCTGCTGGATCCAAAGTATTGGCCTGAATGAGACCAATTATGTTTTGGGATGAGGATTTTTGTGAATTTTATGCTTAGCTATATGCATACTTACCAGCTTTTTGCCTTTGGCCTCCAGGAGATCATTGAAAGGTCAGGTCAAGGTGAGAGGGATGGGGTTGTGGCACTATGTAGTGCATCACTGCAGCTCTGATATGTACTGCTCGATTCAGGCTATAACTTTCCAGGGGCAGGGCTACGATGATGCAATTAAAATATTGAACACATCATCACACTTCCCGATTTCTCAAAAGACATTTTACCCTATAAATCAGCCAGTTGCCGCTGATGATAATACTGCTAGTGCCTTCCGTAACCATGCTAGTTGTATTACCCAATTGTCTGTGGATACCAGATAAAATAATTTTTGCTTTGAATAAAGTGTTTCTTTTCAATTTTATTCAAATTTTATAAACATATATAGAAACATTTTATTTTTTTCAGTATGATTACACATCATGTAAAATGCACTTTCAATAAGCACATAAATAAAGACATGCTATAGTAGAGTCTGTAGAGCTGGGAAATTCACGGTTGAGGAGAATATACATTGACAGAGATATTTAAATAAATAAATAATATTTTTAATGGCTAAAGTTTTTACATTATAAAAAAAGAATTTTTTTTTTATCCATTTTAAAACCTATTTGACATTTTTTAAACCTACTAAATGAGGGATATGATGGTACGCAGTACTGGAAAAAAGTTTTCTAAATGACATCACGTCACATTCTCGGCCTGCATATGTGAACCTCAAGTGCCTTGACTATTATATAGCTCTGGACATTATATAGATAAACTCCAAAATGTGAATCTGGTCAATGTACTATGAAATAAACCTCTCTGTATTACAATTTCATTGTAGAATTTACTCCAGTAAAAAATACACAGTACCTTTTGTGCAACAAAGTGAATTCGCTGTGTTACAAAATAGATTCATAAAAACCAATTTCTGTACTACAACAAAATATATTGTAAGTCAAAAAATTGATTCTTGGGCTACAAATAGTTTTTGAGGCACAAAAATTATTGATGTGAGTTACAAAATATTTTTTTCTGCAATAGCAAATAATTATTACAAAAGAGTCGTGTGTTTCAAAATGCTGCTGAAAAATAATAAAATTTGTGCTATTGGTTTGGGTTGGGTATGAGATCCTGGTGGTCGGGATGCCACTGGTCAGAATACCAACAGCTGCATCCCGACAGTCAGAATCCCGACACCCATTAGGGAATAAGGTACGACTAACCCTTACCCCTAACCCTCCCTCCCCAGTGCCTAACCCTAACCTCCCCCCCCAGTGCCTAAACCTATCCTCCCCCTCCCCGCACCCTAAACCTAACACTCCATCCCCGATGCCTAAACCTAACCTCCCCCTGAGTGCCTAAACGTAACCTTCCCCTCCCCGCAACTTAAACCTAACCCTCCACCCTAGTGCCTAACCATAACCTTCCCCCTAATGCCTAACCCTAACCCAGCACCCTAATCCTCCCCCTAACGCCCCATACTTAACTTTGGGATGCCGGCGGTCGGGATTCTGGTGCAGCACAGCAGGATGCTGACTACATCCCATTGGTTTACAGGCTTATTTTGCATTAAAAGTTATTAATTTAAAACACAATTTGATCTTGTTTGAAGTAATGATCTTGTTGGCAACGGTGCACTATACTGGACATAGCTATGCTTTATGACCAGACTCCTTTTTATTATTATTATTATTATCCATTGTTTATATGGCACCAAAAGGAGTCTGCAACACCTTACAAACTACATACACAGAAACTGTATGAACAAAACAAGAAAAGAGTAACTTAAGGTGCGTACACACGGGTCTATTTTTTGGACAACTGAACAATAACGATGTCGTTATCGTTCAGTCGTCAAAAAAATCGTCCAGTTTCAGACCCAAAACGATGAACGATAACTACCAATGCGCACTCCCGTTTGTAGTTGGTAGTCGCCGTTCATCGCCCGAACCTCCTGTCCAACCTGACCATATTCTCAGGTTGAACATGTTCGGGGATGAGGGAGGGAGCCCGGTACTGAACTTAATCGTTCTTGATTTCCTTAAGTGTTTGTGCGCAATGTCGTTAACAACACTGAGCACACCCCTCCCGGGGACGCACAGGACGATTTCATTCGGGGAGAAAATCATCACATGTGTACGCACCTTTACAGTACAAAACTTAGCAGAACATTGCTACAGTAGAAGACATAAGACCCAAATAACCAGTGTGGCGGCCAATCCCAAAGGCTTGGTATTGATGTAGGCAGTGGGGAGGAGATGATGGTATAACTGAGGGAAGGAAAATCACATGGGAAGAGGGCCCTGCTCGTCAGAGCTTACAGTCCTATTTGACTAGTTTATATTGCCGAATCTTCCAACTCTCCCGTTTTCAGTATGATAGTCTTTGATTTAGGGATCTCACCAATCAGGACGTTTGCCCCAATTCTAGGACTGTTGGGAGATATGTGCGCCTGAAAAGGTTATACTGTCTTTAAGGAAGGGGAAAAGATTAGGGGCGATACAGTGCTTCTATAGTAGACTCTGGAAGGGGGGGGGAGGGCAAAATAGTGCAAACTATGAAGTTCTCATCAACATATTCCTGTGTATGATGCAGTGAAATTCTCCCGTTGTTTCTCCCCCACCTCCTCACATCATCTTCCCGTTGGAGTTGATGCAGATGTGCATGCATGCAAGTCACCTGCGACTGCACTCACACATGCGTGCATGGAAATAAATGCAGCTATATGCCCAAATGCAGAGCTGCACCAAACTATGTGGCTGCATTGCCCCTATCCATCCGCTTGTAGAAGTAGCCGTCATCCCTACCAGCGCACATTTACACCAGCCCATACCTGGTGCAAGAGATACATCCGAAATCAGATGGATCTCTGTGTATGCACAGCTCTGCATACTGTAGACTAGGGATGTGCGCCGGAACATTTTTGCCGGATTTGGATTTGGCCCTAATTCGTCGTCCGGCTTTGGATTTTTTTACAAAAATTGACAAAAAAAGCTAAAATCACATAAATTGGTCTTTTTTTTCTTCCTAGAGTATTATTAACCTCAATAACATTAATTTCCAGTCAATTTAGAACACCTCACAGCTTATAATATTGTTTTCAACATTATTGGCCAAAGGTTTCATTGAGCAGACTGGTTACTAAGCGACAAAGCAGCGGCACAGACACCACAGTATAAAGCACATCTATGACACATTGCCACACAGCAGTGGCAGAAATGAAAAGTAGTGCACCCACCCAGTGGGGTACGGACAGCAGAATTGCAGTACTTGTTTACAAAGTGGGCTACGGCCCAAGGAGTCACAGTGCACAATCTTATTCACATTACACCGCACATAGTGCCCCTGATTCACATTACACCATAAAGTAGAGTCTCTTATTTATGTTATGACACACAGTAGTGCCCCTTTTACACAATGCCCACAGTAGTGCCCCTTTTACACAATGCCCACAGTAGTGACCCTTTTACACAATGCCCACAGTAGTGACCCTTATACACAAAGCCCACAGTAGTAATGCCCCTTATACAATGCCCACAGTAGTAGTGCCACTTATACAATGCTCACAGCAATAGTGTCCCTTACACAAAGCCCCCAGCGGTGGTGTCCCTTACACAATGCCCCCGGTAGTGGTGCCCCCTATGCAGTCCCCTTAGTAGTAGGGCCCCCTATGCAGTGCCCCCAGTAGTAGTATACCCCCCAGTAGTATGCCCCCCATTAGCAGGCCCCCAGTAGTATGCCCTCCCCAGTAGTATGCCCCTCCCAGTAGTATGCCCCCCCAGTAGTATGCCCCCCATTAGCTGGCCCCCAGTAGTATGACCCCCCAGTAGTATGCCCCCATAAGCAGGCCCCCAGTAGTATGCCCCCCCAGTAGTATGCCCCCATAAGCAGACCCCCAGTAGTATGCCCCCCCAGTAGTATGCCCCCCATTAGCTGGCCCCCAGTAGTATGCCCCCCCAGTAGTATGCCCCCATAAGCAGGCCCCCAGTAGTATGCCTCCCCAGTAGTATGCCCCCCAGTAGTATGCCCCCCCCCATTAGCAGGCCCCCAGTAGTATGCCCCCCAAGTAGCAGGCCCCCTGTAGTATGCCCCCCCAGTGGTAGGCCCCCCAGTAGCAGGCCCCCTGTAGTATGCTCCCCCAGTAGCAGGCCCCCCAGTAGTATGTCCCCCCAGTTGTAGGCCCCCCAGTAGCAGGCCCCCTGTAGTATGCCCCCCCTGTAGTATGCTCCCCCAGTAGTAGGCCCCCCAGTAGCAGGCCCCCTGTAGTATGCCCCCCCTGTAGTATGCTCCCCCAGTAGTAGGCCCCCCAGTAGCAGGCCCCCTGTAGTATGCTCCCCCAGTTGTAGGCCCTCCAGTAGCAGGCCCCCTGTAGTATGCCCCCCCAGTAGAAGGCACCCTGTAGTATACCTCCCCTATAGTATGCCCCCCCTGTAGTAGGCCCCACACTAGCAGGCCCCCTGTAGTATGCCCCCCCAGTAGCAGGCCCCCTGTAGTATGCCCCCCCAGTAGCAGGCCCCCTGTTGTATGCCCCCCTGTAGTAAGCCCCCCAGTAGTAGGACCCCAGTAGCAGGCCCCCTGTAGTATGCCCCCCCCCCAGTAGTAGGCCACCCAGTAGCAGGCGCCCTGTAGTCTGCCCCCCCCCCCAGTAGTAGGCCCCTCCATTAGCAGGCCCCCATACACACATAAAAAAAAAAAAAAAACTTACCTGTATCCACGCTCCAGCCGCCGTCCGCTCTGCTGCCACGCGACGAGGAGGGAGCTGGAAGACGGAGCTCATGAGGGAGCTCCAGCTGGCTCCCTCCGTGCAGCAGCCAATGAGAGTCTGTGTGACTCTCATTGGCTGCTGTAACAAACACACAGCTGCCGCTGGCGGCTGTGTGTTTGTTCTGTGTAGGACAGACCGCTATCACAGCGGACTGCCCTACACTCGAGGAGCCCTGATGTCGGATTCACTAGCGAGAATCCGACATCAGGTGGCCGCCGTTCGGTCCCGAACGGGGATCTGGCACAGGCGGGGAACACCCGAATAGGGTTCGGGTGGACTCGGATCCCCTATGTTCGGAGCGGTTCGGATTCCACAGAATCCGAACCGCTCATCTCTACTGTAGACCAGGGCTGTAACTAGGGTAGTGCGACCAGTGCCATGACACAGGGCACCGCAGGGCAGGGGGCGCTGTTTGGGCCTGTCAATTTTCCTGTTTATTATCATTCTCACTTGTAGCTTCCTCTTCTTTTATCCCCATCATCTCCTGGCCTCCCCTATCTCTTCCCTGGCCCTTCCCTATGAGGCCATGGCCCTTTTTCAGGTGCACTAACTTATGTCCCTATTTAAGAAATGGGGGGCGCCAATTCTCTCTCTGGCACAGGGCACCAAAAAGTCTAGTTACTGCTCTGCTGTAGACCACAATGCTGCCAACACGCCATCACTTAACTTAGCCATTGTATAAGAGTCCCGTTGCCACCCAGTGATGCCCCTTCACCTGCAAGTAGAGATGAGACTGAATTACATGTAAATCTGAATAGCCCTTAGTTGCTCATAATTGCGTACACTTGGCTACGAAGCTTGCGCAGCGTTAAAAGGGCAATATATGTCTGCAAATTAGAAATTATGCACTAGTTCAATTAAAAAATAGGTCTGGCACTCCGTTGGTATGTCCCCTCTGGCAACCACTTTTCCTACAAAAACATAGGGGTCTATTTACTAAGCAGTGTTGGAGACAGAGTGAAAAGTGACAAGGTGTCAGCCAATCAGCTCCCAACTGTCATCTCACAGGCTGTGTTTGAAAAATGACAGTTGGGAGCTGATTGGCTGGCACCTTATCACTTTTCACTCTGTCTCCTAACCCTGCTTAGTGAATAGTCTCCACAGTTTTTTAATTCCCTCCTCTGCAAATGAGGACTGTCCTGCTGAAATCAGGACAGATGTGAGGGGCAGAATTGTCTCTGCAGCCATGTCCACTCCCTGTCATAGGGCTCTGAGACAGAAGTTGCCAATTTATTCTTGGAGTAAGTGTAACTGTAGGTCAGGAAGCACAAGGGAAGATGGGACAGACATTAAAATGCTCCGCCCACTTTCAGAGATTTTCCAAAAAGGCAGGGCTAGGGCTACAAAAAGAGTACAAGTTACGGTTTGTATTGCAAAAGCTCTTATTTCTAACAATATCACATGAACATCTAGAATATCATTGCCATTCATTAGAGATCCATTTAACTCTTTAAAAAAAAATTCTATTAAACAAGTGTATTGTTATTTTCTGTTCGTTAAATACTCTAGAGCTAAAGGATAAAAAGGTCTCCTGAGCAGTCCTTGTTCTCGCGGCTCTCTGTGACTTATTATCGGAGAAAAGCTATTGGAAGTGCAGATGCTGAGACAGCACCAAACTCACTAAATAATATGAATTTTAGTCAAAGGCAATTTGGGAGAGATGTTTCTCACAAACTCCTTTTGATTAAAGCAGTAAAATTAATTTCAGCAAAGGTCATTTTTTCCCCCTTTAAATTAAGAAGTGCACAGTAATGGCACTTCATTAAGTATCGCCTTGAGAAGTACTTTGTATTCCCCCCCCTCGGTATTACCATTTTGCTGTGTAGTCACATATAGGCCATCATAACCAGACTTAATTTGTCTGTCTGAGGTGCTGTTTGGACGCCCTGCTCCCCATTACCATCCTTTACCAGAATCCCATGAATGTTAAACTCACTGAGAACGTTCACAATATACTAAGAAAATGACACAGATATATATTTGTTTCTCCTCAGCGCCCGTATTAAGAAAATTGAGAATCGCATCCTCCCTCTTAAGGTTGATTGTGCTTCAAACCACCATCTGTGATTACACTGTGAAGTATGGCTCCTGGATGTCTTTCCTTAGGTAGGAAATCTTTGCGTACATAGGGCCTCATTCAGAGTTGAACGCTGTGCCGATTTTTACGCAGTTGAGCGATTATCAGCGGTCTGCGCATGCGTCACAGCTGCATTGCGTACGTGCAGCGAATGAATTGCCATCAAGCTCGCTGTGAGGATTCACTCGCAGTTGATTGACAGGAAGAGACCGTTTTGTGGGTGGTTACGGGGAGTTCCGGCCAAAACGCGAGAGAGTCGGGGACGTTTCTTGGGTGTGTGCTAGCCAGCGTCTGCGATCGCGTACGCAGAGAACAAAGCTCCCATGTCTCAGTTACTGCGGCCATTCTGAGTGACTGTGGACTCACTCGAGGAGACGATGTTTTCAGGATCTGCATCCAATGCTGCGTTTGTGTCGCGGGCAGCTGCGAGGGCTCCGGTGGGTGTCTCAATACAAATTCCGCCGACTGAAGCAACAAAACTTGAAAATGCGTTTACATTAGCATAAAGTAGGCCCATACTGTAGTAGCAATGGATGGACTTGGTCAGGGGTGGGGAATAAGCGTCCCTCCAGCTACTGTTGAACTACACATTCCAGCACACCCTGCCCTAATAGCAAAACTGTGGAAGAGTATTTGTAGTCCCCCCGCAGCTGGAGGGATGCTTATTGCCCACCCTTGATCTTGGTGGTAGCTAATGAATACGGGGCTTATTCAAAACTGAATGCAAGTGTGTTTTGCAGACAGATCTTACGCTTTTTCACACTGCGCATACGTCTGAGCTGAGCATGAGTAGCTTTGCGCAACTATGGATGTCGTCTCTCCACTTACTGCTGATTGGGCGTAACTGACTTGCATCAAGGATAGGGTGGTGCAAACGCAGGCTGGTAATGGCGGTCACCAGTGGATGGTAAGAGATGCATAGATGCAGCCAACTCTGAGTACAGGTGATGATACACAATTTATTTCTGGGTGCGCAATGCGACTCTGAATCCTCAGCCCAAAGCTGAGTCTAGGCTACATGTAATACATACATCACTCAGTTGGGTGTGGGATGTTCGGTCAATAGTTATGATGTTGAAATGTCGGTATGCAGCATGTTGTCATGTTTAGCATGTCAACAGTTGCCATGTCGACATTCATCATGTATACAGGGAGGACTTGGTGACATGACAGAACATCCCTGGAGGCCTAGAGGTCACTCACCTAGCTGCAGCAGCTCCAACGCGGCTTCCGGGTCCTAGTGGTCATGTGACGATCACTTCCGGTGCAGACATCTCACGGAGCATTCTGCCCACTGTGTAAAATATTATGGGGGGAATTCAATTCAGAGTGATGTCCTACTGGGCATCACCAAGTATTGGCCAATCATGGTAGCCCCAGCAGTATTATTGCGCACATCTATGGGTTAGGAAGGACAGACGTGATTTTCCTTTCCGTAATGGCAAATCGCATCCTTTGCGTTGAATTGAATTCCCCCTGGCAGTCTAGTAATGAGAGGCAGGGCTGGATTAAGCCTTCAGGGGGCCCAGGGCACTTAGGACAGGTGGACCTGCCCCCATGCCTCTGGCCCTCCCCCTTTTGTCAGCAACACCTCCACTTCATCCAGCCCCCCCCCCCACACTTGTCATTTGGCCCATTCCCACTCATGAACCGACCCACCCCCATTCATTGTTCCAGCCCACTCCCACTGGTTGTCTGACAGCCACTTCAAAAATGCTTGGGGCTGTGCAGTGCAAATAATTCACTTTTCCATTGACTGGAGAATGTATAAATGATTTTCCCTGGTCCTTGCCCATGGCTGTTCCACAGTCCATAAATACACCATTCTCTGTATTACACACTTTTCCTTCATCATTTATGACACCATAGAAGGATTTTGCTGCTTCATGTTTTTATGCTGCCCAGAAGAGCTGTCACAGTTATCCGGCATGATCACTAAATTATGTGCTGTATCCAAATCAGCCAATCACATGGTCGGCTACAATGCAAAGATATGAATATGAACTGCATGGAGCCCAGGAGAAAAGCCCTGAAGGAAATATTATCACTATTTAACAAGGCTATTGTAAGGCAGCGCTGCCATCAGGAAGTATGTGGGGTACATTTGTAATGGACCTGGGATGCAAAGGGGATGCTGGAGGTCATGATTCCTGCCACAAACTGCTTCTTATCTACAGGGAGCCTGCCTGTGAATTGCGGCTGGTTTAATAGATATCAGCAGGTTATATGCAGTCCCCTTTGCGGGCAGATCTGTATTAATAGAGGACACAGAGCGCACAGAAAGCATGTGCCCGGGGCCTCCCTCGTTCAGGGAACCCACTGTGACCTGCACAGTGGGGGTACTAATTAACTGGGCCCAGGCTTGTTGGCATGGGTTTCGAGAGGGAGGGGAGAGTGGGTACTGACTACCCGGGCCCAGGCTTGTTGGAGGGGCCTGGCAGGGGCCAGGGTCTGACGCCGCGCCCCCTCCCTCTTCCCTCTCAGCAGCCCCCCCAGATTTGCGACGGTGCGCAGAAAATAAGTTTTTTCATGTTTTTTTTTCTGATGGGGCGTGGCCACGCCTCTCATTATTAGGTCACGCCCACTCAATAATACTGGGGCCCTGGCCGGCTTACTATGCCCTGCTTGTTGGTGGTCCTGGCAGGGGCCTTCAACTATTTGGTGATGCCCCATCCAGTTTCTATGCCCTTTCTCACTCTCTACTGCCCTGGGTACATTCACCCTTTGCATCGCACTTGTCCCTTCCTTTCTATTCTTCTCCATAACTGCCTCCCTTTGTCGCCTCATTCTATCTGTCCTACCATCCTGGCTGTTCCCCTTCCTTCTTGTCCCATCTGCACACATACCCTACTTTCCTCTTGAGCCATGCCTTATACACTCTTTGACGATACCATTGCTGGCAATAACCACGGCCAGAGTTAAGACTGCCTTTGTTTGCGGAAGCCTATTTAACTTAGTGTCATGGCAGTACATGTACCACAGCAATATCTGAAAATAGTTTTAAAAAATGCTTTATTAGATGAAGCATTTTTTTTTAAATAGTTTCAAAATGATTTATTGTTTTAAATATTTTTAATTAATGGTTAACTTTTTAGGACTTCACCTTTGCTTGTGTGAATGGGAGGCCCCTATCAGTATAATTTGTTTAATTTGTATGGGGCCCCACAAATTGTGATGGTTGCCCTGTCGTCGGGTATTGCTGGCAATAGCCTTCACAGACTACCCCCAGCAATAGCTTCCTTATGTAAAGCATGGGGGAGCCTACTTTACAAGCAGCGGTGATACATGTGCTGCCAAATGTCCTCCTATCACTAATTCCATAGCAGAGATGCCAGAGAGGAAACAAATGTTTTATTAAAATAAAAAATGAGTGTATGTAAATGTATTTCTTTTCCCAATTTTTTTTTTAACAATTTTATTTTTTTCAATGTTACTTTGTTTGAGGTATCTATTAATGGAAACCCAAGTCGGGGCTTCCCCTGCAGTGCATGCCTCAGGTCATGCATATACCGAGATGATCCAGGACTGGCCTGCAAACCAGTAGTACCCTGTTTCTAACTCAGACGCTAGGGCGATATACACACAAATGGTTGATGTCTTAGACCGTGAAGTCTTAATAGAGGTGGTGCAGCATCCAGCAGCCCTGTCTGGAAATGCTTCAACCAATGTTCCAACTAGCTCTTGCTTCATACGGGCCAATCATTTTCTGCAATAGATTACCCTGAGTTATGATGTTGAAGCTTATTGATACCATCCGTTGCCAGGATTTCTGACAGCCTTAGCAGTTTCTAGTCCTGGCTGTTGCTAGGCAGCAGGGAAGCTGTCAATATTGTGGAGGCATTCAGCTGCAGCCTGTCTGTAATCAAGCTCTCAGTGTGTGTGCAGTTCAGCTGCAATTTAGTCTGCAATCAAGGAGGATAGCTTGCATGGGTTCCTCTTTCTGTTAAAGTGTAGTCAGTCCCAGCATTCCCTGCCGGTGATAGCTTATACTTCAGTACTGCTGCCTGGTCCGTTCCATGTGTATCGTTGTACTGGTCTCCTGCTCTGCATATGCCCAGCTGTGTCTAATTCATGCAGATTTGCGATATCACATAACCTATCTATGTGAATATTGTTGGGGTTGCCAAGGGATATTGGAGGAGTGATTAGGATCTTATGATTACATGCTGTTGTTCAAGTGCTTTTCTGGTATGCATATTTACTATTATTGCCACATAACTCACTTATGCTGGGCATACACGGCAAGATAAAATGTCTGTCAGACCGACAGACATTTTATCTGGCTGGCTGCCAGCCGCAGATGTCTGCGGCATACACTGTGAGAGAAATCTCACAGTGTATAGCCCGACATCTGCGCTCCGCCCCCGGGGGAGGAGACATTTCCCTATTCCTTCCGTAGGAAGGAACACAGGACATGTCTGTCTGTCGGCCGCGCTGGGCATACACTGCCCGATGCGGCCGACAGTTACCGGGTAAATATCGCATCGGACGGGCATGCTGGACAATCCAGCATGCCCGACCGAGCAATATTTAACCCACGGTCGCCCCCCCCCACGCTACAATTATCGCGGCAATCCCCCGATATCGGGCGGATCGTCCCGATAATTGCAGCGTGTATGGCCAGCATAAGGAAGTACTACACTATATTATCCGTTTCATCTGGCTCTGACTGAGCCCCTCCCTTTAAGGTTTCCAGTCACCAAAACCTCTGGTCCATCCCACCACTTGGAATCCCCATGCGGAGTCTCAGATAAGCTTTAAAGACTTTCAATTTGGAACGCACATTTATTTTTGAACACATGCATACTATTATTTTTTAATTTACTACACTATGAGGCACATGTTTCCGACCTCTTTTCCAGATCACATTTATCTGGCTGACACACGGAAATATGGAAAGACTGCTGCCACCTTTACCAGAAGGACTTACGTGTTTTTATTTTGCACATTTGGACTCAGTTTCATACCACGCCCTTTGCACACAAAAAACATTTGGGGTGATTTGTGCACTAAGCTAGAACCACCACCTCCACATATATATATATATATATATATATGTGGCCTGGTGATCTGTCTTTCTGTGGGTAGTGCTCTGGTGAAGAGGTCCTGGAGACGTTCAGGACGCCAGCCGGGAGCACCATTCCACTACTCTGCTGTCAAACTCCGCAGTGGTTAATCGCTTGTTGTGGTATGCACACTCTGCTTGTTTTTACTTGCCAATAAATTTTATCTTCTTGATGCACGATGTGGCACCCCCGCATTCTTCTGTTTTGTTTTTAGATACTTCCCGACTGGATTGGGGCAATTACGGGGAAGACACCGGGCTACAATACTATGGTGGCCAGTGCTGTGATACGTGTATGGGACATTCTGTTGCTATATATTGGCTAAACAGACTTTCACCTGTTGTGCAAGTGGAATTCAGACAGATGTCTTTGGGTTAGTTGACAAAATCTGCTCACTGACATCTATATATATATATATATGTCCACATTGTTCATCTCTGAAAGTAAAAAGCCTCAGTGAATGCTATTCTGATGATTACCAACTTTGAGCTATAGTACCTCTGCCATTCAATATATATGCTGTGTTGGATTTTGTGTTGCTGCCATATCTGCAAGCCATTCAATATATATATATATTAGGGGTGTGCACCGGACACTTTTCGTGTTTTGTGTTTTGGTTTTGGATCTGGATCTTTCTTCGTGTTTTGGATCTGGATTGGTTTTGCCAAAACCACCCTTCCGTGTTTTGGGTTCTGGGTTTTGTGTTTTGGATCTGGATTTTTTCTTAAAAAATAAAAAAAAAACGCTAAAATCACATAAATGGGCCTTTTTTTGTTCCTACGCTATTAATAACCCCAATAACATTAATTTCCACTCATTTCCACTCTATTCTGAACACCTCACAATATTGTTTTTAGGCCAAAAGGTTGTACCGAGGAAGCTGGATGACTATGCTAAGCGACACAAGGGGGCGGCACAAACACGTGGCCCATCTAGGAGTGGCACTGCAGTGGCAGACAGGAAGCCAATCAGCGTTATGGTGCCCATTTGCATGTAGCACGAACCCGGGAGATCCGTGCTACATGCATCTGTGTGATTGGCACAGAGCAATGACAGGTCCGTGAGACCCGTCTGTGCTGCTGTGGTAAAAAAAAAAAAAAAAACCTGTGTAAAAAAAGAAAAAAATGGCGTGCACCCCCCCAAAAAAGAGCAACCAGCCCCGGGCATTAGTAACCCAGTGCTGGGTGTGCTTAAATACAGGGGACAAACGACGTAGGGGTCCCCTGTACTTAAGCACAACCAGCACCGGGCTAGTCAGAACCAGCGCTGGTTGCCAAAATACGGGGGACAAACGACGTAGGGGTCCCCTGTATTCTGCGCAACCAGCTCTGGGCTCTGATCCGGTCCTGGTTCTGGAAATATAGGGGACAAAAAATGAGTAGGGTTCCCCTGTATGTTCCAGAACCAGCACTGGACTTTTTCTAGCGGGGGGCTGATGCCACAGCCAGGGGAGCCCTTTCACCGGGCCCCCCAGCCGCAGCATCAACCCTGACCGCTAGTCAGCCCAGGCCGGGGATCCCTGGAGAGCTGGGGACCCCCCCAATAAAGGGGTCACCCTCTCCAGGGCACCCCAGGCCCAGGCTGATAGCCCGGGGCTATCCCCGCCACCCCTGGTGGCGGTGGGTGGCGGGTTGATTGTGTGGTGTGGTGTAAATAAAGAATATCAAACATTGTCTTTACAAGTAGAACTGCAAGTCCCAGCTAGCCTGCCCCGCATGCTGGTACTTGGAGAACCACAAGTACCAGCATGCAGGGCATTAAGGGCCCACTAGTACCTGTAGTTCACCTGTAAAAAAAATGTTTAAAAAAACACAGGACACACACACCGTGACAGTATAAGTTTATTAAACATACATACACACACACACATGTACACATACTCACCTATGTAACCTGTAGCATCGGTCCACTTGTCCGGTAAAGTATCCCTAGGGGACCTGTGAAAAAAAACATACTCACCATCTCCTATGCGAGGTTCTGTCCTCTTCGTTCCAAAGTAGGCATCCCCGGACTTGGCAAAAAAAAAAAACGAAAACGCGATCCACGAACTTAGTACCGTTCTATAGAACGGTACTTCCCGAATGAGAGCTTAGCGGCGGGGTATCACCATGGAAACCCCGCTGCTAAGCGTTCATTGGCTGAGAGAGGTCATCTCCCGTCTCTCAGCCAATGAACGGCTCCCTCCATTGTAGTCAATGGTGGGAACCGCAGGGTAAACTTTAATAACCTTGCGGCTCCCAGCATTGACTACAATGGAGGGAGCCGTTCATTGGCTGAGAGACGGGAGATGGCCTCTCTCAGCCAATGAACGCTTAGCAGCGGGGTTTCCATGGTGATACCCCGCCGCTAAGCTCTCATTCGGGAAGTACCGTTCTATAGAACGGTACTAAGTTCGTGGATCGCGTTTTCGTTTTTTTTTTTTGCCAAGTCCGGGGATGCCTACTTTGGAACGAAGAGGACAGAACCTCGCATAGGAGATGGTGAGTATGTTTTTTTTCACAGGTCCCCTATGGATACTTTACCGGACAAGTGGACCGATGCTACAGGGTTACATAGGTGAGTATGTGTACATGTGTGTGTGTGTGTGTGTGTGTGTATGTATGTTTAATAAACTTATACTGTCACGGTGTGTGTGTCCTGTGTTTTTTTTAAACATTTTTTTACAGGTGAACTACAGGTACTAGTGGGCCCTTAATGCCCTGCATGCTGGTACTTGTGGTTCTCCAAGTACCAGCATGCGGGGCAGGCTTGCTGGGACTTGCAGTTCTACTTGTAAAGACAATGTTTGATATTCTTTATTTACACCACACCACACAATCAACCCGCCACCCACCGCCACCAGGGGTGGCGGGGATAGCCCCGGGCTATCAGCCTGGGCCTGGGGTGCCCTGGAGAGGGTGACCCCTTTATTGGGGGGGTCCCCAGCTCTCCAGGGATCCCCGGCCTGGGCTGACTAGCGGTCAGGGCTGATGCTGCGGCTGGGGGGCCCGGTGAAAGGGCTCCCCTGGCTGTGGCATCAGCCCCCCGCTAGAAAAAGTCCAGTGCTGGTTCTGGAACATACAGGGGAACCCTACTCATTTTTTTCCCCTGTATTTCCAGAACCAGGACCGGATCAGAGCCCAGAGCTGGTTGCGCAGAATACGGGGGACCCCTACGTCGTTTGTCCCCCGTATTTTGGCAACCAGCTCTGGTTCTGACTAGCCCGGTGCTGGTTGTGTTTAAGTACAGGGGACCCCTATGTCGTTTGTCCCCTGTATTTAAGCACACCCAGCACTGGGTCACTAATGCCCGGGGCTGGTTGCTCTTTTTTTGGGGGGGGGGCACGCCATTTTTTTCTCTTTTTACACAGGTTTTTTTTTTTTTATTTACCACAGCAGCACAGACGGGTCTCACGGACCCGTTAGTGCTCTGTGTCAATGACACAGATGCAAGTAGCACGGATCTCCTGGTCCGTGCGTGCATCTGTGTCATTGAAATACACAGCAGCACAGACGGGTCTCACTGACCCATCTGTGCTCTGTGTCACTGTCAATCACACAGATGCATGTAGCACGGATCTCACGAGTCCGTGCTACATGCAAATGAGCACCATAATGCTGATTGGCTGAGAGCCGTGACAGACGGCTCTGTCAGCCAATCAGCACTTTGCCCATTAAAGGCAAAGGCATTTTTTTTTAAATGGCCGCTCGAGGCAAAACCTCGAGATCCGACAGCAGATCTCGAGGTTTTGCCTCGGGAGAGGGATCCGGGGCAGACAGGGAGATCCGAGCTTGGGCTCGGATCGCCCCGGATCCCCGAAGTTCGGGTGGGTTCGGTTCTCAGGGAACCGAACCCGCTCATCCCTAATATATATATATATATATATATATATATATATATATATATATATATATTAGGGGTGAGCGGGTTCGGATTTCTGAAATCCGAACCCCCCCGAGCCCCCCCGATCCGAGTCCGATCCGAATCAGGCTCGACTTTTCCCGCCTGACTCGGATCTGAAATCGAGGCAAAACGTCATCATCCCGCCTTCCGAGTCTCGCGGGTTTTGGATCCTATATAAGGTACCCACGTCGGCGCCATTTTCTCACTCGGCTGTGGACAGTGAAGAGGGAGGGTGGGAGTTAGGGCTGTGTAGTGTAGTGTAGTGTAGTGCTGCTGTTGTCCACTACTTCAAAGTCCATAGGGGCTGGCTGTGTTGTGCTGTGCTGCTGTTGTTAATAGGGGCTGTGTCCACTACTTCAAAGTCCATAGGGGCTGGCTGGACTGTGTTGTGCAGTCAGTTCTCCATAGGGGCTGTGTCCACTCCAAAGTCCTGTGCAGTGTCCCAGTCCTAAAGAGGTGCTGTAGTGTTGTCCAGGGGGTGCTCTGTCCATCAGGGGTGCTCCCCCCAAGTGCTAAAAAAATAATATATTTTCTGTGTTTGTGAATTGTGTGCGCAGTAGCCGCACGTGCATCAACAAAGTAGTGCCAAGCGTGCGCCTGTGTCATAAGTAAAGGGCCGGCTGGCTTGACCGTTAAAGGGTGCTGTAACCCCCGAAAGTACACTCCAGTCCAAACCAAAAAAAAATTATTTTCTGTGTTTGTGAATTGTGTGCGCAGTAGCCGCACGTGCATCAACAAAGTAGTGCCAAGCGTGCGCCTGTGTCATAAGTAAAGGGCCGGCTGGCTTGACCGTTAAGGGTGCTGTAACCCCCGAAAGTACACTCCAGTCCAAACCAAAAAAAAAATTATTTTCTGTGTTTGTGAATTGTGTGCGCAGTAGCCGCACGTGCATCAACAAAGTAGTGCCAAGCGTGCGCCTGTGTCATAAGTAAAGGGCCAGCTGGCTTGACCGTTAAGGGTGCTGTAACCCCCGAAAGTACACTCCAGTCCAAACCAAAAAAAAATTATTTTCTGTGTTTGTGAATTGTGTGCGCAGTAGCCGCACGTGCATCAACAAAGTAGTGCCAAGCGTGCGCCTGTGTCATAAGTAAAGGGCCGGCTGGCTTGACCGTTAAGGGTGCTGTAACCCCCGAAAGTACACTCCAGTCCAAACCAAAAAAAAAATTATTTTCTGTGTTTGTGAATTGTGTGCGCAGTAGCCGCACGTGCATCAACAAAGTAGTGCCAAGCGTGCGCCTGTGTCATAAGTAAAGGGCCGGCTGGCTTGACCGTTAAGGGTGCTGTAACCCCCGAAAGTACACTCCAGTACAAACCAAAAAAAAAATTATTTTCTGTGTTTGTGAATTGTGTGCGCAGTAGCCGCACGTGCATCAACAAAGTAGTGCCAAGCGTGCGCCTGTGTCATAAGTAAAGGGCCGGCTGGCTTGACCGTTAAGGGTGCTGTAACCCCCGAAAGTACACTCCAGTCCAAACCAAAAAAAAAATTATTTTCTGTGTTTGTGAATTGTGTGCGCAGTAGCCGCACGTGCATCAACAAAGTAGTGCCAAGCGTGCGCCTGTGTCATAAGTAAAGGGCCGGCTGGCTTGACCGTTAAGGGTGCTGTAACCCCCGAAAGTACACTCCAGTACAAACCAAAAAAAAAATTATTTTCTGTGTTTGTGAATTGTGTGCGCAGTAGCCGCACGTGCATCAACAAAGTAGTGCCAAGCGTGCGCCTGTGTCATAAGTAAAGGGCCGGCTGGCTTGACCGTTAAGGGTGCTGTAACCCCCGAAAGTACACTCCAGTCCAAACCAAAAAAAAAATTATTTTCTGTGTTTGTGAATTGTGTGCGCAGTAGCCGCACGTGCATCAACAAAGTAGTGCCAAGCGTGCGCCTGTGTCATAAGTAAAGGGCCGGCTGGCTTGACCGTTAAAGGGTTCTGTAACCCCCAAAGTACACTCCAAACCAAAAAAATATATATTTTCTGTGTTTGTGACTTGTGTGCACTGTGGCTGCACGTGCATCAACAAAGGAGCAGCGCCAAGCGTGCGCCTGTGTCCCATAAGTAAAGAGCCGGCTGGCTCATTTCTTAAAGGGTGGTGTAACCCACAAAGTGCACTACTCTCCAGCAAAAATAAAAAAATATTTTCTGTGTTTGTGTGCGCTTTAGCCGCACGTATATATATCAATATAACATAAATGGAGGACCAAACTCTCTCTGATAAAAATAAAATAGGGAAAGATCAAGAACCACTTCCTACTAGTGCTGTTGCTGCTGCTGGGAGTTGTTCATCATCCCAGAGAGGAAGTAGGAACATCACTACTTTTACTAAACAATTGACCCTCCAACAGTCCCTAGCGATGAGGATGAAGTACGACAGCAGTCATCCTGAAGCAAAACGTATAACTGAGGCCTTGACTGCTATGTTGGTGTTAGACGTGCGTCCGGTATCCGACATTAGTGCAGTGGGATTTAGACAATTGATGGAGGTAGTGTGTCCTCGGTTCCAAATCCCGTCTAGATTCCACCTGCATCCTCAAAGCAGCAGCGACAAGCGTGCGTCTGTCTGTTAAAGGGTGGTGACACCCTCAAAGTGTGCTACACAAACAATTAAAATATTGTTCTTTTTTTTTCTGTCTTTGTGAAATGTGTGGGCTGTAGCCGCACCTGCATCCTTAAAGCAGCAGCGACAAGCGTGCGTCTGTCTGTTAAAGGGTGGTGACACCCTCAAAGTGTTCTACACAAACAATTAAAATATTGTTCTTTTTTTTCGGTCTTTGTGAAATGTGTGGGCTGTAGCCGCACCTGCATCCTTAAAGCAGCAGCGACAAGCGTGCGTCTGTCTGTTAAAGGGTGGTGTAACTCTCAAAGTGCTCCAAAAAATAAAAAACTATTTTTTTTATGTGTTTGTGACTTGTGTGCGATGTAGCCGCACTTGCATCCTCAAAGCAGCAGCGACAAGCGTGCGTCTGTCTGTTAAAGGGTGGTGACACCCTCAAAGTGTGCTACACAAACAATAAAAATATTCTTCTTTTTTCTGTCTTTGTGAATTGTGTGGGCTGTAGCCGCACCTGCATCCTTAAAGCAGCAGCGACAAGCGTGCGTCTGTCTGTTAAAGGGTGGTGACACCCTCAAAGTGTGCTACACAAAGAATAAAAATATTCTTCTTCTTTTTTCTGTCTTTGTGAATTGTGTGGGCTGTAGCCGCACTTGCATCCTCAAAGCAGCAGCGACAAGCGTGCGTCTGTCTGTTAGAGGGTGGTGTAACCCTCAAAGTGTGCTCCACAAACAATAAAAATATTCTTTTTTTTTTTCTGTCTTTGTGAATTGTGTGGGCTGTAGCCGCACTTGAATCCTCAAAGCAGCAGCGACAAGCGTGCGTCTGTCTGTTAAAGGATTACATCGGTGACAGCATCCAAGTAGGCATGTCAGACAGTCCGTACCTGTACTGGCAGGAAAAAGAAGCAATTTGGAGGTCCCTGTACAAACTGGCTCTATTTTACCTGAGTTGCCCCCCCTCCAGTGTGTACTCCGAAAGAGTGTTTAGTGCAGCCGGGAACCTTGTTAGCGAAAGGCGTAGGAGGTTGCTTCCACAAAATGTGGAGAAGATGATGTTCATAAAATGAATGATCAACTCTTCCAGGGAGACCAGCCTCCAGAACGTACAGAGGGACCTGTGGTTCCAGCAGGGACGAATTAATACTCTGTGAGGATGAGGATGTACATAACACTGAAGAGGGTGAGGAATCTGTGGATGAGGAGGATGAGGACGACTTCTTGCCTCCGTAGAGCCAGTTTGTGCAGGGACAGATTAATTGCCAGCTTGTTTTGTGGGGGCCCAAACGAACCAATCATTTCAGCCACAGTTGTGTGGCAGACCCTGGCGCTGAAATGATTGGTTTGTTAAAGTGTGCATGTCCTGTTTATACAACATAAGGGTGGGTGGGAGGGCCCAAGGACAATTCCATCTTGCACCTCTTTTTTTTCTTTGCATTATGTACAGTTTGGGGCCTAGTTTTTCAATGCCATCCTGTCTGCCACTGCAGTTTCACGCCTAGATGGGTCACGTGTTTGTGCCGCCCACTCGTGTCGCTTAGCATAGTCATCCAGCTACCTCGGTGCAACCTTTTGGACATAAAAACACTATTGTGAGGTGTGAGGTATTCAGAATAGACTGGAAATGAGTGGAAATTAAGGTTATTGAGGTTAATAATAGCATAGGAGCAGAAAAACCTACAAATTCTGTGATTTTAGCTGTTTTTATGCTTTTTTTCAAAAAAATACAGATCCAAAACACAAAACCCAGAACCCAAAACACGGAAGGGTGGTTTTGGCAAAACCAATCCAGATCCAAAACACGAAGAAAGATCCAGATCCAAAACCAAAACACAAAACACGAAAAGTGGCCGGTGCACACCCCTAATATATATATATATATATGTGTGTGTGTGTGTGTGTGTTTGATTCTGTGTTGCTGCTAGATTTGCAAGTCTTGCTGTTGTGGATAATTGTTGCTGTCAGCTAATTCACATGTTTGCTATCCAGACAAACTGTCCTACAATTAACCCTCTTGATTCTGGTTCTGGTTCTGCAATTACCCTGATCCTTTAGTATATCTGTATCTACTTCAGCCCTATCCTGCGATCACCCTTGTATTGTTTAAGCCCCTACTGCCTGGGCTTAAGACCTGGCGGCCGCCTAAGTACCGATGAGTGTATTCAACCCTATGGAAACAACAGGTTGTTGTTATAGGAAGTAGATCTCAGTAGGAGGCTCTAGGGGTCTTATACATATACAGGGGTGTTTCATAACACTTATCTAACCACTTTTGAAAGAACCGCTGAGAGAGAGAGTTGGCCTAAAGATCAGTGGGCAAGCCTTGTGGCAAGCCTCCTGTCCTGTCAGGAGAACCACAAAAAAGAATATTATGACTTGCGCCTGACTGATGCTAAAGACTATGATAAGTTAAGAAAAAGAAATCTTAACTCAGTTGGGAGTCACCATGTTTGTTCCTGCCCAACGAGTTCATCGCTGGGAATGACAAACAGAAATGTATCCCTGCTCTCAACTTCATGACCTCGTCCATCTTACCACAAAGTGGCTGCAGCCAGAGTCTCTAACAGGACCCTATATTGTGGAAAGGGTCTATATCTATGGTCCTTATATACAATTCTGCGCAAGTGGGTGAGCAACACAGACCCTAAAATAGTAGACCAATTGGTAGAAGTGGTGGGAGGTATGTGGTGGCTGAGGAACTAGTAAGTGTAACCCAACGGGCCCTAGTTCCACAATGGTGATCTCCAGTGACCACTAGTAAGACTGTTCCAGGGGAGAAGGGTAATATGTTGCCATTTGGGTTAGGGACACCTGGCACCTTTCAAAGAATGATAGATAGAATTCTAAGGCCCATAGACAGTATGGTGCTGCTTTTCTGGATGATGTAGTGATCTATAGTCCTGATTGGCAATCTCACTTACCCAGAGTACAAGCAGTATTAGACTCCATCTGTAAGGCGGGATTGACAGCCAACCCTAAAAAATTTTTTAGGGATGGAAGAAGTACAGTATATTAGATACACCATCGGCAGAGATTTGATAAAGTCACAACTTAATAAAATTGAGACAAAACAAAATTGGCCACAACCCCTGAATAAGAAGCAGATGAGCGCCTTCTTAGGAATCACAGGGTATTATAGAAGGTTTATAGACAATTTTGCCACCATTACTGTCCCTTTGAATGACCATACCAAGGGCAAACAGAAAGTTATGGTTAAATGGAATCCTAAAGCAGAACAGGCTTATCAGGAGTCGAAGGTACTGTAGCATTGTGTACCCAACCAGTTCTGATGACACCAGACTTTAAAAGTGAATTTGTGGTGCAGAATGATGCGTTGGATGTAGGGATAGGTGCAGTCCTGTCCCAGAACAAAGACGGTGAAGAGCATCCTCTTATATATTTAAGCAGAAAGGTGAATGTACATGAGAGAAACTATGCCACTGTTGAAAAAGAAGCAATGGCAATCATATGGGCATTAGAAACTCTCGGGTACTACCTGCTGGGAAGGAAATCAGATTGATCACCAATCATGTCCCTTTGAAATAAATGTCTGAGAATAAAGAGAGCAATGGGAGAATAACAAAATGGTTTTTGGCATTGCAAAACTTAAAATTTTCAGTAGCACAGGCCAGGGAGTCAACTGGCAAATGCAGACACTTTGTCTTGTGTTTTTTGCTTGGGGGCTGCAGTTCTTCCACCCTACAGCTCAAAATTAAGGATGAGTGTATATGTAACAAAAAGAATGGTAAGGTTATACACTTGAGATATATTTGTCCCAGATTTCTGAGCTATATGTATTAAAACCCCAGTAAAATGCCTGTGATTGTAAGACAGACTTGATAGACGTTTGGGCTTTAGTAAAAGCCAGTTAAGGGTTCCTGGGGTTATGGATGGAGAGTGAGGGCGGGCTCTACCCATTAGGCCAATTTCAGGTCTTCAGCCTAAGAACAGGCTAAATAGTGCTTGAACTTGTAAGAGGCTGCTACAGATGTGTCAGCGTTTTTACTCAGTATCTCACTAACTAGGAAAACAGGCAGCAGGCTTGTTAAGAGACACTGAGATTCACTGACCGTGAGTACTGTGCATATGCCTATGTTTGTGGTGGGGCATTAGGTTCTACCACTTTTGAGAGTGGGAACCTGTGTGTTTAGTTAGAGCCCAGGCAGGTTAGGATGTATTATGTTTTTCTTTTACTGCATAACAAAGTAGCTTCAGTTAAGTACATGGAAACCCTGGACTAGTGTGCTGTTTCCTGGCCGCTGTGTGTTTGGAAGTGCCCATCTATCCCAGGTGAGAATAACCATAACTTGATCACCTCACAGGATAGATAGATAGATAGATAGATAGATAGATGCACTTAGAGAAAGTAGGCACATATAGGAGAGGGTGCCAGAACAAAATTAATACAAATGTAGCTATATTTTATTTTATTTTTATCCCGTTTATCTTTTTCCACTCCTCAAATTTAAAAAAAAGAATGTTATATATATTTTTTGTTCCCGAATTCAATTTTCTCCCGTTCCTTTTTTTCCCCATCACTACTCTTCACCATGTTTTCTATGTTGATCTGTTTGTCTTGAACCTATACGTATGAGCAAAATAAAATGTATTTATATTTTTATTGAAACAACATAGTCAACATTTCTATTAAGCTTATAAATTAACACATTCAGACATAAACTCACTATACTACACACAAATAGGTGAGCGCTATAGGGTCTAAATTTCCCTATAAGACTTTGCAACCTTTATTCTATGGTTTAGAGTTCGATTGTGTATCTTTATAGTGCATCTTTACCCTACACCAATGGTTCCCAAACTTTTGAATCACGGCGCCCCAAAGTATCAGCATTGTTTTCACGGCACCCCTAAGCCAAAAGTTTGTCATTGAAAAATTTTGAAACAAATGTAGTGAAGTAGTAAAGTGAAGTAAATTGTGCTGACCTGTCATCTTTCGGTTCATTTATGTAGTGGGTGACAGGTTTCCACTTCTGATTATCCACATATTTACATTACATTGACCATAAATAATTTGAATTGGTGCTGGATCACCAACCTGAGGCACCCCTGCAAGTGTCCCGAGAAACCCCAGGGTGCCACGGCTCACAGTTTGGGAACCACTGCCCTACACATTTCGTCTCCTTATGTGACTTCATCATGAATTGTATCGATGCTCAGTACATTATTAAAATCGGATGATATAATCACCAATGACTGTCCACAGATTGGAGTGTTTTTCAATACAAGAATAGAAGGAAAAATTCCCACCTCTATATAGGTGTTTTTGCAACTTGAACCCGGCCAATGCAATGATGAAGAAAAGAATCTTATACCTGGTAGGTCTACCACTTGCCACTGTGGTCAAAGGTGGGACTCTGCAAGCTCATTGCATACATTGCAATACCATTTAAATGTATCTGGGACACATAATAAATATGAAATGTTCACTTGACATTTGCAGAGACTGGATCACATTAATTATAGGATTATGTGTACAGACATTTGTACTATAATATCATTGCTGGGAATTGGTATGAAATACCGCCGGCCGCATGATTACCGGCAGCCCGACATCAGCAGAGATCCCGGCAGCGGAAGCCTGACAGCGCTGGAAATCCCGATCGTGGATAGGTAAGTATTGTCTAACCTAACCTAACCCCCCTAACCCTAACCCTCCTTAGGGGTGCCTAACCCTAACCTCCCCCCCAAGTGCCTAACTCTAATCCCCCCTCTAAGTGCCTAACCCTAACCACCCCCTTCCCCGCTGCCTAAACCTAAGTCCCCCGGGGGGGTGCCTAACCCTAAGTCCTCCCCCGGGGTGCCTAACCCTAACCCTCCCTCCCCCTAGCCTAACCCTAACCCTCCCGGGGGGTGCCTAACCCTAAGTTCCTCCCGGGAGCCCTAAACCTAACCCTCCCCCCGCGCGGCTGTCCGCTCGTGGCGCCCGGCATCACTACGATCGGGATGCTGGGCGCCGGTCTCCCGGCGTCGGGGAAATGCCGGGCGTCTACATCTAGACGCCCGGCATTTCACCCTTGCCGAGATATGACAGTCGGGAAGCCGGCTGCCGGTATTTAGGCAGTCGGCTTCCCGATTGCATGCCCATTGCTGAGACAAGTCAGAGCTTATATCCAAGATGGCTCTAACTGCCTAGGAGTGTGTGCACTGCAAATACTCAAATGTAAAGGCAGACAGACCCCTTTCTATTTGACTGTTAGTATAATGAGATGAATGTATATCTATTATACATCTATAATTTTACTTTTGAAATGTGTTACTTACTCTAAGATGGTTGACTTCTGCAAGGAGAGAACCACTGCTTTGTCTCTGTCCTATGTTGGCTTGATTTCCTTCTGATGTCCTCCTGTCAATCATATTCATGTTTAATAATAATTTAACAATTGAACAGACTGAGAATATGGTTTACTGGCAGGGGTAGAGTCTGGGGTGGGTATGATATAACATCACTTAGGGTGTGGTCAGCTTTGTAATCAGCAGGAAAGAGGTAGACAGACCCAGCCTTGTAAGTTTGTGTATAGAATATACAGAGGGATATCATAAAATATGTCTGAGGTTAGAGAACCTTTAAGACAGGTAAATACTTGGCATAAAATTAACTTACAGCTGTTCTGTATGTGTTTTTTAATATAAAAAAACATTTTTATATTATAGGTAATATATTTTTTGTGCACTATAGCACCATCAAATTAAGTTTTCAAGAACTACATTAAATTCACAGTATTTATACATATTAATCAATAGATATAAAATACATGTATATTACCTGGCCTACGTATTCCCTGTGTTACAGGTGGATAATGGAAAACAGCACTGTTCGTATACAAATCCACAAACAGGCCTAAAGGAACATTCAATGCAAAAAGAGAGTATAATACGTCTTTTAAAGATGGTTCTTGAAAAGAGAAGTCTAAGGGGGTAAAAAAAAAAAAAAAAAAAAAGAAGACGACAATTAAAGTGAATCAGTATCATCATTGCGCGCTTATTTACATAAACAAAACACACCCCTAGCGAGTTAATGAATATCATTATGGGAGAACTTTGCCCAAATCATAATATTCATGGTCTCATTATCGGTTTGCTGCCGTTTGTTTTAACCGCCAGGAAAAAGACTATTTTCCTTCTGTGTACAAGAGGTTGAATCTGTTTGACAAAGGAGGGTAATTTTTCAAACAGGATGCCAGAATTGCCGATAAAAAAAAACCAACAACCCAAAAGACTTGGAAAACTGTCCCTTTGTGTCTTTTAAATACGTTACTTTCCATTAAAATCCATCAATAAAAAATAAAAACTCTCTTCCCGGTTCACTGATCTGATATCCTTAGATTGATTTACATGTGAAAATTAATTCAATATTACAATTAGTAACATCTATCTGAATTCAATTATTTCATGAGTGCAGCTGTGAAAATCTCTCATTGCTTCTTTGCTCTGTAATATATTACGAATTGTGGTCACCTTCTTAATATGGTCTAAGGAATTTTATTTTGGTACAGTATGTATTTTCAGCAAATTACAATTTCAGGTCACCTTCTTATTATGGTGTATTTAATACTGCTTTGGTTTGTATTTTCAGCCAATCACAAGTCTCCTTTTTTCAACGCTCCAATAGTATAAAAATCCCCCTCCCTTTTAATGAACAGGTGGATCACATTCTGAATCCCAATGACGTGGTACCACACACTCTACCGTATTGGTTGCTTTGCAAATATTTGTAGAATATCTCTTTGTACCATTCGCTGAAATACCTGAAATTGGTAAATCAGAGACCATGTTGACAGTCTTTTTAACTACTAAAAAACAGTGGATAAAATGGGCTCAGAATAATAAGATCTGCTCTAACTTGTGGTTTCTTAACCAGGGGTATCCATACCTCTTGCGGGTATGTGGACCAAATATTGAGGGTATGGGACTTGATCTCCTAACACTTTTCAAAAAGAGCTGTTATTAGATTAAACTAGTTGGAAAGTTGCCTACTTGCATATGAAGGTGATCAGTATAAAACAATTAAATGTTAAAGTCTACAGCTCCTTGTCCTTCTGTTCTCGTGGATGCGGTTGTATAGCTACGCGTTCCACTTCTTAACACTGGACGTTCATTCATGTGGCCTGATGTCCAGTTGCCTTCGGCATTAGAAGAGAAGCAAGTGATACCCTAATTCTCCTTGAACATGGTAGGTCGGATGTGCATGACTGAATCTGAAATCAAAAAGGAGAAATCAACTTGTGTGTAAAATGAGATGTGAGTAACATTATCAATAACTATATCTCAATTGCTGTAGGTAGCTTGTGTATTTTTAATTTGCTGTTTTGAATAAATATGATATAATCTTTATCATCTTCTTTCAGCTGTTCCATTCCCAGCTATTCATGTACACAGTAAAACCAATCTATTGACATATTTTGAAGTCATATTGGTACCTAACAGGACTGGTGGTGGTGGTGGTGATGATGATGTTGACAGTCTGGTGAAGGGAGTTTGGGGACATATTGGGCAATCCATTGGGGTTCTATCATCGGAAAAAGGTTTAGGACACCTGCTCAAATTTATTGCAACCTACCAGATTCTAATAGTTTGCCTACTGCAGCTTAGACAACGAAACAAACATCTGCTTAGGTGCCATGTGCTAGAATAGCTTTTCCCATAAAATCTTTCTGCACTGCTGGTGACCAGAAAACACTAGAGCCTGCTAGATCTAAATACACCGCTATATGGAACCAGGATATATCAAATAAATTCAAATGGATTTATGGACACGGGAATAAAAGCCAAACAAAAACTGATCTTATAGTTATTTAGGATTTTCTGAACATCAGAATTATATATTTCATAGATTTCTCCTTCATCTAACATATTGGCAGTGATGAATAGGTTTAAAAGTAAGTGATAAGAGTTTGGAAGGAAAGTCAATGGTTTGATGAAGTAAAAAGTCTATGAAGATTGTTTCAGCTCTCTGGACCGCATAATTCTAAAATTCCACAGAGTTAGAGAACGGCAATACCGCATAATGCATTTTAATATTACTCAGACTTTAAAATAGACACAATGTGTTTAGAGAGACTGGAATGTTCTTGCAAAAACAAATTACAAAAAGCTTTACAATTCAGGAGACTTCAATCTACAATATATACATACACGTGGTGTAGATGTAAATGAAATGCGTGGGGGTGCACACTGCATCACTGTTTCTCACATACTGAAGCTGCAGAAGGCACTTACAAGCTCACTGACTTTTTCTGAGTCAAACATCCAGTACAATGAGGAAATATTAATAGCTAAATGAAACTGCAGCATAACCTTTCATTAATCTGATTTATTTCTACAAATAAGCTTTGTTTTCTTTTTTTATTCTAATTAATATTAACATATACTTTACAGGGGAGGGAGAGAGGGAGAGGAAGGAAGGTAGGTTGATTCTGTGCTACCCTCTGCACTTTACTTTCTCTCTTCCCAAATTTCCTTTGTTTACACAGGTCCATTCCTCACCCTTTGTTTCATCTTTCCCCCTTCATTTGCTCCAATCTGCCTTCATTTATTCAGTTTTTCCTTATTTCTTTCAAAACACCTATGCTAAGTTTATCCCTTAACCAACAACATCTCCCTCTCCACCAACACCATTTCTCTGCTTCCACCAACATCTCCCTCTCTCCACCAACACCATCTCTCTCCTTCCACCAACATCTCCCTCTCTCCACCAACAACATCTCTCTCCTTTCAGCAACATCTCCCTCTATCCACCAACACCATCTCTCTGCTTCCACCAGCATCTCCCTCTCTTCACCAACACCATCTCTTTGCTTCCACCAGCATCACCCTCTCTCCACCAACACCATCTCTCTCCTTCCACCAACATCTCCCTCTCTCCACCAACACCATCTCACTCCTTCCACCAACATCTCCCTCTCTCCACCAACACCATCTCTCTGCTACACCAGCATCTCCCTCTTCACCAACACCATCTCTCTGCTTCCACCAACATCTCCCTCTCTCCACCAACAACATCTCTCTCCTTTCAGCAACATCTCCCTCTATTCACCAACACCATCTCTCTGCTTCCACCAGCATCTCCCTCTCTTCACCAACACCATCTCTCTGCTTCCACCAGCATCACCCTCTCTCCACCAACACCATCTCTCTCCTTCCACCAACATCTCCCTCTCTCCACCAACACCATCTCACTCCTTCCACCAACATCTCCCTCTCTCCACCAACACTATCACTCTGATTCCACCAGCATCTCCCTCTCTCCAACACCATCTCTCTGCTTCCACCAACATCTCCCTCTCTCCACCAACATCTCTCTCCTTTCAGCAAGATCTCCCTCTATCCACCAACACATCTCTTTGCTTCCACCAGCATCTCCCTCTCTTCACCAACACCATCTCTCTGCTTCCACCAGCATCACCCTCTCTCCACCAACACCATCTCACTCCTTCCACCAGCATCACCCTCTCTCCACCAACACCATCTCACTCCTTCCACCAACATCTCCCTCTCTCTACCACATCCATGTCTCTCCCACCAACATCACCCTCTCTCCACCAACACCATCTCACTCCTTCCACCAACATCTCCCACTCTCCACCAACACCATCTCTCTGCTACACCAGCATCTCCCTCTCTTCACCAATACCATCTCTCTGCTTCCACCAACATCTCCCTCTCTCCACCAAAGCCATCTCTCTCCTTCCATCAACATCTCCCTCTATCCACCAACACAATCTCTCTCCTTCCACCAACATCACCCTCTCTCCACCAAATCCATATCTCTCCTTTCACCAACAACATTTCCTGCCATGATCAACAACTCCTCCCTACACAAAAACATCTTCCTCCACCTACATCCTCTCCCTCCCTTCACCAACACATTTTCTTCCATCACAATCTCCTCCCTCTCTCTACCAACATCTCCCTCCTTCAGAGAAAGAGAAAAATAAGGGGTTACCTTATTCAGTGCACTTACCCTCAAATAACATAGGATGATAGTCTATTCTGTGTGTTAATATAAATTAGCTTAACATAAGGGGCGTCAGTGGCACTCCTGTTTGGTGACATGATTTGGAAGAATAATCTATATCAGATATATACAATATAGATACAAATACCCCTGAAGATACCACTGATGTAAATAAATAAGTGGTTAGCTGGTGTGGGAATATAACTCTCTTTATCTCCCTCCTTCAATCAACACCATCTTCTTCCCTCCAGTGACACCACCTCTCTCCCCCACTGACACCAACTCTCTCCCTTTCTCACTCTCCTTGCCTTGTTCCAGTTAGAAAGGAGTGAGCCCCAGCACTGTCCTGCCCTTATGTGAAGCAGGCCAGCAACCTTCATCAAGATGGCCGCAGGACCACTAACTGCTCATACGCGACCCCGTGCCCTTGCATCATCTTGGATGTATGTGATGTACTGCACAGATGGGCAGTACATGTTCCTTCTGGGTGAAATGTACCTATAGTATATACCACTGTTACCACCAATGTCTCTGGGTACTAAAACCGCTTACTCTGTATTACTCTGTGCTACCGCTTTTATATCTGTTACCGCTGTTCTCCAAACAAACCTGCAAGACTGGTTAAGAATACACTGTGTGGCCTAAACTCCATCTTACAATTCTGTTGGCACCTATTGTTCTACTCCAATGATACATATCAACAGTTCCAACTAAAAAAAGCACTGGGTATAACCAATGTAACTATGGTCCTGCCTACAGAATATTGGTTTTCTACTATTATCTATTATCTTGTTCATATGCAAATAACTCATTTGTGAGAATGCAAGTAAAATATATAAAGTGTCTAGTCGTTTGTAATCTATTATACTATTCAGTGAACATCAATAGATTACTAACCAACTACAGTATTTGACTGGGGATGCAGTCAATTTCTTGACTGCGGAGATTCCGGCACTCAGAATCCCGACCGCCGGAATCCCGAAGGCAAGTATCAGGGTTGGGGGGAGGGTTAGGGGTTAGGCACTAGAGGGAGGGTTAGGTTTAAGCACTAAGGGGAGAGGGTTAGGTATAGGGTGTGGGCAGGTTAGGTTTAGGCACTGGGGGGGAGGTTAGGGTCAGGCACTGGGGACGGATGATTAGGGTTAGGGTAGGGAGAGGGTGGGTTAGAATACTGACCGACAAGTGTCAGTATTCTAACCATGTCGGGATTATGTCCGCCGGGATCCCAAGCACCGGCATCTAGTAAACATCCCTTTACATGAGAGGTTACACAGTTTTATTAAGTATAAACTCTGTTGTGATGATTCATGTGTTTAGGCATTGAGAAATTGGTTTGAAGGCAACATAGTTGATCTCCATTTAAAGTAAAAAAAATACTTATATATTATATAGAATATACATATATAGGAGCACAATATTCTGATGGCCAATCACATCTGCCCCTGCCCCTTTGAAGCTTAAAGTCTAAGGGCCTGATTAATAGATGGACGGAATTGCAGAGCCGCATACAAGCAGCTGTGCAATACAATGCATTTCAAATGTAAATGCAGAAGGATGTGTCAGACACCGTCTTGCTACATCCGCCTGATCCCAGCACTGTGATCGAGGTTGTAGCCTGGGATCAACATCGGAACAATCGCAACCATCAGTCGCGATTGTTGTCCCTTGGTCCAAGCTGCGGTAGCTGAAGTTACTGCAGCCTGACCGGGCCCTGGCAGCTTGCGAGGCCAGGAAGTTTGCGTCCACCCCAGGCCTCGCCCCTCCTAGAAAACGGGGGCAATAAGCCCTTGTTTCTGGGAACGCTGCCTAGGAATGCCCCTGCACTGCCTCCCAAACTATGCAGCCTGTCAATCAGGCTGCGGTTGGGGGGGGGGCTCAGTGAGAGAACTCGCAGATAGAGGGCTGCACATGCACAGTGCACATTCTGCGCACGCACAGTCCTATAACAATCAGAAATGTGCATTGTGCGCTAACCATCGGGTTAGCATACATCTGTAATTCAGGCCCAAAATTCTCAGCCGTATTAATACAATCACACACACTAGTTTCCATTTTTGTCGGAAGCCAATTAACCTCCCAGTAAGTTTTCATGTTATGAGAGAGCCGGAGTAATTGGAGGAAACCCCTACAAATGTGGGAAAACGAACTGTACAGGGAGTGATGCAGCGATGGATGGAAATCAGGCTTATGTGCTCCCGCAAGGTTTGCACAAATACTGTATGTGTATACTCACCCAGAGTTATGCGCATCTTACAGTGTAACTGCTACCAGTGAAAATCATCAATGTGCGCTATACTAGATACACCTACCGAAAGGCATATTTACATATAAATCCTGTATAGTTGGCAGCTGCATATATAAAAGTGATCCGGAAATGAATGCATATATTCACACGTTGACAGAGTTGTACGCAGCTTCCGTTGTGCCGCTCCTTATCCTCATCAGGGAGCACTCTCACCAGCACTATACTAGGTGTAAGTGATTTACCCAGACGTATCACTCTGCATAGCACACAGTTGCTGAATAAACATTACAAAACAGTTTAGGATGATGTCCTCAATAAACATTAGAAAACAGTTTAGGGCGACCTCCGCATCGGGATAGATAGCAAAATCCAAAACACAGTAGTCTTATTAAACACAGTGTTCAAATCTTTTGCCATTCAGTTCTTATTGTTCATCTATGGCTGCTCTTCTGGATAACACGTACAAGGATGAAGAGAGGAAAGGGGAAATGGGTTATCCCTTATTGGAGCACCTCTAATAAAGCATAGTCCATTTTCCCTTTTCCCTCTTTATCCCCACTGAACATTGCAAAATAAGCATTGTTACAACCCATCTCTGCCTTTACAGTCATAAGTGTACTGTAGATACGATTGACATGCATACTCAGTATTAGGGGTAAATTTACTAAGCTGAGAGTTTGGGAGAGTTTGCTATCGCTGGAGAGTTTGGGCATTTTTTCCCACTCTCAAATTTACTAATGTCAAACTTGAAAGAGAGATCTTCTTTGCTACGGGAAAATTCTGGAGAGTTAGCAAACTCTCTTCAATTAACCATCAGCAAAACTCGAGAACCTTTTCACTGGTGAAGATTGGATTCTGGAATTTACCA
The DNA here is from genome assembly GCA_031769625.1 of Taudactylus pleione. Classification (NCBI taxonomy): domain Eukaryota; kingdom Metazoa; phylum Chordata; class Amphibia; order Anura; family Myobatrachidae; genus Taudactylus; species Taudactylus pleione. The sequence goes on from JAUIMM010000099.1 coordinate 12,978,168, forward strand.
AGCAGAGAGTTTCTAAACTCTCATGAGATGGGAAAACTCTACTGTAAAAACTTGTGAAAAAAATACACCTGCCTGTGATATGAGAGTTTGGCAGAAACATACACAGATCGCTGTGATCCATGTATGTTTCTGCCTGTAAATTTAGAAAAAAAAATTAAATCTCCCCCAAAAAATTACATGGGGTCCCCCCCCAAAAAAAAAGCTTAACCAGCCCCAGGCTTGCCAACCTGTCCTGGTTTCTAAGATTACGGGGAACAAAATGTGAAGGGTTCCCCTGTAATTTAGAAACCAACACCAGTCTGCAGGTCCAGTCCCGATTTTAAATATAGGGGGTAAAAAATTGCGTAGGGTCCCCCCTATATTTAAAACCAGCACCAGACCCAAAAACAGCCAGGCTGTAATGCCACAGCCCGGAGACCCTTTCACTGGGGCTCCGGGTCCAAAGCATTATCATCCCAAGCTGGTCAGGCCAAGCCGGGGATCTCAGGGGAGGTGGGGACCCCCCAAAAAAGGGGTCTCCCCCTCTCCCTTAACCCCAGGCTTGGTATGGAGCCCGAGGCTCTTCCCCGCACCTGGAGCATTGGGTGCGGGGGTAATGAAGTGGGGAAAAATAAGTAAACTATTGTATTTTACAGTGGGACTACAGGTGCCAGCATGCTGCCCTTTGGCACTTGTGGAACTACACGTGGGTTAGCTTCCCTAAAGCTAACACTCCCCCTCCCCCCCCCGCAGCTGACGCTAAGGGCACCCCATACTTACCTCATTCGGCTTGGCATCCTTCGGCGTTCCAGCATCGGGATTAAGATAGGCGTCGGTATTTTGACACCTATCTTAAGTCCCTTGATGGGATTTCGATGTCGGTATTGAGACCGGCAGCATCGTAGCCGCCGGTCTCCTCATCCCCATGTGGCTGACTGGAACTTGTGTACCCCATAGTCCTCATCCAGATCATTAGCTGTCTAGACTCACCCTCCATTGCCGTTCTCTCTCCCTCACAGTGCCTGGCACTGGGGTGAACGTTTCAAACAGAAAGTGCAGGCGGTTTTGATCTGATCTCTAAATTTCCGCTTACAGACATGATCTTACTTTGGAGGGAGAGCAATTGTAGCTCTGAATCCTTGGGGCTCTGGTGTCCTAGAGGGCAGTGAAGCACGTGATCCAGACCAGAATCCATCATACTGTAGCCCATGTGACGGGCCCCGGATGGGAGCAGGATGGTGAGCAGTTGGGCTGTGAGTAGGGATTCTGGGCTATAATTGACCAACAAGATAAATTGTAAATTTCAAAGCAAGCATTTGTGTATTGCTATATAAGAGAAATAGCTAAACAGATTAGCTATTTATTATACCAATGCTGTGAACTAATAATTCATATTAATGGAAAATGACATTTCTAATTTCTAGCTACTTTTGTCTGATATTGCAGGCATGCTGTAAAGGATGAAAAATTATAGTGTTATAAAAACATAAATAGAAATCCTTATCTATCCCAGAGAATTAGACTTTGCCTAACACAGTGGTTCCATAACTTTCTCAAATTACAGCGACCTACAGTTTCAGAAATTTTTTCACAGGCCGCCCTAGACCAAAAGTTTCTTATTGAGATAATCAACAAAACTTATTAAATTAAAAAAAAATTTGCTTACAGTACATGGCATTCATAGGTTCCGTTATGTGGAGATGGACATGACTGTGCTTCTGTTTGTCTACATGGCTTCTAATTGACGGCCTTCAGCCCTGGTTTTGCTTATTACATTGACCAGAAGAGCAGGAAAGAAAGAAAACTGTGAAGAGGGGAGGAGTGAAAATCGAGGTGGGGGGAGGGTGATGAATGTGTGGTGAAAGTGGACAATGTGTTGTGGGATTAGATGGGAGAAAAAGGTGGTTAAATAGATGGACTGGGGTGGCAAGGTGGGACATACACACAAAGGGAGTGTTGGAAATATATTTCTACAGACTTGTGAATTTAGCAGAGTTCTTGTCGTACACACCAGCAGATGCCTCAAAACTCTTAACAGCCCGGTTGCTTAACTAGTAGAGTGGTTTATTGATGTTACACAGCTGTTATAAACACTCTGGTCAGGGTGGAACTGAGCAGGTTGTCATACAGCTCACCTAAAGTCTTGAGTCTGTGACCAGTTTGATTCTCTACAAGTCTCATCTAGACTCTGGTAGTCTGCAATCTTCTTAGATACTACAGATTTTTCTCTGATGAAGTACACATGTGTCATTCTCGTGAAGTCATCTATGAACATCACAAAATATCTGTATCCACTTACTGACTTTACTTTCATTGGACAACACACGTCTGAATCTACTATCTCAAGTGGTTTTGTAGCTCTACTTGCTGATTTGGGAGTGGCTGACAACTTTGTTTCCCTAATATACAGTTCTCAAATACGGGTTTCTCTGCGTCAATCACCGACATTCCTGTCACCATCCAGTTGTGTAGCTTCTGAACACTGTCGTATCTAAGGTGACCAAATCTTTTGTGCCAGAGTTCCAGTGACTGTGACTCAGTGTTACGGTCCCCTCGGACTCACTGTGTAAGACTCCTAGAATCACTAAGGCAAGGTCTTCTGTCAAAAGATATTATGCGACTGTTGAATCACAGGATAAGGCGACGTTTTCAAAAAGGAGAACACAGGATGTGGCTTTAAGAGCCGATGGATATTAAGGCTGAGTAGTAGCCTTGAGGGCTGAGGTAGGGCTTTGAGAGCCGAGGTGCGGCTTGAAAGCTGAGATGCGGCTAGAGAGCCAATAGATGTCCAAGCAGAGATGTGGCCTTGAGGGACGATGTGCGGCTTTGAGAGCTGAGATGTGGCTGAAAGCTGATGGGATTACAGGCTAAAATGCTGCCTTGAGGGCTGAGGTGTGGCTTTGAGAGCCGAAGTGCAGCTGGAGATGCGATAGATGCTCTGGCTGTAATGTGGCCTTGAGGGCTGAGATGCGGCTTTGAGAGACGAGGTGCGGCTTTGAGAACCAAAGCGCGGCTGGAGAGTGGATATATGATCCGGCTGAGATGCGGCCTTGAGGGCCGAGGTGCGACTTTGAGAGATGAAGTGCGCTGGAAAGCCGAGATGTTAAATGCTGAGGTGCAGCCTTGAAAGCCAAGGTGCGTCTTGAGAGCCGCTATATTAATACTGAGATGTGGCCTAGAGGGCCATGGTGACAAAGACCCAGAGAATACCGCAGCTCACAGAAAAACAGTACTCTAGATGATGGAATGAGTGTAATAGCTGGGATTCTCTGAAGAAACAGAAACACGCACAGACGGGCAGGTACATGACTAGCAGGAACTGGAAGCACACGTCAGACATGCTATAGCCAGCAAGTCGGCAATGAACTAGCAGGCTTAAGAAAGGAATTGAGCTAATGGACTAACAGGGCAAGTGAATAAAGGTAATCTACAGGTGAGGAGGACACATCATCCAGCATCACATGCTGTAATACAGCATCCCAGTCTCCTAGCAACAGAAGGTGACGTCCCACAGGAGTGTAAGTTGCACAGGAGCAGAAGTCTGGGCGTGTGGATGGCGACCCAGAGGAGGAGAGACAACCGGAACACTGGTATGTAACAATATGTGCTGGCAACTTGTGACAGTACCCCCTCCTCCCCATGATGAGGGGTTAAGGAACACCTAAAGCTGGGATTGTTGGGGAAGTCCTTTAAAAACTTTTAACTTTGGAGCATGTAAGGACTTCTCAGGCACCCAAGAACGCTCCTCTGGTCCATACCCCTTCCAGTGAACCAGAAAATGTAACTGTCCTCGCGTAAACTTGGAGTTTTAAATTTTCTCCCCACAAACTCTTGTTGACCTTGAAAGAGCACAGGAGACGGTCTCCCAGGATGTTTAGATATGAACTTAGAGCAGAAGAATACCAGCTTAAGCAAGGAAAAGTGAAAGGTGTTATTAATTTTTAGCGCGTCGGGTAGTTTAAGCCTGAAGGTGACCGGTTTAACTTGAGCCACGATCCGATATATATCTAGGACCAAGCTTCTGAGAAGGCTGATGGAGCCCGATGTTCTTCGCAGATAACCAGACCAGATCCCCAAATTTGAACTTACATGGTATCCGCAGTTTATCTGCCAGTGTCTTGGAACGCAATGAAGCTTTGAGGAGGCACCGGTGTACCTTGTTCCAGACGGAGCAGAGTCCGGAGACCGAAGATAGAGATGAATAACTCCTGGAATTGGGGTCAAAGGAGTTCGCTGTGGGATGCAGTCCAGTGATACAGAAGAAAGGCCAGACTGAGGAAGTAGAATGACATGAATTATTGAATGCAAATTCAGCCAAAGGCAAATGGCTAACCCAGTCGTTATGACACTTGGAAATATAACTTCGGAGATATTGTTCCAGAGACTGGTTAACCCGCTCCGTCGGTCCATTGGATTGGGGATGGTAGGCAGAAGATTGGATTGGGGATGATAGCCAGAAGATAAACTAAGACTGTTGTCTAAGGAAGAACAGAAGACCTTCCAAAAGTGAGCAATTAACTGTGGGGCTGATTCAGACCCGCTCACAAGCACACAGCGCTCGCAAACGTCGATGGTCCCCCTCTGCGCATGCGCCACCTCTGGTGTGCACATGCGCGAGACCCATCCAGCGACTGCAGCTCCGTCGCTACGGGTCTCGCTACAAGACGGGGTGGCTGTCGATGTTGATTGACAGCTAGCCCCATTTTGTAGGCGGGGAGTGGGAGTGGCTGCACAAACGCAGGTGTTCCCTTAGGAACGCCTGGCATTTGTGGGTGGCCCTACTGACATCACTCGTGATATCAGTAGTTGACTTCCTGCTCTATTAGAGCAGGAATTCCACCCAGGCTTGCAAGACCTGAGACCCTACCACAGGGTCTCCTCGCAAGCCCGATGGTCGCGATAATCGTGATGGGTTCCAGGCCACTCTCAAAAGCTGTGGGTGGTCACTCACAGCTTAGCAAGCGGCCTGGTAAAAAAAAAAAATCCCCGCCCTGATTCAGAGCGAGCGCTCACCAGCAGCGAGCGGCTCTGAATCAGTCCCTCTGTTCCTTGGTCCGATATGATGTCCAGCAGTAACCCATGGAGATAGAAGACATGTTGGAGGAATAGAGTGGACAGCTCCTTAGAAGTTGGAAGTTTGGTTAAAGGAATGAAAAGCCATTTTACAAAACCGATCCACCACAGTCCAAATGATGGTACATCGTGAGAAAGGAGGAAGATCCACCACAAAATCCATAGTAATATGGTTCCAGGGTTTAGAAGGTAACGAGAGCTGCAAAAGTAGGCCAGACAGAGCGACCCGAGGAGTCTTGTTCCTTGGCACAGATGTCACAGGCCAGAACAAACTCATAAACATCTTGAGATTACGATGGCCACCACACAGAATGGGAGAGCAACTCAAGAGTCTTGGAAATACCTGGATGACCTGCCACTTTGCTGGAATAAAAGTCTGCCATAACTGACTCTCTGAGTCTTTCCAGAACAAATAAAAATCCTGGAGGTTTTCCAGAAGGAGCTTCCGACTGAAGAGCCTGAAGGGCATCAGCCAAATTGCAGGTTACGAATAATGGGTTCGTCAGAGGCAGTAGACTGCTGGATAGGAAGAAAGCTTTGAGAGAGGGCGTCAGCCTTAATGTTTTTGGATCCGGGCCGAAAGGAAATGATATAATTAAAAAATAGTGCCCAACAAGCCTGCCTGGAGTTCAATCTCTTTGCTTTCTCGATGCAAGACAAGTTGTTATGGTTGGTCAGGACAGTGATCTGATGTTTGGCCTCTTCTAGCCAATGTCTCCAATCCTCGAATGCCCATTTAATTGTGAGTAACTCACGATTGCCCACATTGTAGTTTTTCTTGGCACAGTCAAATTTTTGAGAAAAGAAGGCACAGGGATGTATAGAGATGTATTTTAGTACACCCGTGCTTTAATGCAATAGGTGTGCAGCTTAAAGATGTGACCTACACACGTCACTGAAATGACATATACAAACAAACAATACTTATGCGCTCCTCCTTCTGAGGTATATCACACAAAACTCGGTTGAATGTCCAATGAAAAAAATTATTCTACTCACTTCTATTCCAGTAAATAATAAAGTCTCAAGTCCTTGGAAAACAATCATAGGTGGTGGTAATATTCAGCACTTTTTTCTTTCTCTCTGGATAGTAAGTTTCAACACACTAGTATGAACCCCTTCAGTGTCAGACAGCATCTCAAAGAAATCAAAAAATAGGATCTCCCATAGTGCAGAAATGTCAGATTTATTTCAATTTAAAAGTATTTGCATAAAATTATAAAAAAAGCATAGAATAAAAGAAATGGCAGCGTACCACAATTAACCTTTTTAGAAAGGCACAGTAATAAACATTAGGGATGAAATAGCTACCCCAAAATCTGCTCGCCTCTCTGGTACAGGTCCCTCCTAGGATTCTAGGTAGTGGAAGCGTCACAGATCAGATGGGATGCAGTTTGTTGTCCTGGGGATCCTTCTGAGACAATATGGCCCCAATCCAACCTCAGAAACATCCACCTCCACAACAACGAAAGCTCAGACGAAGGACGGGAGCAAGGGTAAAAGTGGTCTTTAGGTTGTCAAAAGCCAGAACAGCTTGTGTGGACCAATTAGCTGTGTCAACTCCTTTCTTTGCCAGCTCCACTATTGGCACCACGATAGTGGAGAAGGAGTTGATGAATCTCCAGTAATAATTTGCAAATCCGAGGAAGCGTTGAATTGCTTTGAAAGTAGTGGGTTGGATCCATGGAAAATCCATAAGAGGATATGCAATATCCTAGTAAGGAGACTTCCTTTACCTCGAATTCGCACTTCTCGATTTTCGCCTATAGATGGTTTTCACAAAGTTTCTGTGGTACCAATCTGACGTGATGGCGATGTTGATCCAGTGACTAGGAATAGAACAGGATGTCATGTAGGTAAACTACAGCAAACATGCCTAGAAACTCATGGAGGACATCATTAATTAGGTCCTGACCAGTGCTCGAAGTGAGGCGGTATAGAACGGTATGGTATACCACCTCTTCATTCCCCCACTGAATTTTTAGGAACAGGTAATTCTCCATGCTCAGCTGTGAATCCTACAGCTGTGCAGATTTAGCAGCTCTGCTCAGTACTTTCATTTCTGCACTGAGCGTCTGCTGCAGGTTATACTGATAATCCCCCTTCCTTCTCATTGGTGGATAGAGAGAGGAAGGGGGAGTGCAACAATTTTAAAGCAGCAGAATGCAGGCTAGACTGCTGCTACTGCATCATGTAATCAGCCCCGCGGTGGCTGACAGCAGCAGGGACATGTCGGCAGGAGCTGATGAAGCTGGAGAGGATGCACTGAGGAGGAGTGGATGCGCACCGGATATGGGCGCGGCGAGAAGCTGTTAAGGTGCGGGCATCAAGAGGAGGGACTCGTGTGTCCAGCAGCAGCAGGGTGAGCAGTCTGTTGGTGGGACACGAGCAGGGAGCCTGGATCCGGATGATAGTCCATAAATAGCAACACATACCTGTATATAACAGATAAAGCACCTATGGATTATATAAGATAGGTAAAAATAATAATAAATGATTGCTAAGAATTAGGTTTTTGCCATTATAGTCCAATAATTATCTGCATCTGGCTGAAATAAAATGGACCAAATAAGTAACTCAGGCCCTCATTCAGAGCCACTCGCTAGCGGCAGTACGCTCGTTCCGAGCGATGTTCGCACATCTGCGCATGCGTACGGATCGTTATACGCATGAGCGAACCAGTCAGTGCGGCCGAAATTCATGTGCTCGCAATATAGCGAATGCCTGCTATTTTGAGTGACAGAATGAGGCGTATGTGGGTGGTAACAGGGGAAGGTGCTTGAAAACGGGGAGTGGAGATCAGCACGCAGGCGTGCTTAAAGGTCAAAACGGGCGTTTTATGGGTGTGCATAATTAATACAGCAGCGTCATTGACCACGTCACTGGGTTATTTTATAGCCAGAACTGCTCGCAAGATTGTGGTAGCAAAAACCAACCACAAGAATAGCGAGCAGTTCATACGCTGGTCGATGTACTCGATTAATCTAATAAATAGCGGACATGACGTATGGTGCGAGCGGCCAGGGGGCGTTTTTAACAAATAAACGAGCGTATGTTTTGCTCGCTCGTTCAGACTTAGAGGTGTGAACAGACTGCAATTTGCGAACGGATCATTTGAATAGCCACCCCTTGTTTTTGAACGAACGACCGCAAATAGCGAACAGCTCTGAATCAGGCCCTCAGTTCTTTAGGAACGACAAGTGCAATTACTACACGCAGGGCCGGTTCTCCCGTTACGCATGGTACGCAGCTGCGTAAGGCGCCACATAGTGAAGGGCGCCTCAGCTGCGTACCATGCGGGCCGCGGTGCAGACTGTGTCTCTGTGACACAGCTGCACCGCGTGTGTAGCGCTGACCGGACGGAGTTCGGTCAGCGCTACACAGTGCCAAACACACAGCCGCCGGCGCCGGCAGCTGTGTGTTTGCTTTAGCAGCTGATGAGAGTCAGACAGACTCTCATCGGCTGCTGCTCCCACTGCCGGAGCCGGACATCTTCCGGCTCCCGCAGTGGGTAATGGGAGTGACGTCATGACGTGACGTCACTCCCATAATGCAAAGCGGCAGACGGAGAAGCTGGTATCGGCGGCGGGACCAGGAGCGGGTTTCAGGTGTTTTTTTTTTAATTTTCATTACGTCTCTACTGCGGGGGCACTACAAGGGGGAATTACTAGGGGGGGAATACTACACATGACACTACAGGGGGTAATACTACTGGGGGGCGCTACAAGGGGGGATTACTAGGGGGGGAATACTACTTATGACACTACAGGGGGTAATACTACTGGGGGCGCTACAAGGAGGGATTACTATGGGGGGAATACTACTGGGGACACTACAGGGGGTAATACTACTGGGGGGCACTACAAGGGGGGATTACTAGGGGGGGAATACTACTGGGGACACTACAGGGGGTAATACTACTGGGGGGCACTACAAGGGGGGAATACTACTGGGGACACTACAGGGGGTAATTCTACTAGGGGCACTACAAGGGGGGATTACTAGGAGGGGAATACTACTTATGACACTACAGGGGGTAATACTACTGGGGGGTGCTACAAGGAGGGATTACTAGGGGGTAATACTACTGGGGGCGCTACAAGGAGGTATTACTAGGGGGGGAATACTACTGGGGATACTACAAGCGGGTAATACTACTGGGGGCACTACAGGGGGTAATACTACTGGGGACACTACAGGGGGTAATACTACTGGGGGCACTACAGGGGGTAATTCTACTGAGGGCACTACAAGGGGGGATTACTAGGGGGGGAATACTACTTATGACACTACAGGGGGTAATACTACTGGGGGGCACTACAAGGGGGGATTACTACTTATGACACTACAGGGGGTAATACTACTGGGGGGCGCTACAAGGGGGGATTACTAGGGAGGGAATACTACTGGGGACACTACAGGGGCTAATACTACAAGGGGCACTACAGGGGGTAATACTACTGGGGACACTACAGGGGTTAATACTACTGGGGGCACTACAGGGGGGGAATACTACTGGGGGCACTACAAGGGGGGGATTACTACTGGGGGCACTACAAGGGGAGGACTACTAATGGGGGCCCTACAAGGGGGGGGCTTCTACTGGGAGCGCTACAAGGGGAGATTACTACTGGGGCACTACAAGGGGGGAGGAATACTACTGGGGGCACTACAAGGGGGGGATTACTACTAGGGGCACTACAAGGGGGGGCACTACTGGGGGCACTATATAAAGGGCACTGCATAGTGGGTACCACTACTGGGGGCACTGCATAGGGGGGGGAGTACTACTGGGGCACTATATAAGGGTAATACTACTGGGGGCACAAGGGGCACTGCACAGGGGTGACCACTACCGGGGGCACTGCATAGGGGGAACCACTACTGGGGGCACTGCATAGGGGGACTACTACTGGGGGCACTATATAAGGGGAATACTACTGGGGCACAAGGGGCACTGCACAGGGGGGTCCACTACTGGTGGCACTGTAAAAGGGGCACTGCATAGGGGGGCGCCAAAAAATGTACTTGCTCACCAAAAAATTTGGGCTAGGGCCAGCCCTGACTACACGTTCCAGTACCTGCATGGTGCAGCTGTGTGCACAGTGTCCAGGGGGAGAACCGATGTAGAGGCAATAGGTGCTGGCCCACCATTATACAATTCACAGCAGAAGTGTCCTACGCTGGAAGTAATGCCCAGGCTGCTGAAGCTGGAGGGATGCGGTGTTACGAATTCCATACAGATCTTGATCGACAGCCTGATCACAGAGCTGCTGCATACTGTGTAGAGATGTGCACTGCCCCCCAGTGTTTTGGATCTGTGTTAACTTCGTGTTGTGGCAAAACCACTTTCACAGGTTTTGGATCTGTATTTTTTTATTTTCAGCAAATGATAAATACTGCTAAAATCACATAATTTGGGCCTGTTTTTGTTCCTACAGTATTATTAACTACAATAACATTAATTTCCAGTCATTTACAGTCAATGTTGACCACCTCACAGCTCACAATATTGTTTTCATCCAGTTTAGGCCAAAAAGTTGCACCAAGCTAGCTGGCTGACTAAGCTAAGCGACAGCAGTGAGTGGCACAAACACATGGCAGTTCAACGTCTAAGATAGCATATCTAGGTAACAGAGTGGCACTGCATTGCAGATAGGATGGCAGTTTAATATAAACTATATGATGCTTAAGAATGTTTTCAATAATCAAGAACTAGATCAGAGGCCCAAAATGGAGGTGGAGTATGTAGTAGAAGAGAGATTGATTACATACTTACCTACTCTCCTGGAATTTGCAGGAGGCTCCCGAATTTTCAGTGAGCCGCCCCACACCCCCTGAAGAGTATCTGGATTTCCCGCATCCCACTGTCAAAGTAAAATAATAGGGTACGATAGCTTTACAATTATTATCTGACGATATAGTTGTCTATAGTCTGATAGCGTGTTACTAGGACGCTACTTTGCGTCGGTGCAATCAATGCGCACAAATGTGTATTCACAACTCACATACACTGACGCACATTTCGCACACACATATATATATATATATACATACATACACACAGACGCTCATATGCATATTCACATACATATAGATAGACGCTCATATGTATATTCACATGCATACGCATAGACGCACATTTGCTATTTCAATACACAGACGCACATATGCGAACGCATACATATAAAATGGTTCCCACACATTATAGTTAATAACCAGAGTTATTAAAGGTATTGTTAGCTAATAATTATGATGTAAGATGTGCTTAAAAGAGATCTAAGATTCAGAATACAGTGGACATGTCATGTTTGGTATCATACTAAATCCCTGTTTATTTGCTGACATCTGTTTCTATCGGCAAAGAAATCGCATCATGCGTCCGCTAGTTATGGATGATAGGGAATTATTGAATAGAAATGTTAAAACTTGTATGCAGTATTGTAACCAGTTTTAACCAGTTCTTCGGCGGGAAAGATACACAATGTGACTGTTGGATGAATGAGCCATAACCCTGATGACACCGTATGACCAATAACCAGAATGACCAGAAGCAAGAACCAATGAAAACCTGTCAATTTGTCCCTTTGTTAACTCAGAAACCTGTAAGGTATATAAGCTGTGTCCCGATCTCAGTGTTCAGAGACATTTTCTTTGCGACCGCAGGCTTCTGGATTGATAACTGTATACTGGGACCAGTGCGCACGCGTTTGTATCGGGCTGTATTATTTTATTGCTTTTTACTCTAATTGTTAAAACTTACATCCTGTTACACTTTTTACATAAATAACTTTTTGTGCTTTGGAACCACACGATTGGACTGGAAAGCAATTCTTTCTTAAGCAACTTGCAACGCACAATAGCGACTGAATGGTATTAATACCACCACTTCCAAGGGGTGTGGACAGGATGGGGAGATAATTACTGGGAACTGTGGCATAAATGCAATGAATCGCGGCACCGTATGGCGGGAGCAGGGCTAAATAATGCAAAAGTGTCATTTAGCCTTGCGCCCTCCTTGCGCTCTTGTGATTTGCGGCAGGTTCCCAATGACAGGAACCCGGCCCGGCCCTGCCCCCCAAAGTGGCCAACTGTGTCTGCACTCTAGTCATCTCCGGGGGGAGCACATTACAAAAGTCAGTAAGTATGATTGAATAATTGATTATTATTTTATTACTGCTATCAAAAAAACAAAGCAGAGAAGTGGAAAATTATATTAAAAAAACAAGCACACAATTTGGATGAAAGTGATGCATTAATTTTGATTTAAGCAATTGATTTTATTAAGAAAATGAAATTTAAGTCCATAAATGATTACATTGTAAGTAGCCAAAGATTCCTCACAAGAATGTAAAGAGAAGCCAAGAATCTTAATAATTGCACTGCAGAGCAGCTAACTCCAAATCAGCCTATCGTATACTAAAAAGAGGAGACTAACCTGCTGGCCATACTACCACCCCCCTAATTAGGTAACACACCCCTGTAGTACATTTATGAGCACCAAGAGAGTCTGAGTATAAGGGATAATACACACTATAACATTTTGATAAAAGACATTAAAAAACTGGCCGCCAACTGTAACACACTGTGCAGATATTAAGGTGGTGGCCATTGACCTACTGACCTTTATTATCATGGCCTGAATGTTTTAGAACACATCGCCTATATGTACATGAACAAAACGCACTGGGAGACAGCGCACAGACGTAGTACAAAAACAATAGACATAAAAAAAAATCCACCTTTTTTTAAATTCGCAGCTCAGCTGACACTGCGTAAATGTACGTGAACAAAAACGTACTGGGGGACAGCGCACGCAAGTATAAACAAAACATTTTTTTTTTTAAACGTATTGTTTTTATTACTTTTTCTGCAAATGACAACTTGCGAAGTCACACTGCTTATATCGCAGGGGGGAATTAACTGCAGAGTCACAGTGCGGCACCACTGTGTTACAGATAGGCTAGTAACAAATAATACTATAATTCCTGCACTATAAAAATAATAAACAATGATTTGCTATCTACATGTACTGTAAGTCTAGCTCAGCCAATATTAACAGTGTTTAACACTAAGGGGACTGGAGTGGAAACAGCACAGCAGCCACTGGACACAAGGAGTGGATGTACACAGCAGCAGCCTCTGGCCACAGGGATTGGAGTGGAGTCAGCACAGCAGCAGCCACTGGAGGTGGAGAGGATAGACACAGCATAGCAGTCACTGGACAAAGGGGGTGGATGGACACAGCAGCAGCTACAGGGACTGGAGTGGACACGCCACAGCAGCAGCCACTGAAGGTGGAGAGGATGGACACAGCACAGCAGCCATTGGACACGTTAGCCTAGATTGGAGTCCGTGTAAAATGGCGCCTGAATCACCGTGGGAGGGACTTATATAGAATACAAACTGCAAAAATGAAGTTTTGCCTCGATTTGGAATCTGAGCAACATGGGAACACCCGAGCCACCACTCAGATTCACTAGAATTGGGGAAGGTCGAGTGGGCTCGGTTTTAAAAAAACCGAGCCCACACATCTCTAATACTGTGCACAGAGGACTAGCAGAGAAAGCCCACATGCAAGATGTTGCATGTGGACTGAATTCAAATGAAATTTAGAATGTTTGCTTTGCTGAGTGTCCTCCTCCTCCTCCTCAATGGGAACAACTGTGTGAAGTTCCTCCTCTTTTTCTTCCTGGTCCAAAGTCAGGGCTGGGGCCTCCTCCTCCAGCCTGACATAAATCCTACTCCTCCACAGGAGATGGAGCCAGGAGAATCCTCTTCCTCAAAAGATTTAGCTAGGGCCTCCTAGGGATGACCATTGACCATCAACTTTTAGAAATTGTCAATGGCCACCAGTCGATGTCGAATAGTTTTACCATTGATGGCAGAGAACCAGATGGTTTCCCGCCATTGATGATAGCCGTGGGCCCGATGGTTCCCATCCTTGACAATGCTGCATTGTGTGTAAGTTGCAAAGCTGGGGGCAGTGCAGGGCTGCTGACTGACAGCTGAGCCTGTCATGTCAGCTATAGAGTAAGGTGGACCATCAGCATCTTAGCATGCTGTATGTGTGAGGCAAGGACTCGGGATTCCCGATTGCCCTCCTTGCTCTATAGCTGACAAGACAGGCTCAGGCGCCCTGCACCACCCCCAGCTCCAGCTGTTACATGCAGCGTGCCAGATCATGATGCCAATTGAGACTCCTCCCTTAGGCCCCACTCCCATCTCAGAAGTTGACCTGCCGCTAGCGCATATGCAAAGGAAACTGCCCAGCTGCACAGGTAGTCTCTTCTGTGCATGTGCAAATCTTCAATGGTCTAAACCATCGATGGTTCCAAACTAAATAGTTTGTTACTGTCGATGGTTCATGCCACCATCCCTATTGGTGGCAAGTTCACCGATGGTCATCCCTAGGGCCTCCTCCTCCAGTCATACATGGATCCTCCTCCTCCTCCACAGGAGATGGAGCTGGGGCCTCCTCCTTCTCACAAGATATAGCTGGGACCTCCTCCACCAGCAATATATGGATCCTCCTCCTCCACATGAGATAGAGATGAGAAATCCTATTCCTCACATGATATAGCTAAGGCCTTCTCCTCCTCCCAAGATATAGCTGGGGCCTCCCCTCCTCCCAAGATATAGCTGGGGCCTCCCCTCCTCCCAAGATATAGCTGGGGCCTCCCCTCCTCCCAAGATATAGCTTGGGCCTACTCCAGCCAGATATGGATCCTCCTCCTCCACAGGAGATGGAGCTGTGAAATCCTCCTCCTCAAAAGATATTATAATATATGCAGTGAGTCTTGCTGCACTATCTTCAAGGAGGTGTGTATAAGCAGCTGCTAGACCCTGTAGGTACCCTCCCCTACAAATTGCACCAGTGAATAAAGGGAGGATGAGTCTGCGCTATTGATTATTGTTAAGGAGATATGCAATCTTAACACTTATTGAATCACTTAATGTCAATATATAGATGACATAGTAAGTAGAATCAGAGTTGTATCTATAATGGATGCGCGGCACACAAGCCCCTGGGTCCAGAGGGGTCCACACCACACACCCTGCACCCACATTTTTAATACTTACCTCTCCATAGTCCCACATTGGTGGTAGCAGCACTACACAAATCGCCTGGAAAATGGCTTCCGCGGTGATTTGTGCTGCACCATACTTGTCCCACAGAGTCTACTGGGGCACAGTGAGAGAGGAGGGGGCCCAGTTGGAGACTGCACACAGGCCCCATCCTCTCTTAATATGCCCCTGAGTAGAATATACCATATAAGTTGTAAAACATAAAGTCGATAATGCAATGCAGTATTTATAGGTTAATAATTATAAGCTATGTGAGTGACCAAATAAATGATGTATATAGCAATAGATGGTGAAAGTATGTTAGGTTTTATTCGGGAGGCACAGTGCTCCAACCAATCATACAAAATGTCTTATTGTGGATTATGCTTGATGTTTAGGTGCCAGCAAAAGTCACTGATCACCTTATTGTAATGCACCTTATTATAATATTCGGGGAATGATGGTATCCCAGTCTTGTAAGTGCAGGGGATGGTGTGAGTCCACAAGTGGTGCAAGTCTTGCCAGGGCAGTCTGCTCTGGAGGGGCGGTGTCCCGTGTCTTCCATTTGGGTCTTGCTGTGCGTTCCCCTCTTGTTGTTGTCTTGCACTCCTGATTCTGCCCCTATTACTAAAGGCTGACCGTAGTGCGTCCACACTCTGGAGCAGGCCCGGCAACAGGGGGATACAAAGGGGACACCCGCTCCAGGCCCCAAGTATCAGAGGGGCCCCAAGGTCCAGCACCTGATTGTGATTAATTCAATTAATTATTTAAATAATCAAGGCTGCCCATTGGGCACGGTGCAAATAGACAAAATTATATAGTTCCAGTTCGTTGTGTGAGCCCCTTCCTCCAGCGGCCCCATCATCTGGTCCAGCTGTGATGACGCTGAAACCTCACATGCCCTTCTCCTGCCTGTCACTGCCGCTACAGCCACCAAGAGAAGCCGGGAGGAACACAGTCACAAGCAGCCTGGCAAGCGTGAGCGGAACGGAATACAATATCAAGCAGCAGCACCTGCTTGGGAGTCACTGGTGTTCTGCTGGTTTTCCGGGTACCACATTCTCGCAAGATCACGCTGTCCCGCAGCGTCTTCTGCAGTCACCAGCCGCATTGTCAATGTTCAGCATTATAAGATGTTTCCAGAGCCGCATCCTCTACTGTCGCCCCCGACGGGATGTTCTGCGAGATATAATACATGATTATTTTTCATTTTTCGTGTCGTGTTTTAAACAATATGGCATCTTGCATGTGGGGCAAGGATGGCGCAGCATATTAGTCCCAATAAGGTGCTAGGTCTTAGTGCCCACTTTCCCCAAACTGTGAATGCGCACCTACCACAATGTAGTAATATAATTCTCCAGATGCATCACACACTCCCCTGCTAATGCGACGCTGCTAATACTCCAATAACACTGTTGTTCTGTATATCAATAGATGAATCTAGCAGGGGGGGGAAATAACGTCCCTCCAGGTGTAGTTGAACTACAAATCCAAGCATGCCTTGCAACAGTTTTAACATGACCATATAGCAAAACCATTGCAAGGCATGCTGGGATGTGTAGTTTTACAACATCTGGGGGCCGCTTATTGCCCACCCCTAATCTAAAGCAATAAGGGGTAGATGTACTAAGGCATGGAGAAAGAAATCAAGTACCAATCAATCAGCTCCTAATTGTCATTTTCAAACACAGCCTGTAAAGTATCAGGAGCTGATTGGTTGGTACTCCTGCTTTATGGTAGGTAACAGGGAGGGTCGGCAAAAAAGGCAGGCATGTCGCGACTGTTTTGTGGGTGTGTCATATCCTGCATCTGCGATCATGTATGGAAGAAGAAGGTCTCCGGCGGCTTAGGGAGCACGCCCATTCTGTGCGACCAGAGGGTGACTCAGAAGACCGATATTCAAAAGATCTGCTTCTGTGTACGCGGATGCTTGGATCTGCAAAGCCGTAGGGGAGCATCTGAATACATTACTGGGCGTCTGCGACATTTGTATATTTTCACACAACAGTTGCGTACGGAATCACAGCTGCAATGATCTTATCACACATCTCTGAATCAGCCCCAGAATACAATAAAATGTGTTTGGAAAAAATACTTATTTGACATAAAACTTAAAATTGATAAAACACATACACTTCCCACTATCAAGTATAACACACATGGCATTAACAGTGGAATGTTCATATAGTATGTAATACATACCTGATGTCATACGCCGTGTCCTCCAGCTGCACCTACTGATGTCATAAGCCGTGGCCTCCAGCTGCACCTACTGATGTCATAAGCCGTGGCCTCCAGCTGCATCTACTGAAGTTATAAGCCGTGGCCTCCAGCTGCACCTACTGATGTTATAAGCCATGGCCTCCGGCTGCACCTACTGATGTTATAAGCCATGGCCTCCAGCTGCACCTACTGATGTTATAAGCCATGGCCTCTGGCTGCACCTACTGATGTCATAAGCCGTGGCCTCCAGCTGCACCTACTGATGTTATAAGCCATGGCCTCCGGCTGCACCTACTGATGTTATAAGCCATGGCCTCCGGCTGCACCTACTGATGTTATAAGCAGTCTCCCCCAGCTGTACCTAGAAGAGCAGGTAGGTGAGGAGGGTGTGCAGCACCTGGAGACCACACATGATGGCCCCATACCGGTTTGGATACCAGATCTGCACGGCTATACAGGGCATGTCTGGGTTATATGCCTGGCAGAAGAGAAGGAATAAGCAGAAAACTACATTTAGCCAAAGAGTGAGGAGGAGTCACAAGGGGAATTCAACTTCGTATATATCCCTTTTCATTCTTCACTATCATGTGCCAGCAATTTCCCTTACTATACAGAGTGCCGGCAATCTCACTAACTAAACGGCGTGCCAGCAATCTCATTACCCATTTAGTGTGCCAGTACTCTCACTGACTATACAGTGTGTCAATAATCTCATTACCCATACAGCGTGCCGGCACTCTCATTACCCATACAGTGTTCTGGCACTCTCATTACCCATACTGCATGCCAGAACTCTCACTAACCATAGAGCGTGCCGGCACTCTCATTACCCATACTGCATGCCAGAACTCTCACTAACCATACAGCGTGCTGGCACTCTCATTACCCATACAGTGTTCTGGCACTCTCATTACCCGTACTGCATGCCAGAACTCTCACTAACCATACAGCGTGCTGGCACTCTCATTACCCATACTGCATGCCAGAACTCTCACTAACCATACAGCGTGCCGGCACTATCATTACCCATACTGCCTGCCGGAACTCTCACTAACCATACAGCGTGGCAGCAATCTCATTACCCATACAGTGTTCTGGCACTCTCATTACCCATACTGCATGCCAGAACTCTCACTAACCATACAGCGTGCCGGCACTCTCATTACCCATACTGCATTCCAGAACTCTCACTAACCATACAGCGTGCCGGCACTATCATTACCCATACTGCCTGCCGGAACTCTCACTAACCATACAGCGTGGCAGCAATCTCATTACCCATACAGTGTTCTGGCACTCTCATTACCCATACTGAACGCCAGAACTCTCACTAACCATACAGTGTGGCAGCAATCTCATTACCCATACTACGTGGCAGAACTCTCACTAACCATACAGCGTGGCAGCAATCTCATTACCCATACTTCGTTCCAGAACTCTCACTAACCACACAGTGTGGCAGCAATCTCATTACCCATACTGCGTGCCAGAACTCTCACTAACCATACAGCGTGGCAGCAATCTCATTACCCATACTGTGTGCTAGAACTCACACTAACCATACAGCGTGCCGGCACTCTCATTACCCATACTGCGTGCCAGAACTCTCACTAATCATACAGCGTGCCGGCACTCTCATTACCCATACTGCGTGCCAGAACTGTCACTAACCATACAGCATGCCGGCACTCTCATTACCCATACTGCCTGCCAGAACTCTCACTAACCATACAGCATGCCGACACTCTCATTACCCATACTGCGTGTCAGAACTCTCACTAACCATACAGCATGCCGGCACTCTCATTACCCATACTGCGTGTCAGAACTCTCACTAACCATACAGCATGCCGGCACTCTCATTACCCATACTGTGTGTCAGAACTCTCACTAACCATACAGCATGCCGGCACTCTCATTACACATACTGCGTGTCAGAACTCTCACTAACCATACAGCGTGCTGGCACTCTCATTACCCATACTGCGTGTCAGAACTCTCACTAACCATACAGCATGGCAGCACTATCCTTACCCATATTGCCTGCCGGAACTCTCACTAACAGTGGCGGGCTAGGCCGGGGGGCAGGGTGCCATGTGCCCCCCGGGCCGCAGCATCATGCGGGCCACGGGCAGTCTGTGTCACTGTGACACAGACTGCACCGCGTGTGTAGCGCTGACCGGACGGAGTTCGGTCAGCGCTACACAGCACAAACACACAGCCGCCGGAGCCGGCAGCTGTGTGTTTGCTGTAATCAGCAGCCGCTGAGAGTCTGTCAGACTCTCATCGGCTGCTGCTGCTCCCACTGCGGGAGCCATCTTCCGGCTTCCGTAGTGGGTAATGGGAGAGACCTCTTCATGACGACATCTCTCCCATAATGCAAAGCGGCCGAAGGAGCCGGTAGAAGCGTCAGGACCAGGAGTGGGAGTTTCAGGTAAGTGGTTTTTTTTTTTTTTTTTTCTTAAGTCTCTCTCTACTGGGGGGGGGGGACTACTGGGGGCACTACCAGGGGGGGATTACTATGGGGGCACTACCAGGGGGGGATTACTACTGGGGGCACTACCAGGGGGGTGGATTATTGTGGGGGCACTACCAGGGGGGGATTACTACTGGGGGCACTACCAGGGGGGTGGATTACTACTGGGGGCACTAGAATGGGGTGGATTACTACTGGGGGCACTACCAGGGGGGGATTACTATGGGGGCACTACCAGGGGGGGATTACTACTGGGGGCACTACCAGGGGGTGGATTACTGTGGGGGCACTACCAGGGGGGGATTACTACTGGGGGCACTACCAGGGGGGTGGATTACTACTGGGGGCACTAGCATGGGGGTGGATTACTACTGGGGGCACTACCAGGGGGTGGATTACTACTGGGGGCGCTACCAGGGGGGGATTACTATGGGGGCACTACCAGGGGGGGATTACTACTGGGGGCACTACCAGGGGGGTAGATTACTACTGGGGGCACTATAAGGGGGGGGACTACTACTACTGGGGGCACTACAAGGGGGGAGATCTACTACTGGGGGAACTACAAGGGGGGACTACTACTACTGGGGGCACTACAAAGGGGGGGACTACTACTACTGGGGGCACTACAAAGGGGGGGACTACTACTGGGGGCACTACAAGGGGGGGACTACTACTACTGGGGGCACTACAAGGGGGGGACTACTACTACTGGGGGCACTACAAGGGGGGGTCTACTACTGGGGGCACTACAAGTGGGTACTACTACTACTGGGGGCACTACAAGGGGGGGACTACTACTAGGGGCACTACAAGGGAAGGGGACTACTACTAGGGGCACTGCATAGGGGGGAGGGGACAACTACTAGGGGCACTACATAGGGGAGGGGACTACCACTGGGGGCACTGCATTGAGGGACCACTGCTGGGGGCTCTATATAAAGGGCAATACTGGGGGTACTGCATAGGGGGGAGACTACAACTGGGGCCACTATTTAAGGGGCATTGCATAAGGGTTACCACTATTGGGGGCACTGCATGGGGGGTGGACTGCTACTGGGGGCACTGCATAGGGGTACCACTATTGGGGGCACTATATAAGGGGCTTACTACTGGGGGCACAAGGGGCACTGCACAGGGTGACCACTACTGGGGGCACTATATAAGGGGCTTACTACTGGGGGCACAAGGGGCACTGCATAGGGTGGGATCACTACTGGAGGCCTGCATAAGGGTGTTCTCTCCTGTGGCACACGGGGGCACTACGACAGGGGGCTGCCCCTAATCTTTATTTTTACCTTACATTAATCCCATATGGACCCGCCTCCTCCATGAAATACTTGAGGGGGGGCAGCGCCGTAGCACGCACGTTCTTCGGGCACCCTGGCTACACGCTACTCCTCTGCCAGGGCCGCCTGCATGCATTTGCCCCCATGCTAAAAGTTGCCAGCCAGCCCCTGCTCACTAACCATACAGCGTGGCAGCAATCTCATTACCCATACAGTGTTCTGGCACTCTCATTACCCATACTGAACGCCAGAACTCTCACTAACCATACAGCGTGCCGGCACTCATTACCCATACAGCGTGGCAGCAATCTCATTACCCATACTACGTGCCAGAACTCTCACTAACCATACAGCGTGCCAGCACTCTCATTACCCATACTGCATGCCAGAACTCTCACTAACCATACAGCATGCCAGCACTCTCATTACCCATACTACGTGTCAGAACTCTCACTACCCATACAACATGCCGGCACTCTCATTACCCATACTGCCTGCCAGAACTCTCACTAACTATAGCAGCTTTTGACACTCTCATTACCCATACTGTGTGTCAGAAATCTCACTAACCATACAGCGTGCCAGCACTCTCATTACCCATACTGCGTGCCAGAACTCTCACTAACCATACAGCGTGCCGGCACTCTCATTACCCATACTGCGTGCCAAAACTCTCACTAACCATACAGCGTGCCGGCACTCTCATTACCCATACTGCGTACCAGAACTCTCACTAACCATACAGCGTGCCGGCACTCTCATTACCCATACTGTGTGCCAGAACTCTCACTAACCATACAGCATGCCGGCACTCTCATTATCCATACTGCGTGCCAGAACTCTCACTAACCATACAGTGTGGCAGCAATCACATTACCCATACTGCGTGTCAGAACTCTCACTAACCATACAGCGTGCCGGCACTCTAATTACCCATACTGTGTGCCAGAACTCTCACTAACCATACAGCGTGCTGGCACTCTCATTACCCATACTGTGTGCCAAAACTCTCACTAACCATACAGCATACCGGCACTTTTATTACCCATACTGCGTGTCAGAACTCTCACTAACCATACAGCGTGCCGGCATTCTCAATACCCATACTGTGTGCTAGAACTCTCACTAACCAGACAGTGTGCCGGCACTCTCATTACCCATACTGCGTGTCAGAACTCTCACTAACCATACAGCGTGCCGGCACTCTCATTACCCATACTGCGTGCCAGAACTCTCACTAACCATACAGCGTGGCAACAATCTCATTACCCATACTGCGTGCCAGAACTCTCACTAACCATACAGTGTGTCGGCACTCTCATTACCCATACTGCGTGTCAGAACTTTCACTAACCATACAGCGCGCCGGCACTCTCATTACCCATACTGTGTGCCAGAATTCTCACTAACCAAACAGTTTGCCAGCACTCTCATTACCCATACAGCATGCCAGCATTCTCATTACCCATATAGCGTGCCGGCACTCTCACCAACTATACTGTGTGCCAGCACTCACACTAACTATACAGCTTGCTGAAAATCTCACTAACTATACAGCGTGCCGGAAATCTCATTAACTATACTGTGTGCCAGCAGTGTGCCGGCACTCTCATTACCCATACTGCGTGCCAGAACTCTCACTAACCATACAGCGTGGCAGCACTCTCATTACCCATACTGCCTGCCAGAACTCTCACTAACCATACAGCGTGCCGGCACTCTCATTACCCATACTGTGTGCCAGAACTCTCACTAGCCATACAGTGTGCCGGCACTCTCATTACCCATACTGCGTGTCAGAACTCTCACTAACCATACAGCGTGCCGGCACTCTCATTACCCATACTGCGTGCCAGAACTCTCACTAACCATACAGCGTGGCAGCACTCTCATTACCCATACTGCCTGCCAGAACTCTCACTAACCATACAGCGTGCCGGCACTCTCATTACCCATACTGCCTGCCAGAACTCTCACTAACCATACAGCGTGCCGGCACTCTCATTACCCATACTGTGTGCCAGAACTCTCACTAACCATACAGTGTGCCGGCACACTCATTACCATACTGCGTGTCAGAACTCTCACTAACCATACAGCATGCCGGCACTCTCATTACCCATACTGCGTGTCAGAACTCTCACTAACCATACAGCGTGGCAGCAATCTCATTACCCATACTGCGTGTCAGAACTCTCACTAACCATACAGCGTCCCGGCACTCTCATTACCCATACTGCGTGTCAGAACTCTCACTAACCATACAGCGTGGCAGCAATCTCATTACCCATACTGCGTGTCAGAACTCTCACTAACCATACAGCGTGCCGGCACTCTCATTACCCATACTGCGTGCCAAAACTCTCACTAACCATACAGTGTGGCAGCAATCTCATTACCCATACTGCGTGCCAGAACTCTCACTAACCATACAGCGTGCTGGCACTCTCATTACCCATACTGTGTGCCAGAACTCTCACTAACCATACAGCATGCCGGCACTCTTATTACCCATACTGCGTGTCAGAACTCTCACTAACCATAAAGCGTGCCGGCACTCTCATTACCCATACTGTGTGCTAGAACTCTCACTAACCAAACAGTGAGGCAGCAATCTCATTACCCATACTGCGTGTCAGAACTCTCACTAACCATACAGCGTGCCGGCACTCTCATTACCCATACTGTGTGCCAGAACTCTCACTAACCATACAGCATGCTGGCACTCTCATTACCCATACTGCGTGTCAGAAATCTCACTAACCATACAGCGCGCCGGGACTCTCATTACCCATACTGTGTGCCAGAATTCTCACTAACCAAACAGTTTGCCAGCACTCTCATTACCCATACAGCATGCCAGCATTCTCATTACCCATATAGCGTGCCGGCACTCTCACCAACTATACTGTGTGCCAGCACTCACACTAACTATTAGGGGTGAGCGGGTTCGGATTTCTGAAATCCGAACCCCCCCGAGCCCCCCCGATCCGAGTCCGATCCGAGTCAGTCTCGACTTTTCCCGCCTGACTCGGATCTGAAATCGAGGCAAAACGTCATCATCCCGCCTTCCGAGTCTCGCGGGTTTTGGATCCTATATAAGGTACCCGCGTCGGCGCCATTTTCTCACTCGGCTGTGGACAGTGAAGAGGGAGGGTGAGAGTTAGGGCTGTGTAGTGTAGTGTAGTGTAGTGCTGCTGTTGTCCACTACTTCAAAGTCCATAGGGGCTGGCTGTGTTGTGCTGTGCTGCTGTTGTTAATAGGGGCTGTGTCCACTACTTCAAAGTCCATAGGGGCTGGCTGGACTGTGTTGTGCAGTCAGTTCTCCATAGGGGCTGTGTCCACTCCAAAGTCCTGTGCAGTGTCCCAGTCCTAAAGGAGTGCTGTAGTGTTGTCCAGGGGGTGCTCTGTCCATCAGGGGTGCTCCCCCCAAGTGCTAAAAAAATAATATATTTTCTGTGTTTGTGAATTGTGTGCGCAGTAGCCGCACGTGCATCAACAAAGTAGTGCCAAGCGTGCGCCTGTGTCATAAGTAAAGGGCCGGCTGGCTTGACCGTTAAAGGGTGCTGTAACCCCCGAAAGTACACTCCAGTCCAAACCAAAAAAAAATTATTTTCTGTGTTTGTGAATTGTGTGCGCAGTAGCCGCACGTGCATCAACAAAGTAGTGCCAAGCGTGCGCCTGTGTCATAAGTAAAGGGCCGGCTGGCTTGACCGTTAAGGGTGCTGTAACCCCCGAAAGTACACTCCAGTCCAAACCAAAAAAAAAATTATTTTCTGTGTTTGTGAATTGTGTGCGCAGTAGCCGCACGTGCATCAACAAAGTAGTGCCAAGCGTGCGCCTGTGTCATAAGTAAAGGGCCGGCTGGCTTGACCGTTAAGGGTGCTGTAACCCCCGAAAGTACACTCCAGTCCAAACCAAAAAAAAAATTATTTTCTGTGTTTGTGAATTGTGTGCGCAGTAGCCGCACGTGCATCAACAAAGTAGTGCCAAGCGTGCGCCTGTGTCATAAGTAAAGGGCCGGCTGGCTTGACCGTTAAGGGTGCTGTAACCCCCGAAAGTACACTCCAGTCCAAACCAAAAAAAAAATTATTTTCTGTGTTTGTGAATTGTGTGCGCAGTAGCCGCATGTGCATCAACAAAGTAGTGCCAAGCGTGCGCCTGTGTCATAAGTAAAGGGCCGGCTGGCTTGACCGTTAAAGGGTGCTGTAACCCCCAAAGTACACTCCAGTCCAAACCAAAAAAAAAATTATTTTCTGTGTTTGTGAATTGTGTGCGCAGTAGCCGCACGTGCATCAACAAAGTAGTGCCAAACGTGCGCCTGTGTCATAAGTAAAGGGCCGGCTGGCTTGACCGTTAAGGGTGCTGTAACCCCCGAAAGTACACTCCAGTCCAAACCAAAAAAAAAATTATTTTCTGTGTTTGTGAATTGTGTGCGCAGTAGCCGCACGTGCATCAACAAAGTAGTGCCAAGCGTGCGCCTGTGTCATAAGTAAAGGGCCGGCTGGCTTGACCGTTAAGGGTGCTGTAACCCCCGAAAGTACACTCCAGTCCAAACCAAAAAAAAAATTATTTTCTGTGTTTGTGAATTGTGTGCGCAGTAGCCGCACGTGCATCAACAAAGTAGTGCCAAGCGTGCGCCTGTGTCATAAGTAAAGGGCCGGCTGGCTTGACCGTTAAGGGTGCTGTAACCCCCGAAAGTACACTCCAGTCCAAACCTAAAAAAAAATTATTTTCTGTGTTTGTGAATTGTGTGCGCAGTAGCCGCACGTGCATCAACAAAGTAGTGCCAAGCGTGCGCCTGTGTCATAAGTAAAGGGCCGGCTGGCTTGACCGTTAAAGGGTGCTGTAACCCCCAAAGTACACTCCAGTCCAAACCAAAAAAAAATTATTTTCTGTGTTTGTGAATTGTGTGCGCAGTAGCCGCACGTGCATCAACAAAGTAGTGCCAAGAGTGCGCCTGTGTCATAAGTAAAGGGCCGGCTGGCTTGACCGTTAAAGGGTGCTGTAACCCACAAAGTACACTCCAGTCCAAACCAAAAAAAAAATTATTTTCTGTGTTTAGCCGCACGTATATATCAAATCGATATAACATAAATGGAGGACCAAACTTTCTCCGATAAAAATAAAATAGAGAAAGATCAAGAACCACTTCCTCCTAGTGCTGAAGCTGCTGCCACTAGTCATGACATAGACGATAACATGCCATCAACGTCGTCTGCCAAGGCCGATGCCCAATGTCATAGTAGAGGGCACATACAATCCTAAATGGCAAAGTTCAGGAAAATGACCTTGAAAAAGACATTTAAATCAGCTGAAGAGAAACGTAAACTTGCCAATATGCCATTTACGACACGGAGTGGCAAGGAACGGCTAAGGTCGATCCCTAGTATGTTCATGACTAGTGGTTCAGCTTCACATGACGATGGAAGCACTCCTCCCACTAAAAAAATCAAAAGAGTTAAGCTGGCAAAAGCACAGCGAAGAACTGTGCTTTCTAAGAAGATATCACAAATCCCCAAGGAGAGTCCAAGTGTGGTGGTGGTTGCGATGCCTGACCTTCCCAGCACTGGACGGGAAGAGGTGGCTCTTTCCACCATTTGCACGCCCCCTGCAAGTGCTGAAAGGAGCACCCACAGTCCACTTGCTGATATGCAAATTGAAGATGTCACTGTTGAAGTACAACAGGATGAGGATACTGGTGTAGCTGGCGCTGAGGAGGAAGTTGGCGAGGAGGATTCTGATGGTGATGTGGTTTGTTTAAATCAGGCTCCGGGGGAGACAGTTGTTGTCCGTGGGATGAAAAAGCCCATCACGGTCATGCCTGGGCACAAGACCAAACATTCCACCTCTTTGGTCTGGCAATATTTCTATCCAAATCCGGACAACAACTGTCTTGCCATATGTACCATATGTAAAGGTGAAATAAGTAGGGGTAGGGACGTCAACCACCTAGGAACATCCTCCCTTATACGGCACCTGCAGCGCGTTCATAAAAAGTTACTGTCAAGTTCAGAAACTTTGGCTCAGACCGTAAGCAGTCCAGGGACACCTAAATCCCGTTGTCCTGTTGTATCCAAGCGCCTGCAAACCACACCGTCAACTCCCTCCTCGTCAATTTCCTCCTTAGTCAGGATCGGAAGTAGTCCTGCAGGCCATATCACTGGCATGACTGACTCTCCTATCCGGGATTCCTCCGGAGGATCCTGCATTGCTACGCCTACTGCTGCCGCTGCTGCTGTTGCTGCTGCTGCTGGGAGTCGTTCATCATCCCAGAGAGGAAGTAGGAACACCACTACTTTTACTAAACAATTGACCCTCCAACAGTCCTTAGCGAGGAGGATGAAGTACGACAGCAGTCATCCTGAAGCAAAACGTATAACTGAGGCCTTGACTGCTATGTTGGTGTTAGACGTGCGTCCGGTATCCGCCATTAGTGCAGTGGGATTTAGACAATTGATGGAGGTAGTGTGTCCCCGGTTCCAAATCCCGTCTAGATTCCACTTCACTAGGCAGGCGATACCGAGACTGTACAGAAACGTCAGAAAAAGTGTCCTCAGTGTCCTGAAAAATGCCGTTGTACACAATGTCCACTTAACCACGGACATGTGGACAAGTGGAACAGGGCAGACTAAGGACTATATGACTGTGACAGCCCACTGGGTAGATGTATCACCTTACGCAGCAACAGCAGCAGCGTCACCAGTAGCAGCATCTCAGAAACGCCAGCTCGTTACAAGGCAGGCTACGCTGTGTATCACTGGTTTCAGTAAGAGGCACACCGCCGACAACCTCTTAGAGAAACTGAGGGAAATCATCGCCCAGTGGCTTACCCCACTTAGACTCTCCTGGGGATTTGTGATATCTGACAACGCCACCAATATTGTGCGGGCATTACATCTGGGCAAATTCCAGCACGTCCCATGTTTTGCTCACACAATAAACTTGGTGGTGCAGAATTTTCTGAAAAGCGACAGGGGCGTGCAGGAGACGCTTTGGGTGGCCCGAAAAATTTCTGGCCACTTTCGCCATTCAGCGACTGCGTGCCGAAGACTGGAGCGCCAGCAAACACTCTTGAACCTGCCCCGCCATCACCTGAAGCAAGAGGTTGTGACGCGGTGGAACTCAACCCTCTATATGCTTCAGAGGATGGAGGAGCAGCAAAAGGCCATACAAGCCTATACATCCACCTATGACATAGGCAAAGGAGGGGGTATGCACCTGACTCAAGCGCAGTGGAGAATGATTTCCGTGTTGTGCAAGGTTCTTCAGCCCTTCGAACTTGCCACACGTGAAGTCAGTTCAGACACTGCCAGCTTGAGTCAGGTCATTCCCCTCATCAGGCTTTTGCAGAAGCAGCTGGAGAAAGTGAAGGAGGAGCTAAGACGGAGCGATTCCGCTCGGCATGTGGGACTTGTGGATGAAGCCCTTCATTCGCTTTGCCAGGATTCCAGGGTGGTCAATCTGTTGAAATCAGACCACTACATTTTGGCCACCGTGCTCGATCCTAGGTTTAAAGCCTATGTGGTGTCTCTCTTTCCGGCCGACACAAGCCTGCAGAGGTGCAAAGACCTGCTGGTGAACACACTGTCAGCTGAAGCGGAACGTGACACGTCAACGGCTCCTTCTTCATTTTCTCCCGCAACTGGGGCTGCCAGGAAAAAACTTAGGTATCCTAAGCAACCCGCTGGCGGTGATGCAGGGCAGGCAGGACCAAGTTTGGACATCTGGTCCGGACTGAAGGACCTGGCAACAATTTCTGACATGTCTACTGTCACTGCATATGATACTGTCACCATTGACAGAATGGTGGAGGATTACATCGGTGACAGCATCCAAGTAGGCATGTCAGACAGTCCATACCTGTACTGGCAGGAAAAAGAGGCAATTTGGAGGCCCCTGTACAAACTGGCTCTATTTTACCTGAGTTGCCCCCCCTCCAGTGTGTACTCCGAAAGAGTGTTTAGTGCAGCCGGGAACCTTGTCAGCGAAAGGCGTAGGAGGTTGCTTCCACAGAATGTGGAGAAGATGATGTTCATCAAAATGAATTATCAGCTCTTCCAGGGAGACCAGCCTCCAGAAGGTACAGAGGGACCTGTGGTGGTGGATTCAAGTGGGGACGAGTTAATACTTTGTGAGGATGAGGATGTACACACTGAAGAGGGTGAGGAATCGGTGGATGAGGAGGATGAGGATGACATCTTGCCTCCGTAGAGCCAGTTTGTGCAGGGACACATTAATTGCCAGCTTGTTTTGTGGGGGCCCAAACGAACCAATCATTTCAGCCACAGTTGTGTGGCAGACCCTGGCGCTGAAATGATTGATTTGTTAAAGTGTGCATGTCCTGTTTATACAACATAAGGGTGGGTGGGAGGGCCCAAGGACAATTCCATCTTGCACCTCTTTTTTTCTTTGCATTATGTACAGTTTGGGGCCTAGTTTTTCTAACTGCCATCCTGTCTGCCACTGCAGTGTCACTCCTAGATGGGTCACGTGTTTGTGCCGCCCACTCGTGTCGCTTAGCATAGTCATCCAGCTACCTCGGTGCAACCTTTTGGACATAAAAACACTATTGTGAGGTGTGAGGTGTTCAGAATAGACTGGAAATGAGTGGAAATTAAGGTTATTGAGGTTAATAATAGCATAGGAGCAGAAAAACCTACAAATTCTGTGATTTTAGCTGTTTTTATGCTTTTTTTCAAAAAAATACAGATCCAAAACACAAAACCCAGAACCCAAAACACGGAAGGGTGGTTTTGGCAAAACCAATCCAGATCCAAAACACGAAGAAAGATCCAGATCCAAAACCAAAACACAAAACACGAAAAGTGGCCGGTGCACACCCCTACTAACTATACAGCTTGCTGGAAATCTCACTAACTATACAGCTTGCCGGAAATCTCATTAACTATACTGTGTGCCAGCAGTGTGCCGGCACTCTCATTACCCATACTGCGTGTCAGAACTTTCACTAACCATACAGCGTGCCAGCACTCTCATTACCAATACTGCGTGCCAGAACTCTCACTAACCATACAGCGTGGCAGCACTCTCATTACCCATACTGCGTGTCAGAACTCTCACTAACCATACAGCGTGCCGGCACTTTCATTACCCATACTGCGTGCCAGAACTCTCACTAACCATACAGCGTGGCAGCACTCTCATTACCCATACTGCCTGCCAGAACTCTCACTAACCAGACAGCGTGCCGGCACTCTCATTACCCATACTGCCTGCCAGAACTCTCACTAACCATACAGCGTGCCGGCACTCTCATTACCCATACTGTGTACCAGAACTCTCACTAACCATACAGTGTGCCGGCACACTCATTACCCATACTGCGTGTCAGAACTCTCACTAACCATACAGCGTCCCGGCACTCTCATTACCCATACTGCGTGTCAGAACTCTCACTAACCATACAGCGTGGCAGCAATCTCATTACCCATACTGCGTGTCAGAACTCTCACTAACCATACAGCGTGCCGGCACTCTCATTACCCATACTGCCTGCCAGAACTCTCACTAACCATACAGTGTGGCAGCAATCTCATTACTCATACTGCGTGCCAGAACTCTCACTAACCATACAGCGTGCTGGCACTCTTATTACCCATACTGCGTGTCAGAACTCTCACTAACCACACAGCGTGCCGGCACTCTCATTACCCATACTGTGTGCTAGAACTCTCACTAACCATACAGCGTGGCAGCACTCTCATTACCCATACTGCCTGCCAGAACTCTCACTAACCATACAGCGTGCCGGCACTCTCATTACCCATACTGTGTGCCAGAACTCTCACTAGCCATACAGTGTGCCGGCACTCTCATTACCCATACTGCGTGTCAGAACTCTCACTAACCATACAGCGTGCCGGCACTCTCATTACCCATACTGCGTGCCAGAACTCTCACTAACCATACAGCGTGGCAGCACTCTCATTACCCATACTGCCTGCCAGAACTCTCACTAACCATACAGCGTGCCGGCACTCTCATTACCCATACTGCCTGCCAGAACTCTCACTAACCATACAGCGTGCCGGCACTCTCATTACCCATACTGTGTGCCAGAACTCTCACTAACCATACAGTGTGCCGGCACACTCATTACCATACTGCGTGTCAGAACTCTCACTAACCATACAGCATGCCGGCACTCTCATTACCCATACTGCGTGTCAGAACTCTCACTAACCATACAGCGTGGCAGCAATCTCATTACCCATACTGCGTGTCAGAACTCTCACTAACCATACAGCGTCCCGGCACTCTCATTACCCATACTGCGTGTCAGAACTCTCACTAACCATACAGCGTGGCAGCAATCTCATTACCCATACTGCGTGTCAGAACTCTCACTAACCATACAGCGTGCCGGCACTCTCATTACCCATACTGCGTGCCAGAACTCTCACTAACCATACAGTGTGGCAGCAATCTCATTACCCATACTGTGTGCCAGAACTCTCACTAACCATACAGCGTGCTGGCACTCTCATTACCCATACTGTGTGCCAGAACTCTCACTAACCATACAGCATGCCGGCACTCTTATTACCCATACTGCGTGTCAGAACTCTCACTAACCATACAGCGTGCCGGCACTCTCATTACCCATACTGTGTGCTAGAACTCTCACTAACCATACAGTGAGGCAGCAATCTCATTACCCATACTGCGTGTCAGAACTCTCACTAACCATACAGCGTGCTGGCACTCTCATTACCCATACTGCGTGTCAGAAATCTCACTAACCATACAGCGCGCCGGCACTCTCATTACCCATACTGTGTGCCAGAATTCTCACTAACCAAACAGTTTGCCAGCACTCTCATTACCCATACAGCATGCCAGCATTCTCATTACCCATATAGCGTGCCGGCACTCTCACCAACTATACTGTGTGCCAGCACACACTAACTATACAGCTTGCTGGAAATCTCACTAACTATACAGCGTGCCGGAAATCTCATTAACTATACTGTGTGCCAGCAGTGTGCCGGCACTCTCATTACCCATACTGCGTGTCAGAACTCTCACTAACCATACAGCGTGCCAGCACTCTCATTACCAATACTGCGTGCCAGAACTCTCACTAACCATACAGCGTGGCAGCACTCTCATTACCCATACTGCCTGCCAGAACTCTCACTAACCATACAGCGTGCCGGCACTCTCATTACCCATACTGTGTGCCAGAACTCTCACTAACCATACAGTGTGCCGGCACTCTCATTACCCATACTGCGTGTCAGAACTCTCACTAACCATACAGCGTGCCGGCACTTTCATTACCCATACTGCGTGCCAGAACTCTCACTAACCATACAGTGTGGCAGCAATCTCATTACCCATACTGCGTGTCAGAACTGTCACTAACCATACAGCGTGCCGGCACTCTCATTACCCATACTGCGTGCCAGAACTCTCACTAACCATACAGTGTGGCAGCAATCTCATTACCCATACTGCGTGTCAGAACTCTCACTAACCATACAGTGTGCCAGCACTCTCATTACCCATACTGCCTGCCAGAACTCTCACTAACCATACAGCGTGCCGGCACACTCATTACCCATACTGCGTGTCAGAACTCTCACTAACCATACAGCGTCCCGGCACTCTCATTACCCATACTGCGTGTCAGAACTCTCACTAACCATACAGCGTGGCAGCAATCTCATTACCCATACTGAGTGTCAGAACTCTCACTAACCATACAGCGTGCCGGCACTCTCATTACCCATACTGCGTGCCAGAACTCTCACTAACCATACAGTGTGGCAGCAATCTCATTACCCATACTGCGTGCCAGAACTCTCACTAACCATACAGCGTGCTGGCACTCTTATTACCCATACTGCGTGTCAGAACTCTCACTAACCATACAGCGTGCCGGCACTCTCATTACCCATACTGTGTGCTAGAACTCTCACTAACCATACAGTGTGGCAGCAATCTCATTACCCATACTGCGTGTCAGAACTCTCACTAACCATACAGCGTGCCGGCACTCTCATTACCCATACTGCGTGTCAGAACTCTCACTAACCATACAGCGTGCCGGCACTCTCATTACCCATACTGTGTGCCAGAACTCTCACTAACCATACAGCGCGCCGGCACTCTCATTACCCATACTGTGTGCCAGAATTCTCACTAACCAAACAGTTTGCCAGCACTCTCATTACCCATACAGCATGCCAGCATTCTCATTACCCATATAGCGTGCCGGCACTCTCACCAACTATACTGTGTGCCAGCACTCACACTAACTATACAGCTTGCTGGAAATCTCACTAACTATACAGCGTGCCGGAAATCTCATTAACTATACTGTGTGTCAGAACTCTCACTAACCATACAGTGTGCCGGCACTCTCATTACCCATACTGCGTGTCAGAACTCTCACTAACCATACAGCGTGGCAGCACTCTCATTACCCATACTGCCTGCCAGAACTCTCACTAACCATACAGCGTGCCGGCACTCTCATTACCCATACTGTGTGCCAGAACTCTCACTAACCATACAGTGTGCCGGCACTCTCATTACCCATACTGCGTGTCAGAACTCTCACTAACCATACAGCGTGCCGGCACTCTCATTACCCATACTGCGTGCCAGAACTCTCACTAACCATACAGCGTGGCAGCACTCTCATTACCCATACTGCCTGCCAGAACTCTCACTAACCATACAGCGTGCCGGCACTCTCATTACCCATACTGCGTGTCAGAACTCTCACTAACCATACAGCGTGGCAGCAATCTCTTTACCCATACTGCGTGCCAGAACTCTCACTAACCATACAGCGTGCCGGCACTCTCATTACCCATACTGTGTGCCAGAACTCTCACTAACCATACAGCATGGCAGCACTCTCATTACCCATACTGTGTGCCACAACTCTCACTAACCATACAGCGTGGCAGCAATCTCGTTACCCATACTGCGTGCATAGAACAATTAAATTACCAGGAGCCACACGGTCTTCATGTATTGCTTTACATGGTGAAATATGCGAAGTCCTTTAAAAATAAACAGAAAAATATACATATGTTCTTATTAATGAGGAAAATGGCATTAATATTACACCAGAATAACTACAACGCAATGTGTTGTTACATGCTGCTTATAACAACATCATATGAACAGCAGATGGGACAATGTGATAAATGACCATCGATAAAAACCCAGCACGATATCATAGGCGGCAGGTCCCAGCAGTGACAACAGAGGCCATGCTGCATTCTACAGCATGGCCCCCGCTGACGATATCGCCCATTGGACCTGCAAGCATGTCTGAAGGGCAATGTTGCTGATGACGTGCGGGAGCACGCATCATCAGCGACATAGCAGGTACATACTGCCCGATGTAGACAATGTAGACATATCGTCTAGTGTGTACCCGGCATAAGGGCCCCATTTATTAACAAACCTAAATACCAGTGGCATATTTAATATGAATATACTAGTGGTATTCATCATTACTTACCCCTCCAGGGAGGTCCAGCAACGTCCTACTCGTCGGCGGGGACCTCCACTCAGCCTATCGCTGCCAGCAATGTACTTTTAAGTCATGCGCATGAGTGACAGGCACTGTAATATATTAAGCATTATATGGCAGTCACTGCGATACTCTCTGCATGAAATAACAGTCCCTGCAACACTCTCTGCATTATATAGTGGGCATTATGATGTTCTCTGTAACATATGGCGGCTACTGCAATGTTCTCTGCATTATATGGTGGTCGCTGTGATGTTCTGTGTCTGCATTATATGGTGGTCACTGGGAAGCTTTCTGCATTATATAACGCTCACTTCGACGTTCTCTGCACTATATGACATGCACCGACTGTCTCTGTATTATATGGCGGTCACTGCAATGCTCTCTGTATTAAATGGCACTGATACCCTGTGTGCTGTGAGGCCACACCTCTTCCCCATGAGATCACACCCCTTTTTTGTGGGCGCACATCTTCATCACGTGCTAAAACTCCCTAATTTCCATGGAGAGCGGGGGAGGAGGAGGCGGCAAAGAATATTGTTTCACCACTCATTACGTCCGCCACTGCCTCCATGTCGAATATCTCTTAGATCTGATCTACCTGTTGTCTTTATGCCTCATCTTTACCTCTCACATACTCCACCCTTCACCTTCCCTGCATTACATCTGCTGCTTTCCTCATCTCTTCTGTCCCTTTGCTTCATCTCTGCCTGCCCCTTGTTCCCCCAAGTCACCCTGCCCTTTGCCTCACCTGTGCCCATCACTGGTGTATGGTGACTGATATCTGGGGACAGATAGAGGACACATGGCACCATTGTGATACCACGGTGTTGGAGGGGGTGTGGGCAGCCCTTGGTGGGCCAGGCCGGCTGTGGCTGTTGTCAGCCGCAGAAGATGCGACTTGTGCTTAACAATTGCTTCTCTGCCCCCCATTCCTGCTGTGTGCACAAGTCTTTGTCATCTCTCGCTTTACACTGCACTACACTACATCACACTACACTATACTACACTCAGTGTCGGACTGGGGCATGAAGGGCCCACCGGGGGAATGTAGTGATAGGGGCCCATACTTATGGGTGTGGCCAGCCTTCAGAGAGGGTCTGGGCCCGCTTAAATATATACATATATATAGTAAATACTGCTAGTGAATGAATGATAATGTACCAGATTAATAACAGCAGTGCATTGTAGAAAATACACCATAGTCCTGTGCAGTATACAGTAATTCAAGTGCACAGTCTGGAACCTGATCCCTAAAGAAGGAGGTGGGCCCTCAGGCACAGGGGCCCACCGGGGGTTTCCCCTGTACCCCTGTGGGCCAGTCCGACCCTGACTAAACTACACTTAATAAACTCACATAGTACAATGCCATCAATGTACAGAGACATAATAAGAAAATAACACCCACTTGAATATACATAACTCAAAATGATCTACATGCTCAAGTGTTTGCCATGCAAGCCAGGGACTGTGTTATTTATATGAAAAACATATCTAACAAATATATACTTACCCTTTTCTCCCATCTCCTGTAGGAGATAGGCCTCATATGCCTCTGGGCTGGCATACTTCTCTGCAAAGAAAAGTAAATTGATTACAAACACTATTAAGCCATGTATTGCCCAGCATCGGGCTAGTGAACTATACGTCTGACTAAACCCCTACCATATCCCAAACACACGAAACACATACTTGCCTACCCTCCCGATTTGGTCGGGAGCCTCCCAAAAATCAGGTGCCAATCCCGGCCTCCCAGGAAGGCAGGCAAGCCTCCCGACAGCTGCCAACCCCTCCTGCCCCCCCTCCATGATTGCATGAGAATCCCCGGCAGCGGGGAGGGGCCTGTTATGCGATTCACGCTGAATTACGTCATTTTGGCCCCGCCCCCTGCTTCACAATGCCGGGATTATCAGCATTGTGGAGCGGTGCCAAAATGACGCGATCACGTTGTCCCGCTTTGCCCACAACCGCCGGCCACCCCTCCTGATTTTGACGATCTGGCTGCCCCCTCCCAGAAGGGGCAGCCAGAATGTCGGCATCTCTGACGAAACATCTACCACATAGAGCGGCCTATTTATCAAATACATTTGCGGAAAATCCCCATTTTCGGGGGATAAACACAAATACGTATTAAGTATCACCTGTACATATGAAGGAGGAACCGCAGCAGATATCTCCATATTGCCGCGGTCCCTCCATTTCAACAGCAATGCTGACCGCTGTGCCAATCATAGTGCTGCCCACCACAATAACACATAAAATAAGAAATGTAGGATAAATGTAATTTATTAAGTGCCAATTTTCCTGGAACAATTTGTAAGACATAATTGTAAACCGTTTTAGTGCTATATATAATAAACTAGCTGTAATGCCCGGTGTAGTCTGGTTTTTATATATATATATTTTTCTCTGTCCCCCCTTCCTCTCTCTCTCTCCCTCTTCCCCACCTCTTCTCCCTCCCTACACTGTCTCTGTCTATCACCGCCCCCTCGCTATTTCCTGTAACACTGGTGGGAGGTACCTGTCTATGTGATGATATCATTTTTATCAGCAATCAATATTTTTCTTTATGGAGACTGCAAAAACGTATTTGATAAATAAAAACTCACCATGTATTTTCACGTACGCCGGAATTTCCGGAGTTGTGTCTGCAGACAAAAAATATATTGAATTGTAACATTGTCTGACACCCATATTTGGGCATTCAGTTACATTATTTAAGAGAGGAAATTGTTAAAATAAAGTATAGAAATAACAAACACAGGGACATAAGGGTCCATGTACAAAGCCTTGGAGAGAGATAAAGTGGATGGAGATAAAGTACCAACCAATCAGCTCCTGACAGTTTACAGGCTGTGAGGGAGATGTACTAAGCTCTAGAAAGGGATAAATTGGAGAGTGATAACTATCAGCCACTCAGCTCCTAAGTGTCAGTTTACAGGCCGTGTTTGAAAATGACAGTTACAGTAGGAGCTGTTTGGTTGGTACTTTATCTACATCCACTGCACCTCTCTGCAAGGCTTAGGGCCTGAATCAGAGATGGAAGTAATGGCGATTACATACGCAGATGGAGCGTTTGTTTGCCATCACGCATGCATATAAGCAGCACTGCGCATACTCAGTGATCAAATTGCGATTGCAGACGCACAGAGGAATCCATCGCAAAGTGAGTGACAGATTGTCAGTGTATGGGGATGGTAACAGGGGGGTGGTCAGTGAAACGCAGGCTTGTCTGACCAGTTACACGCCGTTACATGGGCGTGCATAAATTAGCCCGTGACCTACGCAGCATGAGAGCCCTCTGTTTGTCAGGAGAGCTGATGAGCCTGCGGCAGGTCAGAACTTCCGCAGAGACAAGATGGCCGCTTAACGAGCATCGATGTTACTGATATTTACGCAGGTAAGCGAGGTTGCACGCAGGTAAGAAGGCAGCAGGGGGCATCTCTATGCTCAGGTGATCTTTGGAACCATTAGCATATTTCCGCAGCTGGTTTGCGTACGCAATCGCGGCTGCAATTGCATCAGCGGCCATTTCTAAATGAGGTCCATTGTAAGTAGACTCCACAGTGCCTTATTCAAAGTCAGATGCAAGTGCAATCACAAGTGCAGCTGCGACTCCCTCCACGTGTTGTACCCGTCTGACATGTGTGCAAACTGCGACTGGAGGCATGGCTTCACTGAGTACAGACATTGCTGCTACGGCCCTAACTGTGTGGAGTTTGTATACTCTCCCTGTGCTTTTGAGAGTTTCCTCCCACACTCCAAAAATATACTGGTAAGTACATTGGCTTCCAACAAAAAATTAACCCTAGTGTGTATGTGTATGTGCATGTGGTAGGGACTATAGATTGTAAGCTCCACTGGGGCAGGGACTGATGTGAATGGCCTAATAATATTAGGCTAATATTCTCTGTAAAGCGCTGCGGAATATGTGTGCGCTATATAAATAACTGGTAATAAATAAAATCGCAGCACACAATGGAAATATATTGAAGTTAATGGCAGCTTAGAAGTACCCAAGTGGCTTGGTGCATATGATTTGCTCTGCAGAGCAGATTAAATTATAATTATTTTTATTTATTTCAACGCTTATATAAATATATGTGCAGGCTTGCCCTCCCCGTCGTGCATGAATCAGTCTGAGAATGAGAGCTCCTGCTGTGTAAAGTATATATTTAAACGCTGCTTTTACGGTTTTTATTTGAATAAATGGGCGTGTTTTTCACATTTGCAACCAATCAGATGCAGTCATCAATATCAATGTTACACTTACACCAGGGTCAGAGCACATGCAGCTCAGACCTCACAGGAGGCTGCATTTGTGAATACACATGCACACCCGCTCCCTCAGGGTACTTTTGCTGTGACCATTCCAAGCCCGGTCAGGTCTCTGCCCCCTAATCGATCACACAGTGCCTTTGCAGTACGGGCCCTTCAGGTGCAGTACGGGCCCTGAGTTTCCGCACACAGAGCGGTCGGTGATTGACAGTCTGCTGCCGTTTGGGGGCAGGGTGGGGGCTGCAACAATCTCCATTCCCCAAAATGGAGACGTGTCGCCACCGTTGGGGGTGAGGGAAGAGGCCAGGAGTTTCGTCGGCTGATGGAGATTTACTGTCCTCTTTCCCTCACTCAGACGGCCAGGGAGTACTGTACGCTGATAATCCGATGCTGCGTCCGTGGACGCAGGTCGGATCATTAATCCATGCAGGACGAGTAACGGCTTGCGTGCAGCTTTGCAATTCCATCCCAAGCTGAATCACCCCCACAGTCTCAAAGTCAAGTTCTGATGTCAAATTGCCTTTCAGATTGACTCAGTTAAGGCCCATAATCAACCATATGTATAATAAATATCTTAAATAGCTTTATTTTTTTACTTAATTTTATAAAGTTTTTCACCACTTTAATAATGACATAAATAGAAAGCAAAGAGCCCTTTGTGTGACAGGAAGAGCTGCTTATGAAGGTAAAAGGGCTCTTTGCACTTGATAAATAATAATTCCAAATAAATTGATTTAGAACCCTTAACTAATATAAATTCATATAAATTAATTGTTACTTACCTTCCGATAATATGCCGAATAGGCAAATCAAGTAAAAACAAAGAGCATTTTCAAATTACTCTGTCGCACTCGCTATCCCTCACTAATCTGAGAGTGAGGCCACAGGTCCCCATCACGGTCTCATCTCACAGTCTGTGATGTCATAATGTTACCTATTACATGATGACTATGTATCCACCAGTCTGTATTGGGCTCAGTATATTTATTGGATGTGATTTATTATTGCCGACAGAACTAAGAATATTTGTTGCATCCATGTCCTAAATTTTAGTTGAAAGTTACTG
This sequence comes from Taudactylus pleione, assembly GCA_031769625.1. Lineage (NCBI taxonomy): Eukaryota > Metazoa > Chordata > Amphibia > Anura > Myobatrachidae > Taudactylus > Taudactylus pleione. Next base: position 13,018,142 of record JAUIMM010000099.1, read on the forward strand.
GTGTCATAAACCTGACTTACATCCACATGTAAATGAGCTCCAAAGCAGTTAGTGAGATTTACTTGTTGATGAAAACACACATAGGGGTCTATTTACTAAGCAGTGTTAGGAGACAGAGTGAAAAGTGATAAGGTGCCAGCCAATCAGCTCCTAACTGTCATCTCACAGGCTGTTAGAAAAACACAGTTAGGAGCTGATAGGCTGGCACCTTATCACTTTTCACTCTGTCTCCTAACACTGCTTAGTAAATAGACCCCTGATACTCTACAGAAAATACTTGTAGCCATAGAGATCATTGTACCTTATAACCAATCAGAGCCGTAACTAGACTTTTTGGTGCCATGTGCCAGAGAATGGGGACATAAGATTCTTCACCTGAAAAAGGGCCATGGCCTCATGGGGTAGGGGCAGGGAAGAGATAGGGGAGGCCAGGAGATGCTGGGGATAAAAAAAAGAGGAAGCTACAAGTTAGAATGATAACAAACAGGAAAATTGACAGGCCCAAACAGCGCCCCCTGCCCTGCGGTACAGGTCGCACCACCCTAGCTACGGCCCTGTAACCAATGCAGGGAAATTATACTAAGAACCACATTTGTAAAGTATATATTTTGGTTTATATGTACAGCTTCATAATGTGGGTAATGTGCAATCAGGGAGATTGCTAGATACTTCAGGGAGATTGCTACTATTTCAGGGAGTCTCCCTGACAATCAGGGAGAGTAGGCAAGTGTGATACATACATACATACATACCTATCTTACTTACTTACATACCTTACATACAAACATACCTACTTTACATACATACCTTATATATACATACCTACAGGGACTATAGAAAAGGACCCTAGACTCAGTGGCGGATCCAGGGGGGGGGGGCGATCAGGGTGATCGCCCCCCCTAACACAAAGCTAAATACTTTTATTCTCCCAGCAGGGCACTCTTGCACAGTGTAATTCGGGCTTATTGTTAATGGCCGCATTATTGGGTGCGGGCGGCAGGCCGCACGGAGTCATAGTGGGGTCGGCGCAAGAAGAGCAGAATGGGTGGATCAGAGAAGGAGCAGGGCGGGCCAGAGGAGTAGTGGGACAGAACTGAGGAGGAGTAGGGTGGACTAGAGGAGGTGTGGGGCGGGCTGGAGAAAGAGTGTGGGTGGACTAGAGGTGTGGGGCGGGCTGGAGAAAGAATGTGGGTGGACTAGAGGAGGTGTGGGGCGGGTGGGCTGCCACAGGACAGCCAGCAGGGCAGCTGGGACTCCTCATCTATCGCACACACACACACAGCAACTGCAGCAGCTTACACGTGTGTGCTCAGCTGCTACTGCACAGGAACTAACAGTGTCTCTTATGCCCACTGACAAGGACGGCTGTTACTCTGGCAGGATCTAATGATTGGCTGCTGTCCTGGAGCTGCAGCTGCTGTGATTGGCCTAAGCAGCTTTGCCACGTTATTTAGAAGTACAGGGATGGGCAATTTAGAAATCAGTTTGAGGGTAGAGAGCGACAGCAGGGGGAAAGGGGTAAGGGAGGGATGGGGGTGACAGGGGAGGAAGGAGCTTTAGCTGGAAGTTGGAACAGAGAGGTTTAGAAGAGACATAACAGCATACCTCCCAACATCACCCTCTCCAGGAGGGACACAATGCTCTGGTCCTGGACTTCCCTGGTAAGAGGTGGGGCTGCAGCGCAGTTCAAAATTCAAATAGGGGAGCCACACCAACTGTCATTTCACACACTGCCAAACATCACTGGCTGGGACTCACTGGCAGTTGGTGTGACTCCCCTATTTGACTTTTGGACTGTACTGCAGCCCCGCCTCTGGAGCCTCCACCAATCATAAATTACCAGGGAAGTCCAGGATCAGAGATTTGTGTCCCTCCTGGAGAGGGTCATGTTGGGAGGTATGTAACAGTAAGAGGGAATAAGAAGGAGATCTGGGAGGGAACATATGGATAAGGTAAGAGCAGGAGATAAAGGATGGAGAAGGGAGCACATGGGACATAGGAGAGAGGGAGGGGGGTATTGTTGTTTGAGAGATTTGGGGTGAGAACCCTGGATGGATATACATGCAGCTGCTGACGTACCAATACAGACTACAGTGGCAGAGGACCTCCAGACCGAGTTCAACAAAAGAAGGAATTGGATTATCGACAGTGCAGGAACCCGCGCAGCCATCGGTTTTAAAGTTAGTGTATACAGTTAGTTGAAATTTTTTTATTTGATTTTACAGTGTGTGTGTGTCTCCATTGGACGCAACAGGCAGGCGCCCTGCAATAATTACAGCTGCCCATTGCGTCTTCAAAACACTATGGGCACTGCAGCAGCTTCAGGTGTCGGCAGCGCCGCCTTCTTATGCATGATGTCGTGTCACGCGCAAATGGAGCGGGACCGGCACAGGGCGCTTAGCACCCTGGTTATGGCTAGTATGTTTGTATGTGAGGCGAGGAGTCAGGATCAATTCATAAACTGCCCCCCCCTAAAAGAAAAGTCTAGATCCGCCCCTGCCTAGACTGCACACCCTGAAATATATAATGGGAGGTGCTACTTGTTGAGACTATTATTGTAGGCAAAAAAAGACAAATTACAGGTGCACAACTCCAAATTACTAATTATATACAATACATTTTGCAATAAATAGAGGTTTTAGCATAATCATGGACAAGGTTATGGGCCTACCCACCATTCACGGTAACCTCTTAGGGTAGGTCCCTTACTTCCTAAGGTTTAAATCCAGAGCGCAGGATACCCCCAAACCAGCCCAGCTGAGCCAATCCAGGGCATCACTCTAATAAGAAAAATGTAAAATTGGATAGATAAGAGCAGCTACTGCTGCATATATAAGAAAAGAGATGTGAAAATACATATATAATAAACAAACAATGGAAATGTTAAAAAGTGCAAAAAAGGAAAAGAGTGTTATAATGCGATGCCCTGAAGCAGCCCAACCAAAGCAATCCAGGGGACCCACGCCCCAAAAATCAACCCAAAGCTGCACTACAGTATATAAATTTGTAGGACTTACCTAGATTGTGCCTTTTACTACTGTGCAGTGCCCTGGGGTGGCTCAGCTGGGCTGGTTTGGGGGTGTCCTGCGCTCTGGATTTGAACCTTAGTATGTTAGGGACCTACCCTAAGAGGTGACCGTGAAGTGGTGGGTAGGGCCATAAGCTTGGCCATGATTATGCTAAAACCTCTATTTACTACAAAATTGTATTGCAAAATGTATTGTATATAAAACCTCTAAAAGTTACTGCAGAAAAACAGAAAATTGGCAATATTCCATTCACCACATGCAGTGGCAAGGAAAGGCTCAAGCCTGACCTTTTCAGAGGAGCCGTCATCCACAGTTTCTGCTCCACTGTATTTTTGGGGATGAGCAGCATTGCTGATGACATAAAAGTTGAAGATGTCAACGTGGAATTGCAAGAGGATGAGGGGGATATTTCTGTAGCTGACGCTGACACTAATGAGGATATTGAGGATGAGGATGTTCTTTGTGTAAGTCAGGCACCAGTGGAAGCAGCTCTTGGCAATGATAAGAACAAGGCCGTTGTCATGCCTGGGCATAGGACCAAGAAATCCACATCTCATGTCTGGAATTATTTTTTCCCAAATCCTGACATTTGTTTGTCAAGCCATTTGTAGCCATTGTGGAACCACAGTAAGTAGAGGTAGGGACGTACAAACTTTTGGAACCTTCACGCTATTACGTCATCTGCAGTGAGCTCATGACAAGTAATTTATAACATCAGAAACTGGTGCTAAAAAAATAACAACAAGCAGTCCAGCATCAGCTAGATGCCTTCTGTCTATTAGATCCAAGCATCTGCAATCTCCTCCGCCAACACCCTCATCCTCAATATCCTCAGTAATGATCAGAGGTAGTCCGGCATCCGATTTGCTAGGTGACTCATCCCCTTTCCAGGACTCCTCATAAGAATCTGTGAGCGCTAGGCCTGCTGCTGCTGCTGCTGGGGGTGGATCTTCATCCCAGAAGTGGACCAAGAAGACTACTAGTAGTAGTTTAACAAAAAATTATTGACTGTTAAAGAATCTCTTGCAAGGGGAAGCAAGTAGGACGGCTCTCACCCAGTCGCACAGCGGATCACTGACGCCATGACAGCTATGCTGGTATTAGATCTGCGTCCAATATCCGCAACTAATGCAGTGGGTTTTACAAAGTTAATTGAGGTCCTGTGTCCCTGGTACCAAATTCCATCTCGGTTTCATTTTACCCGAAAAGCCATTCCTCGGCTGTAGCAGGACGTTAAAAAGAACCTAATTATTACCCTACAAAATGTCATTGTTAAAACTGTCCACTTAACCACAGATAAGTGGACAAGCCGTAGTGGGCAAACTAAAGATTACATGACTGTGACAGCCCACTGGGTGGGTGAATCGCATTCAGCAGCAGCAGAAGCAGTATCTAACAAACAACACCAGCTCATTCAGAGGCAGGCAACTCTGTGCATCACATGATTCAATAAGAGGCATACCGCTGACAACCTAAGAGATGTCATAGAAACATGGCTTACCCCACTTGGACTCTCCTCAGGACTTGTGATTTCTGACAATGCTACAAATATTGTGAAAGCATTACAGCTGGGTGAATTCCAACACATCCCCTGTTTTGCCCACACAATAAACTTAGTGGTGCAGGGTTTTTTAAAAAAACGACAGGGGCATGCAGGAGATGCTGTCTGTGGCCCGAAAAATTTTGGGACATTTTCGGCATTCAGCAACGTCGTGCAGTAGATTGCAGCACCTGCAACAGCAGTTTCATTTGCCCTGCCATCAACTGAAGCAAGAGGTGGTAACGAGGTGGAACTCCACCCATTATATCAGGGGTGGGGAACCTTTTTTCTGCCAAGGGCCATTTTGATATATATAACATTATTTGCAGGCCCGGTGCAGGCCAAGCCCCCACCGTGTGACGTCGCATGGGCCGGGGCCACAATTCCCGGTGATTACAGCAATGCCCCAAGCGTCCTGAGGAGCTGTAAGGGCAGCGGTGTCACCGTCTGAAGCGTCCTAAGGACGCTCCAGGTGGCACTGCTGCATAGATTCTGGCTGCAGGGTGCCATTCTAGGCACCCTGCTAGCCAGATGAGGCTAGCAGAAAAAAGCTCAGAGGGCCAGACCAAATGATTCCGGGGGCCTTATACGGCCCTTGGTTCCCCATCCCTACTTTACATGCTTCAGCAGATGGAGGAGCAGCAAAAGCCATCCATAGCTATATGACTGGGAGAGGAGGTGGAATGTACCTTAGCTCAGCACAGTGGACAGTACTTTCTGTCTTGTGCAAGGTGCTCTAACTATTTGAAGTTCCCACATGTGAAGTCAGTGCTGACACTGCTAGCTTGAGTAAGGTGATTCCCCTGATTAGATTTTTTGGAAAATCAGCTGGAGAAATTGAAGGAGGAGATTAAACTAAGTGATTTTGCAAAGTATGCTGGACTGATAGATCAAGTCCTTTATTCGCTTCAACAGGATCCACGGGTGGCCAAGATCTTGAAATCTGATCATTAAACTTAAGCAACCATACTTGATCCTAGGTTTAAGTCGTATGCTGTTTCTTTCTTTTCAACTGACCCAGATCTTAAAAAATCCAACGCGCTCCTGGTGAGCAAGTTAGCAGCTGATGTGACACATGGCACTACGATAACGTCTCCTTCTTCGGTTTCTCCAGCAGCAGCCAGTAAAAAATTCACCTTTTCCAAAAGACCCAGTGGTGATGCAGATAAGTCAAGTCAACATTTTGACATTTGGTCGGGTCTAAAAGAATTGCCCAACACCAGTGACACCTCTACCATAACTCCATCTGGTAGTCCCTTCGAATATTGGAAGAAAAAAAGGCAATTTTGAGACACTTGTATAAACTGGCTTTGCATTGCTTAAGCTGCCCACCCTCCAGTGTGTACTCGGAGAGAGTTTTCAGTACACCCGGAAACCTTGTAAGCGAACGACATAGGAGGCTACTTCCACAAAATGTAGAAAAAATTATGTTCATTAAAATGAACTGGAAATTTCACGAGGAAAACTTTCCCTGTCAATCACGTCACAGTACAGATACTCCTGTAATGGTGGATTCCAGCTGGAATTAATTAATATTGTGTAGGGAATCGGATGATGTACACACTGATGAGGGTGAGGATGGCAGTGATGGTGACTACTTGCCACTGTAGAGCTGTTGCCTTTAGCCGATTAGTCGTTTTTTTTGTGGGGGCCCAAACAAACCAAGCACTTCAGCCACAAAGTGGCAGTCCCTGTCGCTGAAATGCTTGGTTTGTTAAAGTGTGCATGTCATTTTTAATATCCAACATAAGGGTGGGTGGGGGGGCCCAAGGACAATTCCATTTTGCGCTACCTTTCATTTCTGCCACTGCTGTGTGGCAATGTTTCATAGATGTGCTTTAAACTGTGGTGTCTGTGCCACTGCGCCGCTGCTCTGATGCTTGGTAACCAGTCAGCTCACTGTGGACCTCATTCAGAGTCGGTCATTGTGGCCGCACGGTCGTACGCCACCGATGTTTGCTAAACTGCGCATGCGTGAAATTCACAATGCACGTGCACAAACTAGCTATTACGATCAGAAATTGCTCTCTCCTTCAACTTGGCCAGGTCGTTAGTTTGAGTGACAGGATGAGGCGTTTGTGGGTGGTAACAGGGGAAGGTGCTTGTGAACGGGGGAGTGGAGATCCGAACGCAGGCGTGCCTGACTATGCAAACGGCGTTTTATGGGAGTGCATAATTAACTAAGTAGTGTCATGGCACATGTGACATGGGAGGTTTTTACACTGACTTGATCGTAGTGCTTAAGAGAGGGTATGGTCAACCTTAAGGTCTACGACCAACTCCGATGGTTCCCGATGGTCTCGATTAATGCCCGGAGATGACGTGTAATGGGAACGAGAAGGGGGCGTTTTTTTAGTCTTACGGCCGCATCCTCCCCTCGCTCGCACAGCTAACGATCCCACCTTAACGATGCAACTTGCGAGTGCTTCATTTGCATATCCGGACCCTTTTACCTCAGGACCGTGCAGCCGCAGCGACCGACTCTGAATGAGGTCCTGTAACCTTTGGCCAATAATGGTGAAAACAATATTATAAGCTGTGAGGTGGTCTAAATTGACTGTAAATGACTGGAAAGTAATGTTATTGAGGTTAATAATACTCTAGGAAGAAAAAAAGCCAAATTTATGTGATTTTAGCTTTTTTTGTCAATTTTTGTAAAAAATACAAATACAAATCCAAAGCCAATCACCGCAGTTTGGCAAATCCAAAGCCTGGACGACGAATTAGAACCAAATCCAAATCTGGCAAAAATGATCTGGCGCACATCCCTAGTCCATATATCATCCTGATCTAGACACCCTGCTCATGTTCTGCCACATTGTGGACACATGTGGATGGGTAACAGGACACAGTCAGTGGCTGTAGCGATGTGCATGGTTGCTGGGACCAACTGCGCTGCTGAGGGGGACAAATGTACCCCTGTGCACCTCCACCACCTGGTAGAAGTTTTCAGGGGTGTGGCTACATCTCCCTAGATTTGGCCATGCCCCCTCTGTACCATACCCTCACTTCTAAAGTCTCACTTTGACCACTGGTCCTGACCAAATGACATGACCCGAGTGGGTGTTGAATGTTATCTTCCATTCATCACCCTTTCTGATCCTAATAAGATTGTATGCTACCCGGAGGTCAATTCTGAAGAAGATTGTTGCTTCAAGTAGCTGGTCAAATAGAACTGAGATCAACAGCAGAGGGTAAGAATTCTTGACCGTAACCTTGTTGAGACCCAGATAATCAATACAAGGTCGAAGTGACCCATCTTTTTTCTCAACTGGTGATTTAGGATGGATAAAGCCTTTTGATAAGCTCTCATGAATGTATTTCTTCATGGCTTTATTCTCAGGAATAGAGAGAGCATACAGTATAATCTGCCCCTAGGTAGTTTAGCGCCTGGTACTAAATCGATTGCACAATCATAAGGTCTATGTGGGGGAAGAGTATCGGCTTTCTTCTTGGAGAATACATCCAGAAAATCGTGAAAAGGAGCAGGAAATTCCGGGAATGAACATGGTGGAGAGGTCTGTTTTGCCCGTACTGGAAGGGAGAGACACCTAGACATGCATTCAGATCCCCATTGGAGAATTTTGCCTGACTGCCAATCTACAACTGGATTGTGGATTCTGAGTCATGGCAGACCAAGGACAATTGGAGCTAAGGGGCAAAGTAGCAAATAAAAGGTGATGGATACAGTATGTAGAGCTCCAATAGTGAATCGGATGGATGGTGATAGGCATCCCACAGTACCGTTGGATAATGGACTTCCATCCAGCCCGCAGATGGAAATCGGGTGTGCAAGGACTTCAGATGGAATTCCCAGAGTTTTAAAGAAGGAAATGTCCATAAAATTTCCGTCCACTCCACTAACCAAAAAGGCGTTTGTTGCAATGTCCCTTCCAGATACTTGAATAAGCACAGGCACTGAGATGGAATTTTCAGGAGAAACGGATGCTAGGCCTAGATGTAGTTCTCCCGACAGATCTAGACCTTGCCTTTTCCCAAATTGGATGGACAGGAGTTGGCAGTGTGTCCTTTACCTACACAGTAGAGGCAAAGGCCCAGGGACCATCTCATGAGCCTCTCTTCTATGGACTAGTGAAAAGTCCCTATCTGCGTAGGTTCTCCGTACTCTGCCAAGGAATCCCGTACTGTACGGGGGGAGGTCCTTCTCAACCTTATGTTCCCTTATGTGGCGGTCAATGCAATGGCAAGATGCATAAGATCTTCCAGGGTCTCAAGCACTGGATGTTGGACTAAAATATCCTTAATTTGTTTTGACAGTCCGAGACGAAATTTACTGCGAAGCGCAGGGTCATTCCATCCGATATCTACAGACCATTTACGGAACTCAGTGCAATAGTCCTCCCTTTCCTTATGGATTCGCAAATTTCCCTCAGCCATAGCAGCTTTATCATAAAGGAGACCTAAGGCTTTGAAGAAAGCATTGGCAGCGTGGGTGGAAGGCAAACCGAAGGCCCAGGTCTGAAGATCACCTTGAAGCAAGGAGATGACTACACCTACACTCTGAATATCGGTACCAGAAGAAAGAGGTCGTAGTCTAAAATATAATGTGCAACTCTCCCTGAAATTCAGGAATTCCTTGCGATCCCCCTGAAAAACGGTCTGGGAGATTCACTTTAGGCTCCCTGAAAGTGGCTTGTGCTGAACATGAGTGAACATTCTTCACTCGTAAGAACAGTTCCTGAACCTTTTGAGTGAGAACTTGGATTCGAGTGACAGGATTCTGGCCTGGATCCATGTCAGTTGCGACTGCTTTGGCTGGCTATAATGTTACCGTCTCCTAGGACTCACCCTGTAAGACTTCTAGAATGACTCAGGCGAGGTCTTCTGCCAATAAGAGTCACCCACTGTTCCCTTAGAACCGGACATGTTCACCAGTACTTATTTGGCCTTCTGGACTTAAACTCAAGATAGTAGAGGCTTACATGGTTATCCTAGAGCCACAAGATGCTGTTCGACTGTTGAATCACAAGATAAGGTGAGCTATTCAAGAAGGAGTAGACAGGATGTGACTTTAAGAGCAGATGGATATTCAGGCTGAGTAGCAGCCTTGAGGGCTGAGGTACGGCTTTGAGAGCCAAGACGCTGCTTGAGAGCCGAGATGCGGCTAGAGAGCTGATAGATGTGCAAACGGAGATGCGGTCTTGAGGGCCAAGGTGCGGCTTTGATAGCTGAGGTGCGGCTTGGAAAGCCGATGGGAGTTCTTGAGGGCAGAGGTGCAGCTTTGAGAGCCGAGGTGCAGCTGTTGAGCTGATAGATGCTCTGGCTAAGATGCGGCCTTGAGGACCGAGATGCAGCTTAGAGAGCGGAGGTACAGCTTTGAGAGCCGAAGTGCGGCTGGAAAGCCAATAAATGCTCCGGTTGCGATGCAGCCTTGAGGGCCGAGGTGCGGCTTTGAGAGCTGAGGCACAGAAAGGCAGATACATGACTGGCAGGAACCAGAAATACGTCAGACATGCTATAGCCGGCAATGAACTGGAAGGCTTAAGAAAGGAATTGAACCAATGGACTAACAGGTGATTAATGGTAATCCACAGGTAAGGAGGATACATCATCCAGCATCATGTGCTGTAATCCAGTGTCCTAGTCTCCAAGCAACAGAAGGTGTCGTCCCAGTATGGCGTGTACGTTGCACAGGAGTAGAAGTCTGGGCATGTGGCTGGCGATCCGAAAGAGGAGAGACAACTGGAGCACGGATATGTAACAAGGCATGCTGGCGACTTGTGACAGTACCCCCTCTTAACGAGGGGTTAAGGAACACCTAGAACTGGGTTTGTTGGGGAAGTCCTTGAAAAATTTCTGTTTTAACTTTGGAGCATGTAAGGACTTTTCAGGTACCCAAGAACACTCCTCTGGTCCATATCACTTCCAGTGAACCAGAAAATGTAACTGACCTTGCGTAAACCTGGAGTCTAAAATCTTCTCCACTACAAACTCTTGTTGACCTTGGACGAGCATTGGAGATGGTCTTCCAGGATGTTTAGGTCTGAACTTAGTGGAAAAGAACACTGGCTTAAGCAAAGAACAGTGAAAGGTGTTATTAATCTTCAGAGTGTTGGGTAATTTAAGCCAGAAGGCCACAGGATTGATTTGAGCCACAATCTGGAATGGTCCAATGTATCTAGGACCAAGCTTCTGGGAAGGCTGACAGAGCCTGATGTTCTTTGTCGATAACCAGACCGAATCCTCAAGTTTGACCTTACATGGCTTATGGCGTTTATCCGCCATAGTCTTAGAATGTAATGAAGCTTTGAGGAGACACTGGTGCACCTTATTCCAAACAGAACAGAGTCAAGAGACTGAAGATGGAAATGAAGAATTCCTGACATTAGGTTCAAAGGAGTTAGCTCTAGGGTGCAGTCCTGTGATGCAAAAAAGGTGAGACTGTGGAAGAAGAGTGGCAAGAATTATAAAAAGCAAATTCAGCTATAGGTAAATTTCTCACCCAATCATTATTGCACTTGAAGACAAAACACAGGAGAAACTGTTCCGGAGACTGGTTAACCCGCTCCGTCTGCCCATTGGAATGGTGGATGGTAACCAGAAGATAGACTGAGACTGATGCCTAAGGAAGAACAGAAGATCCTGCAGAAGCGAGCAATGAACTGTGGCCCTGATTCAGAGCCGGACGCTCTGACAGAGCGCTCGCTCTGAATCAGGACTGTCCCTCTGAATTTCCTGGCCGCTCGCATAACTTGTGCACAACATCTCCAAGTGTATGCAACCATCGGTACCATCAAGCACCATCGGATGCACACGCAGCACTAGTGGTTGACTATACCCTACCGCAAGCAGTGTGGGCACTTCAGTGTAAAATTCAACCAGGTGATGTGTACTATAATGCTGACTCTTAATTATGCACGCCTCTGAAACGGCGTTGACACGCTCAGACATGCCTGCTCCCGATCGCTCGCACTGGTTCACGCACGCCCACTGCTATGCATACGCATGCGCAGAATGCAAACAACGGCTGTCTGCGTGCGAACGCTTCCTAGCGAGCGGGTCTGAATCAGGTCCTGAATACGGAGATAAGCAGGAGCGTGCAGGGAAAAAGTACTGCCTAAAAACACGCGAAGGTGGCAAAAACATTGCAGCTCAGCTAATTGAATACAGGCCTAAGTAATACTTGCCGACATTCAGCTCCCTCCTTCCGGGAGGGAGCTGAATGCCTGTATGCAGCGGGCGGCGTGGCTGGACAATGGCGCCCGTCAGGAGGCTTGCCTGCCTTCCCGGGGGGCAGGGAGTTGCACCCGATATTCGAAAGGTTCCCAGCCAAATCGGGAGGGTAGATAAGCCTGGCCTAAGTCCTGGGTCTGATCTGAGATTTGTAACAAAGTTCCAAAATGGTTCAGACCCGGGACAGATCCCTTTTCCACGGTGCCGTTTTCACGGCACACGGGAGCAGTGGAACACTTCTCCATGCACCGAGAAACCCGGAAGTTCCCCTGCTGTAAACGGGACCCTAGTTGGTTGACCCGGGTTACCCGTTTACACTGCAGAGTTACACGGGTCGTTTCTGTATTAAACTATAGTTGGATTGTCGTGTCACTCAATTACTTGACTGAGGGCCTGATTCAGCAAGGAACGCTCGGATGCAGGTGCACGCACCTAGTAGCTGCGATCCAACCCTCGTCCGATTTACACCCAGCAGCAGCCCAGGTTAACCCTGCAATAACCCTGGTTTTATCTGTGGTGTAAAAGAGGTGTAATAGACTTTTCTGTGCCACACAAAATCAAACTATTTACAGTAAGTCACTAATCATATACTGTCCCATTATCAGATCCTTGCTTTCATTTGCTTTAAATCCAAACTATAGAATCTAAGTTCTTTGGCGCAATATGGCTTTCTCACATCCCCTTTCATGATGTATATTCTGTAATAAAATGGCAACATAACTGCCGTATTGTTTTCCAATGTTTGCTTTCAGGGGTTAAGTCATTTTTGAGCAGTTTATCACTCATCAGTTGTAATTAAATATGTTTATATTAGATTATGTGCTGTAATTAATGTAAAATCTCCGATCTTGTGCTGTTATTAGAAACAGATGCTGAAGTATCAACAGTATTACAACATGACTGTTTCGCCGTGCCAGCTGTCTGATTGTAATTACTTTAATCTGAGCTTGTTATCTAATTATCACCTTTGTAAAGGGAAAGTACTCTCAAATGCATACTGATTGTTTCAGATGATGATGAGCATATAGCAGCTGTCAGCCTCCTCGGTTTCTCTATCTCACTCATGTATTGTTTGGACTTCCTGGCAAATGTCAGGAGAACGAATAACATGTAGTGACACACGATCTAAGCGGCAAGCTTAAACTGGCAACTGTGTGGCTCCGGTATGTAGTGTGAACGCACACCTCCACGGCGACGGTGATAGAGACACTAAGGGGTATATTTACTAAAGTGCTGGCTTTTTGAAGTGGAGATGTTGCCCATAACAACCAATCAGATTCTAGCTATTATCTTCTAGAAGGTGCTAGATAAATGTTAAGTAGAGGCTGATTGGTTGCTATGGGCAACATCTCCACTTTTCAAAAAACGCACTTAAAATAAGGTAATACACCCCTAAAAAGCGTGGCGAATCATTCCGGTGCTTCATCCCGATGGGTAACACCATCTTCAGGTGGCATTACCCAAAAGTTAATTGAGCTGCATGCTTTTATCATTTCGTTTTTCAGATCCTTCTAAAATTTGAAGAAAACATTTGTGGCCATAGAGGCCCTGATTCAGAGTTGCACGCAAGCCCGCAGGGGCATAACTAGGTGTTCGAAGGCCCCATGATAAAAGTTTGTAAGGGCCTCTATGTACCACCTAATGGTGAAAAATGTTTTTAGCACATGCAACTTTGACAAGGGCACTAGAGTGTGCCCAGAGTCTACTGTGCATGCGTAGAACGCCGGAAAAATGGCCGTGGCTGCCATTTTCCATTGTTCTGTGCAGCGCTGACATCCGACTCGGGACCACGGACAGTTGAGTTTTAAATAATATGGGTGCAGGGTGAGCTCTGCGGGGGCAGGGCCACTGGACCCAGGGGCCCGTGTGCACCGCACACCCTGCACCCATTATAAATATGCCTCTGTACCCCTCTGGGAGAAGCCTGAAGAGGAGATGCAGCTGACCAAGTCCGGGGAAAAGCCGGGCAATCTGCGTCACTAGGCCCTGTCCCCGTTGCGGCAAAATGCTGGTAGTAGCGAGTCTGTGGGAAAGGACAGTGATAAAATGTCACGAATCGCAGCATTTTAGCCTTGCCCCTCCATACGGACAAACAATACCCGGTATTATCTCCCCATCCTGCCCACTTCACTAGAAAGTGGGCGAGATGTGGAAGATCCACTCACTCGTTCAGGGGTATCAGGGGCTGCCTAAAAACTTGTGAGTCTCCCGCACATTCTGGGAGAGTAGGTAAGTATGCTATGGGCCTGTTTCTGAGTTGGACATATCAGAAGGTGCTTTTCCATATGCCCGCGGCAGCCTGCTTACTAGTTTCTGCTGATGCAAGAATCCACCTTTGCATACCAAAAATATGTGCGACTGCATATGGAGGCCTATTCTGCCACTTGTCTTACGTCCGCAGCCATCATTATTAGTGTCGGGGCATACACCTTCCCCGTGCTGTGTGCAAAATATTCGGATGAAACAGACATCCTTTATCTGTCCACACGGTTGCATCATGCAAGGAAGTTGGTCGACACGCCCCAAACACTCCCATGAGACAGAAGAGTCCAGTGTGATCACATGGCCAGAAAAGTGTGGTCTGTCAACGGACGGATCAATCTGTGCGCACTAGTGATCTCTGCCTGTGTGCGGTTACCTGATCCAGCACATGCCCAGCAGCCAATTCCGTTCTTTGGTGCATGAAATCTGCAAGATCCATGCTTGTTGCGACTTGCGTGCGATTGAGAATCAGCCCATACCTGAGTATTGTCAATGTGAGAGCATTACAATCAGTGAACAGAGGCCCTGATTCAGAGCCGGACGCTTTGACAGAGCGCTCGCTCTGAATCAGGGCCGGGCTTTTTTTTTTTTAGAACGGCCTCCTGGCCGCTCGCATAGCTGTGGGTGACCACCCACAGCTATAGCGAGCAGCCAGGAAGATGGTCGCGATGGTCAAGACCATCGCGACCATCGGGCTTGCGACGAGACCCTTGTGGTAGGGACTCGTTGCCGCAAGCCCCAGAGAGATTTTGGCTCTAACAGAGCCGAAATCTCTCCAAACGGAGGCGTTCACATGGGAACGTTTCCGTTTGGGCAGCCACTCCCCCGGCCCGCCCACCAAATGGGGCGAGCTGTCACTCAACATCGACAGCTCGCCCCTTTTGATGCGAGACCCAGAGCGACGGAGTGACCGTCGCTATCCGGGTCTCTTGTATGCGCACGACGGAGCCGGCTCCGTCGTGCGCATGTGCACTGGGCCAACATCGACCCGGTTGCAAGCGCACAGCGCTTGCAACCGGGTCTGAATCAGGCCCAGAGTATAGAGACATTACCATCTATAAAGGAAGCGAGAGCTGAGAAACACATTATACACAATATACAGAGTTAATAGTCTCACAGAGCAAGCTGCCATTATAACAGCTAGAACATCTATAGTGCACCCCCTGAAAGACAGACATGGCTGCAAAACTATTAGAGCTTGCTGCAAGCCAATCACAAAGGAGTCAGCCATAGCCAGATATTAGATTATAACTATCAAGTAACAACTGTCCTGCTTTGGACGTGGCAGTCCTGCTTTTCGAACTCTGTCCTGCCGTCTCACCTGCGGGTCACAGTGTCCAGCACAAGGGCGCGGGGGGGAGTTGGTGGTTCACAATCTCACCGCAGCAGGTGAATAGATGTCATGCGGAGGAGAGCCTGGGAACAGCCCAGCATCTCCAGGAGTGCTGGGCACACCCCCAGACTGATGAACACAGGAGGGCCACACATCTCCCCACGAGGCCACACCCCCTTTTTGGGAGTGCGCCTTTGAGCAATGAGTACCTTGTTTTAAATCTTATATGTTGCGAGGTTTGGTAAGCCTGTCATGGGTCTTGTACAAGTGGCCAGAGAAGCAGAGGGAACTCATATCCTTTTCAAGAAGAAAGAGAGAGTCCAGGGGGAAAAGAGAGTGCAAGACATCAGCCCAAAGGGAAAGTGAGAGCCAAGACCAGACACCCTCCTGAAACTTCGAGAGAAGCCAGGAATGTTCCAGTTGCAGGATACCCGCTGAAGGACATTTCAGGTCTTCTCATTTCCATAGCTGGTCAGTGTAGACCGCATGCGGCATGTCTGAGTAACCTGCCTATCACTGCACTGCACCACTCCCAAAGCTATTTG
This sequence comes from Taudactylus pleione, assembly GCA_031769625.1. NCBI lineage: Eukaryota > Metazoa > Chordata > Amphibia > Anura > Myobatrachidae > Taudactylus > Taudactylus pleione. The sequence goes on from JAUIMM010000099.1 coordinate 13,034,045, forward strand.
TAGGACAGTCTCAGGGGTGTATCTATAATGGGTGTCTGCACCCATTTATTCAATACAGTGTCCCGTATCGGCAGTAGCTGCGCTATAGATCACCGGCATAATGGCCATTTTCTCACCATTTTGTGCATGCGTAGTGAAGAAACTGCCGGGAAAATACTAGATGTCGTGCCATTTCCCGGGTGACCTGCGCATGTGCAGTAGACTCTGGGCACAGACAACCCTTCTGTGCTGGGGGTGCATGTTCTAAAAGTATATAATAGATATGCATTGAATAAATTAATGTGTTTCCAAGCTAGGAGTTCCTGCATAGGGCGCACACTAGCACACACACGCACACACACACACGCACACACACTAGCACACACACGCACACACAAATGTATCAGAAGCTGAATATAAAGAGCACATTTATTACAAAATACTCTTTATTAGACATCCAATGAAACAGTTGAGCTAGAACCCACTTTTGAGCTATTCTAAATAATAAGACAGCAAAATATTTAAAAAACAATGGCCCTCATTCAGACCCGGACGCAAGTGGCCGTTCGTACATTCGGCGTACGTACCGAAATGTTAATTTAAGCGCTCGCTCGTAATTTCGAACGCAGCTAAACTTCCTCCCCAAAGTCTACCAACCCCTCCTCTAGCTAACGAGCGAGCCAAATAGCGAGCGTACATCCCCAATGTGGCTTGCAGGGAACGCACGCACAAGTACAAACCGGAAGTGGGCCTGTCAGATTCCGAATACCTGCTCCTTTATTCTGCCTACCTCCCTCAATCGTATCATGCCAATCAATATATCAATGAGCTTAATTGCTCGTCACATTTTAAATTTTTTTTATTTTGACATGCAATAAACTTTACTCTTGTCCGTGTTTGTGTTTACCCGCAGAATACGTACGGCTTAAAAATTCGCTTTTATTTGTCAAAATACATGTTTGAGGCAATTATCCATTTGTTTTCTGTGTTATTACCCACGCATATTTTACTGGGTTCATTTCTTTATTTAAATTAACTTACACATGTCACTGCATCAAGCCTATCATAACTCTCAATAGATTTGTGGCCCTGTCGAACACATGACTCATACACTAACCAATAGAATTGGTCCTGTTAATTACCCAAATACATTAGCCAATCAAAATTATTTTCTGGTCTTTATTAAAATTGTTTTATTAAAAATACACCATTGCCATCATGAGAGCCTCGGCATTCACCAAGCGCGAGCTCCTGGTATTAACCGAGGTGATGGACAGGCGGATCACCAGCCAGCCTCCCCCCATCACCAATCGTGAAAAGCGTTCCGCATATGCGGAGGTACGTGGCCGCCTGCGTTCCTTCAGCTCACGCCGCCAGATCGGCCAGCTGGAGCGCAGGTGGTCCGACCTTCAACGGCGGACGCCCCGCTTGCTGGCATGCTTTCGCATGCAGATAGCGGAAAGTAAGTTTATTTGACTTTGTTTTTCATTATCTTTGTGGCCCTAACTGCGTGTGCATGTTTTCTTGTATGGCCTGTTTATTCTTTGTACTCATATCTGCATGTGCATGTTTTCATGTATGGCCTGTTTATTCTTTGTACTCATATCTGCATGTGCATGTTTTCATGTATGGCCTGTTTATTCTTTGTACTCATATCTGCATGTGCATGTTTTCTTGTATGGCCTGTTTATTCTTTGTACTCATATCTGCATGTGCATGTTTTCTTGTATGGCCTGTTTATTCTTTGTATTCATATCTGCATGTGCATGTTTTCATGTATGGCCTGTTTATTCTTGGTACTCATATCTGCATGTGCATGTTTTCTTGTATGGCCTGTTTATTCTTTGTACTCATATCTGCATGTGCATGTTTTCATTTTTTTGGGAAATTTGGCCACCTCCGAGGAGGACGAGGGAGTTGTTTCTGGGCCAGCCGTCATTCTGAACAGTATGTTTCCCTTTTATCCTTTTTTCTTTTTTAAAATGTGTTGATCTAATCCTGTGTCTGTGCCTTTTCCTTTTTTTGGTTTGACAAAAGTTTTGTTATATCTCTGTTTGTAGTTACCGTTTACTGCTGATTTCCCCATACACATATCCCACATGGCAAAGCAGGCAAACTTGTCTGTCTGGTTTTTTTTTTCTTTTTTTTTTGTGTCCATTTTTTGGGCCTTCTATTTTTTTTGATAAATGTGCTTTTGGTCACACTATTGTCATTTTTTTATAGCTCTCTTTTGCTTGTTTTTTTTGGGTGGCTCTTAAATTATGTAGTAAGCCCCACAATTTTCTAACCCACAGAGGACCAGAGGCGTTTGGCGGACCTAGCCGGGTGCGTCCAAGTGATGCGGGGCCACGTGATCGGCCTGCTGGTGGTCCTGGATCGTATGGCAGGGATCCTTCGTCCATAATTTTTTTTTTTTATAGGCAAATTTTTTGGCATAATTAAAAAGTTAAATTTTGAGCTCAGTCTCATTCCTTGTCTCCAAATCTAAGATTGTTTACACTTACATAAGTAGACTCTTGCAGCAAGTATTTGCAACTAATGTCACTAAGATTGTGTGTTGTTGATTTTTAGAAAACAGGCACATGAAACAGCTAACACTAACAATCGGATTGGGGCAATTTTTGGTTTTTCATTTTTTCACTTAGTACATTTTACATGTTCCAATTTTAGGGGAAACCTGCTTAGACCGAGATTCCAAAGCATACTGATTCTACATAATACCTTTTGGTGTTGGTTTGGACCGAGAAAGCATAGTTAAATATTGTGCAAATTGCGACAAATTACAGGATTAACCCTTAAGCAAATTTAACGTGGGTGAACCTGGTTACACTTGCTTGTAATGTTCAAGAAAATTTAGAAAATTACAAATTCAAAAAATGTATTCACCACATAAATAAAAAACCAAAGTGTGGGCTCACAAACAATACACACAGTGATAACAAAATGTAAAAAACATCAAACACCATATGAAAAAATTTATGAAAAATCAAGAACTGGTTGAAGAATGAGCATGCCAACATGATTCCACAAATGTGGCGTTGCAATATTGGGTCCAGAATATATATCCAATGTGTCCCCATGAAGGTTTGTTTTGGGTAGCAGGAAGTAGTCATCGTTTCAGTCCAAAAGATTATGAAATCAAACAGAAAATGGGAAATAATAAACAAATTAATTAGATGGTCTCCAAAAATCCTTACCACATTGTGTCAAAGAACTTCTTTTGTGCCAATAATTACCTAAAATATCTGGCCACCACATCATCGTGTATGGCCCCCCCACATACTGACCTCCGACCAACCTCGGGGGGGCCATCCTCAGGCAAGGCATCCTCTGGCTGCGTTGGGACACCACTCCTTATGGCGATGTTGTGAAATATCCCACACAGGACCACAATTTTCGAAACCATATCCGGCAAATACATGAGCTCGCCACCAGAGCGGTGGAGGCATCTGAATCGGCCTTTTAAAAGGCCGATACAGTGCTCCACCACTTGCCTGGTGGCTGTAAGTGCGGAATTAAAAACACTTTGTGGCCCTGGTGTGGGAGCCAAATAAGGAGTGAGCAGCCAGGGCATGCAAGGGTAGCCACTGTCTCCTGTGAAAAAGAAGTGACAACATCAGGATCACTGTGTATCAAGCTTAACATTGTATGTACTAAAGGTCTCCACTTACCCAGAAGCCACGCATCACCAGCTTATAGGTTGTCTAATTTTTGCCATATCCCTGATTGCCGGATGACTAATGAGTCATGTGCACTCCCGGGTAATTTTGCATTCAGGGACAGAATCTGGAGGGAGGCATCACATACCACCATTACATTCAGGGAGTGATAGTGTTTGCGGTTCCTAAAAATGGCCTCCAGCCGTGCTGGAGGCTGAAGTGGTATGTGAGTACCATCCACAACCCCTATGATGTGTGGGAAGCCAGCTATTTGGTAAAAATTGGCCTTGGCCACACTAAGGGCACCCATATCCAAAGGCATTTGAATAAAATGATGGAGGTGCTTGAAAAGGGCCTCCATCACTGCCCTCAGGATCCTGAAAAAGGAGGATTGGGAGATTCCCGCAACTATTCCCACCGTGATTTGAAAGGATCCTGAGGCACAGAAATGTAACACCGCCATAAATTGCATAAGTGGTGGCATTGCTGTAGGACTGTCAATTTGCCGCTCAAGATCACTCTCTATTAATGAGAGAGTGTCTATGATGATTTGGGGAGGAAGACGGTAGCGTCTTAACACCTCATCATCGGGCATTCCAAAAAGGGTGACACGTGTTCGATATATCTGGGGCCTTGCACGCCTACGATGCCTACGCCTGGGTCGAGATTGAGGTTGGTCGGCTTCCGGGAGCATGGCCACAACAATCCGACCAAGATCAACCTGAAATGGCAAGAATTGAATGTAAGGTGTTTTGGCCCCCCCAAAAAAACAAAAATACTTATCTTTACGATACAATCCAATGATGCTTACATGCCGGGGTATTGTCATGATTTATCAAGCCTAAAAAAATAAAAAAGCGAACAATGCAAAATTTTTGGGTGGCCATTTAGGATTCAAAATTGTGTAAAATACAAAACATAAAAGGGGATAAACACACATTTCTCCAAAGAGCAAAACGACAGTGCGCAGACTACCACAATTTGGGACCCAAAAAACAAACAAGATTGCTAACGGTAAATCTCAACCAATTTAACTACAGAAAAGAAGCAGACAAAAATGCGCTAATTAGTTCGCAATTACAATACAGAAAAGAAGCAGACAAAAATGCGCTAATTAGTTAGCAATTACAATACAGAAAAGAAGCAGACAAAAATGCGCTAATTAGTTCGCAATTACAATACAGAAAAGAAGCAGACAAAAATGCGCTAATTAGTTCGCAATTACAATACAGAAAAGAAGCAGACAAAAATGCGCTAATTAGTTCGCAATTACAATACAGAAAAGAAGCAGATAAAAATGCGCTAATTAGTTCAGACATTTAGGAATCACAAAACCAAAGATAAAAACTGTAAGGTGAACAAAAGTTGCGAAAAAAATGACATGAACATTTAATAAACAAGTGAAAATCCAAACTTACCAATACAGGATATATAAGTCACCGGAGAAAAAGGACGTTGGGGCAGAGCCAAAAAAACCTACCAAAGGATAATTGTATAAAAATTAGAGAACAAAATTTTACAAAAAGAAGGATAGCCAAATTGCACAAAAGGAAGACGTCCAAAAACTTACCAAAAAAAGACACGACAGAAAAAAAAACCACACCAAAAAAAGCGAACGGAAAGATAAACTCCAAAAAAAACCACAGAGGATGACATGGAAGAGGCTGCTGGGCCCAGTATTCCGGGCAAAGCAGGGAAAAAGAAAAGGCAGCCACAATTCACAAGAAAGGAGATGGAGGTTTTGGTTCAGAAGTGTGTGGACATCCTGCCACAGGCAGACAGGAATATGGGTGTAAGCCAGAAGTGGAAAATGTGGGAGGAGATAGCCAGTGCTGTCAATAGGGTGGGTGATTATGTCCGTCTAGCCCGGGATGTCAAACGGCGGTAAGTAAAAACTTGAACCCCCTAAAACCAAAAAAAGACAAAATGCAGGAATAATGGTTACTTTTTCACCCACAGATGGCAAGACTTCAAATATCGTCTTAAACAAAAAATGGCGGACAGGGCTAGGCATGCAAGGGGGACAGGTGGGGGTCCCACCCCTGTGTCATTGGAGTTGAATGATTTGGAAGAGCTGGCACAGGGGTGTGTGCAGGCTGTGGAGGTGTTTGGCATGTCCAACATGGATACGGACATGCCAGACTTTGCGGCTCCTCATGTTGTCCCAGGTAACTGTTGTGATGTAACCAACTCTGAAATGTTATTGTGACAGTATGTAGATTGTAATGTTCCTCTTTTCTCTTTTTTCTCACAGAGACACAGGCGGATGAGTCTGCTCCAGAGGGGAGCCTTGGCCGCCGAATTTCGGCTGGCTCTGCAGGGGAGGAACCAGTACATCCGGCTGAGGACCCTGCAGAAGCCAGTCCTGGGCAATCCCCCTCGCAGGCAGTGGCACTCCTCACAGAACTCAATTTTAAATCGGATTCCCATACGGAGATTCTGCAGAGGATGGACGCCAGTCTGCTACGGGTGGCTGAGGCCCTGGAGCAAAATGCGGCGGCCAACGTGACCATTGGTCAGGCCCTGGCTGAAAATACCAGGGCCGACATCAGAATCGCCAATGCCCTGGAGCAGCTCGTTCGTCAGCACATGGTGGAGCCGACCTCCCTTCCTGCCGGAACATCAGGATCCTCCACCTCTGGCACAACAACAGCCATTCCTCCAAATGTGCCTAGCCCTGTGCCTAGTCCAGAGGCCACAACATCTGCCTCTGGACAGGCCAGCCAGAGGACATCCCGGAGCCGGTCTGGCGCCCACCCTACCCCAGCCAAACGGGGAAAGAAACTATGACAGCACTGGCTACTTTGCCCACACACCTTCTGTGCTTGCCCCATATTCCTTTCTGGCCAAAACTTCCCTCTCCTTTCTTGTGAATTGTTTTTAATTTTTTTTTCTTTTGTGTGCCAAAAATCTCATTGAATCCAAAAATATTTGTCCAAAATTAGTGGGTAACAAGGACCCCAAAAATGTACATGACAATGCACATGATTTGTTTAAAAATGTGTTTGCCAAATAAAACCTACAAATTGTTCTCAACTGTATTGTGACATTAATTGACAATTGTTTTATAGTTAATTCTGGCCCACAAGGTCAAAACGAAATCGGAGTTTGTGACTTTCAAAAAATCAAGGGTTAAAACAAACTGTTACTTTAAAAAACACTTTGGAATAAATGTTTAAAAAAAAAACAAAAAAAGGCAAAAGGTTACAATACACACAAAGATGAATACAATATTGTTACAAAATGCAAAAATACTAACCAAATTTTATAATACATTACTTCCAAAAAACGCTAATTGATTGTGTAATCCTGAAATTAGCAGCCGAGATTTTCAGCTGCGTACGGTTTTGTGCTATTACAAAGTGAAAAAAAAAAAAAAAAACAAGCTGGTTTTCAATCCAAAGTTGATTGTTTATCTGACAAGCCGTGATAAATCGATGAAACATCGTGGAGGCCCGGGCAAAAGGACAAGGCCATCGCCATTGTGGTCAAGTAATCCAGACCCTAAGCTATGCGAGCAGTTTGAACGGAAAGAGGATCAGCCAGTGACGTATGAGTTGGTACGAACACATTGGACGTTCGCATGAGCTAATTTATGTACGCCCAAAAAACGCCTCGCCACGCCTGCGTTTTTTCATCTCCACCCCCGTCACCGCCCCAAAACGGCCTGTTCTGTCAATCACATTTGACATGTCACTTCCTGTTCGCAATTTGCCGAACGAGTGAAAAAAAACTCGCAATCTGCACATGCGCAGTGTTACACCGATGCATGCGCGGTTTCTCAACATCGGAACGCAACGAGCGTACTGCTGTTAACAAGCGGCTCTGAATGAGGGCCAATATGCGAAGGAAAGTGTAAGTGTAGAAAGTGATCAGAAATAAAAAAAGATCAGAAATAAAAAAAAATTATAGGGGAATTAAAAACCCTCTTAGGGGTCTATTCATCAATACTAAAAAATATTTTTTGCTAATTAAGGCCCTGATTCAGAGCCGGACGCAAGTGGCTGCTCGTTCGCTCCGAGCGATGTTTGCCCAACTGCGCATGCGTACGGATCGTAATACGCATGCGCGAACCACTCAGTGCGGCCGAAATTCAGGTGCTCGCAAAATAGCGAATGCCTGATAATTTGAGAGACAGAAAGAGGCGTATGTGGGTGGTAACAGGGGAAGGTGCTTGAAAACGGGAAGTGGAGATCCGATCGCAGGCGTGCTTAAAGGTCAAAACGGGCGTTTTATGGGTGTGCATATTTAAAACAGTAGCGTCATCGACCACGTCACTGGGTTATTTTATAGCCAGAACTGCTCGCAAAATTGTGGTAGCAAAAACCAACCACAAGAATAGCGAACAGTTCATACCCTGGTCGATGTACTCGATTAATCTAATAAATAGAGGATGCGAGCGGCCAGGGGGCGTATTTTTCAAAAAAACGAACGCAAGTTTTGTTCGCTCGTTCAGACCTAGAGGCGTGAACAGACCGCAAACAGCGAACGGTTCATTTGAATAGCCACCCCTTGTTTTAGAACGAACGACCGCAAATAGCGAGTGGCTCTGAATGAGGGCCTAAGATTTGAACTCGCATCAAGTTCAGCCTCAATATCGGAGGCACTCATCATGCCTCCTTTACATAAGTATCTCTTCCGAAAAGCTGCTATTTTTGCGATGACAGCCTTTCAGAAGTGTTAGATACTTCCCTGCTATCTCCTCATCCTCTCCCCAGTGTCTACGGCAGTCCCATGCTGCCCATTCCGTTGCCCCTGGCTGCAGGCATCTGTCCTCCGGTGGCAGCTCCGGACCCCCGCGTTGCCCATCACCACTGGCTGCAGGCATCTGTCCCCCGGCGGCAGCTCCGGACCCCCGAGCTGCTCACTCCATCATCACTGGCTGCAGACACCTGTCCGTCGGTGGCAGCTATGTACCCCCACGTTGCCCATCACCACTGGTTGCAGGCATCTTGCCCCCTGGAGGCAGCTTTGGACCTCTGTGCTGCTTTCTCCATCACCTCTGGCTGCAGGCATCTGTCCCCCGGCAGCAGCTCCAGACCCCTGTGCTGCTCACTGCATCACTTCTGCCTGCAGGCATATGTCCCCCGGCTGCAACTCCAGATCCTCGTGCTGCTCACTCTATCACCTCTGGCTGCAGGCATCTGTCCTCCGGCAGCAGCTCCAGACCCCTGTGCTGCTCACTCCATCACTTCTGGCTGCAGGCATATGTCCCCCGGCGGCAACTCCAGACCCTCGTGCTGCTCACTCCATCACCTCTGGCTGCAGGCATCTGTCCCCCGGCGGCAGCTCCAAACCCCCGCTCTGCTCACTCTATCACATCTGACTGTAGGCATCTGTCCCCTGGCTGCAACTCCAGACCTCCGTGCTGCTCACTCCATTACTTCTGGCTGCAGGTATCTGTCCCTCGGATGCAGCTCTGGACCCCCGCACTGCTCACTCCATCATCACTGGCTGCAGGCATCTGTCCCCCGGCGGCAGCTCCGAACCCTGCTCAATCCCAATATATGCTCACTTGTATATACTTGCTCAGTTTCCAAGGCTAATTAGCCATCTATGGAGAGGAATTCAACATTTTAGGGTCCTTCGTGTAATAAGCAGTATATAAAGCTCACCAATTCCCGGTAAGTAAAGTGGCAAATGTGCGGCTCCTCAATCAATCAGTTCCGATCAGCGGCAGTGTGAAGCATAAAAGTGGGGATCCCTTGTAACTAGGGGTGAGCGGGTTCGGATTTCTGAAATCCGAACCCCCCCGAGCCCCCCCGATCCGAGTCCGATCCGAGTCAGGCTCGACTTTTCCCGCCTGACTCGGATCTGACATCGAGGCAAAACGTCATCATCCCGCCTTCCGAGTCTCGCGGGTTTTGGATCCTATATAAGGTACCCGCGTCGGCGCCATTTTCTCACTCGGCTGTGGACAGTGAAGAGGGAGGGTGGGAGTTAGTGCTGTGTAGTGTAGTGTAGTGTAGTGCTGCTGTTGTCCACTACTTCAAAGTCCATAGGGGCTGGCTGTGTTGTGCTGTGCTGCTGTTGTTAATAGGGGCTGTGTCCACTACTTCAAAGTCCATAGGGGCTGGCTGGACTGTGTTGTGCAGTCAGTTCTCCATAGGGGCTGTGTCCACTCCAAAGTCCTGTGCAGTGTCCCAGTCCTAAAGGGGTGCTGTAGTGTTGTCCAGGGGGTGCTCTGTCCATCAGGGGTGCTCCCCCCAAGTGCTAAAAAAATAATATATTTTCTGTGTTTGTGAATTGTGTGCGCAGTAGCCGCACGTGCATCAACAAAGTAGTGCCAAGCGTGCGCCTGTGTCATAAGTAAAGGGCCGGCTGGCTTGATCGTTAAGGGTGCTGTAACCCCCGAAAGTACACTCCAGTCCAAACCAAAAAAAAAATTATTTTCTGTGTTTGTGAATTGTGTGCGCAGTAGCCGCACGTGCATCAACAAAGTAGTGCCAAACGTGCGCCTGTGTCATAAGTAAAGGGCCGGCTGGCTTGACCGTTAAGGGTGCTGTAACCCCCGAAAGTACACTCCAGTCCAAACCAAAAAAAAAATTATTTTCTGTGTTTGTGAATTGTGTGCGCAGTAGCCGCACGTGCATCAACAAAGTAGTGCCAAACGTGCGCCTGTGTCATAAGTAAAGGGCCGGCTGGCTTGACCGTTAAGGGTGCTGTAACCCCCGAAAGTACACTCCAGTCCAAACCCAAAAAAAAATTATTTTCTGTGTTTGTGAATTGTGTGCGCAGTAGCCGCACGTGCATCAACAAAGTAGTGCCAAGCGTGCGCCTGTGTCATAAGTAAAGGGCCGGCTGGCTTGACCGTTAAGGGTGCTGTAACCCCTGAAAGTACACTCCAGTCCAAACCAAAAAAAAAATTATTTTCTGTGTTTGTGAATTGTGTGCGCAGTAGCCGCACGTGCATCAACAAAGTAGTGCCAAGCGTGCGCCTGTGTCATAAGTAAAGGGCCGGCTGGCTTGACCGTTAAGGGTGCTGTAACCCCCGAAAGTACACTCCAGTCCAAACCTAAAAAAAAATTATTTTCTGTGTTTGTGAATTGTGTGCGCAGTAGCCGCATGTGCATCAACAAAGTAGTGCCAAGCGTGCGCCTGTGTCATAAGTAAAGGGCCAGCTGGCTTGACCGTTAAAGGGTGCTGTAACCCCCGAAAGTACACTCCAGTCCAAACCAAAAAAAAATTATTTTCTGTGTTTGTGAATTGTGTGCGCAGTAGCCGCACGTGCATCAACAAAGTAGTGCCAAGCGTGCGCCTGTGTCATAAGTAAAGGGCCGGCTGGCTTGACCGTTAAGGGTGCTGTAACCCCTGAAAGTACACTCCAGTCCAAACCTAAAAAAAAATTATTTTCTGTGTTTGTGAATTGTGTGCGCAGTAGCCGCACGTGCATCAACAAAGTAGTGCCAAGCGTGCGCCTGTGTCATAAGTAAAGGGCCGGCTGGCTTGACCGTTAAGGGTGCTGTAACCCCCGAAAGTACACTCCAGTCCAAACCTAAAAAAAAATTATTTTCTGTGTTTGTGAATTGTGTGCGCAGTAGCCGCACGTGCATCAACAAAGTAGTGCCAAGAGTGCGCCTGTGTCATAAGTAAAGGGCCGGCTGGCTTGACCGTTAAAGGGTGCTGTAACCCCCGAAAGTACACTCCAGTCCAAACCAAAAAAAAATTATTTTCTGTGTTTGTGAATTGTGTGCGCAGTAGCCGCACGTGCATCAACAAAGTAGTGCCAAGCGTGCGCCTGTGTCATAAGTAAAGGGCCGGCTGGCTTGACCGTTAAAGGGTGCTGTAACCCCCGAAAGTACACTCCAGTCCAAACCAAAAAAAAATTATTTTCTGTGTTTGTGAATTGTGTGCGCAGTAGCCGCACGTGCATCAACAAAGTAGTGCCAAGCGTGCGCCTGTGTCATAAGTAAAGGGCCGGCTGGCTTGACCGTTAAAGGGTGCTGTAACCCCCGAAAGTACACTCCAGTCCAAACCAAAAAAAAATTATTTTCTGTGTTTGTGAATTGTGTGCGCAGTAGCCGCACGTGCATCAACAAAGTAGTGCCAAGCGTGCGCCTGTGTCATAAGTAAAGGGCCGGCTGGCTTGACCGTTAAAGGGTGCTGTAACCCACAAAGTACACTCCAGTCCAAACCAAAAAAAAAATTATTTTCTGTGTTTAGCCGCACGTATATATCAAATCGATATAACATAAATGGAGGACCAAACTTTCTCCGATAAAAATAAAATAGAGAAAGATCAAGAACCACTTCCTCCTAGTGCTGAAGCTGCTGCCACTAGTCATGACATAGACGATAACATGCCATCAACGTCGTCTGCCAAGGCCGATGCCCAATGTCATAGTAGAGGGCACATACAATCCCAAATGGCAAAGTTCAGGAAAATGACCTTGAAAAAGACATTTAAATCAGCTGAAGAGAAACGTAAACTTGCCAATATGCCATTTACGACACGGAGTGGCAAGGAACGGCTAAGGTCGATCCCTAGTATGTTCATGACTAGTGGTTCAGCTTCACATGACGATGGAAGCACTCCTCCCACTAAAAAAATCAAAAGAGTTAAGCTGGCAAAAGCACAGCGAAGAACTGTGCTTTCTAAGAAGATATCACAAATCCCCAAGGAGAGTCCAAGTGTGGTGGTGGTTGCGATGCCTGACCTTCCCAGCACTGGACGGGAAGAGGTGGCTCTTTCCACCATTTGCACGCCCCCTGCAAGTGCTGAAAGGAGCACCCACAGTCCACTTGCTGATATGCAAATTGAAGATGTCACTGTTGAAGTACAACAGGATGAGGATACTGGTGTAGCTGGCGCTGAGGAGGAAGTTGGCGAGGAGGATTCTGATGGTGATGTGGTTTGTTTAAATCAGGCTCCGGGGGAGACAGTTGTTGTCCGTGGGATGAAAAAGCCCATCACGGTCATGCCTGGGCAGAGACCAAACATTCCACCTCTTTGGTCTGGCAATATTTCTATCCAAATCCGGACAACAACTGTCTTGCCATATGTACCATATGTAAAGGTGAAATAAGTAGGGGTAGGGACGTCAACCACCTAGGAACATCCTCCCTTATACGGCACCTGCAGCGCGTTCATAAAAAGTTACTGTCAAGTTCAGAAACTTTGGCTCAGACCGTAAGCAGTCCAGGGACACCTAAATCCCGTTGTCCTGTTGTATCCAAGCGCCTGCAAACCACACCGTCAACTCCCTCCTCGTCAATTTCCTCCTTAGTCAGGATCGGAAGTAGTCCTGCAGGCCATATCACTGGCATGACTGACTCTCCTATCCGGGATTCCTCCGGAGGATCCTGCATTGCTACGCCTACTGCTGCCGCTGCTGCTGTTGCTGCTGCTGCTGGGAGTCGTTCATCATCCCAGAGAGGAAGTAGGAACACCACTACTTTTACTAAACAATTGACCCTCCAACAGTCCTTAGCGAGGAGGATGAAGTACGACAGCAGTCATCCTGAAGCAAAACGTATAACTGAGGCCTTGACTGCTATGTTGGTGTTAGACGTGCGTCCGGTATCCGCCATTAGTGCAGTGGGATTTAGACAATTGATGGAGGTAGTGTGTCCCCGGTTCCAAATCCCGTCTAGATTCCACTTCACTAGGCAGGCGATACCGAGACTGTACAGAAACGTCAGAAAAAGTGTCCTCAGTGTCCTGAAAAATGCCGTTGTACACAATGTCCACTTAACCACGGACATGTGGACAAGTGGAACAGGGCAGACTAAGGACTATATGACTGTGACAGCCCACTGGGTAGATGTATCACCTTACGCAGCAACAGCAGCAGCGTCACCAGTAGCAGCATCTCAGAAACGCCAGCTCGTTACAAGGCAGGCTACGCTGTGTATCACCGGTTTCAGTAAGAGGCACACCGCCGACAACCTCTTAGAGAAACTGAGGGAAATCATCGCCCAGTGGCTTACCCCACTTAGACTCTCCTGGGGATTTGTGATATCTGACAACGCCACCAATATTGTGCGGGCATTACATCTGGGCAAATTCCAGCACGTCCCATGTTTTGCTCACACAATAAACTTGGTGGTGCAGAATTTTCTGAAAAGCGACAGGGGCGTGCAGGAGACGCTTTGGGTGGCCCGAAAAATTTCTGGCCACTTTCGCCATTCAGCGACTGCGTGCCGAAGACTGGAGTGCCAGCAAACACTCTTGAACCTGCCCCGCCATCACCTGAAGCAAGAGGTTGTGACGCGGTGGAACTCAACCCTCTATATGCTTCAGAGGATGGAGGAGCAGCAAAAGGCCATACAAGCCTATACATCCACCTATGACATAGGCAAAGGAGGGGGTATGCACCTGACTCAAGCGCAGTGGAGAATGATTTCCGTGTTGTGCAAGGTTCTTCAGCCCTTCGAACTTGCCACACGTGAAGTCAGTTCAGACACTGCCAGCTTGAGTCAGGTCATTCCCCTCATCAGGCTTTTGCAGAAGCAGCTGGAGAAAGTGAAGGAGGAGCTAAGACGGAGCGATTCCGCTCGGCATGTGGGACTTGTGGATGAAGCCCTTCATTCGCTTTGCCAGGATTCCAGGGTGGTCAATCTGTTGAAATCAGACCACTACATTTTGGCCACCGTGCTCGATCCTAGGTTTAAAGCCTATGTGGTGTCTCTCTTTCCGGCCGACACAAGCCTGCAGAGGTGCAAAGACCTGCTGGTGAACACACTGTCAGCTGAAGCGGAACGTGACACGTCAACGGCTCCTTCTTCATTTTCTCCCGCAACTGGGGCTGCCAGGAAAAAACTTAGGTATCCTAAGCAACCCGCTGGCGGTGATGCAGGGCAGGCAGGACCAAGTTTGGACATCTGGTCCGGACTGAAGGACCTGGCAACAATTTCTGACATGTCTACTGTCACTGCATATGATACTGTCACCATTGACAGAATGGTGGAGGATTACATCGGTGACAGCATCCAAGTAGGCATGTCAGACAGTCCATACCTGTACTGGCAGTAAAAAGAGGCAATTTGGAGGCCCCTGTACAAACTGGCTCTATTTTACCTGAGTTGCCCCCCCTCCAGTGTGTACTCCGAAAGAGTGTTTAGTGCAGCCGGGAACCTTGTCAGCGAAAGGCGTAGGAGGTTGCTTCCACAGAATGTGGAGAAGATGATGTTCATCAAAATGAATTATCAGCTCTTCCAGGGAGACCAGCCTCCAGAACGTACAGAGGGACCTGTGGTGGTGGATTCAAGTGGGGACGAGTTAATACTTTGTGAGGATGAGGATGTACACACTGAAGAGGGTGAGGAATCGGTGGATGAGGAGGATGAGGATGACATCTTGCCTCCGTAGAGCCAGTTTGTGCAGGGACACATTAATTGCCAGCTTGTTTTGTGGGGGCCCAAACGAACCAATCATTTCAGCCACAGTTGTGTGGCAGACCCTGGCGCTGAAATGATTGATTTGTTAAAGTGTGCATGTCCTGTTTATACAACATAAGGGTGGGTGGGAGGGCCCAAGGACAATTCCATCTTGCACCTCTTTTTTTCTTTGCATTATGTACAGTTTGGGGCCTAGTTTTTCTAACTGCCATCCTGTCTGCCACTGCAGTGTCACTCCTAGATGGGTCACGTGTTTGTGCCGCCCACTCGTGTCGCTTAGCATAGTCATCCAGCTACCTCGGTGCAACCTTTTGGACATAAAAACACTATTGTGAGGTGTGAGGTGTTCAGAATAGACTGGAAATGAGTGGAAATTAAGGTTATTGAGGTTAATAATAGCATAGGAGCAGAAAAACCTACAAATTCTGTGATTTTAGCTGTTTTTATGCTTTTTTTCAAAAAAATACAGATCCAAAACACAAAACCCAGAACCCAAAACACGGAAGGGTGGTTTTGGCAAAACCAATCCAGATCCAAAACACGAAGAAAGATCCAGATCCAAAACCAAAACACAAAACATGAAAAGTGGCCGGTGCACACCCCTACTTGTAACGCGTTTCTCCACCTCCCAAGGTAATCAGTGGTTTCCTCAGAATGATACCTTTATGAGGAACTAAGACGCACCATTGTTGCATTGTCAGTCACACCATTACAGATTGCACCTACCCTATGACTGGTGTCAGTGCAACTGCGTCCTTGGACCGTGATGCGCCCATGTCTGGCTAGCAACCCATTGTTATCTCTCTGAAATGCCCACAAAAAATTCCATCTATCTCTCCGGGCAATTTCAATCAGTGGTAAGCATGCTCAGCGCGATACAGACACATGCGCAGACTGAAAACATTGTCCGCTTGCGCGCGGCACATAAATGATGTGCACCTCTGAGTCAGGTCCACAGCATTAATCTCCATAGGACTATGCTGTGTCTAAGCTTCTACCTGCAGCTTCCTGCCCACCATGCTTAGCAATATACACAGCAAGTATGATATTTCCCAGGATCCCCAAAATATGCCTGATTCAGAGATTACGCTATACCGATATTTACACTGTTGGCCGATGTATTTATTACAGTGCATGCGACTAAGTCGCACGGCGCATGCATCCTGATGTCTCTGCGATGTGGTTGGAAAAACTCTGGAGTGTCGCAAACGTATTATGGGCATGATGGATCCAGCGACTTCGTCTTTGTATACAGTTTCACTGGTGCTGCCATCTTAGTTCCGTAGCCACAAAGTTACTCAGAAGGCCGATAATCGACTGATTTGCGACTGATGATCCGTCTTTGTTTGTAGATACTGAGACTTTTGACGCAGCCGCTTGGATTTGCAAAGCCGCCGGTGAGCGACTCAATACATATCTGGGCGGCTGGGACATTTACATATTATCTCACAATGTCTGCGTAAAAAGACGCAGTTGCGATGGGATTAACGTACAACTCTGAATCCCAGTAACTCATGGACTACACTCATCATAGCCACATGCAAGGGAAGACATCATGGAGGATTAATTTCAAACAGAGATGGGAAAAGCATAAGTGATATGTTTTCAATTTAGTAATATTTAAAAGCTTGAAAACTATTCTGCATCATCTGCTGATAGGAACCCATTAACAAAATCTTAGCTATTATGGTAATTAACACTCTGTACATTGTTATAAATATGTGCACAGTCTCTGTCAAATGTATTGCTAATCTCTTTACTAAAATAGTCATTGCTCACAGGTGCGATCTTCTATCCCTGTGCTGTCATGTTTATATATAATGGTGTTAGTTGCTGAAGATAAAGCAGGAAGATGAGCAGTAAGTAATTAAGTTGTTTTTCAAACTCAATGCCTAATGATTAATACTAATTATTCTCTCATATACAGAGGATTTTTATATTTCCCACATGTCATCTACCACTCAGACAACTTTTCCCCTTTTGCTAAACATACAGATTTGGGGACTCTATTATCAAATACATGGTCAGCTGCCTTGAAATAGAGGACCTCATTCAGAGGCGGTCGTTAGTTGCAAGCGGTCGCACTGAATAAGGGTGGCCGCTTGCATCCTGAACGTCCGCCTCCTTGTCGATCGTTAAGCTGTGGATTACCACCCACAGCTTAACGACCGACCAGGTTGATGGTCGCGATGGTGATCTCCATCGCGACCATCGGGGCTTACGACCAGACCCTAAGGTTGGGTCTGGGCACTCGTAAGCCCCAGGGAGCTTTCTGCTCTGATGGAGAAGGAAGCTCCCCACTGACATCACTGATGATGTCAGTGCAGCCGCCCACAAAACGGTAGGCATTCATTAAGGAACGCCTCCGTTTTGGAAACTACCTCCCCGGTCCGCCTACCAAACGGGGCCAGCTGTCGATCAACATCCACAGCCGCCCCTTTGGTAGCGAGCTCCAGAGCGACAGAATTTCTCTGTCGCTTCGGGGCTTGCGCACGCGCAGTGTGGCCGCTGCGCGTGCGCAGGACTACCCATTGAGTCGGTTACGAGCACATCGGCGCTTGCGACCGACTCTGAATGAGGTCCAGAATACCACCAGGTGCAGTCATATTGGTGGTTTCTACTCCTTTTTCTCCCTTCTCAACATCGAACTCGACAGTGGGGCATATCCAATTGGGGGCGAGGTTTAACGAGGTAAAAACCTTGTGCTCCTTGCGCCCAATTTTGGATTATTGCGGGTATGCTCGCTACTGATACCTGCGCTACCCACTAAAAAAAAGTGGTTGCGGGGGTTTTCAGAGCTGAAAACCCCACGACGCGTAGAAAAATAAATAAAAAAATAACACTTACCTGCCCGGTGGTTCTGTGGCTCCCGGTGGCCTCCCCTCCTTCTCGTCACTGGGGAGGGGGCTGCTGGGAGTCCCGGGAGCTGCTGGGAGGCTTCAGGAGCTGCAGGGAGGCGCAAGGACTGCTGGGAGATGTAGTTCTCCCAGTGCCCATTACAAGGGGTATACACTCACTCATACACACTTACAAAACTTTACACACACTGACATATTCACTGCTGCTGCAGGAGAGCGGATTCGGATGCTGGAGAAAACACCGCTTAGGAAGGTGAGTAATTAAGGACTAATTAAGCTAATTGGAAATTTCCAATTAGTAGTCAGGGGGGTGCCGCTAGGGTCCCAGAGCAAGATTTTTCCTCAATATAACAATTTTAGGAAAATTCAGACTTGCTCTGGAGGTGCGAGGGAAAAAAACCCCCGGCGCTCAAAATAGCAAATACCCAGCACCTAACTGAATATCAAAAATCCTGCACTTGCTGAAAAAACTGCGCAGGTGCGGGATTTTTCCTATTCTCACAACTAATTGAATATGCCCCAATATCTCTATCCCTCATACTGTGTAGGTACTTTCTGGGCTTGTTCTTCTTAATGGCAGTAAAATGTTCAAACACATCTTTCTTGGTGTCAGACCATTTATGAAGCCTTAGCCATATAGCATGTTAAACCAAATTGCATTTGCACAAAACTATTTTTACACTAACTTGAGGATCAGGGTTTATAGCTGGTGTGACAATCACTTTTATTTGTTCCTGGACTATTGGACTTGGATGTGCACCTCTGGGCTGTCCTTCTTCAGATGGTAAACCTATTCTCTATGGTCTTCCCAGTGATTTGAAAGGCTCCAACTTGCAGCAGTCCCTTTCCATATGGCCACTTACTTTACAGCATCTACAGATAGGTTACCGTTCGGACTCACATTGATCAGTTGAACACCTACTACCACTCCACCAGGAATCGTTGGATGGTCTTCTGCTATTACATTGTCAAATGTCTTCTCTGCTTGTGTAGTGTTTCTTCCTTTCACTTATTAGTGATACTGTTCATTTGTCCTTTAAATTCCATGATGGTAATGGGTGCCACTGTTTGGAAACACTGCACTGTCTCTTCCATGGATTTGGGAGTAATAGCGGGTACACTGGAATAGGACACACAGGATCTTTCTTGTTCCCGTAAACTCGGCATTTCCACAAAGGGTATCTCTTGTGACTTGCTGTGGCCTATGACTTTAACTGATGATTCTTTAAAATCTATAGTTGAACTGTCTGGAGTTTGGAGCCTCAGCAATCGATGCTAAGTTCTAAAGGGTTCTCCACAAGCCCCTTCCACAAACTGATCCACACAGGTCTTGTCTGCTTGTCGGACCTCTTTTGGATCGATATGTTTTATGACCCTGAGGTTTTCTTGCAAACTTAAGGCATAGTTTCTGAGCGATTCATTGGAGTGTTGCTTGCTCATGAAAAAATTCATTTTTAATTATAACTCGATCTTCGTATCAAATATTACAGTGAGCCTCTCCAAACTAAGAACCACACCCCGAAGCTGCAAGATAACAATTTCTTCCTTCTATTGTTTCGAAAGTTATTATAACCGGAACACAGACTGCATCTTGGCCCTAAAATCCCTCAACGTGTCAGAGCCATGATGCTTCCAAATAATAAGGCATGGTGATGGCTGTGAAGATACCTGGCCTTGGGATACTTTTCAAGAAATTGCTGCTCCCAGCTGCTTGACTTGGTTCATGTGTCATCTTGTCTGCATTGATAAGAAGTCTTTGCTTTGGACTCTAGGATCTTATTCATGATGAAGCCAAAAATGATAACACACAAGCAGTGGAGTAATAAACTGGGTATAGTTAGTTGCCCTTGAGGTGCTGCCCACAGAAACTCACTTGAACAACTTTGATATTCTCTCAACTGCTCTTGATCTGAAGTTCCAATAGGGACGCACCCCAGGCAGAGAGGCAAAGACCCCACAAACAATGATCAGACAAGTAAGGCCACAAGGGAAATGAGAGGAGTTGGAGTATATAATTACCAGATTTTTATTTATCAATGAGTGGAAATATAGTACGTGAATCAATTCTGCCTTAAAGAGGTATACATAGAATAGCAAATCATTGAGTGACATCTTTAAATAAATATTGGATCTTGTCAATCCTACCATAAATCAATCCTCTACCTTTTACAATAAATTATTTAATCTGTCATAAAATCAACAAGGTTCATAAATTTTCAATTATAAATGAAACTTCATAAATTAATGAATAAATACTAAAAAATATCATAAAACTTTTTACCCTACAAGAACTTGGTTAATAAATATTAAACGTCAATGTTACACTAGACAACTTCTCAGTAAATATTAAAATCAGTTCATCTGCCACACTGTAATTGTAACATTGATGCTTAGTTGAAGCCCTATAATGTGTAGTGAGGTAACGTCTGTAGCTGCACAAATGACATTTACAGTACATACCTCCCTCCCTGTTAGATGGGAGGAGTGTGCTCCTGCGCTGTCTCCTTCTCCTCTGCAATATACTCCAGCACTCGGACCCGTAGTCAGTCGGAGGCGTAAACTCAGACCTGAGGTGCGATTGGACATGAGCGACCCAGGGCACGCCACTGTGTAAGAGTGTCACAATACAGTACACATGTGCAATACTTTGCTCCTCAGGTGAGACCACTATAACCTGCATTACTGCTGATGTGACTACCACCAGAGACCATCGGTGTGGAGTGTCGGACTGGGGCATGAAGGGCCCACAGGGAGAATACAGTGATAGCGGCCCATAATTAGGGGTGTGGCCAGCTTCTAAAGGGGGTGTGGCCAGCACAGAGGCTTGGCTAACCATTAGAGAGTGCATGGACTGTGTTACTTAATATGTGTATATATAGTGAATACTGCTGGTGCATGCATGATAATGTACCAGATTAATAAGAGCAATGCATTGTAGAAAATACACCATAGTCCTGTGCAGTATAATGTAACATATGTATAATGTAAAGTTCAAGTGCAGTCTTGAGCCTGATCCCTAAAGAAGGGGGTGGGCCCTTAGGCAGTGGGGCCCACCAGGGGATTCCCCTGTACCCCTGTGGGCTAGTCCAACCCTGTTGGTGTGTACCGCTGTTAGTCCAA